>CM053772.1:9873250-10146222 GCA_028658325.1 Potorous gilbertii
TGATGATGGTGATGATGATGGTGATGATGATGAAGATGATGATGATGATGGTGATGATGATGAAGATGATGATGATGATGGTGATGATGATGAAGATGATGATGATGATGGTGATGATGATGATGATGATGATGATGGTGATGATGATGATGATGATGATGATGGTGATGGTGATGATGATGATGGTGATGATGATGATGATGGTGATGATGATAATGATGATGATGGTGATGATGATGAAGATGATGATGATGATGGTGATGATGATGATGATGATGGTGATGATGATGATGATGATGGTGATGATGATGGTAATGGTGATGGTGATGGTGATGATGAAGATGATGGTGATGATGATGATGATGGTGATGGTGATGATGAAGATGATGATGATGATGGTGATGATGATGCTGATGATGGTGATGGTGATGAAGATGATGATGATGATGATGGTGATGATGATGGTGATGGTGATGATGAAGATGATGATGATGATGGTGATGATGATGGTGATGGTGATGGTGATGAAGATGATGGTGAGGATGGTGATGGTGATGATGATGGTGATGATGGGAAGGTCTAAACTAGAGAAAAGGAGGGAGAGCATTCCAGGCTGGAGGACAGACAGTGAGAATGCCCAGAGTCAGGAGATGAAGGCCTGGGCAGGAGGAGCAGCCAGGAGGCCAGGAGTCCTGGATCTCAGATTACAGACTATACATGCAAGGTATAAACAGACTGGGAAGGCTGGAGGGACAGGTTCTAGACGGTTCAAAGGCCAAACAGGATTTTCTCCTTGCTTCTGGAGAGGAGGGAGCATTGGAGATACCAAAATAAAGGAGTGATATCATTGGACCCCAAGATGAAATCCTGGAGAGAGTGGTGGACTTGGAGTCAGGAAGAACTGAGTTTACATTCTATCTCCTTTTCCTGCTGGAGAAGTCATGTGATCCTTGACGGGCCTCAGTTTTGTCATCTGTAAACGGAGATAATAACAGTACTGCTGCTGAGGTTTAGTCGTTTCCAACTCTTCATGAACCTTTTTGGGATTTTCTTGGTAAAGATACCGCGGGGGTTGGCCATTTCCTTCTCCAGCTCCTTTTACAGATGACGACCCTGAGCCAAGCAGGGTCACACAGCGAATAAGTGTCTGGGGTCAGATTTGAACTCAGGTCTTCCTGACTCCAAACTCAGCACTTGATCTACTGTGCCACCCAGGTCACAATTACACCTACCTTCCAGGATGGTTGTGAGGGAGATAAAATGAGATAACATGTATGAAGTGTTTTATAAACCTTTAAGCATTATCTAGGTGCTCCTCGCTCTCTGAGAAGAGGCTTCCCTGGTGAGGCTACAGAAGGATGCTGAGGGTCTCACCAACTCTAGTCAATCAGCAGCCATTTGGTTAAGTGCCTTCTGTGTCAGGTGCCATGGATACAGACACAAAATGAGTCTCTGCCCTTTGGGACCCTTCAATGTATTGGGGTAAACAGTATGAGACCGATTGGAAGGTTGTGAATCGAATCTCAGAGAGCCCATGATGTATGAAGCCTCCGTAATGAGGTTGTGACATTGAGATGGGACCCAGGGTAGGAAAGAGCTCATTCACGAGTCAGTGTGTGCAGGCTGGCAGAGAGCTTTCCAGACATCATCTCCATGGATCCTCCCATGATCCTCCCAGCAGCCCTGGGAAGGAGGCTATTGTTATCTTTGCCATTTTACGGAGGAGGAAATTGAAACTCCGGGAAATTAAATCATTCTAGCCCAAGGTCACCCAACTAGGAAGTGCCTGAGGCAGAATTCCAATTTTGGGCTTCTCGACTCCAAATCCTTTGCTCAAACCTATTAATTGGTGAGAAACACAAAGTACTCGTGTTTTCTCAGCTTCTGGTCCATCCTTAGGGGCATCCATTCATGTCAGAGTGGAGTTTGGAGGCATTTGATTTCCAGAGCCCCCGTGGGCTCTTTGAGCTGCACCCTGTAAGCCAAGCTGATTTAGCCTTTAAGGTAAAACCCTGTTGGGAATCGTTTTGGATGAGATACCTATCTAATCAAGGACAACTCCAAGAGGGCAGTGTGCGTCATGCCACTGGCCACTGCCATATCTTTGGTGTTGGAAATGGTTTTGGGTTGTCATTGATGATTAGGTTATTTCTGGAAGAAAATTGGAAAGTCGTAGCTTTGCATCATTGGAGGTATCCACCCATTGCCTGTGGGGCAGAGGTCCCAGATGGTGTTATCTTTGACACAGAGCTTAGCCCCCCATGTAATGACCCACTTTATTCCTTCTTGTTGATCAAGAGAAAGTGATTAAATCAATGTGGAAAATAAATATCATTTTGAAAAGCAGATTAATCCAGGGCAATAGAATAATTTGTGCAGTTGCATGTTGGCTAATTTGTATTCTGATTTTCTTGAGGAAATTTAGGGAACGCACTGCCATTGCTGGAGGATCATTGGCATGTCTGGCTGCATATATCACATGATGAAATTGTATGCAGTGTGTCAAAACACCTCAGACTCGGCTGAGCTCTCTGTCCTCTCCCCCAGCTCCATTCTCTGAGGACAGTGCTCAGACTGGGCTTTGTTGGGTTCACCTTTGTGAGAGCAGAGCTCTTACAAGGTAAAGGGCATTCACATGCACATGTGCTCTCCATCCCTCTGGCCCAGTGACTGGCCTATCGAGCATATGTGTGAGAAGAGGCTAACTCTGCTGTCTCCACTTCAGGCAGAGTGCCTCTTTGTGGTCTCTCCCCAGTTTCCCAGCCAGGTCTCCTGCCTCTATCGGCCGTCCCACTAGGGAGTCTCATTTTATTTTACATTTGACCCAGTTCATCTTAAAGTGACTTGCTCTATTTTAGGGCCTGCTAAGTGTGGCTCATTTTTCATCTGTAGTAAATATCCTTCAGTTACCATGAATTCAAAAACCAAGGGCAGAGGTAGAGGCCAGAACACAGAGGTCTGGGTATCAAGAAGCTGGCTATGATCTTCCTTTGTTAGTGTCTTGGGGAATTTATGCATCACCCTTCCATCTAGACTCAAGGATGATTTCCATGAAAGGTCCTCTGTACATGAGTCTTTAGGGGAATTTAGATCATGAAGAGGTACACATGCCTTCTTGGTAGAATGGAAGCAATCAGAGTGGTGGACCGAATTGGAGTCTTTGGGGGTGGCTGATTTTTCCATGGCCATGTTTTAATTGTTTCTAGAGGAAGAAAATCTCAAATAGTCTCAGTGCTTCTAGTTTTGTAGTGGCTTGAATTCACAGAAGCTAATGCCGCAGCAACATTATAACTGTCCCTAGACAATTGTCTGCTATTTAGTTGTTTGGGAAGTACAGTGGGTCGAGTCTCAGGCAGCTAGGTAGTGCAGTGGGTAGAGTGCCAGATCTGAGTTCAAATCCTACTTCAGACTCTTCCTAGTCATGTGATCTTGGCTAAGTCACCAAATGTCTACCATCTTCAGTTTCCCCAACTATAACCTGGGGAGAATCATAGCAAATCCCTGCCAAAGTTGTTGTAGGAATCAATGAGATCCCCTTGGGTGCCCCTGTGAATGCTGGCCACCATCATTGTCATGCTTACCTTTTGGAGAGCCTCGTTTCCTCCTGTTCAGCCACCTGATGCAGTTAATATTTTATTTACTGTTTCTATTATTGTTCCTGCAAAGAGAGAAGGGACTGCTGTCTGGGAAGGTTCAGAGTGGGCTTGGCACTCTACTATATTTTTCTGTGTTGGAAATCTCTGGCTTCATTGGTCAGGATTGATGGTTTGGTGTGGAAGCAGTGCAAGAAGCTGACAGAATCAAGAGAAGAGGCTCTTTGGGGAGGGACATGATGATAATCTACAGCTATTTGACAGGCTCTTATAAGATCATAGCCAGAAGGGACCTAGAGAGGTCATTGAGTCCCCCCATCCCCTCACAGGACAAGGAAGGAAACCAAGGCAGAGAGAGGTGGAGTCATTGATCCGTGGTCATACATGTAGTAGAGATGAGTTTACAACGTGGCTCTTCTGATTCCAACTCCTGAGTCCTTTTGACTATTCCACCTTGCTTCATGTCAAGTGGAAGAGGAATTTCAAAGGTTTTGTTTGGTCCCAGAAGCAAAATGATAAAACAAGGTAGATTTTACGGAACTGGCAAACTTCATCTCAATATTTGTAAAATCTAAGGGAGTCAGTTGACTCATAAATGTAGTGAGATCCATGTCCCTGGAGGTATGTAAGGGTATCAGCCCTTGCTGGAGATGGGCTGGGCTATTTGACCTCTGCAACCCTCTTCTTCCCATTCCTGTGGCTGCCAATCCTCTCTCCCTTGCCAGGAAGACTCCTTAACCTTCTCCTGCTGGTAAGGAGAGTTTTCTGTTGCTTCTTTTTAGCTGTTGACTGCAGGCCCCTTACTCACCTCACTCAATCTTGGGTAATGTCATTTGGTGTCCCTCCCAGTAGCTTGTGCAGCACTGGTGTGGCATTCAAGTTCTTAGGTCAGAGTAGTAACTGACCTTTCTGTAGCCCTTCCAAGTTTGCAAAGGCCTTTACAGACATTATCTCATTTGACAGTACCAACCATCGGGGCCCACTTGGATTCTCAACTCCATTTCAGGAGCTGCGGAATGCTCAGGGACATGTAGCTAGTAAGCATCAGGCTTCTCTGTTGGCTCCACCCTCGGCACCATCCAGCAGGTACTTGGAATTTGCACCTGGACTCCACAATCTCTGGTACTTTCCCCCATTCACATCCTTTCGTCTGGTCGTGTTGGTCCGTTGTACCCTCTCACTCCTTCCTGGACTTTTGCTCACACCATTTCCCTTCCTCAGGCATGTAGGTGGCTCAGGGGAGAGAGCACTGGATTTAGGGTCAGAAAGACCTGAGATCCAATTCTCCCTTAGACACTTCTAGTTGTGTGACCCTGGGCAAGTCTCTCAACCGCACTTCCTTCATCTCATAAATGGACATGATGATAATGTCACTACCTTACAGAATTGTGAGAATCAAATTAGATAATACGTGTCAGATGCTTTGCAAATCTTAAAGGGATCGACCTATTATGATGACTTTGGGAATGCCTTCCCTCCTCTTCCTCTTCCTTCAGTACCATCTCCACCTGCAGCCTCTGAGTCCTGTTCCCCTAGGACAGTAGGTACCATCCATTCGAATTCATTCATCATCTTTTTCTGTAGAGGTCTTGTCTCCATGTCTAGGTCAAAACCACCTCGAGAGGGGTAGTACCTGCTTGTTCTGGTCCTGCTGTCATCCACCCCTCCCCCCATGGATGCATTGACGGGTGGTCTTGGGACAGTCTGACTCAGTGAGTCACTCTCATCCATTCATCATCACAAAAAACAAAGGATGAGGTGTGTGCTGCAGGGGATTTGCTGCTGAAGGGTATTGAGATGGACAGAGGATTTCTCTTTTCTTTCTGGGGCCCAAGCTCATCTGCTACTTTCTTCCAGTATCTGGTCCAAGTGATTGTTTTCCCTGCCCACGTCTCCCTTTGCCTTTTCTTTATGCCTTTTATCTCTGCTGTGGATGCTGGAAAGGGACCTTCTTCTCCACAAGGTGGGAGCAGACCAGAGCCGGGCTCAGTTAGCCTAAGTGAGGCACCAGAAGCTTCAATGGTTGGATGAGGTGGAGAGGGGGGAGGTTTTGTACCCAACTTTAAAGAGAAAGAGTGAAATGAGCTCCAAAGAAAAGGGCCCTCCCTTCCCCCCTAGCCTAGCACAGCCAAACTTCACTTTTAGGATGCTCAGGAGTCACTCAGAGTCTACCCCCTTCCTGCCAACCCCTGCACTGGTGTCTTCGGCAGACAGCCCCTTCACTGCTGAATTACTGCACGGGCTTGAGTCACCTCATGGAAAGTGATTCAAGGACTCTGCAGGGGTGTGGGTAGATGGATTGGTTGGTTTTTTAATGGAGCCATAATCATTCATTTAACAAGCATTTATGAAGCACCAACTGCATACTGGGCATCGTGCCCAGAGATCCAGAGATAGAAACCAAACGGTCTTTGCCCTCAAGGGCCTGCCAGTCTGTTGGGGGTTAACAAAAAATGAAATCTAAACTAGATGCAAAGTAGTTTTCCTAGAGAGGTCACTAGTGACTTGATTAGACAGGCTTCCTGGAGGAAGTGCCACTCAAGTTTAGAAGCCAGGGCTTCTATAAGGGGGAGATGAGGAGGAAAATGCTTCTGGGCATGGGTACCGACCTGGGCAAAGGTGCAGGGATAGTAGATGGGAATGTGATATGGGAACACAGAAAGACAGTCGGTTTGGCAGAGCGAAGAATGGGCAATATGCCATCTATCCGCAAACACTAATTAAATGCCTGCTGTGTGCTGGGCACTGGGGACCCAGTCCCTGAGGTCTCTTGTGTCCTCCAATTCTGAGACATTCTGATACTAGGTCCACATCTATGCATATAAAAAGAAAATGCAAATAACTACCAGGTCATTTGGGAGAGAGGGAGGACATTTTAGGTGGGAGATGGGCAATCAGGTAGGGGCTGAAAAGGAGTTTATGAGGCAGAAGGGAAAGGGGCAAAGACCTGGAGGTAGGAGACTAGAAAGGGAGGCAGGAGTCAGATTGCGAAGACCTTTCAATGCCAAGCAGAGGAAGCAGGAGGGACTCACTAGATCTTCTTGAGCGGGGCCAGGGCAAGCGATATGATCAGACTTGGGTATCTCTATGGGGAGAGTAGATGCTGGAGAGAGAGGCCAGCCAGGAGGCTGTTGTATTAGCCCAAGGAAGAGGTGCCCCATGCCCAGACCAGGGGGATGGCTGTGCTGATGGAGAGGAGACAGACTTCTCTCCCTCTGCCCAGGGCTCCTACTGTTCTTTCAGCTACCCAGGTTTATAACCTCCAAATAAGGCTTGACTCTTCCATCTCCATAACATCTGCTGCCTATAAACCCCCTTTCTGGCAGTGTCCCCCCCTTCCCAAATTGTATTCCTTCAGCATAGACTTCTCTAGTTTGTGCTGTCTCACCCGAAAGAATATCAGTTCTTATTTTTCTTTCCCAGGGCCTAGAACACAGTAGGCACTTTGATGGATGTGAAATACATTGTGGATCAAAATGGATTTTTGTTACCTAACCATAAGTTAACCAGAAAATGAAACAGCTCACCCAGTTCTGTGAGTGTTCTTGGTCAGTGAGGAGTTTTTGGCACTTGAGCCCAAGCAGAAATCTGAGAAAGGAAATCCTTTGTTTTGGGTTCATCTGGCTCCTGTCCCAGAGGCCTGTCTCCAGCCTCCTTGCAGGTATATTTCCTTCCTGGCCCCGTCCCGGGATCTGTGGTGGGCAGGGGGACATGGCAGCCCCAGGGATCTGCAGGGGAGGCACCTTGCCAGGGCATGACAAACTCTGTGTCAGGAGTGGGAAGGAAAACTACCGAAGGCACATGATTTCACTGATTTAGGAAACTCTCCAATAAGGTCATTCTCTTCCATTGCTGGTTGATGACTTCTCTGTCTCTTACTCTTCAGAGATGTGCCCAGAACATTTGGAGATGAAGTGACTTGCCCATGGTCATGCAGTCAGTATATTTCAGAAGTAGACCTCGATCCTCAAAATTAGGAGTATTTGCCTAAGAAAACAGTTTTATGTTTTTAGTGCCGGAAATGTCTGCTTTCTGTGCTTCTTGGCCATGCCTTGTGGCCTACCCTTGTGTGCATGTTACCTGTGGGGAGAGGGGGAGGATTTTCTGGTGTGAGTGTTTTGGGACGGGGGTTAGCTCCAGTAAAAGGTTTAGGCCTTGTTCCAGTGCTCCTCAGTGAGCTGAGGATGCTGGCAGTCCATGGAAAGGAGGGCTGGGTGTTTTTTCACATTGCCCTAGAGTGAAGAAGATGCCGGGAATGCTGCATCCTGAATTGTAGGGCTCCTTCTGGGTGCTGCCATGTCCTGCCATCTCCTCTCCTTTGAAAAAAGTTATCTTAGCATGCTGCTGAGTCCTGAGACAGGGCTCAGATTCCCCAGGGGACTTCAAAACCCCTGGATTGTTTGAAGCGCTTCAGTCAAATGATAACAAACTATTATGACCGAGGGCCAGGCAGCCTCACGGCCTGGGTCTGGTCTCAGTGGGAATTCATTTATTTTCTGTCCTCATGCTTCCTGCCCGTTAGAAGTCTGTGATTTTGTGGGGAAAAGAAACAGACCATCTACACAGATAAGCAAATGGCCTCCCCCCGCTCATTACTTTCCTTCTCTGGAAATTTAGGGGTGTGTAATAGATGATCTTGAAAGTCCTTTCCAGCTCTGCTGTCCTGGGACCTTTGTTTTTAGGCTATTAATACCCGATTTTGTTTAGATTTTCATGCCTCTGAGGTGGTATTTGGTTCTTCCATGAATGCTCTGAGGAATTTAGGGCAAATATGACTATTCTTTTGAAGATTGGGGAAACTGAGGCATGAATCACAAAATAAATTGCTAGGATTTATGGTTCCCTGCTCAGTGCTGTTTCTACCAGAGATAAGCTGTGTGAAATAAATCCTCCTGAAGGAGATGGAATTTGAGCTCAGTTATCTTGAATTAGAAAGATGTCTAAATGAAAGAAGAACCTGGGGTTTGGGACAAAGTGAGGAGGACGTGTGGCCAGAGTTTAACTCTCTCATGGTAGGTGGGAAATGGAAAAAAGAGAGAAGCACGATCAGACTTTTCAGCTTGGCATTCAATCCTCCCCACTCTCCCAAAATAAGATTGGGTCAAGCCACAGGTACTGCCTTACTCTGATCATTCTAGCATGTTCTGGAGGAAGAACGATGACCCAGCAGAGCAGCAAGGAGCTCACAGACGAGACGCTCACTTTTGGACGTGGCCAATGTGGACTCTTGTTGTGCTTGGTGAAGCAGACTTGTTACAGGGGATTTGTTTTTATTTTTCATTTTGGAGGGTGGAAAGAAAATAAAAGTGTGTTATTTGAGAAAAATGTAAAAATGTGCAGAGCTTGGAGCTGGCCCACGTGGGCTGGGGTAGAATCCCTTTGACTTGCTGGTTGGGTGTGACCTTGGCCATGGTGGCACCATGCTGCCTTCAGGTCTCTTTGTGCGTCTCACAAACGTAGAGATTGGACTAGACACTCTCCAAGGCTCTTTTAGGGCTGACGTTCTAAGTAAGGCAGGCCTTTCCAGACATCTAGATCCTTCTTTTCTGTGTCTCTTAGCCCAGCTGAATGGCCCACCTCTCTTGAAATGCTGTGCACATTCCCACCTCCATGTCTTTACTCGTGATTCCCTATACCAGGAATTTCATCTCTCCAACCTTTGGAATTCCTACTTACCCTTTAAAGCCTCATTCCAAGGCTGTCTCCTCTATGAAGCCCTCCCATATTTCCTGTTTCCACTCCCTAAGGTCTCCTAGAGCCCTTTGTTTATACCTTTTTATTGGACCCAAAGCCAGACAAAAGCACTTGTTAAGATCCCCCTATCCCCCTCTCCAGCCTTCCACTCTGACCAGGGAGCTCTGCCATCCATTCTCTTGGCAGAACCTGACCTCCAGGCCACTTTGCAGGCTTTTCCAAGCCATGCCATTTGCATTCAGGCATCTCTCACTAGAACTGAATTATCTTCCTTCACTAGAACTTAAGCTCCAGGAGGGCAGGCGCTATCCTTTCTTGTCCTTGTATCCCTAGCCTTGAGCAGATTGCCTAGTGTATAGTTGAAGTGCTTAATAAATGCTTTCTCATACATTGGCCTAACAAAGACAGGAGGAAACAGCCCTCTCTCCCTGGGGAGCTCACATTCTGTGGCTCATTTTAATAACCAGTGCTTATGTAGTTGCTCGAGCATTTACATTTTACTTATATCATCTAGTCTGATCCCCACACCACACTGACAAGTACTGTGATTATCCACGTTTTAGAGATGAGGAAACTGAGGCAAGCAGAGGCTGTGGCTTGCCCTGGGCCACACAGCCAGTGTGAGAGGCATAACAACAGTGACAAACATAACAAGCATTTCGATATTGCTTTGAAGTCTGCAGACATCTCCTTTGGTCCTCCCAACACCCTACTTTACAGGTAAGAAAACTGAGGCTGATTTAACCTCTCTCAGTTAAATCACTAGTTTCAGGGTTAATAAGAGTCTGAGTCAGACCTTGACTCCATGCCTGACTCTAAGTCCAGTGGTCTACATCTGCTTCTCACGGAGTAGACCCTTCCCACAAGGAGCTTAACTTCTACTGTGAAGGAGACCCAGGGGTCAGGGTCATCCCCCTGAATGATCTTCACCCTTTCACATCACTCAGAAATTCTGATATTTGGTTATAGAGGTTACCTGCCTCAAGTGGTAGAGCCCATCCCCATCTCTGGTCCCAGGGGTGGCTCAAGTCAGCATTTTGTTTAGAAAACCATGATGAGGAATGTGTGGTGGGACCTTCTCCACATGGCAGCAGACTCTGAGGAAGGAGTCTCCTACCCTCTGTAGCCATAGACAAGCATCATGATCACCCTCCCAATTGTCAGGGTCCTTCCTGAAAAGTGGGGGTCAGAATCAGGAAGAATGCAGAATCTTTGGGGCCCTGAGCAGGGCCCAGTCCTGGGCATTGGTCTCTGCCAGAGTCTTGGATCCTGGGCTCCTCCAAAGGTGGCTCATGACCTCTTCTGGCTGGCATGTCACACTGTTGACTCAGTGAACTTTCAGTCTGCTAAAATTCCCAGATCTTTCTCCCCCATGAACGTGTCTAGCTGTGCCACTCCAATCTTGTACTTGTAAAGCTGTACTTGGGAAGATAAGTGATGTCTCAGGTTGTGGAGGTAGTTTCATTCATTTCCACAAACCATGCCTCTCTGCGGTCTTCTCTGGGTTTGTTACTTTCTGAAGGTCATAGGTATTCGGTAAGGAGGAGCCACTGCAGGCCCGCCTTGTAGCTTGCTGTCTTTAATTATGACGGTGGGGTAGAAGACAATAACCTTGCCCTTTTAGCTTGGGTTTTCTGCTTACTCAGATTCATTGGTATAGCACGACCTCAAGGATTTAGAGGTCATGAGATCTGAGGTGCCTTAGACCTAGCCAATCACTGAAATTCTTTGAGAGAGGCACAGGTTGGCAATCCAGAATTGCTGAGTGCTCTGGGAGACTTTCTAACCTTGAATCAAACAGTGACTTAGCACAGGGATGTTGATTCTGCTAACTGGAGGGAGTGGGGCCTGCCGCTGGCTGGCTAATCCATATTGCACAGGAGCTTTTCTTGTTGAGGTGGGGTCTTTGGAGCATGTATCCATGGGTATCTTGATACAGGGAGCTGACAATCTTCCTTATAGAGGGAATACAGCAGGTTTTCTTCCCTAATCTTTTAAGTGAATGTGTGAGGACTCTTCCTTCCCAAAAGAACTTTACATTTTGGAAACTACACTAATAGAGAGATGGGGATGCCCATCCCCTCTTCTGGGGGAGAGTTTACAGCTCAGCTGAGGAGTCCAGCTGAGGCTCAAGTGTAGAGACACAGAGAGAGACAGGGATCTTGTGGGGAAGAGGCTGGGGAGCTGTGCAGTGAGGGCGTCAGAAGACATGTGTAAGAGGTGGTCCTCTGGGGTTAGAGGTCAGCATTGTTGGTCCTCAGCCACAGGAGTTCCATACTTATGTGCTTTTCCATTTTTTATTTGCCCATAGTTCATATTAATTACCCTTTGGTTTCCAAAAGAACCTATGAAGGCCTTCTCTCAACTGTGGGCTTTGGGAAAGCGAAGCTTACTAGCTCAAATCTCCAGTGATCACACCTCAAAATTCTAGGAATTCTTGCTTGTGATCAGTGGGGCCAAAAGATGATTTTCTTTATGTGCTTAGAATTCTCATGTGAGTATTGTTAGGATTTGATTTTGATTTCTTCCTAAAATCTTTTCCTTTGGAATTCTCAGGGTACTTCTAAAGGCAAACACTGATGGTTTCAGTTACATGAAAAAAAGTTTTTATCCACATAAAAAACCAGCAGTCCCCTGGATGGTGCTTTGTCTTCTCCTTAGAAGGAGACTTACAGAGTATTTTTTCCCCCTGGGGTCACAACCCTCCAGGAAATTACAGTTGAGAGGATGAGGACAGATCTAAAATCAAGAGATCTGTTCATAATGGGTAGGTAGCAGTGGATAGAGCCCTGGACCTGGAGTCAGGAAGACAGCTTTCTGAGTTCACATCCAGCCTCTTACTAGCTGTGGGACCCTGGGAAAGTCACTTAACCCTATTTGCCTCAGTTTCCTCATCTATAAAATGAGCTGGAGAAGGCAAGGTCAAACCACTCCAATATCTCTGCCAAGAAAACCCAAATGGGGTCACAAAGAATCCGACATGACTGAAAAATGCCTGAACAGCAATAATGTTGTAATGTTCTCAGTGATGAGGTGGTGCTGAGGTTTTAACACTTCCGGCTGGCTGAGCCCTCTGTTGTTTTGCCGATATTCTTCCACCCCTCATTTCTTTTGACCCTTAAGAGACGCAGCCGCCATAAGTGGATCAGAAGGTTCATTCCACCCTCACCTGACACTGCAGCCCCACAGCAACACCTATCCCTGAGGAGTGAGCTTTACTCCCATGTCTCTTTGAAAGTCCCAGCCCTTCTCTCTGGGCACAGCTCACTCATTTCTTTCCAGACTGGGTCGAGTGTTCATGAGCTTCTCCATAGCTTTGAGCTGAAAAAGATTACCCAGGGCCTGCAGTCCAGCCCCCTTATTCTACAGATAAGGACACTGGTGCTGGGCAAGGTTTAACCCAGATTGGGAAATTCATGCCTTGAGAGGTTAAATGACCCACCCAAAATCAAAGGGAGGCAGAACTGGCATCTCTCCACTGCCCGTCCTTAAACAACCCAAATAAACTGCCTCTTTCTAGAAGATTGGCCTTCTTCTGTTGGGCCCAAATCTGCAGGACTACTAGAGACAGCCCATACCAGCTCTGCCCTAAATTTTCCCCAGGAAACCCCATTTATTCACAGGCTATTGAGATGAGTAAGTGCTGTGGGGCTGGGGGTAGGTCCTTTTCAAGCTTTGGGGCAAAAAGACTAGGAAGTCAGACCTTGCTCAGGTTCAGAGCTGACTGGGCCTGGGGCTGATGCTGGCGAGAACCACAGAAGCTGCTTTTTAGATGCCATCCAAGCATGGCAGAGCATGTTGCATACATCTTACTCATATGTACATGTGTACATACTGTCGAGCCCAATAGTCCTTAACCTAGAGGGCAGAAATAGACATTTTTGCCTTTGGATTTCCAGCACCTCATACCCCTTGCACTATGATTTTGGAGTGGTTGATTATCTCATTTGGTCTTTATGTTTGCCCTTCGAAGTGAAGGTGGCATACCCATTTTATGGATCTAGAGTTCAGGTGCTTACGCGATTTGCTCATCCTCACACAGCTAGTGGTTGGAAGCAGGATTCAGACCCAGGACTTTCTTGACGGTGACCCTAGCACTCCTGCTGAGTAACTCAGTCTCTCAGTGAGGGAGTGGGTATAGAAGAGAAGACGTCATGGCTCAGAATCGAGGTGAGAGCTACTTTTACTAGCTGTGTGACTGATGCTAAGCAAATCACTTACCCCCTCTCAGCCTCAGTCTTTCCATCTGTAAAATGGGGATATAATAACACCTACTTCATAGGGTTGTTATAAAGGTCAAGTGAGAAAGACAGAAGTCATCCCACTGAGAACATGGTAGAAAAGAAAGAAAGGTAGGCTGATCATTTTTCAAGAATGAGAGCCTGGAGGCAGAGCCTCAACATTCAGACCTACAGTGCCTTGGGAGAGCCAGCTGGCTCTGGGGTTGGCAGCCAGAGCCTCCTCAGCCCCCAGTTTCTTTGTGTTCATGTTGTGTTTTGTACATGCGACAAAATAGTGGAATAGTGGAAAGAGAGTGGACCTCAGAGATAAGTCCTGTGTCTGACATGGACTGGCTGGGGCTCTGGCCAGGAGCCTGCTTCTCACTGCTCCAGCATCTCCCTGAGACTAGAAGTTGTAGAGAAGGGGCCATTTTCATTGAGAGAGGAATTGCCTCCCTAGGAACTTCCAGTGCTGATCACATCCCAGGGCCAGTGAGAACCACAGGAAGAAATTGTGCGTATACTTGAGTGTGAGCTTATGCTCTGAAGGGGAGCCATGCATGGATATGCATCCCTCTAGGTCCATCTTCCTATACCTATATCATCTACTTCTGTTTCTCACTTATCTATTCCTATCATTTATTTATAACATCTTTCTCCATTTATCATCTCTATCATCGCATCCATCCACGAATCCATCTATCCCTATCCATCTGTCTGTCTGTCTATCTGTTGGTCCATCGGTCCATCCACCCATCCATCCATCCCTCTGTTTATCTGTCTATCAATTATTTTCCCTTTCAGAATGTAAGATCCTTGAGGACAGGGACTGTTTCTCTTTCATCTTGGTATCACCATTACCTAGTCTAGTATTTAGAACAAAGTAGGTGCTTAATAATAATAGCTAACATTTGTATATCACCTTAAGGTTTGCTCAGTGATTATACACACACACACACACACACACACACACTCACACACACACACACATATATATATGTAAAATGTCATTTTATCTTCACAACAATCCTAGGAGGCAGGGGCTGTTATCCTGTTTTGACAGATGGTGAAGCTGAGGCAGGCAGAGGTAAGTGACCCACGGAGAGTGGTTGTAGCTGACATTTCTAGAATGCTCAGGATGCACTTCACATTTATCATCTCACTTGATTGATCCTCACAATGACTCTAAGAGGTGGGTACTATTATTACTCCTGTTTTACAGATGAGGAACCTAAGGCAAGCAAAAGTTAAGTGACTTGCCCAGGGTCACACAGTTCATTAGTGTCGGAGGCAGGATTTGAGTTCAGATCTTCGTAACTCAAGGTCTGGGGCTCTCTCCATTATACTTGTTGATTCGCTGATTAATTGAGTGGAGACTCTGGGGAAGATTTACAGAAAGATATAGATGAGATTTCCACCAAATCCTAGGAGTGTAGCTTTGGGGCGCCATGTTACCTTGGTGCTCGTTGGGTATGACTTCCTCATTTTACTAATGAAGAGATTGAGGTTAGAAAAAGGAATTGACTCGCCTGTGGTGGTACATCTGGTAAGGGATAGCTCTGGGATTCGCACTCAGGTCCTCCAGCTTCACAAATTTCAGTTTCCTTTCAATGGTGCCATGGTGCTGCGCATTAAAAAAAGGAGAGGCTGATCTGTGAAAAAGCCTATGGGATCTGGGGTGCCTAGATTTTTGTCTGTATTGGAACTCCCCAGATTTCCACAAGAGGCCCCTCTCTTTTCTTTTTTTCCACCCCACACAGCTGCCTTCAGAAACTCTTCATTCTGGAAGATGGAATCAGCTGCAATCCTCTCACCTCCTCAAAGGTTTTCTTTCCCATCTCAGGACTTCCTCAGGCCCCTACCCTGGGAAATCTCTTGGTCCCCACCCTTTTCAGCTTCTCTTTATGTCATCCCCCATTTGATTGTGAGCTTCTTGAGGGCAAGAACTTGTCTTAGGCCTTTCTTTGTATCCTAGCTCAGCGCTTGGCATATGGTAGGCACTTAATAAATGTTTATTGATTGCTAGTTTCACTCTGACACTTTCACAGTGGTTAAGGGATTCTCTGGGGGCAAGGGCTCCCATGGGTTAAAATCTCTTTTACTATTCATCAGGGTGGGGGTCAGGACCCAAGCATAGGAGTTATCTTTGGCCTTTCCCAAGAGACTTAGACTCCAACCCACTGTGTGAGGCAGCAGGGGACAGTGGAAAGAAAACTGCCTCTGGAATCAAAGGAGCTGGGTTCAACTCTCTCCTCTGGTACTTACTAGTTAAGTCTCTTCTCTGGGCTTTGGTTTTCTCATGTATAAAATGTTCTCCCTGATCTCTAAGGTCCCTGCTAGCTCTATACGTGTCACCTTTTAATCAGCTGTCAGGTCTCATGTGCATTCTCTAGAGACCAAGGTCCTTGGACACTCAGTGGGGTGAGGGAAGGCTTGTTTCAGGTGCAGTGCCCAGATGTTGGGTGGGGCAGCCTTTGACTGGTCTGCCTCTTCTCCTTGGAGCAGCTGGTTGTTATGTGACATTTTCTTTTCCTGTTTCTCTTTCTGCTCTGGAAGGAAGGCTCCATGGGGAGAGTTACCCATGGGCTAGCAGAGCCAGAGGGCCATGTGTGTTGGTTTTGTATAGTTAGATACAAAATTCAAGCTTTTGAAATAATTAGTGGAGCCAAGTTACAACAGCACAGTCTGGCACCATCTCTTGTAAAGAAATGCCATGGATCAGGTCCTGTTTTTTGAAACATAATACCATGCTTGCTACTGCATCAATAAGCAAGAGAAGTGTGAGTCCTGTCCTTGCTGCTGGGGAGTTTGGAGGTTCCTTCTTTGGGCAGGTAGAATTTGGAGAGCAGTCTTTTGATGTGCACGGCACACCTGGTGCACGCCAGGTGCTCTTATGTTGTTTAACAACAGGTTAATGTACAGTAAGTGTTGTGGGGGTGGGTACCTGTGTGTGTGTGTGTTGCCTTCAAAGGTTACTTAAGGTAATCTCTCAGATAGTGACTCTGAAAATGGCAGCTAAGTTTGTGCCCTCTCTGGACTCAGGACATCTCTGGCAGTCAGGGCAACAGTACACATGCGTTTGGATGCCAGGGTCTTAACTCCTTCAAACAACTTTCTTAAAAACCAAATTGGAGCCCTGGAGGAGAGGGAGGAGAGCCTTTTTCATGATGTTGGCTCCCTGTTGGGATCTCCTGGCTTGCTCTATTCTTCCTGAATTGGAGTTGGTTTCCATCAATAAAGTATGAGCTCTTGGAGGGTCTGGGTAGTTTCATTTTGGCTCTCATCTCCTGCATGTGCAGCTCAGAGCCTGGCCTATTCATTGAATGGGTGTATTTCACTCAAAGTGAGAATGTGATAAGACCTTAGCCTAAAAGGGCCCGGGTCTCACTTTGTACCCTGGGCCATCTCCAGTCATCATGATGAATATCAGGCCACTGGACCCAGATGGCTCAGGAGGAGAAAGTAAGGTTGGTGACCTTGCACAGTCTTCCCTCACTCAAATCAAAGTTAACTGCAAGTCATGCAATTATCTTGATATCATTGTCCTCTTCGAGAAAGAAGGACAAACACACACACACACACACACACATGCACACACATACACACACACAGGGCTGGTGGGTACAAGTGTTTAGTCAGTGCTTGTCTATTGATTGTCAATCCCACCTCCACTTCCTGAGGTCAGATCCGATTTCATTCTTGTCTTTGGATTTCAGAGCCCAGCAGGGTTTCTAGCACATAGTGGGTACTTAGTAAATGCTTGCTGATTAATTGGTCTTAATTGAACCTTTTTTTTCAAAAGATGAAGGTCTGCAAACAGTTAACTTCAACTTTTGATAGCTCCATCAATCACTGCCCCCCTACCCTGCTTGGGTAGGGTACATTTGATCATAGACTTTCAAAAGTGACTCTTCAGGGACAACAGGGACCCTCATTTCCCCTCCCCCATCCCTAGAAGGTTCCTAGTCCAACTCCTGCAGTGGATTTCTGATTAATCAGCGTTCCCTTGCCTCCTTTTTCCTTGTTCCCACAATGTTAGAACCAACTGATGCCTTGGGAAATTTTGCCCAGCAACAGTAAAGCCGTCTTGTTGCATGATATTAAATACTGGAGGAAAACCAACCAACCAGACATTTTAAAAAAACACGCCCAAACTATACTGTAAACAACTTTCTCCCATGAAGAGCTGTGTGTTCAAGAATTTACAGGGCACTAACCCTAGCTCTGCTCTATCTCCAGGCAGGTAGGAAAGGAATTTTTAGATTGCTACTGTTGAACAGGTAGTAAGGGAGCATAGCATGGAAGAGAGGGAGAATGAGAAAGGGAAGGAGAGAGAGGGAGGCAGAGAGGAGGAAGGGAAGGGGGAGAGGGGAGGGGGAGGGAGAAGGAGAAAGAGAGAGAGAGAGAGAGGAGAGAGGGAAGGAGGGAGGGAAGGAGAGTTTTTCTGTCTCTAATGAATTTGTGGGCACTCCAAGAACAGGATTCAGCATTTTCCTCCCTCCTTCCTCCTAGACCCACTACATTTTGCTCCCTCTGTTATTAACAGTGACATTCACCCCCTCCCTCCTCCATGATTAAAATAGGACAGGTGGCAGAAGTTTTCTTTCCATTCTCACCCAGCCAAACCCAAGGTCCTAGAAGCTGGACCCAGGAGGGGAGCTGCTTGATTGGCCAAGCTCGAGGCAAGGATGGCAGGGAGGTGGAGGAGATGGATGCCTGGGAAGGAGGGATGCTGGAGAAAGGGAAGAGGGCTTTATTCAAATCACTAACATTTATTCTAAATTAGGCAAACCCTGCTTGGAAGGGAAGGGGTGGTGATAGGCATTAGAGGAGGCTGGGTAGTAGGAGGCTTCTCTCCCAGATAAAACTGACTTCTAGTGATTATTTCTTCATTCTGACCCCTAACAGAGCCTAGGTGGGACAATATTTCCTTTATGACCTTCACTGCTTTTCCTGACATCAGCTGAAGCCTTCAAGTGCCATTAGAGATGGGCAGGGAGGGAGTCTTGGTGAGGCCTCAGTCCCCCTCTCTATCAGTCTGTTTCCCAAGATCTGAAAAAGACCATCCCACCTTCTGTTGGGTAACAGTGTGGTCTTCCCATAAATTAAACGGTTGTGCCCTAACCTTTAGTAAATGTGCTTCTTTGTGCTATTTATGTATTAGCTTCGTCCTATCTACAAAGTGGGAAAGTGTGGGCTGACTTTATGATGATCCTTTCCATGTATCATGGTTGCCAAGAAGGAAAATGTTGTCCTACTGTACTAAGAGAAATTCAAAATATAGAACAAGCTAGGATTGAGGTGGAGGTGAGGTTATATTAAATCACCCACCTTATTGACCCAGACCACTGTCACTTCTGAACATTAGGGTCTAGGGGCAAAGGATTCTAGGCTAGAGACACTTTAATAGGCAGCCCTTAGGTCAATTCAATGTTTGAATGTAGATGAAGGCAGAGTGGAGGAATAGACTGGGAGAATAGGGGAAGACCCAGAGAGTAGAAACCACAATCAAGGTGAAGTGTTTGGGGCTTATCCTAAGAGAAATCACAGGAGAGGAGGCTCCTCAGAGTTTCTGGAGTGAGGCCCTTCCAGGGATCTAACCTTCTTTCCGCCATGGACCCCTTTGCTAGCTGGTGAAGTACTTTTTAGAGTACTCTTCTTAAAGGCATGAAATAAAATCCAAAGGATTACGAAAAGAAACAAGTTCTACTGAAATGATCACAGAAGTATCAAAAACAAAAACCAGTTCATAGACCTCAGGTTAAGACCCTTTGGGTGTGAACTGAAACCCAGGACAACTGAGGGAGCTGGGTGCACATGTGTTCATGTGGTTTGAGGGGTCTTTGTCTGACTCTTGAAGGTCCTCAAGGATGATGACTGGGGATGGGTGACAGGAGAAGACCCCGAGCTAATGTCATTGGAAAATTAGAGGATGACAAGACAGAGAAAGGGGGAAGGGTGGCATGGACAAATTGGCTGGCCGTCCAAAGAGGACCAGTCACTGAGATGTGGTGGCAGAGGGAGAGAGAGGCTGCAACCTGCTGTGGGGCGTGCAGAAGACATCAGGGTTTTTGACTCTGGGAGTCAGGGTCTGCAAGGGATGCCAGAGCTGGCAGGGGGCTGGAGACACCATTCTTCTGCTCTCTCACTTGGCAGAGGAGGGAATTCACAGATCAGTGAATTTTAGTGACTTACCCATAGTTACACAGCTAGTAAGTGAGAGTATTGGGCCTTGATCCCAGGTCTGTTTCCAAATCCAGAACTCTTCTCATTTTACCTTGGTACCTTTCCTTGCTTCCCTGACCTCAGTAGGTGAGCTAGATCTCAACAGAATTCTCCTGGCTTCCATTAGGATGAAGTAACTTCTCTATGCTATAGGAACAGAATGGAGGCTTTTGGAAGGCAGGGCCTGTTTCTTTGTATCCCCAAGGGCCCAGCTCAGTGCCTGGTACATGGAAGATGCTTCATGAATGTTTGTCATGGAATTGAGATGATAACTCAGCTGGGCACCACCATGCCCAGACCCCATCTGGAGATTCTGGGCATCTCTGGGAGCCACCTTTTAAGGGAGGCATTGGTAGTCTGGAGTGCTTGTGTGTGCATGTGCTTTTGTGTGTGTGACAAAAATGGCAAGGGCATTTGATACTATCATAGAAGAAAAAGCTGAAAAGAACCATAGTGTTTAGCCTGGAGAAGACTAAGGTGGTGGATGTGATTGCCACATTCCCATACCTCCAGGATGAGGTGTGTCAGAATGTTAGTTTGAGTGGGCATACATGGGCAGAATGTGGGCACAGGAAGATTGAAGTTGGCATGAGAGGAAGCTTCTTGAAAGCAGGCCTGTGGTTTCTTCTTTCCTATGGCCCTGAACATCCGACCCAGAGGAGGGGCCTGGCAGAAGTCTTTGTTGTTTTAATTACTAGAAAAGGAAGTGGGCAGTAAGTAACTGGGAGAATGTGGGTAGCGGAGAGAGCGAAGGATGAGAAGGGGTGAGTGTTAGCACATCTGCCTCTGGCTACGTGTTCGCTATCCTCTCTAGTTTGAGATAGAACACTGTGTCCTTCCTCCCCACCCCCAACAATTTCTTAAAGCTGCTAACTGTGCTCACTGGGAGGACATTTGCTCCATGTTGCAAGGCACATCAAATTTCTTTGGTCTTGAAATTTTGGAGAGACTTATTCTCTTTACAAAAGTAGACCTAAGTGCTGAGTAAATGCCTTTGGATTACTGTTTGTGGTGTTTTTTACTATAACCCAAAGTTTCTGGTTCAGAAGGCCAGGGCTGAGCCCCAGTAAGATTGCCTGGACCTCCATTTGCTCCTTGTTGTGGCCCACTGTAGGAGGCTAGAAAGAAGAGCAGGCCCTTCTGCTTTCTTCAGAACTCATTAGCCTAAATGGCTGAGGTCTTGCTGCCTCCTCCAGGGCTGGGCTAGGAAGCGGTGCTGACTCCTGTTGTGCTAGAAGGTAACCTGTTCTTGGCTCAAAGATGCTGTTGTGACCATGTTGAGTGGCATCTTACTCGGGGTTGTGGGAGGAGATGCACCTGGAAAAAGTGGACTTGACCCTCGAAGAGTATGCGGGAAGGGCAGCAAGGAGCAGTAGAAAAGATTCTTGCTCTGGAGCCAGTGGACCTACCTGGGTTTGAATCCCACCCTGGGACTCAATTTCCTCACCAGCAAAATGAAGGGAATGGACGAGAATTTTTTTTTTAAAAGGTCCCTTCCAGCCCTAGATCTAAGATCCTGTGATCTCTCCAAGCCTCTGCTGGCTGAGATTGCCTCTGGGGACCCTTCCTGCTCTTTCTTGACCCTTGAATCCCTGCAGCTTTATAGCAAAAGGGCCATTTCCTTGAGTGGGAGCCTTACTCAGTTGTTAGCACCATGGGAGACCAGGATGCTCGTTTTTTGTATCTGCCTTGGATGATGGGTGCTAAGAGAAGCTCAGGGATCAGCTCGGACCCTCATCTCTTCTGGTCCCTTGTGTCCCCGTTGTTGGGTGATGGGCCTCCTGGAGAATTTGTTTTCAGGGAAGAGAGCCGGTAGCTTGAGAGCAGAGGTGTGTGGTGGGAGGGTGGAAGGTGAGGCTGGAGCAGGAATAAAGAGCTGAGCCCACAGGAAGCCTGCTGTGATGCTGCTGTAGCAAGAGCCCAGAGACTGTGCTCATGAATCAGTCATCTCTTTATTACTCAGGTCCCGAGGCTGAAGGTTAGTTGACTTGGCAACCTGTTTCCACAGCACATGTGAACACAGTGTGATTACTTTATTGACAGACCTTGATTGTGATGGAAAACGTTATTATTCCACTCGATCACCCACTATCCTTCATGGCGGGGGAGTTACGTTCTGCTGTGTGTGGGGGGGTCACATCTTAGGGAGGATGTGGATTGTCCGGGGAGTGTCCCACCAAGGGCAGCAAGGCTAGGGAAAGACCTGGAGACATCGCAAGAGAGAAGGGAAAGGGTCTGGTCTGGCTGGGGGGAGACAAGACTGTTGGGGGAGGCAGGAGTCAGGGGAGCTGTCTGCAGAGATGTAAAGGGCAGCCACGTGGAAGATGTGGCTCCAGGGGGAGAGCAGGGAGCACTGGGGTGGAAGCAACTGAGTGGCAGATCTAGGTTTGATGCAAAAAAAAATGCCTCAGCAATTAAAAGAAGCCCAAAGTGGAATGGGTCACCTCCCCCTGCTTCCCCGCAACTTCAACAAAAATTGGGAGAGAATTTAGTTGGTGGGTGTGTTGGGGGAGGGGCTTGCTCAGGTAGGGATTGGAGAGTCTGATTTTTGAGGTCCTTTGTAACACTTAGTAGGGAAAAAAGAGGGAGGAAGGGAAGAACGAAGGAGGGAAGAGGGAGGGAGGAAGGGAGGAAGGATAGAGGGACAGCAGATTTATTACATGCCCTCTCCACACTAGGCACTGTGGTTTATAACTATAATCTTGTTTGATACTCACGACAGCCTTGGGAGGTAGGTGCTGTCATTGTCCCAATCTTACAATTAAGGAAACTGAGGCAGGTGGAAGTTAAGTGACTTGCCCAGAGTCCCCAGGCTAGTAAGTGTCCAGGACTGGATTTGATCTTGGGTCCTCCTGGCCTGGCGCTTCTTGTGCTAGCTGCTTTGATACTGAGGCAAATAAGATGTTGTTGAAAGATTTCCAATACAAAAAGTTAAGATAGAATTTTCAAGATATTAATGAATTAATTAGTATTTAATCTGAACACATCGAGCTCTTAGCCTTCTTTGCCCAACCCACGTCTGAAGCCCGTCTGTTTCCAGCAGAATGCCGTCTTCAAAGAGTGAGGCCTCAGCAGCTGCAGGGAGATGGGAGGGGCTGCACCAGGGCCTCCTCTAAGGACAATTCCCCAGGGGTTTCCAAAAATGACTCGAGCGTCATTGAAATAGGAGTGTGCCCTCCTGAAGTCCCTGTTTCAGGGACACCATTCATCTGGACGGATGTGTCGGTTGTGGCGCGTCTGTGTGAGGCACATAGTGGGACCTCCATCCAGGCACCTGCCAGTCATGTTACTGTCTCCTCCTTCTGTCCTGGGACGGCCTGTTTCTCTGCAGCCCTTGTCTGCCATGCTCTGGCCCAGGTCCTGGCCTCTGTGCTGTTCAGGTAGGAGCCTGCTTTCCAGTCTTTCCCCCTCAGCGAGACCTGTTTTCATTTCAGTGACTCCCTGGCAGGTGATAATGCTCTCAGCACGTGTCTTTGGCTGCTTCCCCCCAGTGACTGTCAAGAGCCACTGAAATGGTTTTACCTTTTAGAACTGCTCCTCGGCCTGTCTCAGATTTGAGCCCTGGAGTACCTGGGCAGTGAGCTGCCCAGTGCTAGCCACAGCTTTCTTTTTGCTACATTCGTAAGACAACAGGATGGGAGAGAAACTCAAAACTTCTTAGTGCTTAGGCCTTGCTAGGGTCCCTGATGCAGGATCACTCAAGGTCTTTGGCTCCCAGGTACTGGCTTCTCTGCCCCTTATGAATGAGGAGATACCACTGATGTCACTCACTGGTCCTGTCCAAGCAGGGCTACCTGCCGTGGTCTCTCTCCCCCACGTCTCAGGTCTGGGACTTTGGGCTCTGATGGATGAATTCTTGCCAGACTCTATGCCTCTGTGTATCCCCTCTGCCACATGGCACCCCCTGCCCATCTCCTCCTCTCCTGTATGGATTGGTTTCTCCTATTTGAGTGTGAGCTTTCTTGAGAGCAAGGACTGTCTGCTTTGCTGGCATTTGTATAACCAGTGCTTGCCCACAGCCTGGTACATTAAGCATATACATAGGTTCTTGTTTCATGGAATCTTAGGGGCTTCAAACATCATTGGGCATTGATTAAGTACCCACCGCATACCAGGTGGTTCAGGACGGGTCCTGGGAATACAATATCGGCACTCCCTCTACAGCGCCCCCTATTTGTGGTCCATGTGAAGATCTTTAGAGATATGGAGTTCATTACCTCCCTAGGTATCAAAAGATCCCAAGAGCATGCATCGCTGCAGAGTCAGAAGTGACTTCAGGGGCCTCTTTTTATAGATTCAGGGAAACTGAGACTCATGGAGGTGGAGTGAACTTTCCCATGAGCTCACAGGTATTAATCTAGACAACTCTAATTCTTGGGAAGTTTTTCTTTACGTTGGCCCCAAATTTGCCTCTGTCTATCTCAGTTCTGCCTTTAGGCAGTGGGGTGGGAGGAAGAGGAAGTACCCGTTACGTAGTGAGTTTTTAACAAATGCTTGTTGATTGATTGGTCTGATAATTAGACTGAAAGACAATATGCAGCATGATCTGTGCGCACACACACATGCACACATACACACACTCCTCTTGACATAAACCTAGACTGGAACCAATAAGTCAATTTATGTAATTAAATTTTCATTTTACTTATTTATGAAGTTAATAACTTCTCCCACTGAACCTCAGGGATGCTTGCATATATATATATATATGTATATATATATATGTTTTGATTCCTAGCTATTATTACAAGAAGGAAACTTTTGAGATCACGGGGAACCACCTTATTCATCAAAACCCTAGGGAGGGGGTTCCTTGTGCATACAGAGACTCCTCCAGGGTGCCCTAGTACTTGAGCCTGGAGTCAGGAGGATCTGAATTCAAATGAAGCCTCAGACACTTACTAGCTGTGAGCACTTGGGCAAGTCACAACCCCTGTTTGCCTCAGTTTCCTCATCTGTAAGATGGAGATCATAACAGCACCTACCTCAAATGAGATAATAGCGTAGGTGCTGAACAGAGTGCCTAGCACACATCAGGTACTTCATAATGCTTATTCCCTTTCCTTAGCTGTAGAACTGGATCTTGAAAGTAGCGCCCAGGCCACTTGGCTCTGAGGACCCTGATTTTCTCCCATAACATGCGGCTTTTACTTACATATGTGTGTTCATACATGCACATACACATGCACATGTATATATATATGTGAATGTGTAGATATACACACACAAGACTCCTGCCATACTTTAAAGCTCAGTATCAAGGCCAGTGTAACTCCTGCATTTTTAAAATTTAAAATTTTATTTCTTCTTATGAACCTCGGGGCAGCAGGTCCTAGTGGTTGGAGGGCCAGTGTCTGAGCCAGGAGGCCCTGGGTTCTGTGTGACCCGGAACAAGTCTCTTAACCTCTCAGTCCTGAGGGCCCCCTCCCCGCATTGACTTGGGGGGACAAGTTGACATCATCTGTGTTCTATTGTCTACTTTGTTGTTGTTTAACATTTACCAAGTACATTTTCATCTGGTCCAGGCCCCAAGTGCTCTAGAGTATGGCAGTCACTCTCCTCTGTTCACTCATTGTACAGAAGATGCTGTCTTGCATTGGTGGAGGGCGTTTCTCACCTTGGGAGTCCCTTATAGAGAGGCAATCCCAGGTTTAGTCCCTATCCCTCTCCCTAGTATGAATGCAACAAAACATTGAGAATATTGTATATGCAACCGTGAACCTGTAATAGACAGTTTTTACAAAGCTTATATTAAATGCAATGTTAGTAAGAAAATCTGGTGTCCTTGGTACAGGGGCTTCCTGGCCTTGACTGCTTTCTCTTTTTCCACTCTTTTCTTGCCTATTCTTGCTAAAATCAAATTGTGGGGGGAGGTTCCAGGCAGTACTGGGGGGAAAGAAGTTGGCCAGAAGGCATCGCCTCTTTCCCCCAAATATTGAGGCCTTCAAGCTGTGCCCTGCTTGTCAATCTGTAGTCAGAAAACATTTATTAAGCACCTACTATGTGCCTGGCACAGTGACCAATCCCTCCCTGGCCTGACCCTTCAGTTTTGGACTTTCTTTCTCTCACGTCCTATCCGAACTTCCTCCTCTGCTACTCCTTCCCCACTAGCCAGAGAAATCTACTCCAGGGTCCTACAATAGTGGGCCATTTTAACAGGAGCCTTCTGGATACAGCTGGCATCTTAACCTGAATGTTCATATTCATATGGTATTTTCTGATTAGAGAGTTTGCATAGATTATCTCTAGGCAGTTCAGGGGTATAAGGGAGAGGATGCTGGATTTGGAGTCCAGACTCAGGAGGATCTCCAAGGAGTGTTCATTCATAGGTCGATGTCATCCCAGAGAAGTGTCCCCAGTGGAGTGCCCCAGGGATCTTCCTTCACCCTGTGCTGCAAGCCTCCATGGTATGTTTTTCACATTTTCAGCTGAGACAAAGCTGAGGAGGAGGGCTGAGAGGGGAGAGTGACAGAGTCAGTATCCTAGGGGACCTCCACGGGCCAGAATGCTGGCCTGAATCTGTTCAGATGGAATTGAATTGAGAGAAATGGCAGGTCCTCCACTTGGGATAGAAAGAATTCAGTGGCACCAGCACTGGCTGGGGGAGGACAGCCAGATTGCAGTTCCTGTGAGAAGCATCTGGGAGGTTTTGTCAAGCACAGGCTGAATGTTAATCCTGCAGTAACTCAAATGAGCTGAAAACGCCAATGTGATCCAAGTGGCCTGCCCGGAGAGGTGGGAGTCCTGTGGCTCACCACCCCATTGCACCCCAGTTGGAAGACTGGGTGCACCTTAGGGCACACTGTAGTTCAGAATGGATGTCGCTGAACTGAGAACCATCAGCTTGGTGAAGGCTCATGACATCCCAAGTGAGGATGGTGGAAGCAACTGGGGATGTTTAGCCTGGAAAAGAGATGGCTTGGGGAGGAGAGGAGGGAACCCCAGGAGAGCTGTCCTCAGTGCTGGAAAGACTACCAGGGACTAGGGATTGGGGTACCCCAGGATGGTGGGGGATGTGGAGAGGGAAAGGTGCCAGAGGGGAAGGAGTAACAAAGGCCACTAATGGCTCCTCCACAGGCCTTTTCTCAGCCCAGGTGTTAGCACCACCCTGCCCCAATCACCTTTGCATTTACTTTTTAGGAATCTAATTTAATTTAATTTTCCATTCTGAATTCCTTGCCCTCCCTCCCCTGCCCATTGAGAAAACAAGAAAAAGAAAACCCTTATAAAACATAGACAAGAAAACCAGTTCCCACCTTAGTCCAGAAAGATTACATTTGCCACTGGCTTCTCTTTGCGCATGTCCCCGCTCATTAGAAAGGAAGGAAAGTTCCCTGAGGATCCTGACTGTTCATTTTTGTGTTTATGTTCCTAGTGCCTAGAACACATACACACACACACACTCACACACACACACACACACACACACACACACACACCAGAGTCTGGTGCCTGGCATGGAAAAGATACTTTAGGAGCCTGTTGACTTGCAGTTAGGGCTTAGCCTGGGGCCTGGGATGTAGTCAACACTGCACAAATTTTTGTCACCTGTTCCCTATCCCAGAGTGGGAAATCTTGCCTCTGTATTTGTTGGGCTCCCCATTGGTAGAGCAAAGGTTCTCACTTTGGGATTCACAGAGTTCGAGGCATAGGTTTCAGGGAGAGTCAATTCAGATGAGAAAAAATAAATGGCTTTGTCATTTTTACTAAGCTTTGGTTTCCTCTGTCATGTCTGTATTATCTTTCATGCATTTAAGAACATCTGAGGAGACCAGAGATGTCATGAGCCTGACTGCCCAAGGGGGTCCAAGACACAAAAAAGTGAAGAACCCCCCCAAGTTAGAGGTTTTCAAGGAAAGGGGAAATGAGATCTCACTTGCTGGAAAATTCTAGAAGGGATTCTGGCCTAAGAATAGGATGCATGGAGAGAGGCTCTGATGTCCTTTTCACCTCTGCAGCGTTCTGGGGGTGGACCCTTAAAAGTACCCCAGGGTTGTTGGGGGTCACAGGAAAAGGGGCCTTATCTTGGAGAGTTAAGTGGCCAAGGCTGTAAGTGACGGAGGTGGATTTGAACCCAGATTGTGGGACTTCAAGTTCAGTACTTGTTCTATGCTGCCGGCTACTCACATCCCTAACCCTGAGTGGCGCTTGGTGAGTGTAAACTTATAGAATTACTGGGTTTTTGAACTGGAGGGAGTTAGCTCCTTGCTGTTTTACAGGGGAGTAAGCTGAGGCTCAGAAAGGATATGTGACTCCCTCCTGCTGGTTTATGGCAGTTCCTAGTCCCATGGGGGTTCCTACTCCTTCATGCTTGTGTTCGCCTGGGATATAGAGACCGGAGTGCTGCTCCTACCCCAAACGGGGGGAGCAGGCTTCATTTGGAAGACAGAGCCCTTGCTTTGACTTGTACTTAGCTGATATCAGGACCTGCTTGGAATAGGTCCTGGGTTGTTTGCCTAGAGAGCTTTCCCCTCCCCTCCTCCTGAGACAGATGGATCTGACTCACAGAAATCCAGCTGAGAGATGCTAGAAACGTGTGCACTTTCCCAGTGGAGCCAATTCTCTTTGTTTTTTTAAAAAAGAAATTAGTGCCTTGCTCTTTGATGTTTGGAAGCTCAGGGGGCTGTGGGTCTGGCTTTTAGATTGCTTTAGTGAGTGGCAAGGGAGACTGAGAGAAAAGATGCCAGGCTTACCTTTCAGAGACAGTTGGTTTGGATAATGTGCAGACCTGATCTGGAGAGGTGTGGCAGCGGTCAGGCCATCAGTAAATGAAGGAAAAGCCCCGAGGAGAGGGTCTGGTGAGCCAGGGATGATGGAGCAGAGTGAAGACCTCATGTGGGTGCTGATCTGGAATGGGGTTCCATGAGCCTTCATTTTCACTGGTATAGCCAAACTGTGTGACTCTGGGCAAGTCACTTAACTTGTCTGTCTCTGTTTCTTTACCTGTAAAGTGGGATAATCACAGCAACCACCTCCAAGAGTGGTCAGGAGGATAAGGTGGGCTTTGTAAAGTATGGCCCCCAGAAGCTTGGCAGTGCAGCCTCAGACACTTGACACTTACTAGCTGCGTGACCTTGGATAAGTCACTTAATCCCAATTGCCTTGGCTTGCCCCCTCCAAAAAAAAAGAAAAATCAGCTTGAGTAAAACCAAGCTGTGTCAGCCATGTCTGACCATACCCCCAGTATGGCACATTCATGTGCGCTCACCTCTGCCTCCAGCGGGGAGTGG
This sequence comes from Potorous gilbertii, assembly GCA_028658325.1. Lineage (NCBI taxonomy): Eukaryota > Metazoa > Chordata > Mammalia > Diprotodontia > Potoroidae > Potorous > Potorous gilbertii. The sequence goes on from CM053772.1 coordinate 9,902,213, forward strand.
GGTGGGTTTCTCAGCTCTTCTCTAGAGGTGAACTTGGCCATGGTAATTTGGCAGGAGTAAGCAGCTCTGCTGCTGAGCTGGGCATGTAAACCTTAGTGCCATCTCAGGGCCTGGGACCAGTCAGTTTAGAGCCTTAGAATATGGTGCTGATGAATTCCAGGGCATGGCTGTTTACACCCATTTGGGAGACTTTATGTTTTCATTTTAATTTTTTAATATCAGTTTTGGCTATTTTCTATTTTTGACATGCAATAGTTATCCCCAGTATTCCCCCTTCTAGAGAATCATTTCAATAACAAATAATATTTTAAAGAGGAAAAAAACAGCACAACTGATCAATACACTGAAAAAAATCTGAAAACATGTTCCACGTGTATTCCCCGTAGACCTCCCACCTACAGGAAGGAGTGGGCTGGAGGCATGAGCAATTCCTTAAATTCCCTTTTTGGCAGGCATTTGTCCCTAGTCCTAGGCATGGGTACTTGCCATTGACCAGAGGAAGGAGCTCAAGAAGCTAGAAATTGGATGTATCCATCCTTACTGCTGTAGGCAAGAGCAAGGATTGTGGTGGGGGAAGAAAACTCCAGTCTCCATTGTGTTTAATCAAGAATGGGCATGATTGAGTGGGTAGAAAATGAGCGTTCAACCCAGGAAGATCTAGGATCTCTAGCTTCAGATACTAGCTAGCTGGAGTCCCTTAATCTCTCTCAGCATCAATTTCCCAATCTGGAAAATGGGGATAAAAATGCCTGTAGAACCTACCTCACAGAATTGTGGGTATCATCTGTGATAATGGGCTTTGTGAAAGCTAAAGCGCTAATGATAGGATAGTTGTCAACTTTATTACTGCTGCTCATGGAAGAGCTAAGTGCTATGGGAAAGATGGGCCCCACCAGGACGGCTGCTTGGTGAGCTGAGGACCGTGTGTCTGCCTTGCAGGAGGGAGAAGGACATGGGGCTCGCCCCAAAGGTCAAGACCTTTGACATGAGCTTGATGCCCATCTGGAGCTGGTCACAATAGAAATCCATATTTACTTGTATTTATGCTCTGTGAATTTTTTATACACTTATGAGTATGTACAGATTTTCTCCCCGGATCAGAGGTGTGCCCCTTGAGAGCAGGGACAGTTTCCTTTTTGTCTGGTAGACCTATGATTTCGTTGGTTTAGGGAATTCTTGTGTTAGCAAACTGCGGGGTGACTCCTTTTCTGCAACCCTTGATTTGCAAGCATTTCCCAGAGCTTTGAGAGTCAAAGGGCTTGTGTGGGAGTCCCACAGACAGGACGTCTTCCTGGCTTTGGGGCCACCTTTCTATCCATTCCACTACCCATACTGCCTCTGGCATCAGCACAATAAAACTTGTTGATTAATTGATTGAATTTTTTTCGTCTAAGTTATCATGCACAATGGCTTTGTTTTGGCTGGTTCCAAGAGAAGGATTCTGTTGTGTTGTACACAAAGACACAGAGAAAGCAAAGAGGAGGTCCAACCATGGCCACACCAGCCTAGCTCTTGGTGAGCCTCACCAGTCCAGGGCTTTTTTCTACTTGGTAAATGGGATCAGGTTCAGAGGGTTGCACACTGTCAGCAAGGTCTGCCATTATCCCAGAGGCCAAGTCAGCAGAAACCTGCCCTGTTTTCAGGGAAGCAGCTGGGGGTAGTGGGGAGAGCTGTGACATGGAGTCAGAGGAACTGGATTCTAGGCCTGGCTTTATTCCCTACTCACTTCTCTCTGAATATTAGTTTCTTGATCTGTAAAATAAGGGAAGTTGGATGTCAATGGGTTAGTAGAGTGTTAGCTTCAGATACGCATTGTTGTTATAAGTAGGTTTAGAAGTGTGTGGGAGATAAACATGAGAGACCGGGAGTATAGACAGTTCTTTCTAGGAGTTTGAGTGTGAAAGGGAGGAGGGATATAGCATGATAGCATGAGGGGGTGACAAAGTCAAGGGAAGATTTTTGAAGGAAAGGCGACACTTGGACAGTTTAGGTCAGTATAGAAGGGGTTTAAAAAAACACATCACAAAACACCCTTCATTCCTTGGGGGAGAGAGGTGGTGGACAGAAGAGTAGACTTCTCCTAAGGTGGCCTTGATGACCTAGAAGCCTGCTGGGAGGATTCTGTCACTAGGTCATGGTGTGGGTGGGCGTGAGGATTGTGTTTGGTGAAAGGTTGGCTCAATCATTTGGAAAACAAGTCCAAGCATTCTTGTGTCATGAAGCCCTTGGTAAAGAGGCATCTTGGGTATGGCCAGGTTGATGGGAGGCTAGGATACATTTTCAGACAGCATCAGATATAAAGACAAAGTTCAAATAATCTCTTGCCTGATTTTTTGTTTGTATCCTGGCTGTGTGACCTTGGCCAAGTCACTTAACCTCTTAATACCTCAGGCAACTTGTCCATTAAAGCCTATAAACTCTCAGATTAAGGTTTTTAAGAGTAGAAAATAGGATGCAGGGGATTGCCAAGTTACAGAAGTTTGCTCATCTGTGTTTGTAGAGGGAGTGTCTGATACCAATGAAATCATAGATGGAACAATAAAAGATTCCATATTCTCAGCTTTGCTGATGAATGGACACTCATGGTAGAGAGTATAGGGAACATGTTTGGTGGGGTGAATGATTCAGAGAATTATTTCAGTGCTTTATTCTCCATCTGTAGAAACATGGCTTATTTTTGCCCAAGGGCATGAGTGTGAGTGTGTGTGTGTGTGTGTGTGTGTGTGTGTGTGAGAGAGAGAGAGAGAAAGAGAGAAAGAGAGAGAGAATGAACATTTATTAAGCTCCTACTACATATTGGGTCCTTTGCTAAGCATTGGAGATATAAAGGAGGCAAAAGACCACACCTGCCCTCAGGGACTTCACAAGACACAGTGTATATGTTTGTCTATATAGACACATACGGATTCTACATATGTGTCTGCTATGTGCAAGGCACTGGAGATACTAAGACAGAAGTGAAAAGCAGCCTCTCTCCTCAAATGTCAGTCTACATATATGTGTATATTTATTCATATGTGTTTACAAACATATATGCATTTATGTACATACATGTAATATGTCTCTACATATGTATAGATGCATATATATGGATTGTGTCCCACAGGTAAGAGAAATTACCATAGTATTCTGAGTCCTCTTTTCAGCCATTACTTCTAACTTTTCCTTCACTGACTGCCATTTTAAAAATGCTAATCCCTTTCTGCTCTGGAGGAAAGGGCAGAGGAAAGCTGGTTGAGATGCCTTCCCCACAGCTGGCTGCTTCATTCTTGGTGGGGTAAGACCAGGGGGCAGAAAGTCTAAGGATTCACACTACATGTATCTCCTCACTCCTCCCTTAAGTCTGACACAGCAATCTGTTGTCCCCACAGGCTTCAGGGGTAGACCATTCTGGGGAGGCGAGGTAAAGCTGGCACTTTTTTCAGCCTGGAGCAGGGAAGTTAATCCTCTTGGTACCACAGTATGACTGTGACAGGATCCTGATGGAGCTGTCCTCTAAGTGAGGGAGTGCCCGGGCTCTCCGAACTCTTCAGAGGGAGAATGGGTGACCGGATGATTTCAAAGGTGTCTTGGCCTCACCTCCCAGTCGCCTGGGACGTCCCTTCCCAGCTGTCCTCTGTGACGCCATGGCTCAGCCCCGAGTCACATATTCCCTTTGACAAGTCTGTTGTTGGGGGGTCTGTTTTTCATGCCCCAGAGGATTCCATTGGTGATGATTTTGCAATGGCTTCTGCTGGAATTAAAGTAATTGTGACTGGTTTGTATTTCATGGAAGTTACACTCCATGTTTCTAAGAAATATCACCTTCTAATTAGGCCCTGGAAGATTTGGCTGGCTGTGGTTAAAGCTCTTCCATCTGGGTCAAAGCAAAATCTAGCAAGCAAGATGGCATCTTAGGAAAATCCAGCATCTTGGAAAGAAAGAGCTCTGTGTTTGGTATCAGGAGAAACCTGGGTTTGATTCCTACCTCTGATACCTGGGGAGGCTTTGGCAAGCCATTCGACATCTCTGAGACTCAGTGACCTCAGTTGTAAAATAGATATAATCATTTCTGAAGTTCTAATTCAAAGGTTGTCATGACGTTTGGATAAGGTAACATCTGTCAAGGACTTTGTCCAGTTCGGATTGCTGGGTCAGTGTCACCTGGCCCTCATTCCTGCTGTTTCAGACACGTTGGGTGGGCGGTGCCTGTGTGACAAGGCAGTCTTCACAGCAGCTGAGGGATATGCCGGTGGTTTGCTGCTCACCCTACTAGCCTGCCAGGTCACTCCAGACATTTGATTTTCCCCTTATTCCAAGTCTTCTCTTTCCCATTGTACCTTTCCTGGTTGTTTTGACTTTGGGAATAGCTGCGGATGCTCAAGCCCAGTTTTGATGAGGAAGCCAGAGGCCACGCCATATTGGGATCTGTTTTTCCTGCTCTTGCACAATTTCCTTATGTGCCTCTAGTCTTTTTTTTCCAATAAAACTTATTTGGGAAATTTCTTCAATGCTCAAAGTCAAATCATCACTAATTTGGATTAACTAGGGAGACGACCAGTTGGAATTGGTGAAAAAAATGAATATTTGAAAAGAAATGTTTTAGTACTTTCAAAGTAGTGTGGCCTAGTGGTACCATGTAGAACTTGGAGTCAGAAAGACCTGGAATGAAATTCTCATTCTGACATTTACTTGGTGTATAACGATGGACACTAAACCTTGCTGTGCCTTAGTTTCCCTAACTGTAAAGTGGAGATAGCAACCTCTGACACCTACCTCATAAAGTTTTTGTAATGGTCAAATTAGATGCTCTATGTACCATTTTACTATTTTACTACATTTAGTATTTATTTACTATACTACACTATTTAGTATTTATTTGCTATGTTTATTATTTTAGTTGGTTTTGCCTAGATGTTTTTCCTTGAATGGTGGTATCTTCTGGGGCAGGAAAGCAATGGTGAAAGAACAGCCAATAATAGAACTTAAAAAAAAAAAGCTAAGTAGTTCTGTGGATAAAGCACCAGACCTGGAATCAAGAAGACTCATCTTCCTGAGTTCAAATCCGTTCTCAGACACTTACTAGCTGTGTGACACTGGGCAAGTCACTTCACATCGTTTGCCCCAGTTTTCTCATCTGTAAAGGGAGCTGGAAAAAGAAATGGCAAACCATTCCAGTGTCTCTGCCAAGACTGAGACTCAGACATGACTGAAATTTTTACCTGTGGGTCATAAACTTGTTTAAATATTTTGGTAACTATAGTTCAATATAATTGGTTTCCTTGGTAAATCTATGTATTTTTTTGTGACAATATTTTTAACTAATTTTATTTATTTTCAGTGTTCTACAATCACAACCATATAACTTAAATTTTTTTTCCCCTCCCTCCCCCTGGTTCCCTCTCCCTCCCCAAGACAACATACAGTTTTATATAGGTTCTACACATATATTCCTATTAAATACATTTTCACTATAGTTATGCTGTGTAGAAGAATTAAAATGCATAGGAGAAATCATCTAACAAACCAAAATGTAACACACACACACAAGATCTGCTACAATCTATGATTGACTTCTGTAGTTCTTTCTCTGGATGTGGAAGGCATTTTTGCCTTAAAAGATCATTGGGACTTTTTTTAAGTCCTTGCATTGCAATGACTTTCCAAGTCTACTAGCAGAAACTCTCACATACTGTGGTTGTTGCTGTGTGCAAAGTTCTCTTGGTTCTGCTCCTTTCACCCAGCATCAGTTCATATAAATCTTTCCAGGCCTCTCTGAAATCTTCCTGTTCATCATTTCTTATAACACAATAATATTCCATTACATTCATATACCATAATTTATTCAGCTATTCCCCAATTGATGGGCATCCCCAAAGAGAGCTGCTATAAATATTTTTGTACATGTGCGACCCTTTCACATTTTTATGATCTCTTGGGGATACAGTCCTAGAAGCACTATTGATGGGTCAAAGGGTATGCATATTTTTGTAGTCCTTTGGGCAATTGCTCTCCAGAATGGTTGGATGAGCTCACAGCTCCACCAACAATGAATTAGTGTTCCAATTCTCCCACATCTTCTCCAACATTTATCATCTTCCTCTTCTGTCATGTTTGCCAATCTGATAGGTGTGATATGGTACCTTAGAGTTGTTTTGATTTGCATCTCTCTAATCAGTAGTGATTTAGAGCATTTTTTATATGACTACAGATATCTTTAATTTCTTTCTCTGAAAACTGCCTGTTCATATCCTTTGACAATTTATCAATTGGGGAATGACTTGTATTTCTGTACATTTGACTCAGTTCTCTATATATTCTAGAAATTAGGTACTAGCTGTGAAAATTCTTTCCCAGTTTTCTGCATCCCTCCGAATCTTGGTTGCATTGGGTTTGGTTGTGCAAAAACTTTTCAGTTTAATGTAATCAAAATTATCCATCTTGCATTCCATAATGCTTTCTATCTCTTCTTTAGTCAAAAATTCTTCCCTTCTCCATAAATCTGATAAATGCACTATTCCTTGCTCCTCCAATTTGTTCATCGTATCAATCTTTATACCTAGATCGTGTACCCATTTGGATTTTATTCTTGTGTTCAGTGTCAGGTATTGATCTATGCCTAGTTTCTGCCTCGCTGTTATCCAGTTTTCCCAGCAATTTTTGTCTAACAGTGAGCTCTTATCCCAGAAGGTCAAACCTATGTATTTTAATTTATGTCTTTAAAAGCACTCTCCTGCGAAGAGGTTTGTAAGGCTTCACCACAGTGCCAAAGGGATCCATGCCACAAAAGTAAAAATACCCAAAGGAATATTTCTAAAATGTCTAGGGTCCTTGAATTTAATAAATTAAGGAAGTGTTTCTTCCTGCCGAAAAATCCCTGCTTTAAATCTATGTAAATGCCAGCTGTTATGATTCACGGACTTAGATTAATTCCTGTTAGGTGAACTTGGTGCATTTGGTCCTTAAGGGACATTCTTTAACAAGGAGACAAGCTCTGTTGCCAATTAGCACATGGGTAGATGGTGCTAGAAAACCCTATTGCTTGTGTGTAGATTGAAGGTATCCCATTAACCAGTAACATTTAAAACAGTCATGGATGAAACTAAGAGTTTCTTAATAGTTCCCACCAAATCTGAAACAAGAAGTCTAAGTGAACTGGGTGTTGCCCTGTCACTGTCTGTCTTTCTCTCCAAGACCATATTTCTAGAGATGTCAGGATCATCTCCTCAACATGAATTTCAGTGAGCTCTGGTTCTTCAGGTAGCATCATCGGAATCTCATTTTACCTGTTGATCCCTTCAGAATCAGGGTGACCACAAGGTATTGGGCACAGTTAAAACAATAAAAACTAGACCTCTCCCCTGTGCCCAGTATGCCAGCATCAGAGAGTCTGGTTGAATGACATAAGGTATCCACTCAATCCTCCTCCACACAGGAAGTATCTGCCTAGAAACCAGACTGCCTAGAAACCAGAAAAGGCCATTCATGCTGGTGAAGGTAAGGAAGAGGTGAGAACTGGTTGGTAGTAAGAACAGTTTCCATAGAGAGGTAGCAATGGCACTGGAATCTAAGAAAAACCTGGTGGGGAAGGGGAAAGGCACCTGGAGAGATAAGAATGTGGTGAGGTCTTAGAAAACACAGCTGGTTGTCGAGCCTCCATCTCCAGGTAGATGTTCTGACATAAGTCCTCTGTGATGGAGTTGACCATGACTTCCCTGCCTAGGGTTCAGTTTGCTACCATGGATGGGGGCAGTGAGGATGAGTGGAGTGTTAATCCACAAACTCAATTGGAAGGCTTGATGGTGCTTTCTTTTTTTTTTAAATGTAAGGAAGGCAGTAACTAACTCCTGCCAATCATCAGTCAAGATTGGCATCTTATATCCATGGGGATGCATGTATCTGGCCTCCAGCTGTTGTCATTGGGTAACAGCGGCAGGGGATGGAAGCCAGCCATACTCCTGCTGTCCATATGGCTGACTGGGCATAGACTCTGGAAGGCTTGGGGCTCGGTGAATACAGGGCCATCCTCAGCACATCCTCTTATCTGGGCTGGTCTGCTTTTGTGTTTACTGTTTCTGAGACACGCTCCCTCTATTCAGAATGCCCTCTTGCTTCCTCTGCCTACACAAATTTAACTGATTGAAGACCTAGTTCAAGACTCTTCTTTGCCTTGCAGCCAACCACAGCAGGGCATGATGATCTGTGGAGAGGATGTAGAAGAAATAGTAAGTAACTAGAGTCTGGAGATATGAGTTCAGTCCTGCCTCTGGCACATTTTTAGCTTTGTCACCTTGGCCAAGTCATTTAACTTCCCTGGGGCTCGCTTTCCTTAAAGAGTATTAACTCACTGAGAGTAAAGATCATTTACTTGACGCTTTGTGTGTGTATTCCCAGCACAGAGTTAATAAATGCTTATTGATGATAGAATTTAGAGATTGAGAGCTGGAAGGGCCCAAGAGGCTACCTGGTCCAACCCCTGAATTTTACCAAGGGGGAAAATGAGACCCAACTTCCTAGAGTCCCCTGAGAATGCTTGAGAGAGGCAACACTTAAACTCAGGTCCTATGAGGCCAGATCTTTCCCCGTGGCCATGCTGCCTTTGTCACTCATGTGCCATGTCCCTCTCTTGGTTGCCCTGCTCCCATCCCTCCTACCCCATGTTCATTTATTAAATTCTTCATGTGGGGCTGGGCACCATCTGAAGTTGTCACTGGGCTGGTGCCAAGGGGAGAAGCAGGACAGGAGGAATTGAGTGGTTGGTGGGCTTAAGGACACTGGTGCAGTGGGAAGGGAGCTCACCTGGTATTTCTGGGCCTCTGTGACCACCTGGAGTGGATCTCATACGCTCACTCCTTGGCCCTTGCTGCTCTCACATGCGTGGATTTGATGGTATCTACTGGCTGTCACAGCTATCCCATTCCAAGCAATAAAGTCCAAATGAAATCAGAGAATAATCCTCTCTACTGAAAATACAGTGATCAGGGGCTGGCTAGAGCATGGTCTGATTCCAGGCAGAATTCACAGAAGGCAGAACCAGGAAGAGCCAGAGGGGAAGGAGGCCCCCTGAGGTGCGAGGTCAGCTGACACTGCTAACAGTGAGAATATCCCCAAGTGGAAGAAGCTGCCTCAGAGGTGTTGGGCTTCCTTCTCCTGGAGCCCAGGGGCTGTGGTGGACCCTGGGGGAGACAAAGGCAGAACCCAAGCAATCCTTCTCAGCAGGTTCTGTGGCCATATTGTCCGGAACAGTCTTCACATAGGCTTTAGGGGTGGGGAACCGGTGGCCTCAGACCACATGTGACCCTCTAGGTCTTCAAGTGTGGTTGTTTGACTGAATCATACTTCACAGAACAAAAGAATTTGTCCTGTAAAACTTGGACTCAGTCAAAAGGCTGCCCCCAAGGACTTAGAAGGCCACATGTGGCCTCAAGGCCCCTGGTTCCCCACCCCTGGACCTTTTGGCTTCTCAGATGTGGGGCTGCATCCTACCTCTTGGCCCCAATAGGGGAGCCCTCCCCACCAGGAGATAGCTGCAGATGGGGATCACCTTCATGAGTGCATGAGAGGGAAGACTGAATCAGCAGCTTTCGCCCACATGGTTGTTGAGATGCTGAGTCTTACTGCTTCTTTCTCTACAGCCTCTCTAGTGACGTGGAGAGGCCACTTGGGACTGAGGAGAAAGCACCGTCTTCAAAGGCGGAGGACCTGAGCTCATGTGTCGCCTCTGACTCAACCTCACTGGGCGACTGGGCAAGGCTCAGAACCTCTTGCAGCCCAGGAAGCCCTAGGGGCTGCTCAAGGGAATTTGCATTGGCAAAGAAGGTCCTCACAGAGAGGGGGATTGTCGCAGCTATGAAAAGGCAGTTCTAGGAGAGGAAAGCATGGGCCCCTCCCATTCTTTTCACAAACACTGCCATGGTGCTAGCCCCTAGGGCCTCTTTCTTGCCTGGACAACTGCACTCATCTTCTGAGCCATCCCCACACCTTACAACTCTCCTCATTCCCCCATCTTAAGGCTCTCCCCATCCCCCTTTCCCACTCCATCCCCCACCAGTTTGAAAAGTGACTTCTAAAGCAAAAGTCTGGCTATATGACTTCCCTCAACTCTGTGACTCCCTAGCAAAAATGAACTTTTGTTTGCTGTTCCAAGCTTTTCATGGCCTGGCTCCAATTTGCCTTTTCCAGCCTTATCACATATGAATCCCCTTCATATGCTCTCCTGTCCTTCCTATTGTGCCTCATACGTGAGATTCCATCTCCAATATCTGTGCTTTCTCACTGACCATGGCAGTGCCTGGAATGCACTGCATCCCTCCTCACTTTCACTCTCTGAATCCCTTCTTTTTTTCTCAGCTTAGGGTCTACCTTCTACATAGCATCGTTCCTGAGCCTCTGAGCTGCCATTACCTTCCATATACTTTATATATAATTATATATACTTTCTATGTAAATATAAATTATAGATATACTTTGTATGTATATACATATCTATGCACCACATATCTATCTGTCTGTCTGTCTATCTATCTATCTATCTATATATTATGTGCCAGGCACTGTGCTTTACAAATATTATCTCATTTGGTCCTCACAGCATCCCTAGGAGGTAGCTGCTATTTTATCCCCATTTTACAGATGAAGAAACTGAGGCAAACAAAGGTGAAATGACTTGCTCAAAGTCCTAGAGCTAGTAAGAGTCTGAGTCCAATTTGAACTCAGGTCTTACTGACTCTAGGCCCAGGGCTCTGTCCATGGTACCACCAGCTGCCTCAAGGATCTTCAAGAAAATCTTCAAGAGGCTGCTTCTTAGGGGTTGGCAAGGATTCCTTTCTTGGGGTGAGTTAAAGTTCTGTCATTTTGAGTAAGTCCCTCTGTCTGAGGGCCACATCCAAGACAGGTGGAGAGCTGAATGGTGCCTGCTTGTTTGCAGTGAGTTTTCGAGTCAGTCAGAGACATGCCATGATCCTGGTAGTACAAGGATACTGAACATGGCTCAGCCTCACAGAGGCTATGTTGGCCCAGGGGAGCTGCATAGCACAGAGGCAGGGATCCTGGCTTTGGGCCTTTCTTCCCACTGCAGGGCGGCACTGCTTTCGTATTCAAGGCAGAAGCCTATATCTCCATTCTATTTCAGCAAATGATGTGGATGAGGAATCTACATCAGTCAATAGTAAATGGCCCATCTGAATGAAGTATGTTATTTTGAGCTGAAATTTTAATTGGTCATTTAAAGTCATTTGACCTTTTTAATAGGTGAATATTTGGGCAAAAGGAAATGAAGGCATTATATGTAAAAATTAGTTTTTTGCTGCTAAAGGATGAGGTAGACAGCTTGGATCTCAAATGACAATCTTATTTGGCCCATCTCTATCAGCCCAGACAGGAGTTTAGGAAAAAGTTGGGAACTCTGAAATTTTCTAAAACTCACAAGACTGAAATAGCCAATTTACATTTCTGAGTTTGGGCTAAAAAATAAAACAATCTACTTATGGATTAAAAAAAAAATGAATAGGACTGAAGGCTGAGGAAATCCTGCTGGGAACTGAGGAAGATGTTTGCAGCTCCAGAGTGTCTAAGAGTGAGTTCTAAGTGAAATGAGATGATTTGGATCTGGGTGCTCCGAGGACACCAGCACCACCTGTCCCAGGGCAGACAAAGCCTTCAAGGCTACATCTCTAAGAAAACTAAAAGGCCAACCTCCTTCAGAGCTGCCTGTCTTCCCCCAAGAAGACTTCATTGGAGAGCTTGAAAAAGGAAGTGAACAGGAGGGAGGAGGGAGGCAGGAGAGTGGGATAATGGAGGGGGAGGGGGAAAGACTTGTTCTCACCCTTCAGAATTGTTGCTGAATAGAACCTGCCCCTTCTGCCAATAGAGAATGATGTGGATACAGGAACTGGTGACATTCGCCAACATCTGTTCATTTGTTGCGCTTGCTGAAGAGTGATAGCGTCCTTTCTTTCCAGCACCCCAACAAGGCTGACAGAGTAAAGGGAATTGAGGCTCCACGAGAGGGTGGGATTTGCCATCACTGAAACCCCAAGGGTAACCTTTCTTCCACTTCTAGGACACCCAGCGTTTTGCAAGTAGAAGGTACTTAATAGATGCTTGCCGATTGATTGTTTGGATGATTTCTTCATGCTGCCTCCTGCAAGGATCTTAAATTCATTTTATGCCAAGCTTGTAATCAATTTGGTGAGCAGGCAGAGGACAAATCACAATTCTGACATATCTGCTTTCAGAATATGGAATGGTTTAAGTCCACTTAATTTGTATTTAAAAATAAATGTGGGCTCCCTTCCAGGGCTGATGTTTTGAAATGGAATTGGAAGGCAAGTCCTTTATCAGCCAACAGCTGAAATTTCATTTTCTAAAAAATGACATAAAGAACAGATTAGGGCCATTTTCTTCTTGGCATTTCCAAACAAGTTAGCATTTGGGGCAAGGGCCTGCCCAGCAGAACGAGAGGTAGAGACTTGGCAGGACCCAGCATTGTAGGCCACAGGCTGTGGAGACAGCCACCGCAGCCACACCGGGGGTTGACCCAACTGACTGGGCTGGTCATCTGGATTAGTCCAAAATCATCTTTTGCCATCCACCCCACGTGGTGTAGACAGAGCTTTCATTTGTTCCCACTCAGGATGTCTGGCTGCCTTGTCAAGGTCTGGTCTTGGCACAGAGTCAGATTTTTAGAGTTCTCCTTTGGGTCTCTAACTTAATTTCCCTTTCAGTTTTCTTGCCTTGGTTTTCCCTTCTCCTGTGTGGCTTCTCAGTGAATGTTGCTTTACTGTTGTGCTCGCTTCCCCCTTTTTCTAACAGGTAATAGTGATGAATAACGACGGTGATCGTCCATTTATGAGGTTTGAAGTCCCTGCTCCCAATAGAGTGCTGGCGAACCTAAGAAGTGGTGGGATCTTTTCATTTGAGACAGAGCCATTTGTCAAAGCTTCCCCACCCTGCTCGAGAGCTGGTAAATGTGTAGAGCTAGGATTTGGACTCAGGTTCTGCTGAGGCATCATACTATAGTGGAAAGAGTCCTGAATTTGGAGTCAGAGAACGCCAGAGCAGATCCCAACCTGGGAGCCTTCCACAAATGACTCAACCTCCCTGGGCCTCAGCTGCCTCATCTGTAGAATGGGGCTGTTGGATTAGATAACTTTGAAAGTCCCTTCCAGCTTAAAATCTAGGTTTCTGTGATCCCGTGTCCTGAACTCAAGTCCTGACTGTACTTCATGCTCCCCGTGAGCCTCAGCCTCTGTAGGTTTAAGCATGTGGAGAATGAAGATAACAGCAGCAGTCACAATATTTAGCATTTATATAATACTTTCAGGCTTGCAAAGCACTTTTTACAAACACTATCTCTTTTGACCTTTACAACAGCCCTGGGAGGTAGGTGTTCTTATGACACTCCATTTTACAGATGAGAAAACTGAGGTGGTCAGAGTTCATGTGAGCAGCCCACAGTCCCCAGATATTACGTGTCTGAACCTGGATTTGAACTCAGGACTTCCTTGCTCCAGACTCCATCCACTGAGCTGCCTCTAAATGAATTACAGCTAGCGTTACATAGCTCCTTAAGGTTTTCACAGTGCCACAATATGATGTCTTATTTGTACCTGACAACAATCCTGGGAGGTCAGTGCTATTGTTATCTCCTTTTTACAGAGAAAGAAACTGAGGCAAACAGGAGTTAAGTGACTTATCTAGGGTCACACAGCTCATAAGCCTCTAAGGTTGGATTTGAACTCCAGTCTTCTTGACTTCCAGTCTCTCAGTCTATCCACTCTGCCACCAGCTACCTCAATAAAGGGCTTGGTATAGACAGAGGTTCCAGATCCCCCCCAGCTCTAAATCTTTGATCCTTGGTTTGAAATATTTTAACCTCCCTGGGTATCTTTTTTCTTTTCCAATGAATCATTCTTATCTGTCTTCAGATGCGAGGGTGTGGGGACCTAATGTTGTCTGTCTGAACCTCTGAAGCAGAACCGCCATTCCTGCAGGGGGAGAGGGGGGTGGTGGTGTGGGGGGAGGAACCCCTCCTGCCTATACTGGGCAGCCTCTGCCTTCTCTGGGCCTAGCTCTCTTAAGAAAGACTTTCCCTCAGGGAGAATAAGACCTGCCTTTGATTTGCTGGGCCCAAAACCTTGACTTGGGAGTCTGGGGACCTTGGGAGCTGTCAACAGGAGCATCGACCCCTTCCTGAGCCTGCTCTGAGGAGCTTCATTGATGACAGTAATGGAAAAAAATAATATGGGAAAAGGTACAGCCATATCAAATAAGAGTAAAACATGTTCTGGCAGAGGAGCTGAAACTGATGTGGATATCAGATCGCCCGAGGAAAGGCAGATGGAGTGGAAGCTGGAATACAGGATTGTAAGCCTGAGGTTCCGTGTTCCAGCTTTGGCTCAGCCCCTCAGTCATCCCATTAACTTTGGAGATCACTGATGCCTCACCAGGGAATGAGGGCGCTGGGACTAAATGATCTGCAGAGTCTCAGCACTCTGAATAATTTTATCAGGTTGTAACGGTAACAGTAAGGATTCCGACGACCAGTGAGCTCAAAAATGATTTTAAAATAAATGAGAAAAACCTCACTGTAGGTCAAGAGACGGCCCAGGCCTTGGAAAGAGGATGGCCCAAGTCCCAGCAGCTGTATACGCTCTGGCAGGCCTGAGCCCAGAGGACCTCATCTCTCACTGCCCTAGACAGCTCTCCAGTACTCCAGAGCTCCGAGTCCCTCAGACAGTTGGCAGTCTGCATTGGCAGAGGGGCTGTCCTCCTTGAGAGATACCCCTCCCATTATGGTTTGATAGTATCGTAGCTGTAGAGCTGGAAGGGACCTCTGAGGTCATCTGGCTCTCTTAATGGATGAGGAGTTGGCCACCCAGAGAGGTCCTAGTTCATGCTGGTCAGGTAATGGCAAAGGGTCCAGATCTTGGTGCTCTGACTCCCAATCGAGCCTTTCCCATTTGATGTGCTCCCTCACTTCTACAAGTAACATTGATTCTGCAGGACTCACTTTGGGTCTGGGGACTAGGATGTGAATCACAGAACTGTGTTCCAGCCCATCCTTCTTGGGCCCAGGATATGACTCCTGCTTTGGAGCTTCAGACAATTAGAGGAGGGAACGAGGGACTTTTGTTAGCCAGCAGACAATTAGGAACCTTATGAATCTCATCCTGGAGCGTAAGTTTAGGATGAATGAAAGGAAGGAAAATGTGTTGATTCGATAAGATTGCCTCTGGGGCCTGCCCATACTGATTGTCTGGAATTCTCTGACTATGACAGTGTGTCCTTCCACTTTCATCCTATACCCTCAGAAAAATCGTGTCTCCTCCATAGGAGGGGTAGGCCCACAGTCACAGTGGCCTCTTCCTGCTCAGACCAGAGGAGCAAGTGGCATCTTCTCCTTCCTTTCTCTCACCAGGTCTCTGCCCTGGGCACCTCTGGGCAGGGATGGGCATGGAGGAGCAGGAGAGAAGCCCAGAAGATGGAATGTATGAAGTAGGTCCAGGCTTCTGTTCTCCTACCAATCCCCCATCACAGTGCTGCCCTCAGCCTGGGGCCCTGGCTAGAAGTTCTGGGACAGGGAGCAGATCCTGGAGTCCCACTCTCGGGGGGGGCCTCATGGATGGGCCTTTCTGCCTAGGGAAAAGATAGAAAAAGGGACTAGGCCTATGATTTCTGTGGTACGAGACCTCTTGGAAGAGGGAACTCTTCTACCAGTGCATCTTTGAGGGAGTTACCTAGGTCACTGATAGAGGCTGTGTGCACACATCATGTAAAGTCACATGGGACTAAGGGCCAGGGATAGGATTGGAATCCAGCCCTTCCTGCTTCTCAGACTGCATCTCTATCATCTTTCTCCTTTCTCCATCATCACAATGTCTTCGTCTTCACAGGAAGCACCTTGAGCCCTCCATCTCAGTGCCAAATGGAAATGGAATTAGGAAGCCTGTTTCTAGAAGGCTTTTCTCCCTCCCTCTTCCTTTCTATGACTCAACGCTTTTTCTTTCCAAATTGCTAGCTTCAGCTTGAACTTTTCTAATTTTATCTCTCTACATTCCGGGGATCAGTTTCTGTTTTTGTACCACATCCTTTGGGAGTTTGCTTAGGACTCAGCAGCTTATGACCGTGGGAGGGGAGGAGGCAGAACAGTGCTCCCCAGCTCTGGAGTCTTAGACCCTGGATTCAGATCCTGCCCGTGACCCTTACTACCATGACTTTTGGGCCAATAACTTCATCTCTCTGGGTGCAAGCGCTGGTGAAGTACCTGCTACCCAGGCCCCCCCCCCACAGGCCGAAGGTGTTGCTGAGTGACCTGGCCCCACTGCTCTTGGCTCTCCTGCCTCCCTTGTTTACCTTACTGATGGATGGAAGTGTTCTAGGGATGGAGCTGAGGCCTGCTTGAGCTTCCTGCTGAGGATGGGCAGAGGCTTCCCTTGAGCTCCAGCCTGGGGTGACAGAAAGCAGGCAGGTCAGCACAAGGAGGGGCAAGGTGGTGTTCAGGGCTCACTTTTGCTGAAAAGTAAGTTGGAATCCGTCTTCCAGCTTGCTCTGACTCCAAGGTGAATATTGACTCTGTAGCCGCTTCCCATATGTGGAAAAAGGCTTTTCTCAGTAAATTCGAGCTGAGCACTGAATGTCTCTTATTAATGACTTCTGCTCTGTGGATCTAGAGAACACAGTGTTCCTTCTGGGGTAAAAAACAAAAAACCCCCACCCAAGCAACACCCAGGCCCCTCCCTTCTCCTATCCCCATCCTCTGGCAATTTCAGCTGCCACAGGACGAATAGGAGATAACAGGGACACCAAGGTAGCTTTGGAGGCACCTCAGAGCCAGGCATGGGAAGCAAATGTTCTGGGAGACAGGTTCCTGTTAGTGCCTTCACCTGGGGGGTGGGAGCTCTCCCCTCCACCTAGCTTGAATGGTCTCAGTTGTTTGCACATGGTCTCCCCCATCAGACAGTGAGCTTCTTGAGAGCCTTTCTTCATACTCCCAGAACTTGGTGCAGCATCTGGCACACAATAGGACTTTAATCAATGTTTGTTGATGGATTGATCTAGTTTTATATCTAGCCTGTGGTGGTCAGCGTAATGCTGCAGCTTAGCCTAGGATTGCTTTGGGCTGTGACTTTGGATTAGGAATTGAGAGGCCCAGGGTTTGACTTCTGATGTCACCATTCACTGTTCTTGGGTCAGTCACAGAACACATTCCTCAGTTTACTCTTTTGTAAGATGAGGATGATGTTACCTGCTTCACTCACACCATAGGCTAATTTGTGAGCTTGGAATGAAGTAATAGGATACAGTCCAGAGAATGCTATGCTTGGACTCAGAAGACTCCTGGGTTCTAGTTTTGCCAGTTGTGTGGCTCCTGGGATGCATTCCTTTCTCCCCTCTGCCTTTGCAAATCCGTCAATTCTTTTAAGGCTTAGTTCATATGCCACCTCCTCCATGATGCCTTTGCTGGTGCCCCCAAGCTGCTCTGATTGTTTCGTTCAATTCAGCAAGCATCTGCCTTGCCCAAGGTGAGAGGAAAGTGGCTTAAAGGACAGCTGTGGAGACCGAAAGATGCGGGTTCAATGGACCGTATGACAGTGGGCAGGTCCCTTCACCTCTCGTTGTCTAAGCAACCCTTTGAGATGGCTTCTGATGGGCAGTGGTTGTGGTGGCATCATAAAATCTACAACTCTGTGGTGTCAGCTGTGTGTGATGATGTCCCAGAATAACCTTTAGGACTTTTTGTCTTTAAGTTCAAAATGTGAGATAACAGGATGACATTCCTCCCTACACACACATACACCTCGAAGCAATCAGATGGTAGCTGTCATCCAGCATAGAGCAGCAGAAAGATTGGTGAAATAGCCTTGATGCTAGAGAATGGGCAGAGAAAGGACATGAGACAAGGCACCTTTAGGATCAGCCAGACCTGGCATGAGTGAGTGTCCATCAAACCTGGCCACCCCTGACAAGAAGGAGAGCCTCTCCCCTTAGCATCCCACTAGTGAGTCCCCAGGACCAGGTGGGTTTCCTTCCACTCTTCTCCAGACACTATTACATGGACCAGGTGAAGTGGGGTTCTAGGGGAGACTGTGTCTCTGTAGACCTTGCAAAGGGCAGACAAAATCCCTGGTTGCTTCCTTTAACATGGATCCAGACTTAAACAAGGTGCTTGTGCTTGTGCCGTTTGGTATTGCTGCTCTCGGGCCCCTGGCAGTGTCATCCTCACTGAAATTCTAAAAGGATGCATGGAGACTTTAAAGGAGTTTGAGGGGTTTTGGGGAATAATTTTAGGAGCTTCAGTCCATGTAATGAATTGCAGATTAAATGAAATGTCAGAGAACTTTCTCTCGATGTTGGCCATTTCCCTAGTTGGGCTTGGCTCAGGGTGAAGCAGAGCTTCGCTTTCTTGATCAGTACATTTTTAAATAATGAAAAAATAGATTTTTATCACTGATGCACTAATTGCAAACAGCTCTCAATGTTATAAAAACATAGTATTGATTTTTCATGGAAGCATTTTTTGGATGGTCAAAATGTTTGTGGGTTACCAAGTTCGTGTCTCTAGGTTGTCAGTGTTTCTGCCCGACTGTCAGTTCTTTGAGGGCAGGGAATGTATGCTATTAAATCTTTGTATATCTGAAGAGCCCAGAACCTTGTCTTCTGCTCTCTCTCTCTCTCGTCTCTCTGTCTCTCTCTCTCTCTGGACTTGTGATCTTGTGAGCATGGGCATTCGTAGTGCAGAAACTCTCTCCCCTGGTGTATATCGGCAGCTTCTCTGTGGCTTGTTCTTGTTCTCTTGGACTGTGATTATGGCCTCCTAACTGGACTTCTTGCCTCCAGCTTTAGTCAATCCTTCACATACTTTACTGTTTAAGCAATAGGGATTTGGACTGGACTTTTGATTTCATTGGTTCAAGGAGGCCTTCTACTAGCTCATGTTGGTACCTTCTCTGCAATTTATAGTCTCATGGCAGGGATTCCTAACCTCTTTGGGGTTCCTAACCCATTGGCAGCCTGATGCAACCTACGGGACCCCTTCTCAGAAGGATGATTTTAAAGGCATCAAAACACATAGGTTTATGAAGGACACCAATATGACTGAAATTCAATTATGAAAATCTTTTAAGGAAAAACCTCAGTTTCCCAAATCCCAGGCTAACCTCTGTCTCAGAGAGTTGCTGGGGGTAGCGAGAGGTTAGATGGTGTGGTCATGGCCATCAGGAGTCAGCGCCTAAACCCAGCTCCTCACTGCCCCACCATCCACTACAGCAGTCCACCAGGGCAGTGCAACGCTCGCCTCCCACCTGGTGCCTAATCAGTACATGCTGAATACAAGCTTATTGAATTGAATGCATGAGTCCACAGGCTACACTTTCCAGATGATGGCTCCAAATGAGAAGGTCCCAGTGGCCTGAGACATTGAGAGTTTTGAGGCCTAAAATTGCAATAAGATTACTTTTAAATTAATTTGAATCGCTCCAAACCTGCCTTTTCCCCTGTTACAAGGCAAGAAATTGCTTGTTTATGCTTCATTAGTCAAGTTGTAGCTTGGGAAAATTTTGCCGGTTGAGCTCCCAGGGTGTATGAGTTGTGTTTCATAAAGGGAAGGGAGGCAGACCCTGGATGAGTCCAAAGGGGCAGTGTGATTGACTCTACTTCTTCTCCTAAAGGTGTCATCCCAGCTTTCTGCAGACCTGAGCTAGTCTCGAGATACTGTCTCCTGAAGAGTGAGTGTCCCAGTGCTAAATTCCAGGTTGTTCAGCTCGCCACTGCAGTGGACTGCATTTCCCTGCACCATTTATTTATTACCATGTTCATGTGGTCAGCATATAATCATTGAGCACCATCCTCCCCTCCCCCATGGGCATGGAACTTGAGGGAGAGTGATGTGGGGGATGGACCTCTGCACCCAAGGAGCTCAAAGCTTCACTGAAGCAATATTGATCCTTCCCAGGAGCATGAAATTTAGGGCTTCCCATGCTCCTTGGGCCCAGTAATCTACTGAAGGCACCCACAAGGACAGAAGTCAAGAATGCAACCAACTAGTTGAAAGTGGAATGGCTCATTTACTGGTCAAGAGGTTGGGTGGGAATGGGGAAGGTAGCATGGGAATGCCCCACTGACAAGTCATCAGTCAGTACATCTGCTTGGAAGGAGAAGCTTTTTGGGTTCTGCACTTTCCTCTGCACTTGGATTCCCTCAAAATGTGAATTCATGATATTTTAGGCAAGTCAGGCCTGGATGCAATTAATACCATGCCAGAGATCCTGTAGTATAATCTTTCAGATTTCAGACATCATGGTGGGCTGGGATCATCATAAAAAGGTTCACCGATATTAACTGAGCCTTAATTGGGTGGAAGCAGGATGAAAGGGAGAGGAGTTCTATTTACCGTGAAAATACCTGTGGAGAAAGAAGATTCTTGAACTAACTTTCCCCTGCTATAATAAGAACAAGAAATGCAAGATGACATTTCCTCTTTCTTCTCCTTTGGAATAATCCTCCATCTGCCTGGTTGCTTGGGATGGAGGATAATCTGTGGACTGTGTTTTAAAAAAATCTTTTCCAGTTTGGGGGAAAGTGGAGCAACAGGAGACCCTGGAAACTCTCCCGGGGTCCGAGGCCTCTCCAGCCTCCTGCGGGATAATGCCCGTATTCTGAGAGGAGAGTGGAAAAATCCTATGTGAATTGCCTAGAAATCAACAGGCCAGCCTTCTTGAAAAAATAAGGAAGTTTCTGTAATAAGAATGAGCTGGGGCAGTGTCCCATCCCTGTCACTGCACTGGATTGGGAGCAAGTTTCTGGAGGAGTTAGGTAAGCGAAGCTTTCCCAGATCCAGCCCCCTGGAGCTGGGCCTGCTGGGCCTGCTGGGCCTGTTGTAGCAGAGCCTCCGACAACTGGAAAAGGTCATAATGTTCTTTATTTAGAAATGGGGGAAAAGTAACTTTGGGATCATGGAGCAAGGTAGAGGCTTGCAAAGGCCGACCTTAACACCCCCACTTGCTCAAAATCCAATGTGTTTTTTGCCCAGGGCTAATCTGAGGCTAATTCTTGTGTTTTTAAAGAAGAGTAGGCCCAATTCAGGGAACAGGTTCAATCAGCCTTGGTCGGGGCTGGGGATGTGAGTCAGAGATATATATGATAGAGAAGGGTGGGGAGACTGTGGAAATGCTTTTTCTGCCCATCTTTGGGGCTCGTCCCATTCTATCTCCCTCACCTTTCTTGCAAAGCGATTATAGCAGCACTGAGGAAAGCAGGCATGGGCTGCTAAGTGACAGCACATGCTCAGGTGGAGAGGTGATGCAGACAGAGAAGCATGGTCCTGGGCTTGTGGAGGGGGAAGGGAGTGGCGGATGGAGAGATAAAGGAATCAGATTTACAGTGATGGGACAGGTATTCGTGTTGGGGATCGGGCCTCTCAAGCTAGAATTGCTCCAGCAGCAGCTAGGGAGGGCTGCTCCTGGACTGAGCCCCTGAGAGGCACTTGTAATTCATCCATAGCCACCGTTCAACCATGAAGTCAGATGTACTTTGTTATCTTGCTGGAGAGAAGGGCCTGGGGCCCCTCCATGACTTGGCTCTAGGGCCTTGAGTGTTGGATGGCCCTCCGCTGGGGTATCCACCTGATCTCTGGCCCTCCACTCACGGGAGCCTGGGGCCAGATTTCAGATGGTAGATTAAAGCCTTGGATTATTTGCAAAATAAAAATCCCCTTTGCTTGCTTGCTATTTAATTACCAGATGCCGATCAGGTCACTGAATACCCAAGGACCTGATGAGAGTTGAGGTCAGTGTGTTTTGGCTTTCTTTTAAAGTCTGCTTTTTTCACTTAGGTCTCAGGGTGGCTGCTTGTGACTCTGAATCTACAGTCCAGTCTCTTTCAAGGTGATGAAAAGCCTTTTTGTCCTGGGCTTCTGTCATCCCGTGCTCCCACAGCGTCTGGCTAGTAGAGTAAAAGAAATGATCCATTGGCTGTTGGTGCCTGCTGTGGTTTGGCTGGCTCGTTCTCACTGTCCTTTGTCTGTGCCCAGAGCATCCTCATGCCGAGTGGAAAAGCCCCCAGTGCCCAAGGTTGTGTAATGAGGGGACATCTCCCCAGCAAGATCTTCCAGCCTGTTTACCAGCCAGCAAGCCCTTCCTGTTGTCATTTATTTGTGTGATGTGACTGTACTTTTAAAAGCACAATGATACTACACTATTACCTTCCTTTGAACCATCTACCAGTATAGTGAGGAAAGTAGAGCAGGGATTATTCACATATCATACGTAGGCAAACTGAGTTGTAGAGCGAATAAGTGATTTGTCCGGGTCTGCAGCAAGTTAGGGCAAGGGCCAGGAATAGACCCAGTTCGTTCTGTCTGGGAGAGAGCAGGCCAGAGTGGAAATAGTACTGTATGGATGTGGAAAGCTCTGAATTCAAATCCTACCACTTCTACTTATATCTCCGAACCTGGGTAAATCCCTGTAATCTCTCTGGGCCTAGTTTTCTAATCTAGAAGATGATAAGATTGGAGTGGAGGACTTCTGAGGTCCCTTCCAGGTTGAAATTTCTGATCCTATGACCTTCTCCAGCTCTGAATTAGTGGCCTTGGTCCAATGGGATTTTCACAAATGCTCTTAATTTCTAAAGAACTGTATAAGTGAAAGGCTTATGGAATAGGAATCCCTGACCTTCTTTGCATCCTAGACCTAGCACTCCGATGAAGCCTACGAATCTCTTCTCAGAATCTTGTTTTCAGATGCATTAAATGAAACACAGAGAATTACAGAGGAATTGATGACATTGAAATAGAACAATCAAAATAGTTGCTAAAAACAAATCCACAGACCCTCAGGTTGAGGGTGCCCTGCACAGCTGGCCACCTTCGCTTGTTCATGAAGCACCTGCTGTGTGTCCAGTATCATCCTACCCTTAACAGGCTGCCAAGATTAAATCAGTCAGCCAGCTGAACCTCACAGGAGAGATAAGAGGAGATGGGATGAGGGCAAGAATCGGTGTGACACCTTTTCGAGACTAGGCATTTTCTTCTTGTTCACCATATTCTATTGCTCTGCCCTGTGACAGAGTTCACTAGCATAAGCTGGTACTTCTCATGTCTTCAGAGGCAGCTGGAGTGGAGAGTGCTAGGTTTGGGTCCAGGAAGGCCTGAGTTCAAGTTCAGCCTCAGACATTTACCAAGTCATCTCACTACCCTTAGGCAGTTCTCTCAAACTCTACTTTAAACAGTTGTCTGAGATAGATGATTAGAGAGGGTATTTGCACCTGGGAATTTCCCACCCTAGTGGAGATCACAGATGTAGACCTCCCCTTCCCCCTACCCCATGTGGAATTAACCAAGGAAGGTGCCTGGAAGCTATGAAGTCTGAGCAGATCTTGAAGGTAGTGGTGGACCCAGAGGGAGGAATCTAGAATGACCGCATTTTGCAGCAGGGAACTCTTGCCTCTTAGGAAGTGACTGTCTTGTGGTTAGCCTGGCACTGGCCTCCTTGAGGGTTGACATGTGTTTCTCTTGTGACTTTGGAGAGATTTGACCTTTTTTATTGAGCCTGATTTCCTTTTCCTTGGCAGTGCTGATCATTTCAGGGCGAGACTCTGTCTGGGTTCCTCAGGATTGAGCCACGCAGGCTCTTCCTCACAGAAGCTGCCCCCGTAAGATTGCCGTTCCAGTGCTGATTTGATGCTGCTGCAATCCTTTCTGCTCTGTGAGCACTGGAGGAGAGCTCAGAGAGAGTGATTCAGCCTCAGGAGGATTCCTGAAGATTGTGCAGCAAAGCAGATAGAATGGTGGTCTGGACTCATTAAGTAACCAAATCCTCTTTGCCTTCCATCAACGGAATCAGGCTGTTGCCATGTACAACTTCTTCTCCCTCATTCTTATTTTCTCCTTCTCTTCTACCCTTGTGTCCCGCTTCTTTCTCCCTTTTAGGGAGTGACTGGTATTGTGTCTGGCATGCTGATGTGGCTGCTCTGTCCACTAACAGAGCTTGCAGCTCCCATGGACCATAACAAATGGGTTGCTTGAGTTTCCTATACCAACCCACATCCCCTACCCCCAATCCCAGGGCCACTGAACTCTGGGATGAATAAACCAGGTTAGTATTTGAATGGCAGGAGATTCTGCCCCCTGGGCATCTTCCAAGCCTTTAACCCAACTTGACCCTGCCAGAACTTGACCTACTCTGGAAAAACCTTTGGGTACCCAGGATGTTACTTACCTGTTTGCCAAGATTAAGACTTTAGTGGAGGCTTTCTGCATTGTAATCATACAGTAAATGCTTCTTGATTTCATTTCTTCTCTCTTTTTTCTTGTTTTTCTTCTGGTCCCCTTCCTTCTCTTTCATTTTTCCCTTTCTAGGGTGAGTAGGGATTTAGAGTCCTGAACTTGGACTCTAAAAGACCTAAGTTCATATCCAACCTCAGATACTTACTAGCTGTGTGATCCTGGGCAAGTCATGTAACCATTCTGTACCTCAGTTCCCTCTACTGTAAAATAAAGATAATGATAGCTCCTACCTCCCAGGGTTATTGTGAGGTTTAAATGAACATATATGTAATATATATGTTCATATACATGTACATATATACATATACATATATACATATATATGTATATATATACACACACACACACACAAAGTGCTTTGCAAACTCCAGAGTGGTAAATAAATGCTCCCTATTCTTCTTCTCTCCCCCTTTTCTTTCTCTTTTTAACTTTTCCTCCAGAGCTCATGAGATAAAGCTTGATTTTTACCTACAGCTTTGTTCTATGTCCTAGAACCATAGAATATCAATAGAAAAGCGTCTCAGTGCATCCCTTCCCAA
This sequence comes from Potorous gilbertii, assembly GCA_028658325.1. NCBI lineage: Eukaryota > Metazoa > Chordata > Mammalia > Diprotodontia > Potoroidae > Potorous > Potorous gilbertii. Next base: position 9,927,014 of record CM053772.1, read on the forward strand.
AGCATTCCCACTCTGTGGTCATTCAGCCTCTGCTTGGAGACTTCCAAGATTATTGGAATTGTCTACTTTCATAGATCTAATTATTAGAAAGAATATTTTCCCCAATGTACACTTGAGATCTTTCAGTAACATCTGCCCATTGATTTGTGCTAGTCTGAGGCTGAATGATACATGTGTATGCCATGTGGTAGCCCTTTAAATGTTTGAGGGAATTCACTTATTTTCTCTTGCCCCTAGATCTCCTCTTCTCCAGATGCTAGTTCCTTCAGTCAGTCTTTTAATCACATGGTTTCAAAACCCCTTGTAATCCTGATTGCCTTCCTTTGGAGGGGTGCCAACTTGTCAGTATCCTGCCTAAAATGTGGTGCCTGGAATGGAACATGGTGCTCTAGATGAAGCCTGGTCAAGGCAGAGCACAGCAGGACTCTTGTTTCCCTTATCCTGGACACTGGCTTCTAATAACACAGTATGAGATGGCATTAGCTCTGTTGACCGCCATGTTAGACTGTTGACACCTATTGAGTTTGTTCTCTCTACTGAAACTCCCAGGTCTTTATTTACAAGAATGATTGCTTAGCAATGCCTTTCACTTTCACCACTGATTTTTTGAACCAAGTGTATATTTGGTTTTTTTCCTGATTTTTGTCTTTCAACATGTTTTTTTACTTCCAGTTTGGTGTCATTTGCAAATTTGATGGCCATACCATCTCTGCCTCCATCTAAGTCACTGATAAAAATGTTGAAAAAAATAGAGTGAAGGATAGATCCCTGAGGCAACCCCTGGAGACCTCTCTCTTTGTGGACATCATTCCTTCAGTCCCTCTTCTTTGGTTTTAGTCATTCAGCTGGTTATGAATTCACCGAACTATACTGTCATCTAACATACATCTCTCCACCTTATGCCAAGATGAAGTTCATCAAATGGCTTCCTGAAATCCAGATATACGATTACTGTTTATTGGTACCATTTCACTGATCTATTGGTCTAGTAACCCTGTCAAAAAAGAAAGTAAATTTAATCTGACATGAACTCTACTTGAAAAATCCATATTGGTTCCTTGTTATCACTACTCTCCATTTTAAACATTCACAGACTATCCCTTTAATATGATTCAGTCTAGAATTTTCAGAAATTTCTTGAAACTGAAATGAAATCTGCCAATGTTCAGTTCTCCAGCACCTGTGTTTTTTTTTAATGGAAATGGCTGCTGACCTGGTTGTAAGGTAGCTTTCCCCTCTTCACTTTCTTCCTTTTTTTTAAAGGTTAGACTGGATGTTATTTATTCAGATAGTTTTGTGTCATAGGAACAGCAGTGGACTTGGAGTCAGGAAAATCTAGATTCAAATCCTGAATCTGGCATCTCCTGCTCACTCTCCGTGTGACTGATTTTGTTAATTGCTTGAGTCTCAAAGTCAATGAAAATGGCATTTTAGGCCAATTGGAATCAAAGTAGGCACTGAACCAGTATATCTTTTTCACTATGGTTCCTGGTAGTTGACCAGCAGGCTTGAAGGGAAGAGTTAATTTCATGAAGATTATGAAATGTAATAATTGATGATTTTGTGGTCAAACTTCCCCTTTTGTTGTGAGAAAGAAATTGAGGAGTAATGGGCTTGGTCTGCCACTGAGATGGTTTAATACTTTATATATAAATTGTGTAGTCAAAACCCACAAATTGAGTAGATTGTCATTTTTACTCAGAGATAATTTGGGGCTTTGAAACAAGAAAGTATCTAGACCCTCATCCTCACTGCCTGCAACCCCTGGGATGACAGTATTTGTGTCAGTGGAGAAGAGGTTCAGAAGGAAGGAATAGGTCAGACTTTCTTGAATGCATAGCATGTATCCATTCCTTTCTTCTGTGGTACAGAAGGAATCCAAGATCTGTCTCTGTCAGCAGGAAGCTTATAGTCTGAGGCAAGAACATCAACCCTACTGAAGGACAAGGGAATGGAATAAACATGTATCAATCTTCTGCTATGTCCCAGACACTGCTTTACAAAGATTATCTCATGTGATCTTCACAACAACCCACGAAGGTAGGTGATGAGGAAACTCAATTGTACAGTTGAGGCTCGGAGAGATTAAATGATTTGCTAGTGTTTCAGGTCATCCTGACTTCAGATCCAGTGCCCTATCCACTGCCCTATCAAGCTTCCTAATGTGACATATTCTGTGGCCTTCTGTCCCTTTGTTCTGATGCTTATGTCCTTAGGTTAATGTTTACGTGGAACGCAGTGACCTCTGACTTCTGGGAACAGATTATCTTCTCCCTTTCTTCATTTCCCCAGCACTTAGCACAATGCCTGGTACACAGTAGGTGCTTAATTAATGCTTATTGACCATTGACTGAAGAAACGAAGATTCAGCACCATTCAGTAAGTGGCACAATTGAGATTCCTAGATCTCGAGCGGCAAGGAGCAGTAGAGGGGAGTAAGGCTTGCCCGTTGTTTGAAAATGCTTAAATGGAATCTGAGAGAAGTAAAGACTTTCCTAAGGCCACCCAGATAGTGGTGGAGCTAGAACTGGAAACGACATTCTCAGACCCAGATCCAGCACTCTTTCCATGCTTCTGCTCAATCTAAATTTGGAACATGCAGCCTTGGGAAATGATCCTTAAGCACCCAAGAAGGATAATCCCAGGCTGATCCATCACACTGAGTCTAGAAACCTGGCTGCAACAGTGATGGCAAGGGGGATGTGACTTCCCTTAATGAGTCAGCTTGGCAAGGTGAGGGGCGTAGCTAAGCATCAGCAGCTTCTCTTAATGAACCAAGATAGCTGTGTCATCCAGGAATTTATCTGAACCCTTCTGGGGCCTTGATTTTCATTCTCTACCACCTCTTGAGATAATGAGTTCCATAAATCAAGACCTGGAAGTCGACATTCTGTGTAAAGCATTGCAATAGCCACCAATCGAGTCTTCCTACCTCCAAATTGTCCTCCTTGCAGCCTCTCCTGTAAACTCTTCCCAGGTTCACATTTTTCTAAATTACCTCCCCAGGTCACTTCCTATCTCTAATATCGTATTAGCTTGTCCATGGGTCTGTCTGCCTCCATTTTCTCCCTTTTTATCCTGTCCTTCCCATTGCTGCCATGTGGATCTAAGAGTGTCATTTCCCCACCCATTCTCCAGAACTTTCAGTCTGTTGAAGAAAATATAGATTCTTTACTCTGATATTCAAGAACTTCCATAGTATGGTTCCCTCCCCCCTCAATAGCTTTCTTTCTTGGCAGTTGGGCAGAATGGGGCTGCTTACTCTCCTTGATCCCATCATACCCTTTTCTGCCTTGGCACCATTGTACCTACCACTTCTCCTCTTGTGCCTCCCCATTCACTGTGGATTGCCATACTCCTTGGAGGTTTAACCCAGCTTCCATCTCCCTCCATGACCTTTTGCTTGCTCTCTCTAGCTAAACAGGAACCTTCCCTCAGCAGGTCTCTCAGGCACTCAGTTTGACCTCTCTTCACCTTAATCATTTTTCTAATTGAGATTCTAATTATTTGTGTACATTTTGCTTCTTAACATATATTATAAAATCCATGAGGGCAGGAACCATGTGGCTTTTTATAATGTCTTGCTCATAATAGAGTACTTAATAGTGCTTATTAAGTACTATTATGGTATATTTTATAATATGGCACATTACTATATAAATACATATCCAAATAACTTAAAATATTTTGCAACAATGTAATAGTTGTTGAATTAAATCAAATGTCTACGTGTGCCTGCTTTGCCTTTATGGCTACCTATTGTTTATAGAATACACTCCAGACGGCTTTGCCTTGAGTTTAGACACAGGTTGACCACCTCCCCATCAAGAACCTCTTTCTTCTTTGATTAGTAGATTAGTCTACTTGCCTCCTCCTAGATATGCCCCAGACCTTTTTACTTTGTGACTCTACGTGGAATGCCTCCACTTTCCACCCCATTTATCTGCAGCCTACCCAGGTTTCAGAGATTAGCTCAAACACCTCCTCCCCCCAACTGATCCACTCAGCTAACCGTTATGCTTTCCCTCCTCAGAACCCCACAGCACAGGACTATTCTTGATACTTGGATGCAGCATGGTCTTACCCATCTCTGTGTTTGGAATTCATCTTTGCATCTATCCTGGGAGCTTCTTGAGATCTTACATGAGGCATGTAGGACTTTGGAAAGATCACTGTCTTTGGAGTCAGACTGTCTGCTTTCCTGTTGTGAATCTGTTAACCACTTGTGGGATGTTAGGCAAGTTAGCCTCTTTGGAGTCCAGTGTCCTCATCTTTGATGTGAGAGGCTGGGCTCAGTGACTTCTGGGGGCCTCTCCAGCCCTAGGCTCATAGGTCTCTGAGCTTTCCATTCACCTAGACTGAGGGCTCTGAAAGGTAGACAGAGAGATCATCTCATCCGTCTCCCAACTTTACAAAGGAGGAAACCAAGTCCTAGAGAAGTCAAGTGACTTTATAACTGTCACACAGGGAATAAATAGAAGTCCCTTTGACTCTACATTCAGAGATCTTTCCATCACACCACATTCCCTCCCAACAATGAACCCCTTCTTTTGGCATCTGGGTGTTGGTCCCCAAGGCCATGTTACCCATTTACAGCTTTGTCCTGATTTTATGGAAGGTATTTCCTTCCCCCATCTCCATATCCATCCCCATTCCAGCTCTTTGGTTGCATGATTTGAGTTTTCCAGGTTGAGAGGGGATGATCTGTAAACTATTGGATGACCTAGGAATACAACTACCAGAAGTCATTTCGTTTCCTTAGGACTCAGCTTCCTGATTTGTAAAATAGAGATGCTGATGCTTATCTTATCTAAGTCCCCAGGCTCTCATGCTATAAACTACAGAGGGTTATGTGAATATTGTTTACTATTGTTGCCTAGGTTCTTGTTTCTCCATCAGATCTATGGGAGGCAGGCCGCTGAAGTCTGTGGTCCAGAGGGACACAGATGATCAGGGTTGGAGGGCAGGGACCTTTGAGATAGCAGTTATCACTCTGTTTATTGTGGATGGAGCCAAGGCCCAGAGATGTCACATAGGAGTGGAACCAACATCACTACCCAGGCAGGAAGTCAGGATATTCACAACAATTCCTTGCTGCTGCTCTGCTCTGGGCCAGGCAACCTTGAGGGCTCAGCCCTTGCACTTGGCCCTCATTCGAGTAGATCAGTCTCTAGGTCACTAGTAACTCATGGACCAAAAAGTCTCCACTTCAACCTCACCGTCTGTATGGTGAAAGCAAGTCCTTACATGCCCACACCAGCTGAGGGAGGGAGGGGGAAGTGAGGAAGAAAGAACAAATTTAATAAATGATTTGTTGTATTGAATTGCATTATGTGTGCGGTGGAGGTCATGGAAGGACCTAGCAACAGCATCAGCTTCAGGGGATTGTGTGACAGATCTTTTAGAATTAGAATCTGGGCTCTGGAAAGGACCATGGCGGGCATTGGTAACATTCTTCTCAGTGCAGACATAATGCCCTCCCTGGTATCCATGATAGGGGTCTGTGCTCTACCTGCTGGAGAACTTCCTCTGATATGCTATATGTGGAGCACTTGAATCAAGGGGTGTGCCAGTCTCCCATGCTAAACCTACCAGCTTCCTACCAAGGAGTGAGACTGTGCCCCAAATAGAACAGAAAGTCGCAGCATCCCTCCTCTTTCCCTCCATAATTCCCCCATTTCTTTGAAAATGCATTTGCATGCTGCATCCCTTTGAAGCTGCTCTGCAGAGTTAAATCAGCTTTCCTTTCTTCTTTCTGAGGAGTGACGTTTTAGCAGGGCCCACTGAGTCCATTTGGTCTTTTGGTATGTCTTCTCCCTGCTGCCTGTTGCTTCTTGGCAGAGGGCACAGGGTACCATGAAGTCACAGCCCCTCTGTGAGTCACCATGTGTTGAAGGAAGAAGAAGAAAATGTGGAGAAGGGGCGAGATGGCTGCTTTGGTTATTGTACTGTAGGTATTTCAAGAGAAATGCCTTGTGTTTTCTGCTTAGGTGAATGCCCATTCCTTTGTGTTGGAAATGGAAGCATCTTAAGTTTTGTTTTGTCAGCTCCCTCAGAAAAAAATAGAACTAAGATAATGATGTCATTTTCGTTTTAGATGTCTGAAGAGGTATCAAGGCAAATGATTAAAGGTTAATTGTTTGCCAGATTTTTCTGAAACCTAAACTTTTTTTGGATTCCTTGTGCCAAGAAACATCTTAAATTGATGAACGCATATTTCTTCTCACTCATCTAATTAAAAAGCAGCCAAAATAAGTGTTTTTGTAGTTGGGAAAATAAATTTGCTCAGAGTCTCAGACCCAGGATGCCAGATTTCAATCTAGAAAAGTACTTTCTCCCAAGTTTAGTGCTGATGCACACTTAAATAGCATATGTGTGTGTATTTTTCCCTTTACAAATATTAATTTATTCTTACCGTAAGTTGATGAGGTAAGTGACTTATCCAAGGTCATACCATGAGTCACCAATGGAGCTGGTAATAGAAGTCTTGCAGCTTAAAATTTAGGACATTTGTATTCTCTATTATGTACTTTGGAATTCCTCTGCCTTCAGTATTCCAGTGGATCTCTGATCTCAATATAGACGTTCTCTCCAACCATGCAGATTCTAGCCCACTGATGCAGGCCTGTGCTGTGTGACTTCCTATGAGTCTACTCTAGCTCTTAAATCCAACGTTTCTCATGTTGTCTTCACAGCACGGCCAGTGGAAAGTGCCTTGGTTATTCCTTGATCTGAACTTGTGAACGATGAAATGAATTTTCTGGAAATACTTTTCTCTGATGTATAATTCCTTGTTTGAGTAGCGCCAGTGGCACCCCCTCTAATTCATGGGGTCCTCAGAATAGCCAGCCTCTCCAAGAACAATGCCCTCTCTTGGTCCACATCCATAGGAAACAACTCATGAGCCTCTACCAATAGATTTACTTTTTCCTAGTCAGTGAGAGGACACAGTTTAAAGCCAAAGAATCTGATGAAAGAAAGTAGTAAAAAGATCTGCAGTGTGATATCTCTCTTACCTCATAAATACAAGGCATGATCTCCCCAAAATGTATACAGCTTCAATGGGGAAAGTGAATGGGTATAGGGTTAATCCATTAGGAACCCACATATGCCACCTCTGAGGCTATAGGCCCCTCATTGACTTACGGCAATATCCTCATCTTGTTGACATTAGGGTCAGTCCTCTTTGGGTGATGTGTCCCTACCAGGTGCATTGATATGAGGAGCTTACTGGATTTGTTTAAATTTGTATACTTATCTTGAGGTACTGGGCTCTGTCTTTAGCATCATCTGCTATTATGCTCGTCTCTATAGGCAGAGCTCCAGCCTTCTCAGCTTCAGTCTGTTAGGATAGAGTGGCTAAACTCTCTCCTTGATAAGGTCAGGTTCATATGGCTTTCATCAGTCATTACACCCTGGATAGGAAAGCCAGAGTTCCCCCAGGCTAAGTTAGGTCTTTCCTTTTTAACTCCTACCTGGCTAGAGAGAGCCAAGCTTTGTGTTACTGATTATCTAAGGATTCGGGCAGTATGATATAAGACCAATATTTTCTCTTACTTAGATGCAAATAAATTTGAAACAGACAAAAAGCAGGTTAATGTTCTCTACTTGCCTAGTAGAATTCCTTTATTTCTTATTCATGTTTGTGAAGCAGTGAAGCCCGAGTGTTCTGGTGCAGTATTTTGGCCAGTGAAAACCATGTTTCCTTTATATGTGTTGTTTTATGCTGTTTATTCTATCAGTATCAATTCTCTGGAGAACATGGATGCAGTGGGAAAGGCCTCTCCCAATAATTGCAGAAAGTGGGGTCTTCAGAGGAGGAGCATCTAGGCTGAAACCAGCCTGGCTACATTAACTAGGGGCAGGTGACAACAGTGTCATTCGTGCCCAGACTTTGGGGGAAGGGGGAGGAAACAGAGATGGTACTGAATGCTTGGGTCTCGTGTCTAGAGAGGTTTTTGTTTATTTTGAAAAGCATAGCAAGTTAGGAAACTGTGCTTTCTTTTTTAAGTTACATTTTTTTTCATGACAATTTAAACAGAAATTTCAATTAAAAAGAAAAAGAAAGAGGCTATGATGTATTTGTTACAGTTTGGTTTTTAATTATTAAATGAACATTATATATATACATATATATGTATTTAACAAAATTATAACAAAATTACTGTATTTATCACCCTACTGTCAATAGTTAACTAGGGCTTCCATTATCCTCCCCAGAATTTGATCATTTGGGTCTGGTAAATCATTAATTCAACACTTAGAGGGCACAGAAGACTGTCCTTGAAATATTTGAAGGTCTGTCATGTGGAAGCAAGATTAACCATGTTCTGTTTGGACCCAGGGGATAGAATTAAGAAGAATGGGTTGAAAGTATCAGAGTGGCAGATTTCATCTTGATGCCACAAAAAACCAATTTTTTAAAAATGATTGGTACTTTTGAAAGATGGAATGGACTGTGTTTGAAGGTGGTGTGTTCCTAGGCTGCTCCTATCACTGAAGCCCTTTGAGTAAAAGCTGTGTGTTATACAGAGTGTTCTGTTGTAGGTGTAGTTTGGCCCAGGTGCCCTTCCAGGCCTCTCCCAAGTCTCAGCTTCTTGATTCTTTTATTGGATCATATCGTTAGAGATCTAAAGCTGATACTGGACCTTTGAGACCCTTTAATCCACCTCACCCCCCCTCATTTTCAGATGAAGAAATGGAGGCCCACCAAAACAGAAAGATTTGTCCAAGGTCATCCTACAAGTGTGTGACCTTGGTCAAGATACTGAACCTCTCTGAGCCTCAGTTTCCCTCACCTATAAAAGGGGAGCAATAGTCTAGCCTGTGAAATGTCCCTGTCTGAACATCCGACAGTTGCCAGATTTTCAAGCTCCTGAGCATTAGGTAGCTGGCTGCCATTTGGCTTCCCAGCGTTCTAAACGGCAGACACACATGTGTAGTCTCAGACTCTCTAGGATTCCTATTAGAAATATAACTTTAACCTCTGTTTCTTGGTAACTCTCATTAGGATAAAAGTTGGCCTAGTAGAATTTTGCCAACAGGACATCTCCATGAACTATATACCCTTCAAATTCATAGTGAAGGATTAATTGCTTCTCATTAAATAAATTAATTCTTTACTCAAAAAACTGACAGATATTACCGAGTTGCTGTCCATGGTCTTCAAAAAATCATGGCTACCAGGAGAGGTGCCACAGGCCTGGAAAAAGGTTCAGGCTGCTTTCATTTTCCAAAAAGGTTCTAGAGTATACAGTCTACACTGCTAGAATCCAGGAGGCTTGACTTCAAGCCCTGGGACCATTCTAGAACACATTTGAAAGGATGATTTGTAAGCAGTTAGAAAGGAAAGTATGGCTTCCTCGAAAATTTCCAGCCAAGTTCCTCCTGCCATTGTTGTGGGCAAAGTGGGAAGACTCCAGCTAGATGGAGGTAGTACAGTTAGGGGAATTCAGGACCAGGCCCCAAATTGTCATGAATGGGTAGACTTTTCTTGGAGGGGAGTCTCTAATGGGATGTCCCTGTTATTCCTTCTTTGTCCTGACTTGTTTTAATCAGTAATTTGGGTGGGGCTATAGAAAGTATCTACCATATTTCTAGTCGATACAAAATTGAGAGTGGCAGGTCTCCAGGATGACAGAGTCTGGATTCAAAATGTTCCTATGAGTCTCCATTTTGTACTAGAGTGCCAAAAGTCTGTTTCACTCATAAAAGATTGGGGGGGGGGTGCAGGAGGAGATGAGACTAGACAGTATTTGTTTGAAAATTATGGGGTGGATTATGAGCTTGATGATGTGAGTCATCAGTGTGATGGCAGCTAAAAAACTAGTATGATCTTAAGCCTCATTAAGAGAAAGGTTGTGCCTAGGACAAGGAAAGTGATGAGATCCATGGTGCCTTGCTCTGCTCAGGCCACATCTCAAGGACTGCATTCTGTCCTGGACACCAGAATTTGGGAAGAACTTTGATAATCTGGAGAGTGGCCAAAGACAAGAAGGATGATGGTGGCTCTTGGTATCTTCCCATAAGAGAAAAGTGGGGGTATTTAGTCTGGAGAAGAGATTGTTTAAAGGAGTGTAGGATGGATGTCTTCAGGTATTTAAAGGATTGTTGTGGATAAGTGAGATTAGGCTTGTTTTACTTTGCTTCAGAGCTAGGAGCTATGGATAGTAATTTCAAGAAGGAGAATTTAGATTTGAAATAAAGCAAACCCTTCTAATGACCAGAGCTGTGCAGCTCAGGGCTGTTTCAGAAGGTGGTGGTGGATCACTTGTCCAATATGTTAGAGGAAGCATTCTTGTTCAGGCATGATTTGGAGTAAAAACTCTCTGAGGGTCTTCAGTATTTCATATGTATAATCTTGGGACTTTCTCTCTTTCTCCCAATGCCCCCCCCCAATGTAGAATTGCTTTCTGATTTATCCAAAACCCATCAGATCATGCTCAGCAGAATCTTCCTGTTTTCCCAGATTTGAGTGGATTCTCTGTCTTGTGGAAATTATGTGAGGCAACTTGATAGTAACCAATGTAAAAGATCACATAGAGTTCCCTCTGCTCTGTTCACTGTTCAGTCAGTCTGGCACCATGTCAGCCAACCACCAGGAAGCACTCACTCTGTTTGGGGCACCACAGTCAGATGGAGAGTCAAGGTAGGACCTCCGTGGCTGTGCTCATGGAGTTTTCCAGCCTGGCATGGGCTTAAGGAATAACTATAAGTTCAAACAAGGAATGGAAAGGCATAACAGGAGCTCTTGAGGGAGAGGAGAAGCTTGCAGAGGAAGCAATGTTGGAGAGGAGTTTGAAAGGGCATGTGGGAATTTGACAGGTGGAGTTGGGGGAAGAACACTCTAAGCTGAGGAAATGGCATCTGTGGAGACAAAGGAGCAAGAGAATTCGGATGGAGGGAACCAATAAAATTCAGAGGCTTTCTGTTGTTTGTAGGATCAAAGCTCCTCATCTCTCTCCTTTTGCACTGGGTGCTTCCAGGCTCTACCACTCTCCTTCCTTGCCTCTCCTTAAATTTCTAGTTTCCTTCAAAACTCAACTCAAACACTAATTTCTGCAAGAGGTCTTCCCATGCCCCCTCAGTTGTTCATGCCTTTCTTGCCCCTCAAGTTTACTCTGCATCTGTTTTTTTTAAATAAATGCATGTTGTCTCATCCTTTAGAATGTAAGCACCTTGCAGGTGGGAACGGTTTTGTTTTTGTTTTTGTGCCCTTAGGGTAGCCTAAGATAGTGTCAAGCACATAGTAGGTGCTTCACAAATGCTTTCTGATTACTCATATTTAGGGGGTGGTAATGAGTAGTCCTGTTTGGCCCGAATGGAGGGAGGGAATATGCAAGGTCTTGGCCAGCAGACTGAGGAGTGGTAGACAACTGAGTGAGAATCCCCACCTCAGCGAGGTCACAGCCCTCAGAGCATGGAAGACAAATGAGGTTTTGACCAGTTGAGTGAGTAGGGCCAGATCCACATTTAAAGACCATGATGCTAATGTGGAGGATAGAAGGGAACAGAGCAGAGCAGAGTAAAGCCGTCCTGTTAGAAGTCCTCTTTAGGTAGGAGGTAATGCCAGCCTGGGCCAGGAGGATGGCGGTAGATGAACAGAGGGGCCAGACGTGAAACGTATTTCTGAGAAAGACCAGCAGGACTTGGTAACTGGTGAGTTACTACATCATCAGTGTAAAGGAAGTTCCTCCCTTGCCCCACCTATCATTGTCATGTAATCCTAACATACCTTTGGATGAGGGGCAGGGTGGGTGGCCCTTCAGGCCCCCTGGAGAGACGGAAGCATCAGTCTATTGCCTGGACCTTCACACTGTCTCCTGCATTTGTCTTTCTCCCTCCCCTCCCAGGTACCACATCGCCTTTCGTTTGAGTTATTGCAACAGTCTCCCAGTTTGTCTGCTGTTTCTAGTCTCCTCTCTCCGATCTGTGCCCTCCACTCTACTGCCAAAATACTTTCCCCAGAGTGTGGGGCTTGTCACAGCATGCACCTGCTCAAGAGTCTTCAATGACTGCCTTTTGCTTTTAGGATAAAAGCCACCAGAGCGTGGCTTTTAAAGCCCTTCATTCTCAGAATCCAGGCTGCCTTACAGACTAATTTTCCATGATTCCACTTCTGACACTCGATATCCCAGCCAGTCTGGCTTACCAGCTCTTCTCTGAACCCAGCTTTCCACCTCCCATCTCCTAGTCTTTGTCTAGGGTGGTCCCCATGCTGGAAACACCCTCCCTCCCTCAGCTGTGCCTCTAAGAATGCAGTTTCCTTCAAGGCTTCACTCAGGTGCCACCATTTAGAGGAGTCATTCCTGAACCATCTACCTCCTCACCTCACCTTCCCCTCCCTCTCCCAGGGCTTCATGTTCTCCCTCCTCATTACTTGACTTTATTTATTTGAGTGTATGTTATAATGCCCAGGACTGTCAGTTCCTCAAGGACGGGGACCTTCTGTTTGTATATGCACATGTGTATATATGTGATAGTCACACATGTCCAGAACAGTGATTTCACTGGAACCTCCAGTGAAAATGATGTGGACCCATGCAGGTCTTCATGAGTGTAAAGGTTTTAACAGTTAATTACCTGAAATACCAGGAGGCTTGCCCAGCACATGTCAGAGGCAAGGTGCCCAGGCCTTCTCTCTACCAAGTCACTCTGCCTCCCCCTTTGCACACATCAAGGGCTTAATAAATGTTCTTTAGATTAAATTGGATGAGCAAAAACCAAGGAGAGTGTGTGGAAGGGGGTAAGGGAGCAATTGCTTAGGAAAGATCTTGGATGTAGAAACACCTAGACCAGGCCTATTGCTGACCAAAGAGAGAATTCTCAGCTTCTGCATGCACTAGGTGCTCAATAAATGCAGCTATGGTCCTATATATTTGAATATCTTAAGAAGTAGTGTAATGTAGAGAACAGAGAATTTGAGACAGAGATTGGTTGTGTGACCCAGGGAAATTCACTTCTCTGGCTTCTAGACACAGTCAATTCTTTAAGATTCATGTACAGAGATGATGCCAATCTGTATTAGGAGAAGTTTCCTCCCTTGGGAGTTCTCCAGACCACTGGTGTTGTGGGGCCAGCCCCACTTCTTTGGACATATGAATAGCACTTAATAGTTTTCAAAGGGCTTTTGTATCTATTTGTATCTATTTTGTGTCTATTATCTTGTTTCATTGGAAGAATGGGGAGCGCCATAGGGTCAGGACCTTAGGGATCCTTTGTTCCAATGCCCTCATTTTACAGATGAGCAAACTGAGTCTGAGAGATGTGAAGTAGCAGGAGCTAGAGAAAGGAAAATGAAAAAAGACAATGAGATTCTCTTCCAGCAGATGAATCCAACGGGCTGTGTTGGTTTCATCAGGCAAAGGGGCCCCAGGAAGGGTACTCCAGGCTTTAAGAAGAGCATGGGCAAAGGTGCAGAGATTGGCAAGTGTGAGACAAGGGAGTGACCAGCTATTCTGTAAGAAGGCAAGTAGTAGACACTTGCCACATGCCAGGGCACGATGGAGGAAGGGGGCAGCTTAGCTATGGAATGGGAGTGTATGGTGAGGAGCAGTACTGAGATCCCAGCCTGGAAAGGGAGGATGGTGCCAGATTGTGGGAGGGCCGTGGATGTCAGCCTGATTTACAGTGACACAAGGAAGGCAGTAGGAATTGGTACAAGCCAAAGTGTGTCCAGAAGAGACCAGGCACTGGAAGGAGAGCTTTAAGGTTTGACTTTGAAAGACTTAGGAGCAGATGTGGGGTGAAGGCAGAAGGGCAGCCTTCAGGACATTTGTAGGGCTGTTGCATGGAAGGGTGTTCAGGCAATTTTAAGCGGGACAGACATGGCCACATCTGTGCCTGAGGAAGATAAGTCTGGCAGAGAGTGGGGAGAGGGTGGAGCTGGGGAGGCTTGTTCCTGCTACCCTGGTGAAGGTGGGTGGTATGAAGAGTCTGTGCCCAGGAGGTGGCTGTGGGGAGAGAGAGAGGCAGGATCGGAGGGAGATGGCAGAAGGAGATTTGTTAGAATCTGGTGACTGATTCACTGTGGGAGGTGAGGGAAATGGAAGAGTCCAGAGAAACCCAAGAGAAAAACAAAGAGGCTAGTTGGGCTGCCCACAATGCCATGACTGACTGGCCGGTTATGTCCCAAACCTACTTCAGCTGCTATTGCAGGGTGGTTAGAGTTGCTCACTTCCCTTAGTCAGAGGAGGCAGGCTGTACAGACCAGAACAGCTCGGAGGCCTGCAAAAGCCTGCAGGAATGTGCCCCCTCCTCAGCCTGCAGCTCAGCCCCTCAGCACCCACACTTCACCTTTCTTTCTGCCTGATCTCTGTTTATCTGCTGCTCTTTCTCAGGGTGGGGGAGTGCAGGGAGCGGGGATCTCCTACCTGTCTGACCATCTCTCCTCAGACTCCTCTGCTGCCTCATCATCCATGGTCCACACACCCAGGATGACCATTCCCCAACATCTCCTGGGGATTCTTTCTCTGTTCTTTCCCCTCTGACTCTTATGGGCTGAATCCATGATCTCCATACTGATGTCTCAGACCTATATAGGAAGCCCTCACCTTTCCTCTGAGCTTTCTGTTTGTAGGACCACATTCTGGCTGGACAGTTCCATACCTCAAACTCAATGTGTCCCAGAGGGATCTCATTGTATTTCACCCAGACTTCCTGCTTCTGTCCAAAGCCCCACCAGGCTGCCAACTCTGGTGTTCCTCTCTGATTGGACACCCTTGACACCTACCCCTCCCTCCTCTCAATGCTAACATAGCCTGTTCCCTAGTTCAGCCCCTTAGCACCTCTTGCCTAGAAAGTTGCAATGCACCCCTGGCTGGTGCCCTCGCTGTTCCTCTCTCTGCCAGGTCCTCCAGATGCCTGTAGACCTTCACATCCCTAAAACACAAATCTCACCACGTTCCTCCTTGGGAACTCAAAAATGTTGAGTGTCCTTGTGGCCTCTAGAGTAAATTAGCCTTAAAGGTTCTTATGCTGACATTTAAAGGCCTGCAAAATATGGTTCCCACATGCCTTTTCAATGTTATCTCAACACCTTCAAATGCAGGCCCCCCCCTTGCAGTGAGCCAATCTTTGTAACAACAAATGAAGAGTCAGTCCCAGCACCTTCCTGGCATCTGCCGGTCTTATTTCATTTTCTCCTCCCTCTGCTCCCCCTTCTCAATGCTCCATCTCTAGCTCTCCTGTGTTTTCCTGGTGGGTGGAGAGACCTTGACTCAGGTACCCGCTCATGTCTCAGATATGCCCTCTTATTCCCACCTCACAGATACCCTGGCTTCCTTGGGGCATGGGGCTGGGGCTTCCTCCTTCTCCCCAACTGTGACCCTCCATCTCTAGAACTTATTTTATCTAACTGTGCCCACATTACATTTACTCAACCCCGCATTAGGATGCAGGTTCCTTGAGGACAGGACCACTCACCTTTTTTCTTTGTTATCTCAGTGCCTGGTATCATGTCTGGCATATTCTACATACCTGGTGTTTATTGAATTGAACTGAGTTTTCTGTGGGGCTTATGTTAGCCCAAGTACTCATTTGACTGTGATGTGACAGTCAAGTCAGTAGCCTTTTCTGGTCTGTGGGAAGAACCCTGGGCTATTGGCAGGTATGGGGAGGAATTGAAGGGGCATCCCTTCCCTCAGTGAGCCACACATGTATCATGCCTGGAAAAGACAAGTAATTGTAGAAAATGGTGGCACTAATTATGCATCTATCTAATTATGAGAAGGTCCTAGAATGCCAGGGTTGAGAGAGTGCTTTCAGCAATCGTCTAGTGCAGCTGATGCCCTTCGCCCTCTGCCCACAGCCCCTTTCTTGTGGACTGTGGCATCGTCTAATCCTTGAGCTTCTAGTTCATGAAAGACTCCAGGTCTTGTTGCATCCATCGCCTCTCACATCTTGTAATAATAATAGCCACTTATATTTATATAGGGAAGGGCTTGCTATTTTGGGGGCCACAGACATCCCCTCAAAGTCCCTAGATAGATTTCAGGAGATCTGTGAATGTGGATGGGAAAAATGACGCCTTGATTTCACTAACTTCTAGCTGAAATTGAGCATTTCTTTGATGTATGAATAAAGGCAATAGACCTTTTTCTAAGTAAAGATTCATCTGAACTCTTCACCAGATATCTGCCCAAGGCTTCTGTCACACATGCACATGCATGTACACATGCACACGCATACACATGTGCACGCACACACCCATGCATGAACCTCTGATGATGGAGTATGTCACAATTAGTAGTGTTTGAAACACACCATCTCATGTGATCCTTATAACAGCACTGGGTGGTGCTCAGCTATTTTATGGTTAAAGAAATTGAGGTTCAGAGAAATTGCATGCCTTGCCCCAAATCACAGAGCTAGGAGGGGTCAGAGGCAGGATTTGAAATCAGGTCCAAGTGCAGGCCTTTGTCCCTTGTACCCTTGAAGTGATTTTTTTAACCTGATTGTAAGAGGTCACAATGTATTTCTATTAAATGTCAGTCAATAAACGTTTATTAAGTGCCCACTATGTACCTACCAGGACAAAGACAAAAACAAAAACCTGCCCTCAAGGAACTTCCAACTGAATAGGAAAAGACACACAAAGAAAACTGAACAAGGGGTTGGGAGGAAGGCACCAGCATGAGGGGAGTCCCAAAGCTGAGTAGTTGGCACTAAATGGGGAGAAGGCTGTGCTGAGCCTGGCCTCGGATGGACGCTGGGAGCCCTTGCCCTTGCCCTCCAGTGGGAGGGTCCAGTGGAGGGGCAGAGCCCAGAGAGGCCACTTGGGGAAGAGCAGAACGTCTCTGCCTCCTCTCATCTGGACAGAGGTTCTGTCAGTCTCCTTAGGAATGAGAGACAAGAAGTGGAGTGAATCCAGGGGAAGACCTGGGTGTGAATCTTGCCTCTGCTTAGTGCTTGTATGACTGGAGGCAGGTCTCTGAAGCTGCCCTGCAGGATGGCCAGAAGGCTTAAGGACTAGAGGGTTTGGGAAGCGTCTGTCACCTTGAAAGCAGCACAGCAAGATCAGCTATTATCACTATCATCCCTTTTACTCTTGGGGGCAGCAGAAGAGAAGGGGCGCTGGGCAGGGAGCCTGCTGAGCCTTCAGGGTTTGCTGGATGGAGGATTTGTCTGTATTTGCTAAAAAAAACTGTGCCACTGATATCCAATTTCTTGAGAATTTTTTAAGTGACTTTCACTATTTAGCTTATATTTTTTCTCATATGATCTTGCAATTTCCGGTTTATCTTTTTTTTTTAATGCCAGAAGACAAGGCCTGGGCAGCCTTGCAGAGTTCTTGCATCATTGTTTGGCCTGGAATTTTCCACACACCCCCCCCCCCCAGTTTGTGGGGAACCTGCTGGGGGAGGAGAGCTTGTCTCCAAAGCATCTCTTGTCCCTCGGGTGCAGCCTTCAAACCCAAACCCATAGTTCTTCTCTTGACCCCATTATTCCTGGTTAGTGTCTGAGGAGCCTAGCCCAGGAGGAGTTTGGGGCCAGATTTTGCAGTAGGAACAGGAGAGGAATGAGGACGGTCCCAGCAGCATCTCAGTCATATTGTACTGAGAGGAGCTGCTGAGGCTCTACTTGGGCTCTCTGGTCCCTCAGTGGTGGGTATCTAGGGGATTTGGGTGTGTAGCTCTTATTAGACTGGAATGAGCCACCCTTGTAAACCTCTAGGGTGTCTTGGGCATAAGCAGCTGCAGGGCTGAGCTCATGTTCTTGGGACAGCCATGAGAATAGATTGGTTCAATGAAAGTTGACTTCTCCCTTCCATTTTTCTCACATTGCCTTCCCCCAGTTCCTTGGATAACTTGCCAGAGCTGGGGCTTCTAGATGACAAGTTTCCCTCCTGCACAACTTTCTGTGAAGCCAACAGGTATATGTGGTGGGGACAGACCAAAGACTCGGGTTCAAATTCTGGTTCTGCCACTTTGAGCTGTGTGACATTGGGTAAGTCACTTCATGTCCCTGGGCCTCAGTTTCTTTATCTGTAAAATTTTAAGGTTGGGCGAGATGACCTCTGAGGTGACAGCTCTAGTCCTATGACTCTATGATCTCCATTAATACTGAAGCAAATATGAACGAGCTGATGTTTGTTCTGTGAACTGGCTGAAGGGAAGGGCTCCTGGGGTCACAGGCTGCCAGATCTGGGAGTGGAAGAGTATCAGAGGCTCTCTAGTCCAACCACGAGAAAACTGAGAGTTCAGTGATGACATGTTTAAGGTCACGTGGGTCCAGTGGTTTGGATCAGTCTGCCTTTGGTATCATCACCTAGCCCAACAGCACAGGGCTTGGCACACAGGCCCTTAGCAAATGATCGTTGACTTGACATGTCCCTGGAAAATCTGTGGTCAGTTCCCTGGCCTCCCTTGAGGATGTTTGTGTCAATCACTAAGCATATATTGAGTACCTGCTGTGTACCAGTTGCTGCATTTAGACCCAACAGGAACAGCTCCTGCCTTCTGGGAGCTCACACAGAGCCCTCATCTCTCTCTTGTGCTCCAGGTTCCCAGCATCACACCCTGCTGAGGACACATTTGGATCTCCATCCCGACGTGCCCACAGCTGAGCTCAAAACAAACCTCCCCCAAACCTCCTCAGATTTTTATGGTTACCATTGAGGGAACCGCCATCTTTCTGATCATTCATGTTTACAACCTTCATGTCATCTGTGCCTTGTCACTCTCCTTTCCCCCAGATACAGTCTGTCACATCGGTCTCTTGTCACCTCTCCCTGGGATTGTGTGTCAGACACCTAGTCGATGCTTAATAAATATGTATTGACTGATTATTGCAGTAGCCTCCAAACCAATCTTCCTGTCTCAGCTTCTCTCTCCTTTGGTCTGTCCTTTCTGTGTGTGTGTGTGTGTGTGTTTTTGTGTTCATCCTTTGTTGCTGAAGCAGACTATGCCATCAGAGAAATGATGACATGACTTGCACTTGACTTTGAGGGAGGGAGGGCTATGCCGGTCACCAGCCTCACTTCTCCTCCAGAGCCATCTGAACCCATCAGGATGACTGGAGATGACCCAGGATGAGGCAATTGGGGTTGTGACTTGCCCAAGGTCACATAGCTAGTGAGTGTCAAGTGTCTGAGGTGAAATTTGAACTCAGATCCTCCTGACTCCTGCACTGGTGCTCTATCCACTGCACCACCTAGCTGCCCCTACAACTACCAAAGTGATTTTCCTAAAATGTGAGTCTGACCATGTCAACTGCCCACTCAGTAAATTTCAGTGACTCCCTATTCCCTTGAGAATAAAAAATAAATTCTATTGTTTGCCATTCAAATACCTTGCAGCCTGGTGCCTTGCTGCTCCTCCAGTCAGTTTTGATCCTACTTCCTGCCCTGCCATCCATGGGCCAGTCATACTGCCTTCTTGGTGGCTTCTGCTCTAATCTCTTTCCTTTGCACTGGTGGTCCCCAATATCTGGGATGCTCTGCTTCTTAGATCCCCTGGCTCCCTTGATGCCTCTATTCAAGAACCATCTTCCACACTGGGGCCTTTCTAGTTTTCCCAGATGTTTGGGCTGGCTCCTTCAGTGTTACCTTGGGCTTGATTGGTGTGTGTCTTGTACAGACTTTTGTGTGGATATGTCTTTTCCCCCATTAGAATATGTCTTCCCCTTGAGGAGAAGGACTGGGTCACCACTGATCTTTTGTCCCCAGCACCTGGCAGGGAGTGAGTGCTTAATAAATGCCTGATGGTCGAGCGGTGTATTTTATAGGAGGAGCTGGTATATATACCACCCACACATAATTACATACCAGACAAATGCCAGGTAGTTTTGTGGGGGAGCCACTGGGAGCTGATGGGAAGGGAAGATCAGGGAAGTCTGCTCGTGGGAGCTTTGTGTCTCCCATCAGGCCATTGTAACCCTGACTGTGAATAGTGATGGAGCAGGTGTGGGCCATGCCAGCATCACTGTGGGCAGCCTCTGCCAAGCAGATAGACACATGGCCATGTGGCTTAATAAGTGGAAAAAGACAGTGAAAAAGAGGAAAAACAGCTGTATTAGGAAGCACATACAGGTGTGATTGCTGGGTAACTTGCAGATCAACAAAAGGACAACCTACCTCAGCAGGTCAGATGATGTGGCCTTGGGGAGGCTACCAGAGAGGGCATTCAACCAAAAGCTAGTTTGGGCTTTGTAAGCACAATGACCTCCTTAAACAAAAGAAACCTATTGGGTAATGGTAGTCCTTGGGAGACCCACTTGAAGGAGCAGATGGGCTGGGACTATGGGGAGCCTGCTGCTCTAGGGGTCAGGGAGCCTCTTGTCTTTACTGGGTGACCTTGGGCAAATACTCTTCCCTCCCTGGACTTTGGGTACCTCTCATCTAAAAGGAGAGGTCATGCTGGCTGGCCTTGGCACTCCCTTCTATCCCTGGGCCAATGATTTGTAATGACTAGTCTTAAAAAGGGCAGGAAGAAGCCTGAGGTTAGTTGAGAGGCTTGTCTGGCTTCTCAAAGCCATTACTGGACAGGATTGGAACCCAGAACTTCTGAACTCTCCAGCTTCTGTGAGGTATTTCCTCTCTTTTAGCATGTAAATAGAGGACATAAGGATGGAGAAACTGAGATAAGGACTGGGACTGTGATTTCTTGGATGGGAGGAATTCCCTACTGAGGAAACTCCTCTATCCAAGCTGTGCCTTCTCTGCAATTTAGGGTCCTAAGAGTTGCCTAGGGCACTGAGAAATTAAGTGACTTGCCCAGGGTCACACCCCATTGCATGGGTGCTGTTGTTTGCCACTGCACATGAGAACAGGGTACACTCATTGTCTGGAACTGGGAAAATTTGAGCTATCCCAACTCCTCTATTTCACTGCCCACATGACCTTGGACAAGTCCCTAAATCTCACGGGGCATATACTGATTCCTTGAAGTGCTTCTGTTTCCTTCTTCAAGTCCCCCTGAGGATCCTCCCAGCTCTAGTTTTAGGGCTCCTAAGCAACGTGACCTCCTTGGGTCTCACAAGCTCTCTTCCAGCTTAAATTCTGAAGTACCTGCTTTGGGTTCGATCTGATGAGGTGTTTCTACCTGCATCTCCCCAGTGGTAGTGAGTTCCCCAGGACCCTGGGTGAGGGGACTCCAACTGCCCAGAAGGGAGCTGCAGCTTCAGCCTGGGTGCCTGGTGGGAGTGGGTAAGTCAGTGGAAGATGACCGAGGTTGGCTGGATGCCTGCCTGCCCTGTCATTTGTCTTTCTGGTTATTCTTCTTGCTTTTCCAGCTGAGTTATGTTTTCAGTGCCCTGAGGCCTGACACTGGAGACCCAAGATGAGAAAAGGAGAATTAAGAAGCGTTTGTGACTTGGCTGCCCTGGGGCCGAGGCTTGCTCACTCCTCACTCTCGGGATGCAGCTCCCTTCTCATCCCATTGTATTTTTTTTCTCCCTTCACTCCTTCCCTTTAGTGCCTCATTTCTCCTTCTTCCCCTCCATTAGCAGGCTGCTTGGCTAACCTAGGGAAGGCATGACTTCATTTTTCTTTGCCAGTGGGGAAAAGCACAGCTGGCTGGCTGGACGCATTCTCTCCCACTCCTTCTGGACCTGGGAATGGCAGGTGCCCATTATAGAATGTGAAAAGTAAACCAATTCCCAAAGTATTTTTAGCAAGGGGGGAGGAGGGTGTCTTGGGGAAGCTGTTGGGGGCAGTGTGGGTAGCTGTACATCTAAAAAGGTTGGCGTTTATCCCTTGCCTTCTCCCTCCTTGAATCAGCCTTTGGACCCCAAGCTCCCTTAAATGGATTACTTGAGGAGCGCTGCTTTCAAAATTCCTCCATTTGCTAGCCCTGCCCACCCCCAGATTGTTTGGCATTTTCTTTTCTGTGAATATGTTTTCTATGCCAAGTCCCTGGAGTGCAAGAAACATCCTAATACTTCCAGCACCTAATGCATTGCCTGGCATACAGTAGGTGATTAAGAAATGTGTGTTGATTGATTCATTGGTGTCACTGCTTAAGGAGCTTCTATAAGGAGAAGAGGCATAAATCATAAACCTTGAGGTGCTGGGCAAAGGCAGTTGGAGGATCCTTTGGTGCAGAAGAATCCTATTGACTGGTCACACAGACCAGCAGTGGTGAAGTGGGGAATTGTCCCACTTGTCCTGCAGCCCCAAGTTTAGGGCTCTGGATCCCACCATGTCTTTGCCCTTACTTTGCCTACTGTGTTCAGGGAGCAGCTTTTGCTCAGTTGAACGGTGAGCAGATCAGTGGCTGCCATTTTCTTTTAACATGTATCATGAGGAGTCTATGCTAAATGACTGAGAAATCTCTATCTTTGATGAAATATTCTAAGTCACCTGAGATCTAGTCTTTCAAGAGCAAAGAATTCATCCTGAAAGCATGACACGGTTGAAAGTTTAAGGTTTCTATCCACACCTTCACTTTCATTAGGGAAAGGAACTTCTGGTGTCAAAACCCTCCTCATGGATACAGATTGGTAACTGCTTTGTAAATTACATTTTGGAAGTTACTGGCACACTTAGAGGTTAAGTGGCTTGCCCAGGGTCACACACACACACACACACACACACACACACACAGCCAGTATACATTGGAAGCTAGATTCAAGCCCAGGTCTTGCTGACTCTAAGGCTGGCTCCTCTCTCCACTGTGCTGTGCTGTTTTGATTTCAGTTGCTGCTTACTATATTTCCCGTCGTAATAGTTCTCATTGCCGTGTCTTGATTTTCTCATTGATTTGAGGCTATTTCAGCTTTTATGAGGGAAGGAAATGTATGTAGTGTAGGAGAAAAATAGGGGTAAGTTGTTTGAATGAATTTTTAAAACTAATTTTCAAACCCCAGATTATGACTCTACCCAGAATACCTCCCTGGTGAATGTCATGCGTTCTTGTAAATCAAAAATAGTCAGGTTTACTGGTTGGTCTGTAGAGTAATAGAGAGAGGATGTAAGACACACAATGTTAGATTCAACTTTTTGAAAATGAACTGTCCGCATTGCTAGACTTGCTGATTTATAATTAGGTGGAATTTTCTATAGGTTTTAGGACTTTTTTCAAATTTCAGCTTATTCTAAGGGCCTGAATTTCCTCAGATTGCTATAGTACCTACAGTGGGTTTGCAGATCTCATTTATTAGCAGCAAGAAGGTGGCAGAAAGGATGGTTCAAATAGGAAAGAATTGCAGAGTATTCCTCTGCTTTTTAGTTAGTGGGCACTGCTAATTCAAGAGAACATGCTGAGAAGCTTCCAAATTCAGATGTTTTCCATCCTAGATAACCACGGGCCTTCAGAACCCTCAAGATTGCAGGCAGATAAAGTTTGAATGGGAAAACAAGATACTGTATTTCTGCTGTCACGTCACCCTAGATGTGCGTGAAGAGGAGCTGTGGCCACCCAGACTGAAAGAATTTTTTTAGGGGGTTGGGCTCTGTCTTTTTGTCACACGAAGAAACTAGACATGTCTGTGGTTTTTTTTTCATCATGAAATCCTAATTGAGTCTTGAAACAAAGTAATTGCAAGTTTTCTATATCTGTTCATTAATTGCATTGCTTTCTTAAATTGATTTCCCTTGGCAGGGAGTACTTATTGCAAATGGATGGGTTTTCCAATAACATCAATACTCTAAGTAGAGTCTGGTATTGCATGCAGCGATTGATCTGGGTGAAGCAGTGTCAGGATCCATGAGAAAAGCCATCATTTCAAGAGTTGTATCAGGGTGGGAGACAGGCTGGAGATGTCCCAGATGTCTCCCTATATAAATGTGGATGTTTGAGGTTGACCTCCCTCACTCCCCTTCCCAGATGGGAGAAGTCTTTGGTTTAACATTCTTTAAAAAGGTAGTTCCCATTTCCAAACAGTCCTGCTGCAGAAGAGACCCACATTGGAGCAGACGATGGCATGTGAATGAAATGATGCCATAGTTTCTTATGGGATTGCATGGTTCAGAGGATATGTCCTTTCAGGAACCTTGGGTACAATTATCTTGAAGTCTAGCTCAAGAAAATGTCTTTTTAGATTAAATTTTGTTTTAGTGGGAGAACTTGAAAATTCTCCAATTTTGACTAAAAACAGTTTTCCAAAAATGTCTTATGTTTAAGAAGACAGGGACAGGGTGTCCAACTTGTCAGGAGAACCAACTTCCTCTTCCGTGAACATTCCCTGAGAGAGGGAGAGAGAGAAGAGAGAGAGAGAGAGAGAGAGAGAGAGAGAGACAGAGACAGAGAGACAGAGAGAGAGACAGACAGACAGATAGAGAGACAGAGACATTCAGAGACAGAGAGAATATGAATGGGAATGTATTTTGTAAGTGCTTCCTATGTACCAGGCAGCTAGGTGGCACTGTGGGTAGAATGCCCGACCTGGACTCAGGACGATTCATCTTCCTGAGTTCATCTGCAGCAGCAGATACTTCCTAATTTTGTGACCGTGGGCAAGTCACTTAAACCTCCCTCAGACTCAGTTTCATAATCTGTAAAATGGGGGCAATAAAAGCACCTACTTTCTAGGGTTGGTGAGAGACTGCAAACTTTACGGTGCGGTGTAAATACCAGCATTGTGGTCATTATTAGAACTGGCCTGAGGAGGGGAGAGCCTGAGCCTTGGGACTGTCCTACTGCTGCTGCTCACTGTTGTGCGTGTGTCACAACCCAAGCTGCCATCAGGGGAGCAGTAGAGTTGGGGTGCACATCTAGGTCCTCTGCCTGGCCCTTTCTGAGGGGCTGGCAAAGAGTTTGAGGCAAATGGGGGGCCCCGTGGCTCAGGCGTAGGACATGGAGTCATGAAGACCGGGGTTCAGATCTTACGTCAGACACTCACTACTCATCCGACTGACCCTGAACAGGTCTCTTACCTTTTCTTAGACTCAGTTTCCTTGTCTGTAAAATAGGGATTAAAATGGCACCTGCCTCGCAGACTTGTCATGGATATAAAATGATATAATTTATGGAGAGTGCTTAAGCAAATGTCCTAAGAGCTGTGGTGGGTGAAAGAGGAAATGATTGAAGAAGTAAAGGTTGGAGCTTCCAAGCAGATGGATTTATTAAGCAATGCATGCCTGGTGCCCAACAAATGGGGCAGCCCAAAGCCGAGGTCTGTGTCCTCAGTCATTTCAGCTTTTACTCTCACAGAACTTTGTTAGCCATTATTCTCCTCCCCCTTCCTCTCTCTCCCTCCTCCTCCTCCAGAATCTTGAGGGCCAGGAACAGGTGGGACACAGAGAATTTGGTCAGTCTGGGAAAAGCAACAGGCAAAGCTCGGTATGTCTTAGGGGACTGGGGAGTAACAAAGAAGGGGCAGTTACTCCAAGGGCAGGAGGCAGGTGGGGGCTGCAATGCCCCCTGCCTCTGTGCAGTTCCAGGAAACAGGCAGCCCTAATCCTTGAAGGCTGAGAAGGGGCAGCAAAGACTGCTGGGCAGCAGAGCTGGAGGTGCCCAGACCCTGAGTGAAGAACGAGGGCCCCAACCACGGCTGGGAGCAGCTCCCTTGGATGCTTTGCCTGGGTGGTGTGAGACGTCAGTAAGAGGCAGGAACACCTTCCATGCTATAATGTGATGATGATGATGACGATGACGACCGTGGCGATTGTCGTATTCTTTCAAGGTCACATAGGCTGCAGAATACTCTCGACACATTTGCATTTGTTCTAGGTAGTTCAAGTATCATCATTCCCAGTTTACATACAAAGAATCTGGGGAACAGATTATTGACCTATTGATCTGAGATCACAGTGTGAGATGACGCAGGGACTAAAAGTGGTCAAGATAATCTAGTCCTATGCCTCATTTTACAGGTAAGGAAACTGAGGTCCAGAGAGGCTTTCTCTTGCCTACAGTCACACAGCTGGTAAATGACATAGGTGGGCTCTGGTTTTCAAAGCCCACTGGCTCTTTTCACCCTGTCAAGTCCAATTCTCTCCTTGTGCACCTGAAGAAACTGGATGCCTGGAGAATTGCAATATCTGGCCTGAGGCATGCAGGTGGTAAATAGCAGAACTGGAGCTGAACCCAGCTTCTCAGACTCCCAACAGCGCTCCCCAGTGGCGACAAATGGCCAGGTCTTAGAAATTCATAACCTGCAGGTATACCTGTGGTGTAGCTAATTTTGCTTCCTCCTCTGGGGGTTTCTTAGTGAACACATAAGTTGGTCAGTTCTGGAAGTGTAGAGGGGATAATTTGGTCAAGAACTGCCCCGTTTCTCTTCCACCTCTAGTATGGGCCCAGGGCAAATACAAACCGCAGATTGTGGAGTCTGGAAATACCCTTAGTCCAAATCCACCTTCTTTCCATTTGACACCTGAGAAAACAGACCCATCAAGGTTATGTGGCTGACCTGAAGCCACTCAGTGAACTAGAGACAGAGAGAGCTTACACAAAGACTCCAATGCCAAAATGTCTGTCCTGGAGACAGAAGGAAAAACTCTAGAGAGGAAGAGTTAATCCAGAGCACTATCCCAGAATGATGTAGGACTGCTCATAAAGAACATGATCCATGGGAGTTCCTGCCTCTCACAGTACACACCCCTGACACAGATAGCCTGGCTCCATGTAAGCCTTTGAAGATAATGTTCTCACATTTGTAGCCCTCTGGCATGGTCACATAACAAAATTTCTAAAGAAAATTATTTTTCCATTTGAACTTCTCATTTGAGGGCTGGAACCCACCTTTTCTGCGGTGACCCCCACCTCACATCATGTGAGCACTACCACTGACATCTGTCAGCTCTATTAATAGCTTGTTTTTGAGAGATTTCTACTGACAAAGTACTGTTTATTTTTGATTCTGAGTAAACTAGAGTCCATTGAAAACAAAATGTTACGGGCTGGTCAGAGGCACAGGTTGTTCCAAGCCTGTAATCTCTGTGGCCAGGAGAAGATGGTGGGAAACAAATAGAACAGTGAGCAGCTTGTAGCCCTCTGATCACCCCCACCCTCTTCCCTGGACACATGGGCACCATGGTGACATGTAGGTGACATGTGAATGTCCTGCTGCTCACTTACACACAAACACAGGTGTACACACACACACACACACACCTTAGTGTCCAGTGCCACAGTCTCAGATATGTACACATCTACCACTGTCTATCACTGCCAGCTGGCTTTGGGGTGAGAGGGAGGAATTAGAATTCAAGGACAGTGTTTTAGCTATTTGAAATTTAAAGTATAGTAATGAAAAGTTTTTAAAATGAAGTAAAGATACGCAAAAGAAAACTGTAAACCAAAGACAAAAATATACTGGGTCAGAGCATGGGATGTGTGGGCTTCCTGAACCCTGTAACGAGCAGGCATTTATCAAGGGTCTGTCATGTGCCAACCTCTGTGCCAGGCTACTACTAATACTGATTAGTAGTACTACTAGTAGTGTAATGGGGCTGCTGCTCCTACGACTACTATTGCTAGTACTGGTACTAGTGCTACTAGGAGTGGTACTACTGCTCTACTAATGCTGCTAGTACGACTAGTACTGTTACAAGGAGTAGGATGGCTACTGATATTTCTGTTGTGCTCACGTGTGCCAGGCACTGTGCTAAGCACTCATAATTATTGTCTCATTTGATACTCACCACAGCACTGGAGGGAGATGCTAGATTATATTACGGATATAAGTATTTATAAAAGCATTTCCCTTGTAAAGACAAGCTGGCTCAGTTCTTTTGACGCTGGGCATGTCTCCCCACGATCATTCTGCCTGACACCATTGCTGATCTTTCTGGAAACTTCCATAACCCAGAATTGCTTTCCTTATTTGACTCAACTGGGTCTGCTCCCTCCCTCTGAAGCCCATGACCTTCAGCTGCCTCTATGACCTGGCCGATCATGAAGGTGCATGGGAACTCAGGTATCCCTGCATTGACCAGGAGACATGTAGGAGGACTTGCTGGAGTTGGATGGCCCAGATCTGGGGTCAGCTGCTCCAAAGGATTTACTGCCAACCGCTTCCTCTCTCTCCCAAGTGACCCGAAGACTGCCATGGCTGAGGTTCCAAAGTCTCCCAGGTTATAGACTTCCCTAGTCACCTCAGTCCTGCCTCACTCTACTTGGCTGGGTTTTTCATTTTAAGCACTGATCTCCCCCAGGTGAATGAAAGCTCCCCATTATGAAGGGGTCCATGCTGGTCCATCTGATTGTTTGGGAGGATACCTTCTTAGTCTCACTCTTGATGCTGGTGGTGAGACAGCTTCCCCCATGTCCATGTGTGCCCACCCCAGTCTAATCTGGCCATGCTCTTCCTGTGACTGGCTGCCTTTGCTCACACGTCCCAAAGTTACGCTCTGGTGGCTCCATAGGAGCAGGCATTAACTACCCTGATGAGGAAGCCAGGATGCTGTTTCAGCCAGGATGACTTGGAGAGTTCATCTCAGCCTGGCCTGTTTTAATGTAATTAACTCATCAAGGCTGGCCATCCTTGCAGCATATCCGGTGGGGCTATTGTTGGAAGGAGACGGTGCCCACTGCAGGAGTGCAGGAGAAGTACAGCAGGGCCTGAGGAAATGGGATCTTCAGGGTCAAGGCAGTGAGCTTCATTGTGGTTTCTGGGGAAATGTTTGAATGGCTCTGCAAAGAGGTGGCTCATGCAAATCCTTAAAAGGAAATAGTGAAGATGCAGTCTGTATGGCTTTATCAAGAACAGGTTTGTGTCAAGCTAACCTTATTTCCTTTTTTGTCAGGGTTACTCAGCTGGTAGATCAGGGGAATGCTGGAGATAGAGCTTGGATTTTAGGAAATCATTGGATAGAGCATCCCATTGTATTCCTGTGGAAAAGATGGAAACATGAGCTACGCGGTGGCTCAGTGAGAACAGTCTGACCCCGATACATGGCAGGACTCAAAGAGTTCTATCAGTTTCAACATGGCAGAAGCTCTCTGTAGTGGAGCAACTCGGGGAGTTGTGCCTAGACCCGGGCTGTTTCTTATTTTTTTATCAGTGATTTAGGTAAAGGAAGAGATGGCACACTCATCAGATTTGTAGACAACAGGAAGCCAGAGACAATAGTCAGCACGCAGGGTCATGGAGTCAAGATGCGAAAAAGATCTTGACAGGTCATAGCACCCCACTGTAACTAAGAAGATGAGAGTCAATGGAGATAAATGGAAAATTGGGTTAGAAACTCAACATCTCAAGTACAAGATGGGGGAAGTGTGTTTAGTCATTTGTCTTAAAAAGATCTGTGGGCAGAGGGGTTTAATGGACTCCAGGCTCCATAGGAGTTAGCAGCATGGTTCTCTTGTGATCTTGGGAGGCACTGGGAAGTGTCCTTTCCAGGAATAAGGAGATCATATTTCTGCTTGGGCTTCGTCAGTCCTTATCTGAAGTAGTGTTCTGTTTTAGAGATCATAGGAGTTCATTGAGCAGTTGGAGAATGACCAGAAGAAGGCAGCCAGGGTGGGGAAGGGCTGTTAGTCTATATCATGTGAAGACTGGTTGAAGGAACCAGGGGCATTTAACCTAGAGAAGAGAAAACATGTTGGGGGGGAGGACATAGAGTGGACATAAGGATTGTCTTCAAACATTTAGTGACTGCTTCATTATGGAGGTGGAAGATCGTGGGTGGGGAACACGGCATACCATGTCGGAGTTATTTTGATATGTTGGTTAGTTTTGCTGGACTATTTTTGTCTTCTTTATTCTTTATTATGAAGGGATCACTCTCTGGGAGAGGTTGAGGGAGCAGTGGAAAATGTAGATGATATAGAAAGATGATATATAACTGTCCATTCTTTTTGAAGTGGAATGAGCTGCCCTTGGAGATGGTAGGCTCCCTTTTCCAGGTCATCCTCTAGCAGAGGCTACCTTCTAGTACCTGTCATTCAGGTGGCTGTGAATATTTCTTTTTTGGAGTATGAGTAGGGCTAGATGGCTGTTTAGGTCCCTTCTGACTCGGAGCCATGTGATGTGGTCATTGGTACACTCACAGAGGAATTCCGTTTTTAAAGATTTTAGGAGCAACCTTCATCTTCTGTTTGTTGAATTAAGCTATCATCCAAGTCCAGCCCCTTTTCTTGTAGGAACCCTAGATTGGTTTTCATTTTGCTTATAATTAAGGTACTTTTATTTCAAGTAACATGATTATAATTCATATAGAATTAAAACTAGAACCCAGTTAAATGACTATTTTAGGTAAACTTCCCCATCTGACCAGGTTATTTTCCTACTTAAATGCAACTGGTTCTTTGTTATTTCCAGGATCAAAGAAAAAATCCTCCATTTGGCCTTCATAATATGGTCTCTTCCAACCTTTCCAGTCTTCTTATGCCTTATTTTTTCTCCGCTTGAGCAACAGTCTAGTGATAATGGCCCCCTTTCTTGTACATGACTCCATCTCCCACCTCCATGCCTTTGCATGACTGTCCCCTGTGTCTGGAATGCTCTCCCTCCTCACCTCTGCCCTCAGTCCTTAGTGTCCTGTGGGAGACCTTTGCTAGTACCTCCCCTCTGAGATCACCTTCTGTTTGCCCTGTCTGTGACCTGGTTGTACACAGTCATTTTCACATCCCTCCTTCCCCCTCAGACTGGGAGCTTCCTAAGGGTTGGGGCTCTTTTTGCCTTCCTTTGTACCTCCAGCACTTAGCACAGTGCCCAGCCCATAATGAGTGCTCAGTAAAGGCTTCTTGACTGTTGGCAGGTTACTTAGAATCCCAGAATTTTAAAGTTGGAAGGAACATTTGCAGCCTCTTTGTACACACTCCAGTATTAATTTCAAAGCAGCTGCATGGCTCAGTGGGTGGCACCCTGGGTATGGAGTCAAGAGGTCCTGAGTTTCAGTCTGGCCTTAGATACTTACTAGCTGGACAAGTCACTGAACCTCTGTCTGCCTCAATGTCTTCAGCTATAAAATGGGAATAACAGCACCTACCTCCCAGGGTTGTTGTGAGGGTCAGATAAGTTACCATGTATGCAGTGCTTGGCACATAGTAGGTGCTTAATAAATGTTTATTCCTTTCTCTTTCTTCCAGACAAAAGTGACCTACTTTCTGGCATTTCCCATCCATTCCATTTCTTACCTCCAAGCATTTGCACTGGCCATCCCCTATTCCTGGAGCACACTTTCTCCTCAGTGTTCTTTAAGGCAAATATCCTACAAAAAGCCTTTATTGATTCCTTCCCTGCCCTAGTTCCTAGTACCCTTCTTCGCCAGCCTCCACCCCCACATTTGTTTATGTGTCTCCCTCAACATGTCCTCAAGAACAGGGGTGATAACTGTCCAATGCCTGTCACATGGGAAGTGTCTAATAAATGCCCGTTGATTATTCCACTGATAAAGCCTCCCCACGGAGTTGTTCTGGGACACCATGACTGTGGTTTTGTTGCCGTTCAGTTGCTTCAGTCATGTCCAGCTCTCTGTGACTCCATTTGGGGTTTTCTTGGCAGAGATCCTGGAGTGGTTTGCCATTTCCTTCTCCGGCTCATTTGAAAGATGAGGCAAACAAGGTTAAGTGACTTGCCCAGGGTCATACGGCCAGTGTCTGAGGTCAGATTTGGAGTCAGGTCTTCCTGACTCTAGGCCCAGACCTTTATCTGCTGCCCACCAGGCTACCCGGCTACCAGGCTAGCTGGCAGCATTACTGATTGCCCCTGAATTCATTCTGTTCTGGCAGATTTTACTGATTAAGACAGCTAGAAAGCAGATCAATATTGTCCTTTGTCACTTTTGCTGACTTGACTTTTTTGACCTTTTCTGTTTGGCATTTAAGTCTCTTCGCGTGTGCTTTGCACTTTTCCAGTCCTTTAGACCTTGCTTCCCTCCACGCTCCCTGCAGGGCAGCCAGACTGGCCCAGTTGGCCGTCTTCATCCGTGGTTAGTCTCTGGGGTTGGCCATTCACAGACTCTGCCATCTTTTCATTTCCTCCCCTTGTGATCTCTTTTTTCTTCAAGATTCAGCTCAAGTGCCACATTCTGTTCTATTCCTGACTCACCCAGCTGCTAGAGCCTTCCACCACATAATCTATCTTCTATTTCAGCCCAGTGACTGGCACACAGTAGGTGCTTAATAGTGCTTATTGGTGGATTGATATACTTATTTATATATTTGTTTCCCAGATAAAAATGTTAGGTCCTTGAGAGCAGGGAAAACGTCCCATTTTTGCCTTTGCATTTCTAATACTTAGCACAAATGTGTTTAATATATGCTTGTTGAATGAGTGATTGACTTGACTGGAAGGGTCATGGATATTTACAATGGAATCAGTGTAGTAACAGTACATGGTAGGCAGCTCTCATTGGGATGAGCCCCAGGCATGTGTGATGCCCCAACTTTAGTAGCCAGGTGGTGCACACAGCGGATGGATAGATACATATGGAATCATCAAACGCTACAACTTTCAAGTGGGCGGGACCTTAGAGATCATCAGTTCCCACCTTCTTCATTTTATATTTCATAATATTTGTACTTGGGTGATAGAAGTCACTCTTTAACTTCAGATCAACACAAATCAGTGTAAGAGCTGCCTGAAATATATTTATAGAAAATGGAAGGCGGGAGAGGGGGAAGAATCCATAACTGGTTAAAAAACAATCACTCTTATAAATTAACCTTATAAATAGCTGAACAGATGATGAAAAAATTGTTATAATTATTTGTTCCAGGGCTGTCTGTCAGATTCTATCTAAAAGGAAATTTTTGCATTTCCATGGGAACCTTCTCCTTTCTGGTTGAAACCCCACAATTTCCCAATTATATTAGAGACACCATTGGAACCATTGCTCATATTATTTCCTGTTCATGCACTCTTTAAACTGGACTATTAGCTGTTTTCCAAACTTGACATTCCATCCCTTCCTCAGAAGGGGATGCCTTGGTCATTCCTGTTCCTCAGGATCCTAATGTCTTTGGTCACATCTCTGGTACCATCTCCTTAAGCTTTTATCTCTGTTTCCCTGATTTTACCTTTGCTGGTATTCCCTCCCTTCCTCAAACTACCTTGTGCTATACTTACCTTGCCTCTCCCTGGATTGGCAGCTCCTGGACAGCAATTAATTTTTGTCTTTATGTCCCTAATGTTGGGCAGATAGTAGGACTTAATAAAAGCGTGACAAATTAAATCATCTTCCAAGGTTTTTTCTCCCTCATCTGTCCTCTAAATCCATCATTGTTCTCCATTACTCCTTTTTTTTTCCAGTTGAGTTATTTGAGGAGCTTCCCCCTCCCCCATCTCCACTCTGCCCTTTGTGTTTCTGTCCATCTATGAATCCATGTCCAACTTCTCTGCTGTTGCTGCTTTTTTCACAAGAGTTGAATTTTTTCACATCTTTTCACAAGACTCTTAGCTTAATGCTCAGTCTCTCTCTTGATTCCTCCTGTGATTTTTTTTTGCTTATTTCATGTCTTCATTTAATTTCATGACAATTTTCCTGTCCACTTAATGTCATCTTTTGAGATTTCAAATATTGTGACTAATGTGACTGCCCACCCTGCTTGAGTTGGTCTTCCTTTAGATACGTTTCTTGCTTTCCTTACTACATAACATTTTTACCATGTGTTGGATCTCCTCATTTCGTCACCAGCTTTTTGAAAAGCTCGAATTTTCTTGTTTCATCATTTCTGATATGAGTCATGTGGAAGCTTCATGTGGAAAACTCGAAATCCACTGGCCTCTCCAGCTTTAGCTCTTTTCTCAACCGAAGAGATCCTTGCTTCCTTCAAAGTCCTTATTGCCCTGTTGTCGTTAGGTTAAGGTTTTCAGTGGTTATTACTGCACCATCAAATGGAACTCCAAGGAACTTCACAAGGAAGAAGAATCTCTGAAATTCAATTTAGAAAGATTCCTTGATATCCCAACAAATGGAGACACGGAACAAAAATTGCCAGGGAAATCTTTCCCCTATTTTTAGTAGCTTTAGAACTGAGAAGTTGGACAAAATGATTTTTAAAACAAAATCACAACTTGAAGCTCAATTTTAAATTTAATAAAATTTCAAGGCAGCCTGTGCAGGGGAAAGAACACTGGCTCTATTGAGGACCTGGGTTCAAACATAGCTTCTGACATTTAGTACTTGTGCGACCTCAGAAAGATCACTTCCCCTCTCTGAGCCTCAGTTTCCTCATCTTTTCTATGAGGGAGTTAGAATAGATGGCCTCAGAGTTATTTCCAGCTCCATATCTATGATCCTAGAATTATGGATCTCAGAACTGGAAGGGTCCAGAGAACTTAGCCATGCCCACCCATGCCTGAGAATGAATAACCTTGAATGCATCCTTGACAAGTAGTCCTCTGGCCTCTGGTAAGACTAGCTATGAGAGAGAGAGAGAGAGAGAGAGAGAGAGAGAGAGAGAGAGAGAGAGAGAGAGAGAGAGACACTGACTGACTCTCTCCTTGATATCTAGGTAATGTCAAGAAATCTAGGAGAAAGTAACTACACGTTGGGTGAAGCACATGGACAATAGCTCCACAGGATGAGAAGGGATGGTTGGGTTTTCATCTTCATTTCTGGGAAGATGGCAGAGTGCAGCAATCCCAAGGACAAGTGTGCACCTCCATCGATGAGATCAGCTTTTGGCGGCCACCTTGCCTTTTTTTTTTTTATTAAGCTTCTAATCCATTAAACCCCAACAAACTTGCATTATTTTTACAGACCGTGACATTTATCCTCAGTGATATTCTTTGTGTTTCTTGTTGTTTGAAATGATTCTCTTGGGCACTCCCAGATCTAGAAGGGGTGACCCTCTAATACAACTCCAACCTAAAAATCCCCCTCCAACATCCCTGTGATGTTTGTTCCATGGGAATGCAGCCAAGGGCTTTGTGGAAAGAACATCTGCTTTGGAGTCCTATGTTCAAATCCCAACTCTGCCATTTCCTAGCTGTATGACCTCAGGAATGTCCCTTAACCTTTCTATACCTCAGTTTCCTCATTGGTACAATATAAATAATAATGCAGTACTATTTACCATTCTTGTGAGGATGAAATGGATTAATGCAAATAAAACACTTTATAAACTGGATATGTAATTTACAAATGGTAATATCTGTGTTGTGTGTGGGAGATGAAGGGAGAGAGAAGGGGAACAGGTGACAGGAGGGTCCAGAATCCTCTATTCCAGGAATTTGCAAGCAACTGATAAACTATCCCAAGGTCAAATGAAATCATGAGTTGCAGGTCCAGAACATGGTGGGGTTCTTGAATGAATGGACCTAAAGCCAAAGAAGGATGAGGTGAAGGTATGGGGGTGAAGAAGTTACAGAGCAAGGTCAGTAAAACAGAGAGCCAGAAGGCTTGAGAATTGGGATGGAGGATCCTCAGCAGCCATCGAGGCTAGCCCCTACACAGGAGTCCTCACTATAACCTACCCAGATGGCTGTCCACCATGGATCAGAGGAGTTGTTGTATATGTATGTGGTGGGGCGGCCCAGGCTATTACATGTTTCCTCCAAGCCATAAACTCCCAGAACTATTCTAGGGTATGAGTGAGCTAGCCACACTCCTCCCTGACCCAACTGAAGGCCCCCGAGCTGTGGCGCTTCTCTCTGTTTTCCTGATTTCTTAGTTGAGTCGTATCTTGAGGTGATTTTGCCTGACCATCTTCAGTCTGCGCAGTGAATACAAAGAGAACATTTACGCTTTTGACGCCCTAGTTATTGGCCTATCTTTGAGGACTTGTCACTAGTCATTATGTTCGCACTGTGTGTGCTTTGGAAGACGTCTTCTTCATCATCCCAACACTGATGTGTTTTTGTTTAGCCTTGGAGACTGACCCAAACCCTTCAGTCACACTTCCCATCCTTCCTCTACTCATGAAGTTCCCTCTTGTGGGTTTCTTGTTGGTGTGTTCTTTTCAATAAATGTTTATGAAACACTCAACATGTGTTAGGCCAGGAGTGGGGAACCCCATGTGGCCCTCTAGGTCCTCAAGTGTGGCCCTCTGAATCCAAACTTCACAGAACACATCCTTAGTGGGTGCTAGGCACTGAACCAAAACACTCCCTGTCCTCAAGGAGCTCACTTTCTACTAGGGAGCTACATTTAGGTATATGTAACAATAACAGAATACATGCAAAGTAATCAACATAATTGCAAGAGGGAGAAAGTGTTAACTGGGGATGGAGAGAGACAGAATCAAGAGAGGCTCCAGCTGTGCTTTGAAGGAATCTGGAGATTCCATGAGATGGATGTGAGTGGAGATGGTGTTGCAGACAGGAGGATGCCCTGTGTAGAGGTGCAGAGGTGGGAGGAGAAATGTCATGTAGGTCATTTGGTCTGCAATGGAACATGGATGCACAGTAATTAACAGTAACGAGAAAGGTCGTTGGGAACCAGATTGTGATGTGGATGTAACTGAAATGCCCTGGAAAATTCATAGAAAATGCACAGGAAGCATGAAAAGTGAACTCCAGAATTCCAGTTTTAAACTACAAATCCTCTACTCCTTGTCCTCTGGTAACTTCAGAGAAGGTCCTAGCAGTCTGATGCCCTCTCTACGGTATGTACCTTTCCCTTTCCTTCCAATATTTCCTTCTCCTTTTCTTCCTTTCTTTCCTTTTTCCTTCCCTTCTGATTATGCCTTCAGATGTGTCCCCAAGGTCTTGTTGTGAGCCCTCATTCAGGAATGGAAGTCTAGAATTTGCCAAAGTGGGGCTTCTTTGAGTCACTCGTGTAGAGTCTAGGCCAAGATGAGCTCATAGACTGGAAGGGCAAACAGCCACTCTTAACAGTTGGGTTTGGCCACCATGACCTGTCTTGTTCTATACAGTCTTGAGGAAGCATAGGTCTCTGCTTTGGGCACTACCATCTCTTGGCTAGAACTGCCAGATTCATCCTTTTTAGCTACTACCTCAGAGTCCTTCCACTAGAATTGAATTTGGTCCAGATCTCTGATTTCCTCAGTGTGGGGACTTGTGGTGTAGAGATCCCTTCTACCAATGCACATAAGCAACCTTTCCTTAACTTGCAGTCTTAGAGGCTTGCCCTGGGGGCATGAAAAAGTTAAATGACTTGCCCATAGTAACACAGCCAGTGTATGTAATAAGAAGCAGTATGTGAACCAAGGTCTTCCTGACTCTGGGGCCAGCACTCCATCCACCAAGTTTTTCATCTTGGATTACTAAAGTCAGAACTAAAAAGCAGCAACAGAAACAGACGTATCCATGCTTCTGGGATCAGTCATTCAATCACTAATCAATCAGCGAACATGTATTAAATGCCTGCCATGTGCCAGAAGAATTACTGGCCAGGTCAATCAAATAGCAGGTGGGTGGCAGCCTCTCTCCAGCAGCCCTCTCTCCTTTTTCTGGCTATCTCCCAGGAATGTAGTGAAAAGGAGTCACTCTATATCTCATGTGGTCCAAGCAAGCCTGGCACCGCCAGAGAGACACATTGGAATGGGTTAACTTTACTATAGGCATGATGGGAGTTCAGGGTGCAGGTTAAGTAACGTGAGCAGACCTCCTTTAGACTTGTTCAATTTTTTTGGGTTATTCTGGCTCCAAGCTCCAGCCCCATCACCTCCACCAGCCCTGTGGAGCTCATTGGCCTTGAGATGGTGGGGTGGGGGGTTATAACACATGGTGATTTGCACTGAAAGTGGTTTTCCAAAACTCCTTTCAAACTCACAGAAATGGAGCCAGGTCATTGGCTGCATTCTCCCAGCAGAGCAGCTGCTGCATAGGAGGTGAGGCCAGCACCTGACCTCTTCTCTCCCACCCCAGTAGCACAGAAAGCACCTGCCTTGGTTTGCAAGTCCTGGAGGGATGCTCAGGCCCTGGCTGAAAAAGCACATCTGTAGTAAGAGAGCAGCTTAGTTGTGCTGCTGCTTCAAGCCTCCCTCCCAGCCTCCAGGAAGGAAAGGAGCCCTTGATTGAATATCCCATCCAGAGCCTCTGAGAAAGTCAACTCCTTGAGAGGAAAGTGGTTTCACTCCTTGAATCTCATGAGCTGAGCACAGGGCCTGGCTGAGAGCAGATGCTCACTGTCGGTTCATTAATTACATGCACACACACATATGCTTCTCACTGACGACCTTTAATCTCGCTGAGATTGTAAAGACTCCTATGGCTTCATATTCATCAACTGGCTGTTCTTCCAGCGCTGTTCTGTACCCAAGGCAGCTAGGTGGCCAAACAGATGAAGGGCAGTACTTGGAGTCAGGAAGATCCGTATTTGCTCCAGACATTTGCTAGCTGTTTGACTCTGTTTCCTCATCTGCAAAATGGAAATAATAGAAGTTAGGTAATTAATCTTCACATCAACTCTATGCCATCCAAAATTCAAGTCATCTCCATTTTTCAGCGGAGGAAACTGAGGCTCAGAGAAGACACAGAGCTAGTAATGAGAGCTGGATCCAGGCCTCAAGTCAGCTCTCTTCGGTCCAAACCCAGGGTTCTTCCCGTTGAGCCAAGTCCCCACTAAAGTCCTTTTTTTTTCTTCATCCCCCTTTCTCCTCTTTCTGCTCATCTGTGTTTCTTCTTTCCTTCAGAAGCTGAAAGACGAAGGCAGAGTTTGAGTTGGAACATAGAAGGTCAACTGCTATTTCTCCTCCCTTGTATTTTCTGTAGATTGGAGTTGTAGGCTGTTTGGCCTCTGGCTCTGTTCCTTTCTCCAGCATCCTCCTGTGCTAAGGGAACATTGTATCTCATGACCTTGCCACCTTCATTTGCCCACCTTTCCTAATCAGATGTCTTATGGGCAGGTTTGTAGAAACAAACTGAGGGTCTGGACTCTTCTTCGTATCCTGTACCCTCTGACAACCTGGAAAACCTTGTGGACCCTTTCTCCGAATCATGATTTGAAATCACGACTTAAATCATAAAATAAAATACACAGAATTTCAAAGGAAATCAATTATATTAAAATGTTATTTTAAAAAACCGAGTTCATGGACTCACACTCCTCCCCCATGTAACCACAGGTCCCTTGGGTGGGGGAGAGGTTGAGAGACAGAGAGAGAATAGCCTTTGTTCTCCAATATATTATTAAAGAGCCATGTAGAGAACGTTACCTCTCTTTCCAGAAGAGAAAGCAGTGATCACTGAGGGGCATAGCTTCCTTCATGAAGAGCAGGGCAGCCTCGGCTCCCTCCTCTCCTCCTGTGCTGGGGTTATTAGCCTGCAATCAGAGCAGAAGATGGCTCCCACTCTGGTTTGGCATGTGTGCCAAAGTGACTCATGCTTATCTTGTAGAAGAGATGACACGAGGGGACTCAGGAGAGGGAGGCAGATGTGGAAGTGCCAGCTTTGGAGTGTGTCCTTAGTGGAGGGGCAGGGATCGGTTATACTTTCAGTTTTTTTGACATATGTGTCAATGACTGGGATCGAGACCTAGAAGGTGGTCAGCAACTTGGTACCTAATGACAGCAAGGACGTCTGTTGTGCCCCGAGGTTTCCAAGCACTTTACAATCATTACCCTAATTGATCCTCTCCAGGGAGGTAGGGGCTGTTTTTATCATCCCATTCTTCTGTAGAAGAAACTGAGGCCGGCTGAGGTGTGGCTCCTTGCCTAGGGTCGTATTGATGACTAGTCAAGTGTCTTTGGTCACGTTTGTGCTCAGGCTTCCTGCCTGTGGGCCCAGCACTCGGTCCACCTTGCCACCAAGCTCGCCGCCTACATGATGAGGGCTCTCCAAGTATCTGAAGAGCTGAAAGGTCTTTGCCTTGTTCTGCCCAGCGAAAAGGCAGAGAGTGTTAGGAAGTCTATGGGGTAAATTTCTGGTGGCTATAAGGAAAACCCTTCTCACAATGAGAGCCCCAAGGGGAATGGGCTTCTGAGGGGAGGTCATGGGTTCCACCTCCCCTGAGATCTCTAATCACTAACTGTATAGGTGGCTTGTCAGGGATGCCCAACAAAAGATTCTTTATGAGTTTGGGGGAGGTGACCCAGGAGGTCCCCTTGATCTTGGGCTGTTCTCTGGTTCAGTGACCGAAGGTCTGAGATCCTCCAGTACGCATGTGGAAGGGGAGACTCCGCTCATAGCATCAGAGTTTGATGGTAGAGGGTGGAAGGCCTTATTTCCCTTTGCAAGATTTATCTGAGCAGTTTCCATCTTACACCAGCAAATGCCTTCATCCTTCAAAATGTCTCTCACCAGAGCTTTTCTGTCACAAATTCACCCACTCCCACTCTCACCTGGGTCCTCGTGGCCTCACACCTGGAGGACCATAATGGCCTAGTGGCAGGCCCCCTGCATCCAGGCTCTGTGGCCCACCAGTTATCCTGAATTCTTCTATCGACTAATATTCCTTAAACCCTGCTTCCCTGTTGCTCAAGACAATCAACCTCTGATTGATTTTCAAGGTGTGTGTGTATGTGTGTTCATCCTTCGTTGCCATCAGAGAAATGAAGACATGACTTGCACTTGACTTTGTTTTGAGTGAGGGGGGGGCCATGCAGGTCACCAGCCTCACTTCTCCTCCAGAGCCACCTAAATCCAGTGACCAGATATTCATCAGGATGACTGGAGATGACCCAGGATGAGGCAGTTGGGGTTAAGTGACTTGCCCAAGGTCACACAGCTAGTGAGTGTCAAGTGTCTGAGGTGAGATTTGAACTCAGGTCCTCCTGACTCCTGCACTGGTGCTCTATTCACTGTACCACCTAGCTGCCCCTTGTTTTCAAGGACTGAGAACTGAACCATCATCCATCCCTGTTTTCTCTTCATCCCCAGAAGGGATCTTTAGCCCTAATTGAGTCAGCCTCCCTGTTCTCCACTCTTACCCTGCTTTCTCCCACCTGTGGGCCTTTGTTCATATCCTTCTCCCTTCCTTTTTATTTCAAACACTTAACATGGCATCTGGTACAAAGTAGCATTTCATTGATTCATTTGGAGCATCCTTACTGAATCCAGCGTTCCCCTGCAGGACCACTTTCCCTCCTTTTTTCCCTTCCTCCTTCCCTCACTCCTTTCCTTTATCTTTCCAATCTCTTTCCTTCCCTTTCTCCTTCCCTCTCTCCCTCTGTCCCTTTTCTCCCCTCCTTTCTTTCCTTCCTCCCCTCTCTCCCATCTTTCCTTCCCTCCATTCTCCCCCTCCTTTCCCTCTGTCCTTTTCCTCCTTTCATTTCTCCTTGCTCCTGGTTCTGAAAGCCCAGGACTTGGGATTCAGAAATGGATCTGTGTGAGAGGTCTCACACAGAAGAAGCAGATTTGATTCATACTTTTGAGGGGGAAAGAAAAGAAATGTGTCAATGAAGCTGCTTAATTCACTTTTAATGTAGGTCATCGTTGTCGGGTTTTGCCGCTTCTGTCTGAGCACACCTGCACTTCGACTGAAATACCTGCTTCGTAATGAAGCTTAATTAATGGAAATGAGGGAGAGAAACTGTGCTGACAAGTCTTGTGAGACGCCACTTCCGACCAGCCTGCTCACGTAGGCCTCTTCTCCCAGCATCCGTCCAAAGTCAATTGTTGCTCAGGAGTCCTGGCTGGTACCTGGTGTTGCATTACCCATGGAGGCTGCCATCTTTCTGGTGGCTGCTGTTGTATCAAGCCTGTTTCCAACAGAGTGGGGAGAGATGTGCTTCATCTCCCTTCTGGCTGTACAGCTGTGGCCAGCCCACTTTCCCTGCTAATGCCAGGAGGGCCTTCATTACATAAAAGAACCAAGAGCTGATTTCCCTCAGATCTGTGGGTCCAGGCCAGATTGGAATCTTTGAGCTGACCTGCTTTTATCCTGCTTTTCAAAAGCCTGCTTTGTGCTTCCACTGTCCCATGCTATGGTGGTTGTATTTGAGCACCTGATTAAATTGGAGAGACAGAAGACAACAGGAAGATGTTTTGTCTTTCAAGGGAAAAACTCTTTTTCTAGACAGGTGAATAAATGATTTTTGGTGGCCAGGAAAAACTGATGGAACAGCTCTGATGGAAAGGGCCCTGCCTGTAGGTCAGAAGACATGGGTGTGTCCAGACTGTGCACTTCCCTCCCTGTGGCCCAGGAAAAGAATCTGAACCTCTTCATTGGTACAGGGAGGTGGTTTGGCCTCTGCCCACTCTCCCTCCAGGGACCTGTGTAGGGCAAACTGAAGGAGTTAGATTAAGAAGACCTTTTCAGTTCTGCCATTCTCTAGGTTACCCCTGGGTTCTTAACTCATTTTGTTGCCTGGACCCTTTTGCTGAGCCGGGAACCCCTTCTCAGAATAGTGCTTATTACTTCTACAAAATAGTCGAAGGAAATGCTAAATTTCAGATAGGATCAGTCAGACTCCAGGTGTCATTTTTCCCTTCCATGTGATTGGACCCCTCAAATCCACCCACAGATCCTTGAGGAGCCCTATACCTTTTTCTGTAGTAGTGGGGGTATTGGGGTGTATGTTCAGTTCAGTAAATATTGGGAAACTACTTTGCAAGAAACTCTTAGCTCTTGTGATTCAAAGATATCACATATTTTCATGTAACTTCCAACCTAGATAAGGAGAAAGATGAGAACATAAAACAACTATACTACTGCGTGCTAGACTTGGAGTCAGGAAGACCCCAGTTCAAAGCATGCCTCATATACTTATTGGTTGTGTGACCCTGGGCAAGTCACTGAATCAAACAAAAACCAACAAAAAAACAAGCTACTGTCTGCCTCAGTTTCCCCATCAGTAAAATGGGGATAATTATAGAACCTACCTTTGAGGTTTGTTGTGAGGAACAAATGAGAGAATATTTGTAAAGTGCTTTACAAGCCATAAAGCTCTACTTTGCTTTGTTTGCAGTCAAATGGTTGCTTTGACATTCCTGCTCTGGGTCATAATAACTAAATGCCACACAAGATTTGAGGAAGGACAAGTCATTTCTGGGTTGGTCCTGGAGGAGCTGGGAGTAAGGGAGATAGAGTGTGGAAGGTTACACCCAACAGGCTGACGTTGAGTGGGAGCCATTCAAGGTATGTAGGGGAGAGAAAAATTGAAAAATATGGGACATACTCAGAAAAAAATCATCATCAATGAGGAGCATTGTTGGACTGAAACTCAGACTATGTGAAAGGCAGTGGTTATGTGGTGCCTGGCACATAGAAGGCATTTGTGAAGTGTTTATTGATTGTTGGTGGGTATGAAAGGTGGGTTGGAACTGTATCTGGCGCTCCTTTATCCACATATCTCTCCCAGAGTATTTAAAACTCATCGCATTTCGCATTCTCTGGACATCAAGAGCCAATTATTTCTCTACATGTGCCCAATGGTGCTTTCTTTCACCCACCCCATGTTAATGAGAACTGGGTCACACATGTAAATAGGAAGAAAGGTGCCAGAATGGATGCATATTAGAAGAGAGATGGGCAAGATTCTGAGAGATCTGTCCAAATGGATAAACATGAGACCAAGAGTTGGAGACTGAGTTGTTCAGAAAAGGTGGGTTTGGAACTGGAGCTGGTGTAGCCGAGTCCCACAAAGGACTGAAGAAAGAGGAAACCTGGTGAAATCCTGAGTTAGAAATGACAGCTGAGCAATCTGCAGGATAAAAATGTAATATTCGAAGCTGTCAATGGATACAGTTGTGAGGAAGGGTAAGCTGGGCAGAAGAGAAACTGGCAAACAATACAGTGGAAGCATGAGATAAGCCCAGAAAATCAGGGCCCTGGCAGGGATCTGGAAGGAATGTGGTGGGCAGCGAGGGTTTGGAAGGGAAGTTCAGGGAGCAAGCACATCACAAAGGAAAAGAATCCTATTATTCTGATTAGGAAGTTGTTACAGAAAATAAAGAATCTACAGACCTCCAATAAATAGGAATTAAAAGCCAGCCTTTCTCAAGCACATGATTCTGGAAGTTCAGATGACTAACAAACTTTCTAAGTCACTGGAAGGAAGAAACGTGCCCCCAAATCATTGGTTGTATTCCTATCAGATTTCCTATGAAAACCAGCAATAATGAAAGAAATTGGAAGTGGGTTAATTTGCAATGGAAACAACATGGTCCATGAGCCCAGAAAGAGTTTTTAAAGCCCTCCAGGTGTGCTGCTTGGAGGGGAATCATGGAAGAGGAATTTTATTTGTTGTGTATGGCCCCAGAGGGCAGAGCACAACTGGTGCTCTTGCTGAATGAAGAGTCTCCTTCAAGAGTGGTAGATGCCCACCTTTGGAAGTGTCCAAGCACAGGCTGGATGACCCCAAGATAATATTGAGGGGATTCTGGGCCCAGAAGGGGTTGGGCTAGGTACTCTTGGAATTCCTTTGCAACTCACAGATTCTGTGTTTCTATGACATTTAAGAATCAGCAAGACTTTTTAAAAAGACTTCTCAGGGAAAAATATAGTTTTTGAGAGCTTTTGGAAGGGAATATGTTGGAGAACTTCAGGAACTAGTGTGTGGAAGGATTTGTATTCTTAAAGACGAGTAAGTTCCCAAAGTTATTAATATTGCCTATGATAAATTATCTAAACATTATCTCAGTGAAACACAACCTAAATGATATTGGCTGTATTTTTTAGGCTTCTGTTAAACTGAGGTAAAAGGGTGAGGACACCAGTAGGTGAAATGGGGAGTCCTGGGTTCTAATCTGTTTCCCTAGTAATTCACTGCATGACTTTGACTATATTCTTGTATCTCATTTTCTTCCTCTCTACAATGGGATGTTTGAGCTGGAATGTCTCTGAAGTCAGTTCCTTCTGGCTCCAAGATTGTTGGAATCTAAAAGATGACCCTGAATTTTCTTGGACTCAGTGGCTGTTTTTGGAGGCAAAGGCTGAGCTAAGGACCTAGAGCCCTTGAGAGGGCCTGATTCTGCACTTCAGGCTGTCCCCTTCTGTTTAAACTCAAGGTCTTGAGAGGGTTCCCTGATGGGGGACCTTGAGAAGTGAAGAGGCCCATCCTGGCTCCAGAGGGAGGATGTGGCAGGACTTGGAGTCTGAGTCAGCTCTCTATCCTCACATTACACAGTGACTTAGGATTGGATCCCAGATTTCACTGATCTAGGGGGTTAGCCCATGTTCTAGAGTTTCGTCTTAGAGAGCTGTGTAGCTCACTGAGCAGGTAAATGGCTTGCTCAGGGCCATATAACCTGCAGCCATCAGAAGCAGCACTAGAACCCAGGTCTTCATGGCTCCAAGGCAGCTCTCTAGTCTCCAGGCCTTTCTACAGAT
This sequence comes from Potorous gilbertii, assembly GCA_028658325.1. Taxonomy (NCBI): domain Eukaryota; kingdom Metazoa; phylum Chordata; class Mammalia; order Diprotodontia; family Potoroidae; genus Potorous; species Potorous gilbertii. The sequence goes on from CM053772.1 coordinate 9,971,964, forward strand.
GGGATTTCCCAACAAATTGTTGCAACTCCAAGGAATATCTCATGATATCCTCGAGTGCCACAAATTATCAGAAATTCCCCAAACATAAATAAAAATCTACTTTAATTTTTTTTAAAGCATATACCAAGAAGTTTCTTTAAAAGAAATGAAGTCAAAGAAGCAATGGGGCAGTGTGCCTCCCTCTCTTTGTGGTTTGAGCGCTGAGAACCCGGGGCACCTTTGGCTGATGAGTTGGTTGATTTTGTTCAATGTTTTTCCTCTTTTTCATTCTTTGTTATAAGGAATCGCCCTTGGAGGGGAGGGAAGAAGACTTGCAATGGGAAGTGGAGGTGATATAAAAACAAACATCCCAAAACATTTATTTTTAAAAAGCAGAGGCAGTGGGAGTACTGGAATCATGGAATAAGCACAGACGGAGCATTGCTGGCCCACAGGCTTTGGGCATCTGGACTGGGGAGTGAGATAGGTAGTGGGCAGCCTGGCTGGCTCCACTGTCTGAGGGATCTCTAGTTCACCTTGAGCCCTTTCTCAACTCAGTGATTGAGAAATCAACGAGGTCTTGTAGAAAAGAACTCCATTTCTTCAGAACCCAGGACTCTGTACCACCCAAACCTGCCGAGGGCTGCTTTTCCCAATGGCATAGGGCAGAGAATCTGGAAAGAGAAGGCATACTGGAGCCAGGTGCCAAAGAAATGAGGGCTTTTGGAGCTGTGAGGGAAATAACTCACTGGTGCTGTAGCTGCGTCTTCTTCCTTTGTCGTACATTTAGATGAAGAAACCAGGGCGTGACTGAGTGAGAGGGTTTTCCCCAAGATCGTATAGACACCCAGCAGCCAAGTCTGATCTTAGGTCAATTGTTCATGAGATTGGAGCGGGAATGCACCTTAGAGCTCATCTATTGCAGCCCCTTCATTTGGAAGATGGGGAAACTGAGGCCCAGCGAGACCCAAGGTCCCACTGGTGCTAAGTGACAGAGCTGAGTTTTGAACTCAGGTCCTCTGGCTCCAAAACCTTTTTCTTCCCCAGGAGGCAGGTAGGTGGCCCAGTACATGGAGGGCTGGATTTAAAGCAGGAAGACCTGAGTTTGGGATGCTGCTTCAGATGCTAGATAGTTTTGTGACCCTGGGCAATCACTTAACCCTGGGTGTTTGTTTGGAGTTGAGGGTACTCATCCTTCTATACACTCTGCTGGCTTCAACTTTCATGAATGTGGAAAGACCTCAGGAAGCAATGGAAACCAGAGCCTGAGGGTTCCCTTTCTGGTCTTGGGGAAGCCTCTTTCTTCTCTTTCTGAAGCTGTTCTGTGCCTCTCTCCATCTTGTTTCATCCCTCTCCTCCTTCAGTCTCATGAAAATTGTAGCATCATGGTAAATGCCCCCTGAGCCTCATCTGTGAGTCAGGACGGTTTTTCTCTAAGTAGAAACCAGCATGTCTTCTTTTTGAATTTAATTAAACCTTTAATGAATATTTTAGCAAAAGTCCTATGTTTCATTATTGATGTTATTTGTGAGATCCACTGTTCATTAGCATAATTTATAAACTGCCAGACTGGAAGCAGGAATAACGTGATGGAGATGATGGATGGAGACTGTGAGCGGCATCTGTCAAACCCCTTGAAAGCGTGCAGACAGAAAGATTTTTAAATGTGGATAAAGTGGCGACATTGTGGGGGTCCCTGGTCATGGGCTCATGGCTGACTTAGGTTCATAACCATTTTGGCCTGTAATTGCGGCAGTTTTGAGAGAGTGGCTCTGTTTTCAGGGAAACCACATATTTTTAGGGAGAACTTTGGTTCTTTTATGAGTTTAGATATTCTGCTGTGCTAGCAGAAAGAAGGGCTTTTTAGCAGCAGTAGTGAGGAGGGGTGGGCATCACTTTGGCTGACAATCTCTTGAGTCCCACTATGCCTGATGGATGCTATGCCCAAGTACTATGGGAGAGAGAAGAAGGGAACAGAACATGGACCCTGCCTTCAGGGAGCTCAGTTTTATTGGAGAGCTAGAAGTAACACACAAACTAGAGAACCATCTGTGTCAACATATTCCTAAGTGCTAAATGTCCATACCCAAATATATTGGATTTCTTTCTGAGTTCAGTCAAATGAGAGATCAGCATGGCTGCGCCTTAAAATGAAAATCCTTTGAATGATGATAGTGATAGTAACCAGTCTGATCAGAAATGATGGCCAGATGGTCTTTGAAGTTTTGCTCTTAGCCAGCTGGTTGGATTCCACGATCCTTCCCATGTAGAAGATGTCCAAATTTGTACATCCAACCCTTATTTCTCTTGAGCTTCATTCCTCAACTCCAAATGCCTGTTTGAGGTCCTTTAGGCAGCTCAAACCCAAAATATCTCAGACAGAACCCTTTCCCTTTTCATCCCTCCCATCCTCTGCCTACACCATGCTTTCTGTAACCTTTCCTATTTTTATCGAGGTCATGGCCTTTCTCCCAGTGATCCAGGTTCCCAACCTCACAGTCATCCTTGATTCTTCATTCTCTTTTTCATTCCCTTCTTGAGTGCAGAGGCTGCCAATTTGTTTTATATTTCTAGGCTCTCATGTAGTGTGTGGGGTACACAGTATAGAGGGTCTTTACTATGTGTTTATTGATGAAAGATGCCAGGAAAAAGTCTTCTCATAGTCTCTGAAAGCCATTTACCAAAACGTAAACTTGAGTTTCTATTCCAGTCTTCAGACTCTTTTTATCCTAGCCATATTCCTCAGGGATAGTTATTGCTTCTTGCAAGTAGTTTAGTGTACTTTCACAATTGTATTTTATCCTCTTTAGTCTCTGAGGTTTAGATTTTTTTCATTAAATGAGATTCTTCAATATCATTCATTAAAGGAAATCCACTAATGGCTTTTTACTCTTTAATATTGACTTTTAAAATTCTGTTTTGTGAACCTATAGATCTTTGTATAGTTGAGTCTTCTTGTGATCCTTTTATGTTTCTTTCTTCATCCAGAATTTTATTGAGGGAACACACATTAACTGGTCTTGAGTAGCTCATCTCTTGCTTCTAGCCCAGAGGAGAAGAGATGGTCTTTCTATAGGGCTGCTTTCCATAGATGCAGAAATGTATTTTGTGATAGGGCTGGAGCTCCAGGGTGAAGAGACCTGTTGCTTCAGGATGAGAGATCAAGGAGCCTGGAGGGGATGGAGGCAGGAATGGGGGGGTTATCTTTGTGAATTTTCCCAAGAATTTCTGTTCGTCCCCAAGACCCTACTCGTATCAACTAAATGAAAAAAAAAACCTCTTCTCCTGCTTGTATTTGTTACACCCAGTGGAGGCTTCAGACAATCACAGGCATTGTGTTGTCAGCTTATAATCAAGAGGTACGTGAGATGCCTACTTGGATGAACAGATCTGATGTGCTCTGCTTTTCTTCCATATCAGCTTTCCTTCCCAACCATTACTGGGGGATGCAATCTTATGGGTGATTAGACCATGTCAATATGCAGGCTGTGCAACTTCCTTAAAGCAACTTTGGCACATTTCCAGAATGTCAGCCCACTTCCCCTCATCTGGGGATGAACTTCCCAGTGTATTTATCTGTCTCTTCTCTTTTGGTTTTCTCTATGAGGGCTGTGAAGCTACAAAACTCTTCCCCCTTCTTAGGAGCATCAATGCAGTCCAACAAGAGCAGCTCAATGGGACCATGAGAAATATGTCTTTCTTGCTCTGTTTTATCTTCTCAGAGATTTTTCTCCGGAACTTGTATCCCTCACTTTTGTCATGGTTTTTCTATCTGTGTGATTTTGGGGAAGTCAATTCATTTTTCTACACCTCAGTTTCCACATCTTTGCAAGGGAAGAATGATGGTAGGTAGGGAATAATGAAAGTCTTTAAAGTCACACTCAGGAGTTTTAATTCACACTGTTTTCTTCCATTGTATTCCATATACATCTCTCCTTCATGGTATTCTTAAGTTTGATCCCTTTCCTGTGAATCTATATGTATTTGTGAGAAAATGTGTCCCAGACTTTGCTGGGCATGTTCATAACGCCTGTACTGCTGTGCTATCTTAGCAAATGCTTTTGTTGAAAGCTAATGAAGACTATAGGTCATTTGTTAATGCGAAGTATTTCAGTGGGGACTTGAAAGCAACAGCTTTAAAAATACAGCCCTGTAGGGTTATTTCTAGAACTCTGAGAGTAGGATTAGTTAGCTACTCTCTGGGGACCCCAAACCAAGAGTTAATATTCAGTTTGGAAGAGTGAGCCCAGAGGATATGTTAAATATGCACGAAGAACCTGAGGCACCAAGAGTTTTAAGCATCTGCTCAAGCCCACACAGGCAGTGAGGAGCAGAGCTGGGCCTTAGACTCAAGTCTTTTGACTCCAGATCCAGTCCTCTATAACCCTTTCATGTATCTTCTCCCTGAAGCCCACCCTCCAAAGGCGATTCTTTCCCCTTCTGTGGTTTGTTTTATGCATATCTTACTCTTTATGACCCCATTTGGGATTTTCTTGGCAAAGCACTAGAGTGGTTTGCCATTTCCTTCTCCAGTTCATTTTACAAATGGGGAAACTGAGGTAAAGTGGATTAAGGGACTTGCCAGGGTCACAGCTAGGAAGTATGTAGAGCTGGATTTGAACTCAGGAAGATGAGTCTTTCCAGTTCCAGCTCTACACTGCACCCACTGCATTACTTAGCTTCCACAGCTGGACAGGTCTAATCATTCATGTTAACCAGTTAATTCAGTGATTCCTGTGTGCTATGCATTGTGTTAAACCCTGGAAATACAAGAGAAAAAAAGACATTCAAAGAATGTACACATAAAAGGAGGAATTAGAATGTGTCAGCACTCATTTCTTAAAATAGAATTTCACTTGGTCCCAGATAACCTTTTATCTAGAAATGGTTTTCATGCTAGTATAGCATTGTTAACAGTCAGGTTAGGTAAAACTGACCTAGGTAAAACTGTGACATCTTGCTTGGAGACCCTTAATGTTTATCTCTTTGCTTTTTTTTAAAAAATGCCTTGTGGCAGAGCCAGGTTGGGAACCCAAGTCTCTTGACTCCCAATCCAAGATTCTATTACATCTTGATACCCTACTACCCACTCCTCACCCAGTGCCAATCCCTTCAGTCTGATATGGAAGTAATATGATCCATAATACAATACCTGCCTTTTTCTCCTTCTACCCTGCAAAAGGCATGTCTTAGGACCAATATGTCCTGAGTGCTCATCATCAGGTCTTACCAGGCTGAACTCTCTATGATCATACATATGTACACATGGCCCTTTTGCCTGAGCAGCAATAAAGCTTGGAGATAATTTTGAACCAAATACTCTGCCTAGAGATTAAAGAAGGGAGAATTTTTCAACTCCCAGCTACAAAGGATTTCATCTTCTGAGAGAGTGTGGGAGGATGAAAGGGGGATAAAAGTCTGAAGATTTGCAAGCGATAACCTCCTGCAACACGCTCTCTGCTTCATCGTCACTAGGATTGTCTTACGTAAAAAAGAGAGACAAGTGGGTGGTGAAGAATGAATGAAGCTGTGCCTGGTGTGCAGAGGGCCCTGGCCTGGGAGGTAGGAGACAGGGCCGCCCAGTCTGCAGGACTCTTATCTACCAGGCCTGTGCTGGGCAATGGAGATGTAGAAACAAAGTGAAACAAAAAAATTGCTTCTTGCCATCAGGGAGTTTATGTTCTCCAGAAGGGGATGAGGATGAATAACCTGCTAAATCCGTGTAGGTTCAGACCCCTTGTATGAGGCTGTCTGGCTGACCATCTATGTAGCCTGTGTCACCGTCTTGGTCTCAGTTTCTTTCATTATAAGATGAGGGCTTTGTAACTAGATTCAGTGGCCCCTGATGTCCCTTCCAGCTCTGGACTGCTGTGATCCTAGGACATAGATGAGATGAATGAATGGTGTTGGAGCAGAATCCCCACTGCCTCTGGCTCTGGATACATTTCTCTGCCTCTTGAGACTCTAGCTCTCTCTTCTGGAGAGAAGTCAGCTCCCGGTGGTCTCTAAGGGATGAATGCCTTCCACATCCAATGACTCTCTCTACCTGCTTTCCTTTATTTCTCTTCAAGGTCTCTCAATGAATATTGCACTTTTATGAAAGAAGGATGTTCTCAGTCCGTGGCCTGAAAGACTTTCTTCTAGTGAATGGTGGCTTTGAATGGGGTTTTGGCTACAGTCCATTAGATTGACAGTTGCTTTGACTTTCTGTATCTGAGATGTTCGGGAAGTGTCTGCTTGCCTTTGGAGTTTTCTTCTTTGTTTCTGTTTACATAATGGTGAGTTCAGGAGGGACTGAGGTAGTGGGAGGCAGGTCAAGACCACCAGCTCCAAAACACTGGGATTGTCCCACAGGTAGCTTCAGAGATGCTGCTTTTAACACAGTTCCTGAAATAGCAGATGCTTAATAAATGCTAGTTATTGACTTACTGAGAGAGGATGCTCCCGTAAGAGTCTTACTTTGTGACCTTTCCCAGCCACCTCCAGAAAGCTTGAACCAATAGCGGGTGGGCAGGAAAATGTGTGGGAGAGAATTCTCTCGGGGCTTGGTCTCTCTGTCTGCCTTCCTGTGTCTCTCTGCCTTCCTGGGTCTTTCTGTCTGCCTGGATCTCTCTGTCTGCCTGGGTCTCCAGGTTTGGTCCCCAGGACCTCTGAAACAAGAGAAGTCTGCAAGGATGCTTCAGGGGTGGCTGCTTTTCTTAGAAGGTATAAGAAGGCTTTTGTACATTTAGAGAAACTTTGCTGCAGCTGCTTGGACCACAGGGGAGGTGGGGGGATTTGGGTGTTGCTTCAGGTTCCCAGGCAAACAAGCTATACTTCTTGCAAAAACCATAACCCCCTCTTCCCCCACCCACACCTAAGACAATGATCAGGAGCAAGAAATAATCCGGATTTTGTGAGCCAGAAGGAACATTCTGGAGGATCTGGCTTGATTGGCTCATGCTGGGGCTGAGGTGGGAGAAGGTCACGGAGGGAGGATTCAGTCAAACTCTTCTGTTTGTTTATTTATTGAAAGAAAGTTTTGTTCCTTCGATGTCTGTGTTGTACCTGGCTAACAAAGCATCCTCCTAGGATCCTTTGCAGGTTTGTTTTGACGAAGAGAGAAGAATTACATAGATAATCAGGCAGCTGATTTGATGTTCTTAGACCCTTCAAGTTTCCTTGCCTAGCTCAAACTGTTTCCATTGCCATCTGAACTGTGTAGCCAACTCCTGGGTTTAATGGACAGCTCAGTTTTGAGGCCATCCTTTGCCTGAGTTATCAGGAATTCCACGTTAGTAGATTACAATCGAAGGAAGTTTGACATAATTTGAGAATCAGGGAAGGCAATTAGAATGGTGATATTAGGAGACAAGAACTCTCTCTCTAGATTTCAAGGACTTGTGTTATGGAGTGGGAAGAGCTCTAGCTTTGGAGTCAGGGCCATATGATGAGATCCTGATTCCAATTTACTGTCTCTGTGACTTCCATCGTGTCACTCACCCCTCACTGGCAATCAGTTTCCTCATGTGTAAAGGAGGAGGATGGCTGAGCTGGCCTCTCCCCAACCAGAGGGAAAGAACTGAAGAGAAGTAGGGGAGGGAGGTAGCTGTCTCTATGTGGGGGAGGGGGACAGGCAGGAGTCCCAAGTCTGGTGTGGTCATTCAGAGGATGAGAGGTGATGAGAGCCTGGCCTTTATGGGCAGCTGTGGAAATGAAGACAAAAAAAAGAAAAAGTACCCCATTCAAGAGCCATTGGAAGGTCAGGAGGTTGACTGATGCTGCAAATTGTTTATATGAAAGTTTGTTTGTTCATTTTTCTTCTCTTGCCTTGGGTTTGTTTTTCTCATTAAACCTGCTGCTAGTCAGCAGACCTTCTCATGTCTTTCATTTTTCTTAGTGGAGGAAAATTGTGTGAGCCTTCCGTTGCTGTACTGTCACTGTAGCTGCCTCTGCTAGACCAGAATTTCCCTAATGGCAGAATTATAGGCTCTGGAGATCATAGATGTGGGGTAGGAAAGGATCTTAGGTAGAAGGAAATGGAAACCTAGAGAGATTAAGACTTGCTCAAGGTCACCCAGTGGGAGCCAGGGTCTCAACCTTTGTCCTTGGAGTCCAAAGCACTCTGTCCACTCCAGATGGTGGGCTAGTTGACTGTGTTCCCACAGGGACTTTCTCACCTGCATTGTGATGTTTCCTTGGAAAGAACACTCATCCTCAGTCAGGACACCTGGATCTACGTTCTGCCTCCAAGTCTACTGCTCCGTACTTATCCCACATTTGAAGATTGTTTTTTAGTGATAGACTTAAAGTCAGAGGAGCAGGTTCAAATTCTAGCTTTCCTCTGCTCAATAAGTCTGTATAAAGCACCTATTATGTCTTAGACCCAGGGGAGGCAGAGAGGTTTTGGCCCTCAGTGTGACCTCAGCCAGGTCACTTAATATGACCTTCTAGATCCAGATTTTCTCATGGGTACAATGAAGAAGACGGGTTTGTTGACCTCTCAGGTGCCATCTAAATTAAAGCCTGGAGTTCTGTAATTCAATTCATCTCAGCTGACATGAATTGTCCACTGCAGGTCAAGTGTTTCCATTGCATCCCCCAAATGAAGAGGATTACATCATCTGCGATTTCCCTACTGACCTCAGTGATGTGTCAGGGTTCTCTTTCCACAATAATGCTCTAGTCCTTCCTGATAAATATCTTTGCTCAGGGCTCCTGTACATTTTTCTTTTTCTTATGCTTATTTATCATTTTTTCAAATGAAACTAATTGCGTTGCCATCGGACTGGTACATTTGTTTGTCGACGTAGATATTTATTAGACTCAGTTGAATAAGGGAGATTTGTTTAAATTTAGCTTCAATCCATCAGAGACTCAAGTTCAAATGTTTGAGCTCCTCTTGACTGATGTTACAGGCCTGGCTCCAGATGCCATCTTATTGCCTCTCTCCACAGTTGATAAAGTTCCCTTCTGGCAAAAACCAAAATCCAATACAGGAATGAGCCATCAACTAAAGTCTCCATCCACATCAAGGGACAACAGTGTTCACCATAAAAGAATCATAAATCAGAATGCAGCCTGGGACAGATGGGCAGGAGAATGACTTGAGTGAGAATTGGAGGATATGAGTTCAAATCCTACCTCTGGTAACTTAACCGCTCTTGGATTCAGTTTCCTCCTCAGGAAAAATGAGGGGTTTGCCTAATTGTGCTTCTAGGTCACTTTCTGTATAAGAATCTATGACCCTATGATTAAGGAAGGGTCAGGCTCAGATAGATTTGTAAAACTGATTTTTTCTCTGGCCAATCCTCAGCTCTTTCATGGGTTCAAAGAAGGAGACCCTATAGTCTTGGCTAGTGTCAATAATTACCTGGTCTGGGGAGCTGCATGGAAAGACCAGAATTGGAACCATATTTATATTTGATCTGGAAGAAGAGGCCAAGAAGAGAAAAGCTGATCAGCAGTCAAGCCAACTTCTCAACTGATGGGAAAGTCTCTACTTTGGTCAGTTTAGTGATTGTCGGTGATTTCTTCTAAGAGTGAAGCTGAACTGGCAAAATGGAAATAAACCTCACTCAAATGAAATCAAAAGTTACCTAATCATTCCTAATAACAATGTAGCAAAGAGAAAGTATTACTTGCCTAGTGTTGAAAATGAATAAATGGCTAATGAAGACAGAAACATGATTGAAAAAAACCATGAGTCATACAGAACCCTACATGGGATGAAGGTTGGCAGTGTCTGGCTTTTATTGACAAAGCTATCTTAGAAAAAAAATAGAAGTAGTCAAAAAAAGTAGAAGTGGGGAGACTGCAAAAGACAGGTCCAGTGATATGCTTCTGGTGGAGCCATGACTTGGTGCACCCAGTCTGGAAAGCAGTTTGTAATTATGCTTTAAAAAAGATGTGGTGAACATTCCCTTATCTTTCAACCAACATTCACAGTGCTAGGCACATTATGTCAAGAGCCAAAGATAGAAAAGCCCCCTAGACATCAGTCTTCATAGTAATGCTTGTGGTAGCAAAGAACTGGAAGGGAGCAAATGCCCTTTGGTTGGAGAATGGCTAAACTACTTGTGGTACATAATGTAAAGGGATATTACAACACTGATTTTCCTATTTACAAAATGAATAGCAAGAATTCAGAGAATGGAAAGATTTATATGTGATGTAGGATGATGAAAGACAATTAAAAATAATTACAGTGACCACAGGAATAAACAAAGGAAATGAAATTGAATACTGTGTAATTTTAATTGGCTCTGAAGGAGACTCAAGAAAATGTACTGCCCTCCATTCTTTCCAAAGTGAGGAGCTATGGCTGTGTGGGATATTGCAGATAATGGCAGAAACCACTGCTATGTCAGTTGGTTTTGCTAAAGCAGCTTTTTTCCTCCTTTTTATATTCTTTGTTATAAATCTCTGGGTAGGAGACGAAAGAGGGATGTATTGAGAAATGAAAGTGATGTAAAAACAAAAGACAAAGGTAAAAATAAGACTAAGAAGAGAAGAAAAGCCATCATAAAAATGAACTCCTAAAGCAGAAAATTGCTTTAAAGATCACCTAGTGCTTTCCTCCTGACTGCCCTGTGTCTTAGGGAATGAAGACTGTTAATTCTCACCTTTGGAGGAGAAAGTGACCCTGAGAGAGCATTAAGTGCTTGACCTTGGCCCTACATCAAGCCAGGGCCAGAAAGCATCAAGTGGGGATCGTCACTCAGAAATTGAGCAGGTGTAGGATCATGAGATCAGGGATGAGAAGGACAAGAGGACCTTTTGTCCAATCCCCTCATTTTACAGATGAAGAAACTGAGGCCCAGAAAGATTAAGTAATCTACTCAGGGTCACACAGTTTGTAACTCATATTGCAGCTAGGTGGCATCTAGGTAGATAAAAGTGAGGAAAATCTGAGTTCTCATCCCACCTCAGACACTTCCTAGCTCTATGGCCTTGGACAACTCACTTAACCTCTTTCAGACTCAGTTTTCTTATTTGTAAAATGGGGAGCACCTACCTCTCAGGGTTGTTGTGGTCATCAGTGAGATGCTATATGGGACTTTGCAAACCTTAAGGAGCTACATAAATGTTCAAGGTGTCAGAGCTCCCCACAGGAGATGGCATGTGACCCTGAAGGGCAGATGTGGATTCAAGTTGTGGGGTAGGCAAAGGCCCAGAGGTGGGAAATGAAATTCCAACTTCAGGAAACCCCAAGTGGGTCACTTTGACTGAAATAGAGAGGGTGTATGGGAAGTAATGCAACACATCTAGAATGGCAGCTAAGAGAAGAGATGATGTTTGTCGGGCAGTCATTGTAATTATCATTCTGGGAGGGTGGGAGCGGACCAATAGTGAGGGAGTAGGGGCTGGGAGGGAGATGACCCATCACATACAAACCTGCTAACAGTGAGTGAGAAGCCAGCTAACTGAGCCAGATACAGGAGCTTCTGGAAGAACTTTGGAGGCCCTGCTTCTTCCCAGCAAAGGGAATATTTTTCCTCAGTTGGGTTGGTGTTGGGACAGGAGGGACCTTCCAGGGCTGTGCATTTTTAGTTCTCCACACACACAGTGACAAAACTGGGAGAACATGGTGACTTCCTGTCGCAGGGAAGAAGAAGGATGGTCAGATAATTTCATTAACTGGGAGGAGAGACAGTGTCAGGGTCTTGGTGCCTCTGTTCCCCTAAGGGGTATCTGAGAGCTGACTCATTGGATCACAGAAGCAGGCCTCCTACATGTGGAAGAGATGAAGTCTGAAAGTGACTCCTTACCTCAGGAAAAGGGCCTTTTCTTCTTAGTGGGCCGGCTGGGGTTGGACTGTCATTAGAGTTGTTCTATTACCGTTTGTTCATCGGAGGGCCTCTTTCTCCACTTTCTTTCTGTTAGGCTACCCACAGTTTAAAATAAAAACCTTGAAATCTCAGCCTTCAGCAGCCCTTCTCTCTGTTGGCTTCCTGCTAATATTCTCTTGAAAAAGAATAAAGAGCATATTGAAAGTCGAAATGTGTCTCCTCAGGAGTCAGATGCAGGCTGTAGCCCATTAGGAATGCTCAGGATATATTATGTACTTCAAAACGCTTCATCATTCATTCACTCATTCCATCACTCCAAGAGTTCAGAATGTCATCGATCTTGAGCTGAGAGGGAGCTGGCATTTGCTAGATGAGGAAGCTCAGACTGAGGAAGGGATTTGCCACGACCATTGCCGAGATGGTCTATGGATGTGGTGGCAGCTAGGCTTGGATGAAGCTAAGTAGATGCAGAAGAAATCCATGGAGATCACCAATTTTAAGACATTTCAGAAGTTAATGATTAAAAAAGAATGATCAAGTCACAGGTGTTATTACTTGGGAGGGAACACTGACCAAGAAATCATAAGTGAATATTTACCCCATGTCTCTATAAAACCTGCATGTGAGTGCTCAGTGACCCAATCTAGGAGGTCCTTGATGAGGCGGTGAGAAGGGGTCATAGAGCTCTTTTTGGAAGGGACCCAAGGGCTCTCCTCCTCATTTGACAAATGAGGGAACTGAGTCCCAGAGAGGTTGCCCAGGGACCTTCCCTCAGGTAGAAATGGTAAAGGGTAGACTTTGAGCCTCCAGCCTCTGACCCAAGGCCAGTGTTCTTGGCTGAACAGACAGGCATCCCCAAGGGATGTTCTCTAGCAGATCAGCAGTGTCTTCTCATCATCGCTCCCAGTAGATTGAAAGGAGGCAAGAACTTCAGATCCCACCAATCTCAATGTGCAATGGCTTTGATGTTGAAAGTTGTACTTCCCTCCTCTTTTGTGATAGGCAAGAAAAAAAAGGATTTTCTTTCCTGACTAAGCTATGTTTGACACTATATTTCCCTCCATTTTTAAAGTCCTTCCTCACTCTCTGCTATTGACTATAGAAAGCCTGTGTTTCATCTGCCTTGGTGGAGCGCCTTCTCTCTGAGATCAGCTCCAGGCTTAGGTCCTAGCATGAAAATGGCTGTTTTCATGTTGTCCTCTCCCCCTAGAATGTGAGCTCTGTCCTTGAGATGGGGACTGTCTCTCGTCCTTCTGTGTGTCTCTGACACTTGGCATAGAGCTTGGCCTAGGCCAACTGCCTGTTACTTGACTTACTGACTGAATTCATCCCAAAGCTTTTAAAGCTGGAGAGCTGAGGGTTGGAGTAGGGAGGACAGGATAGAGAGAAGGAAGGGGATTTTAGGGGGAAATTAGACTTAATGTCTAAAATCCTGAGTACAGGCTCCAATTCCCCAGACTATATGGCTGTGTGACCTTGGAGAGGTCAAATCTTTCAGCTTCATTTTCCTTGACCGTAAACGGCATCCCTCATCTTGCAAATCTGTCACAAGGGTCACAGTAGATGCTGTGTGACCAGTAATTTGCTCACTGCAAAATGCCATATAAATCTAAGTTGTGATTATGGAAGATGGAGCTCAGTTCTGTTACCCTTTGGTGTCTGGAGGGAAGTGAGGCGATGCCTTATCAGTGAGATAAAGGGGGGGAGGTCAGGCTGCCTCGATCACCTTACCCCTTTGAAAACACCCCTTCCCTTTTTAGTACAGTAGCCCGGGAGGAGCACTGTCTCTGAAGGCAGGGGAGTTCAAATTCTACCTGTGATAATGCTTACTAACCTTGGTGAATCCCACACAACTCTCTTCTGGAGTTTGGAAGCCATGGCTTCCGAGGTCACTTCCTGCCCTTGTAGATAGCTCTCCTCTTCCTCTTCACTGTCAGGTCACTGCTGGCTTTTGTTTTTCATTGTTGAGAAGATGCCTGTGAACTGAACCTTTCTCTTCTCTATCCATTCTGGGAAGAGTGCTTTTCCCTCTTCTGGAGTTCACTTAGCTCACGTCCAGTTTTCATGGAAGTGAGCTCATCTTGGTTCACTCTCCCTTCTGCTTCTCCAGAATGCACAAGCATTTCCTTCCCTTGAGACTTTGGGCCTGATCTGGGACAAGTCAGACTGAAGAGAGTGACTAGAACATGGGAGTGAAGCCTGATGTGATGAGTCTGAATGGTTGCATTGCCCCTTCATTTCTCCTCATGGGACCCCGGGCAAGTCATTTTATGTCTGTGATCCTCAGTCAATGAAGATATTGGACTAGGTGACCTTGAAGGTCCCTCCACACTCTAAACCTTGGATCCATCGTGATTCCAATCTTGCTTGTTCATAGCTCACTTAAGAAAGGAAGAGGGTGGAGGCAGGGAAACGACAGCATTGGAGAACTCAGAACTGCGATCCTGTCGAATGGGCTTGAAGATTATCTTGTTCAGCTCCCAAGATTCTTGCTGGGATAATGATACCCCTAACTCTGTTTTGCAAAATGAAGCAGCCGCTGAGACCCAGAGAGGTTCATTGACCGGCTGAAGATTGTGCAGCTAATAAATACCGGAAGGGAAACCCCAACTTGGATGTTCCATTTGCCTGATTGATTATTCCTCTTTCCATGACCACTCCTCACCTGTGTGATGGGCAGCCCTATTCCCAAGAATACCCAGACCAACCCCAGATCTGTCCATCTAAAAAGATTTTAATTACGTTGGGCATAAAATTGACATGAAATGTGTGGAAGACAAGGAGAGAGAAAGGGAGGTACCACCAAATGTGAGTGCTGGTTAAACATGCCTGTCTGAGCATTGTGGAAATAAATATATGGCATGCCATACCAATCACTCACTGGCCACTGGCTTTGCCAATGGAGATGCCTCACTTTAGACCCCAGTTTGTAGGATCATAGATTCAGAGCTGGAAGGGAAACATTGGCTATGTTTGTTGAACGTCATCATTTTACAAATGGGGGAGCTGAGGCTCAGCTATGGTGACTTGAGTGAGGTCAAACAAACATTTTCCTGAAAAAATACCATATGTAGATTAGATGTGGTTTTAAAGACATAGTTATTTGAAGACATCTTTCCATAGATCTTCTGGCAAAGAAGGTTCAACCTATAAAACAAATGTCTTTATTCATAAATTCTCTTTAATATGTTGAGATTTCTTATAGTGAGGTCATATGAACATCCCTCTAAAAGAACAGTAAAACAAAATAAAAGCCAGCCTTGGGAAGGGGGACAGTAGGCACCCTGCCTCTAGCTCTGCCTTCCTGTTCTTGACCCAAGTTTTCCTGTATGGACCAGAAAAAGGCCTGGTGGAAGGCAGGGCCTGGGCCTGGCTGTCTGTTCCATTTCTGAGGGCCTCCTTTCAGACATTTATAATTTTGGACAAATTAATCAGGCTGAAATTTCTCATGCTTATTTTCAGCCAGATGAAGGAATCCATCTAGTTGTTTTGGAGTCACCCAGGCGTGGAAAACATTGGTTTCTCTGCTTCGAGAAGCTCTGCAGCTGCTGAACTCAAGAGAAGGTCACGTGGGGACAATTTGGTGGGGATCGGGAAATGAGTAGTGGACCAGGACCTCAGTGGCCTGGAGGTTCCTTCTGTCCCACTAGCAGGCCAGCAGGATGTTATCAGGGCACGGCTCCTCATGGGTCCCTCTGAAGAAATGCACCAGTTTCTAGTTCATCACAGAGCAGATGTCCTTCTCCGAGCTTTGCTCAGCCTTCAGCCTCCCCCATCAAAGTATTTATGCTTGCCTACCTCCTTTCTCTGAAGGGCCTCTGGGCCCAGGAACACTTCACAAGCTGCTCACATTCCACAGCAGGAACAAATCCACCACGTGCTAAGTCAGTCCTGTGGCCCAGGGTTCTAACTTACTCGAGAGACCAATGATGCTGCGTGGCAGGCAGACTGGGAGAACTGGCTCTCACGAAAGCAGCCCCAGAAGGAAGCTTCATTTCTCCAAGTCTCAGGCAACTTGCTAAGGTTATGATATAGATGGGTTGTATCCTGTATAGGTGAAAGGGCTCCACAAAACTTGAACTTTCAGGCCTTTCATATAATGGCAGTATCAGGGGAGGGAGTTCATGTCGTCAGTGCTGTCATCTTGCTCCACGATAACTTCCTGTGTGCATCTTGGTGGTATCAGTCTCAGACTTCCCAAGGATCATAGTGTTGGAGCTAGAAGGGACATTCGAGGTCCACCTTATCCAACGCCCTCATTTTACAGATGACAGGGTCAGTGTGGTATAGAGGGAGGCAGGTTTTGTAGTCTGAGGACCTTTATCAAAATCCCATGTGACCTTGGGCAAGTTGCAGAAGCTGTCTGGACCTCAGTTTCCTCGTCTGTAAAACAAGGGCATTGGATCAGATGACTACTGATGTCCCTCACAGATAATGATATAGGAAGAATGGAAGGAAGAAAAGGGGAAGGAGGAAAAAAAAGGAGAGAGGGAAAGAAGGGGAAAAAATATTCAGCACTTTCAGTGTTCCAGGCACTGTATTAAATACTGAAAAGACAAATATAAGTAAGTCAGATAGGCCCTGCCTGCCTGGGAGACAATCCATAGAGGGAGTGGTTGCCAAGGGGCAAAGTCACCAACTTGTGAGTGGTGGCTTAGGGCAATGGATGGCATTTGGGGGAGCAGGGAGATGGGAGAGCACAGCAGCAGTGAAGGGGTCTGAGACTGGACTCGTAAGGTGAATGCTCCCCATCAATACCCAGAACCCCAGGGTGAGACCGTCATTTCCCCAGCATTCTAAGCAATGGAAAACCAGAAACTTCACAGGGACCACAGTTCGTTTGGGGGCGTTAGGAGCAAAAACAATGACAATGACAACAGCTGTTATTTAGCAAGCGCTTTGAAGTTGGCAGAGCCCTCCCACTCCTTCTACTTCCCACAGCCACACTGGTGCATTCTGGGTATGACTGTCATCCCCATTTTTCAGATGAGGAAACAGAAGTGCAGATCATTAGAATATCTGCCAAGGCACGTGTGGGTTTTGATAAAGGAAACACTAGACATTGAGGTCAACTTGTAAAGGACACCTCTTGGAAGGCAGTGCAGCATGTTTTTGTGAGTCACCCATGCCTCTTGGGATACAATTTCAGGCTATGTGCTTGTGCAAGAATGTGTTCCTACAGAGCCTTGTGTAAGATCTGTGTAGGCACATGCCAGCCTGGTTTGGGATGTGTTCATAAGTGTGTGAGATCGCTGTGGTAAATGATTGACTTGGGGCTCATCCATGGAGTCTGCTTTGTGTTAGGGTTGGTCCAAGGCCACACAGGCAATTCCTTCTTCTCTCCCAGGGTTGCTCCATGATCTATGCTCACAACTGCTTTATAGCAAGCAGTTCCTGCCCAATGCATTACTGAATTTCCAAGTGAAACATGGGGGAGCCCCCAAAAGGTCCAGGTCCTCCCTGTGTTACCTCACTCAGCTGAGAGAAGACAGACAATGTTCCTCAGTCGACCTGAAAGAAAATCCAATTTGCAACATGCAGAGCTGTCCAGGGCTTTCCTAGGAGGAGGGGCAGAAAGCTTGGTACTGCTTCTCATAGGGTGTACTGGGCAGTGGCCTTCAGCTTCTCCTGTCCAGGGTGATGTGGTGATGGACTTTCTCTGCTAGCTGGACGGGAAGTGAGAGGATAGAGGAGCTTGCCAAAGGGCTGAAGCTTAGGGAGAGAATTCTCTTTGGACCCAGTTTCCACCAATGTCTGAATCTGCAAATATTATGGCCCTCTGGGTACCTGATGATGTAAAAGTTGAAGCCTCAGGCACAAGCCATAGTGTCAGAGGACTCAGGGGGCAGCGGGTGGTTGCTGGCTGGCAGGCAGATGGGGACCAGAGCTCAGGATAGAATAATGCTAAACTAATTAGTCTGGAAGCCAGGAGCCAGGCTTGGGGAGGACTCAAAAGAAAGGTGGCCAGCATTGCTAATGAGAGGAGGGGAAAGGGAAGGAGGAGAAAAAGGAAAAAGAGGAGGAGGAGGAAGGAGAGGAGAGGAAGATGAATGGAGCTCTCTCTGAGGGGGCAGCAGGACTTGCCTCCTGCCTCAGCCTGCAGCTCTCTTTGAAGAAGTACTCCAACAGGACTTAGAAATGTTTGACTTTGTAAAAAGACATCAGGCCATTTGACCTCTTGGTCCCTTGGGCTTTTGATCCCCAAATGTCTCTTTTTGTGATATCTGGGTGAACCAGATATGTCAGTCAGCGTGTATTTATTAAGGACCAATTATGCGTGTGCCAGGCCCTGTGCTAGGTACTGGCAACATGGATAGAAATGGACTAGTCCTTGCCCTCCAGGAACTTCCATTCTGTTGGGGGAGACAGCAGGCGCACACAATTGGCCACTAGTCCTGGTTATTTCAGTTGGGAGGCCCCAGCAGCTGGGGCCTTCTTCCAGCCTCCAGTTAGCCATCCCCAAGAGGGATGGATTTGCATTGGATACCCTCTCATCCCGTGGCTTCAGAGGCAGCCCCATCTTTCTGGTCTTCCCTTGTTTCTCTAACAGCAGCTTTTCTTTCTGCCATGTTGATTCCCTTCCCTTTCCTTCCTCCTGCAGGAGGGGTCACTGCATGTGACGGTCCTAAGAGGAGTGAGGGCACTCTTGGCATAGGACCCTGCCTTGGCAAAGGCACAGAGATGGTAGATGCAATGTTGTGTTGAAGACAAGAAGAGAGGCCAGTCTGACTGGATCACAGAGCTCACAGTGAAAGGGTAATACATAATAAGCCTGGGAGGGTAGATTGAAGTCAAGTTGTAAAGGGTTGAAATGCCAAGGAGAGGAGTTAATATTTGATCCTTGGGGTGGGAACAGGGTAGGGGTGATGGGGTCAGCCTGGCACAGTGAGGAGGGGGGCACCCCAAGACAGGGAGAGCCTGGATGCTTTTAGAGAGGCAGGGGAGAGATGGTGGGCTGGGAAGGAAGGGGTAGAGAGGAGAGAGCCAGAGACTGTTGGCAAGTTTTGGCACTTGTGTGGGCCTGGGGCAGGGTAGAGACATTTCCTGCAGATTATGATCTCCCAGTGTCACATAGACCCCCATCCTCTCTCACCTGAACTCTCGCTCTAGATTCCTAGCCCTCTCCCTACCTCTTGTCACTTCCTTAGCCACTCTACCCCCTCACATGGCCTCCAAATAACTTTAGCCTCTGCTCCGGAGCCTCCAATAGCTTCCTCATAGTGTGAGGATAGCATCCAGGCTCCTTGCTGTGACACTGGGATCCTTCTTCCTCTTCTTTCGTGCACTTTCCTTGTCCATCAAACTGGACCATGGACTTTCCCTGGGCCCATCCTGCCCCCTCCTGCCTGGGATACTCTTTCTTTATGTCATCCAAGATTCCCTTCTCAGCTTCCCTTCTGTCAAGGCCCAGGTCAGGTGCTGCCTCCTCCAGGAGGGCTTCCTTGATTGATGTACAAACAAGATAGAGACAGTAAATGGGAGATAGTAGCTGAGGGAAGGCACTAGCATTAACAGGGATGAGGAAAGGCTTTTTGGAGAAGTTGAGATTTTAGCTGAGACTTGAAGAAAGACAGAGGAGCAAGGAGGGAGAGAATTCTGGGCATGGGAGCCCTTCAGCCTAGGGGTTCCCGAGTCTTGCTGGGGCTGCTTGGATAGTAGTTTGGGCTATGTAAGAGAGTGTGGGGGAGGGGCGGAATGCATTTGTGCATATTCAGGCAATGGGAAAACAAGCAGGCCACATTCTGACTTGTTCTCAGGTTTCTTGCTTACATAAGAATTCAGTTCTACTTCCTTCATATGAGGGGTTCCAGGAGTCTGAGACCCACCCATTTTTCTCCCTATATTTGCATCTCCCATCTTGAAGGCTGGTATAAGGTCAGGAAGTCCTTCAGAGGCAGATTAGCGTTGCCTTTGGGAGAGGGGAAGGAGCAGAGAATTGAACATGGGTCCCTGGGGCTGTGGCTTGGGGGTCCTCTGTCTGTTATCCCCATGGATCGACCAATCTTCCTTCACCCATGTGCTTGTTCAGCAGATGCTCAGTGAGTGCTGGCTGTGAGCCCCATGCCAGGGAGAGGCATTATGTAACCCGAGGAGGGAGGGGTGTCTTCAGTGTCTGAAGGAGTGAGAGGCTCCTCACACAGAAAGATGGCAGAGGATGTACCCTCCATAGAGCCATGAAGCTAAGAGCTAAGGAACCTAAGACTAGTCCTGTGTCTGTGTGACCGTCTCAGAGTGGAAAGGAGGGAGGTTAAAGATGGGGTTTTAGAACTGAGTAATTCAGTTCAAGTCAAGTTGTCAAGCATCTATTAAGCACCTACTGAATACCAGATGTTGTGCTAGGTGATGGAAGTAAAAAGACAACAAAATAGTCCCTGCCTGATATTCTGTTGGAGGGGAAGCGTGGAACTTGAGCTGGGCCCTCGAAGGATGTGCGTATGATGGCCCCCACCCCAGGCATCTAAACAGCACTGCTGACCATATATGACATGGAAGCTAGAGGTCAGTTTTCATGAGGCCATGGAGCATTTCTCTTCAGAGTTTGGTGATAATAGAAAAATCTCAAAATTTCTGGTCATAGGAACATCCATTCAGAGCTAGAAAGGATCCCAAAGAGCATAGAGTCTAGTCTCTTCCTTTGCAGAGAGACACTGAGACTCAAGCAGTTGAATGGTTTTCCCAGGGTCCTACAAGTAGTGACTGTCTTGAGTGGGATCTGAACCTAGGTCTTGCAGACTCTAAGTCCCTGCGCCCTAACCACCAGGACTGGGCCATGCTGATGAATCCCACTTCTGCTACTTAGTTGGGTGGCTTTGGCTAACCTCACTGGCTTCAGTTTCCTCATCTGGAAAAGGGGAAGATTGGCCTGGATGGCCTGTAATGCCCCTCCTACCTCTAAATTCAGGCGTTTCTGATTGGAAGGGGTGGGGATTACCCCTCAAGTGCATGTCTTCCTGAGCTGCCCAAACTCTACCTGACCACAGCAACCTGAGCAGTTGGTTCCTTGGACCATCTATTTGTTTCCATTCTGTGTCTTTTCAAAAAATGGGCCCAGGAGAGGAGGATCTGAGCCATGCCCCCAGTGTTGTTATGAGGCCGAAATCAAGGCCCTGGAATTCAGGGACCCAGCCTCACTGATGACTTAATTGGGCAGTTAGAGATATTGGGCCTAGTAGAGCCTTCTAGAACAGATCCTAGTGCACCTCAAACTCAGAGTTCTTAAAAGCAGGGGAACCCAGACAGAGCTCAGGAGGCCCAGAGGTTGTAGATTGTAGGTTGTTTTTTATATTTATGTATGTATGTGTGTGTCTACATCTATATCTTGATGGTTGTATTTGAATGTAAAAAATTTCATTTGTAACCTTATTTGTTTTATTTTATGAATTTAAAAACAGGATTTTGAGAAGGGGCCCAACTATAGACTTCACCAGACAACTGCCCAGGGTGTCCAAGACTTGAGATAAAAGACCAAGAACCCCTGATCTAGATCATAGGAACATATATTCAGAGTTGGAAAGAACTTTTATGACCGCTTATTCCAACTGTCTCATTTTACTGGAAAGGAAACTGAGGCCCAGAGAAGCCAAAGGATTTGAGGTTCCAATGGCCACAGATCTCCAGGGTTTCCCAGGGGCTTCAGGGGGGCTTTCTCTCTTTGCTATTATCAGCCTGAGCCCCCACTGGATGTACTCATGCATTCTTCTACCCTTGCTTGTGTGTCTCCTCTTAAACAGAAAAATAATTTTAATTCTGTTTGTCATTCTTTCATTTAAATAAAAGGAAGACAAAAGGAAGCAGAGCGGTTGAGTTGCTTTAAAAGAATGTGACCCACCCCATGCTCGGGGCCAGATTTCCCTGAAGGAGGGAGGAGGTGTCAGTTATGATTAATGTGAGCCGTCGGCCTGGTCCCGGAGACATGACCTCTTGTTATCGTAAATGTGACAGTATGAATTACTTTCAGTTATGGCGAACTCCATTTGTTGTGACCTACCTCAGTGGGAGATGGAGGCCATGCAGAGACAGATAAGAAGGCAGGGGCCCCACTGGGGCCTATCCACCTGGCCAGAGTATCAGAGGTCACCATGGGCCTGGGCCTGCTTTCAGGCTTGCTCTCACTGGAAGAAGCATCTACATGGGCAGTGTCACCTTTGAAGCAGGGCATGTGCCATATGCTTGCAGAAAGGCTATTCCAAGGGATCACAAAACAGATGTCAAGGTGAAATTATAGATGTATCTCTTAATAATTGGGGCCTTTACTGGACATGAGCCATGCTGCCCAGAAGGCAGGCTGATTCTCCTGAAACCCCTCCATGAATGGAGCTGAACTGCTTTGATGTAGCTAATGTTATTAGTAACTCATTCTTGTAAATTTTATCTGTCACGACAGAGGCTGCTTGTCACTTGTTAGGACATGGAGGTTATGGGGCTGCCTCAGTGGGGCAGGGAAGGAGCTGAATTTGGAATTCAGACTGTAGGTCATAAGTTGCACCTGCCTGGCACAGAGGAATCCCTTAATTAATGCTTGGTGATGGATTGGCAAGGGCATCAGTTTGAGTCCTGGCAGTATGGTCAGGTAACAATCTCTCTGGGTCTTGGTTTCCTCTATGAGGGGATTGGACAAGGTCCCCTCTGACACTAAACTTTGAGGTCCCTTCCAACACGTGATCTCTACCATGGAACCTCTCAGAGCCTCTGGTTACTTACTGACTAAAAGGGATTAGAGTCCGCAGTATCTCACAGGTAACAGCTGGAGGCGATGGACAGCTCCAATTGTGATCAGTCCATCAGGAAACATTTTGGCCCTGGGCCAGCACCTGGCCTTGTGCTAGGAAAGGGGAACCCAGAGACAAAAATGGAAGCTGCCCTGCACTCAAGGAGGGTAGGTCCTGATGGAGGAGCTGGCAGAGAGAAAACACAAAAGAAATGGGAACTAAACCATGGTGCTTTAGGAAGGGAGAGCCCATCTACACTGTCCTGCCATGCCTAATGGGCCTCCCATCTATATTTGTTGTTATTTGATTCCCATCATCTTACCTAGCCCATGCCAGGCTCCTGACTCCCTGGGCCGGCTTCAGTCCATGAGCACTAAGTCCCTGGACCCTTGAGCAAAAAGGCCCTTGGGGAAGCCAAGGCAAGGTCTTGCCATGATTCAGACACAGTCCCCATGACGTCCCTCAGCGAACGGCATTTGGAATGAAAGCATTTCAGCGTCGGAAGGGACCTTGCTGATGGTTTTGTTCAGCCTCTATCCAGAAAGAATCCCTTTGAGAGACCCCTTGATGAGGTAAATCATCGTTGAACCTCTGCTTGGATCCTTCCAGGGACGGAGGGCTCACTCCCTTTCCAAGCAGACCCATTGTTGGGCAGCACATCTTTCTGTTCAACCCAAATTGGCCACCATGTGCTCTCTTCTCATTGGTCCTGGCTCTGCCCCCTGTTTAATCCCTCATTTTCATGACTGATAGGGCAAGACAGGATCCTAAACTGCCAATGGAGGACAGGGCATGGATGGGGGCCTGGAGAAGGGGGATGAAAGGTCAGAGTGGACTGGGCTCATGCCCTAGGTTTGGGCCTGCCCTCTGTCACCCCTACATGGTGCCGGCTCTTCCATTTATTTCCCTGGTCTGCATTTCCTGGGCTCCCACCCAGAGGGACATAAATCAACAGGAACATTTCCTTTCTTTGCCAGCTAGCACCCATGGCGGCCTGGCCACCTCAGTTCTCCCTAGGCCTCCCTTTTCTCTTCAGTAAAATAAAGACAGTCATACCCACAGTTCCTACTTCTGTGAGAGGTTGTTATGGGCTCCTGTGAGAGAGGGTAGAGTATTAACTCTAAAGTCTAAGGACCTGGGTTCAAATCCTACCTGCTCTCTACCTGGGTGATCTTAGGCAAATGATTGAGTCTCTCTAACCCTCAGTTTCTTCTTCTGTAAAATGGGGAGGGGGTATTGGACTCTTAAGTCCTTCTAGGAGGGCCAGAATCTCATGATCCTAAGAACTTGGTGACCGTAGAATGCTCCAGACATCAGCTGCCGGCAGTGTCATTAGCACTGGAAGGAACCTTAGAAATCCTCTAGTCTGAGCCCCTATCTAACAGATGGGAAACTGAGGATGACTGGGTGACACAGTGGGTAGGACTTGGAGTCAGGAAGACCTGAATTAAAATCTAGCCTCAGACACTTACTAGTAGCATGACCCTAGGCAAGTCACTTCACTCTGTTTGCCTCAATTTCCTCATCTGAAAAATGAGTTAGAGCAGGAAATGGTTAACCACACCAGGAAAATCCCAAACAGGGTCATGACTGAAAAGTGACTGAATGACAGGTTGGGAAGTTTGCATGTGGCCACATTTGTGCTAATTTGTGACAGGGCTGAGACCCTCCCCCCGCCTCCCCTCTTCCCGTATCTTGGAGTCATCTTGAGTGTGCATAGACATACACATATATATGTACACACATATTGTCTGTGTGTGTGTACAATACACGTCTCTCTTGTGGTTGTCTCTCCCATTAGAATGTAGGGTTCTTGAGGGCAGGAATTGTTTCCTTCTCTCTGTTTGGTACCGGGTTCTTTCTCAGAATGAGACTTCTTAGCAACCCCTTCTCCCCTCCCTGCCCCACCTCCCTGGCCTCCAGGCAGGTGGAGATGAGGTTGTGCTCTGGGACAAGAAGAGAGTGTCCATTCTGGTCCCTCTTAAACCCTTTTCCCATGGAGGCAGAGGAGGTAGGTGGTGTAGACCATAGGCCCTGTCTGTTATACTGCACTGGGAGCTGGCATGAGGCCTGAGCCTGGGGATCAGAGCAGCTATGCCAGTGAACCCATCCCCAGGACTGACCCAAAGGGAGACAGTGGTCTTTGCTTCTCTTCTCTTGTGTCCAGAGAAGTTTCTGAAAACCTGTTTGTAGGTCGGAGGAGGGGGGTGGCCCTTGTGTGTTCCCGTGGCCCATGCTACCTTCAGTCTGTCTGAATTTTCTGGGCTTAGCATGGTACCTTGTACACAGTAAGCACTTAATAAGTACCTCATTCATTCAGATACAGACTAAAAGATGATAAAAGTGAAAGGGAGAGTCACATAGACAGTTTCAGAGGCGAAAAGGACCTCAACAATCATTTAGTCCAACCCTCTCAATTTACAGAGGAGAAACTAAGGCCTGCAGAGATGAAATGTTTCGCCCATGATGACACAGGTGACCGCCTAGGATTAGACTTGAGTTCCTCTGACTGAAGGATGGCCAGGTCTTCCTCCAGTACTCAGACTGCTATATCTCTTCACGAGTGAGTGCCCTCAAGGAGACTGAAATGACCAGATTGGCCACAACTGGATTGGGCCCATCTGTCACCTCAAGCCAGGCATGCTTTCAGCTGGAGAATGGTTTAGTTTGAAGATTTTGTTGGGGGAGCTAGGATGAGGATGAGGCAGCTGAGTATGGGACAGGGAGGCCAGAGGACACCAAAGAGGAGAATCTCAATGGGTCATATGTGGAGACCCCTTTCCTCCGGGCAGTCTTTGCAAGGACAATGTAAGAACCTGAACACTTTTCTCTCTGTGGATCTGCAGGGTGAGTGGACTTGACTGAATTCTGGACTCATCAGGCCCCTCAGAGTAGAGACCTCTCCCTGACACCTGAGGGATGGGCTTTGGTGACAGACGCAAGGGAGTCACACTGGACACACAGCATGTAGAAAGTGTTTGAAGTGTGTTACCTGGGCTGAAAACAGACCAGACTCCAGAAGAATTCAGCTGAGCTGAAGGAAACAGATGTAGAGTGGATGTGCTAATGAGAGTTCCTTTGTCCAGGTGCCCGTCCAAACTGGTGTATTCTGTATGAGATGAGAGAAGGATGAGAGGAGGTCTCCTTAGAGTCAGGAAGACCTGGATTTGAGTCCTCCTTCTAACAAAGCAGATGTCCCTGGGCAAATCTGTAACCTCCCAATGCCCCAGACAGCTATCTCCAACTATATGTTACAGATGAGGTACCAATGTGCATCCATTCTGGTGGAGGGAACTTCACACTGGGAATTCTCTATGTGGATGAGATCTCATAGGTCCAGTCTCAAAAAGAGATGACGAAGAAAAAGGCATGTCCCTTGGTGCCTGATGTCACAAGGGGAAGGCTATTGCCTTCCTCTGACCAGGAACTTTGAGCTCCTTTTCTTACTAAATTTCCCTGACAGCCCTTCAGGTCAGGGTTGGTTCCACAGAGGCCTGCCCAGGTTCCAAAATCAGCTTCACCCCCAAGCAGCAACTTGGACAGATCCTTCATGCTGTGACTCTGTGACAGGTCCCTGGGACCCTGAGCTGGGTCAGAGGACTTGATCAGCCAGGGAGGTAGTGGATAAGAAAGACCAAGGGAAGAAAACATAACTCCGGGGTAAAAGTGGAGACTTGAAGGTGGGGAAGAGAAATGGAATTTAGGATCCCTTATATATCATATGGGACAGCTAGGTGGCTCCGTGGATAGAAGACTCACCTTCCTAAGTTCAAATCCAGCCTCAGACACTTCCTAGCTGTGTGACTCTGGGGCAAGTCACTTTCCCCTGCTTGCCTCAATTTCCTTATCTGTAAAATGAACTGGAGAAGGGCATAGTAAACCACTCCAGTATCTCTGCCAAGAAAACCCCAGAAGGGTCACGAAGAATTGGATACAACTGAAGTGACTGACCAACAATAACATGTATCACATGATTTAGTTACGTTCCTCCAAAGGCTTTTGAAAGCCTTGATTTGGATTCAGTGCTCTGGGCTCTCTGGCCATTGATCTCTCTGTCTTTGTCTCTGTCTCTCTGTCTCTCTCTCTCTCTCACACACACACACACACACACACATACACACTTTTATTGGCTAACTGTAATGGCACTGGGGAGTTCCTGTGGGCCTCTCCAGTTACAATTGTATTTTCTTGGGATAAGGCTCATGGACTTCAAACTAGAAGGTACCCCAGAGATGATCAACCTCAGTCTTTTCATTTTACAGATAAGGAAACACAAGTGAAGGGACTTACCCAAAGTCATACAGTTAATAAGTAGGAGAATCCAAATCCAGCATTTTGGGCCACCATCAGCAAACTCTGATTCATTTTCCTCCCCAAGATCATGACTTGGGCCTCCGTTTTTTTTTGTTTTAGATGTGTTATAGAAAACATTTTCCTTCCCTGGCTGAGAACTCACAGTTGCCATGTGAGTGGTGGTGTATGTTTGCTGATTTGGAGGACAAAGACTCAGAGGAACTTGGAAGGAAACTGAAATTGGGAAAATATCTTGTTATAAAAATAGTAACTCCAGTTACCTTTGGGGAGGTGGGGTGGAGGCGCAGCAGCGGCGGGCAGTGAAGACTTGTTTCTAATAGTGCCAGAGACAAGACCAAGTTCTGTCTCAACCACAAAGAAAGTATTTGCAGAAACAAACATCTTTGGGGTACTTGGCAGCATGTTTTCTTCTCCATTGAAAGTT
The DNA here is from genome assembly GCA_028658325.1 of Potorous gilbertii. Classification (NCBI taxonomy): domain Eukaryota; kingdom Metazoa; phylum Chordata; class Mammalia; order Diprotodontia; family Potoroidae; genus Potorous; species Potorous gilbertii. The sequence goes on from CM053772.1 coordinate 9,999,161, forward strand.
GCAAATTAATAGAAAGGATGTTTGATCTTTGACAGGGAGTCTGAGCTGGAATGATTGTGCCTGTTAAGCTTTAAAGTCTGGACAAGATGAATTTGGTTAGATCTCAACAATGTCAGGCCAGGCTTCCAGGGGGCAGAGGAAAATACACAACCCTGACCTCTGTGGGGTGAACTGAGGACAGAAGCAAGATCGACATTCATTCCTTTCTTTTTCCTTCTCTCCTTCTCCCTTTCCCGCTTCCTCCCTCTCTCCCTCCCTCCCTTCCTTCCTTCCTTTTCTTTCCTTTTCCCATCCTTCTTCCTTTCTCCCTCCTCCCTTGATTCTTTCCTTGAATCCAGAGAAGTTATTGTTCATGTTTTTGGGGGGTTCAACCTTAGTTTTTAGATGAGCAGACCAACCCTGCCTAGTTCCTTCCGGGCCTCAAAGGCAGAGCAGTGGGCCCCAGGATTTCTGAAAGCCCCTCTTCAGGTATCACAGTTTGAGAAAAGGACCTTGGTTCCAGATAAAGATGACCTGGGCTCAAATCCCATTCTCAGTTTTGTCATCATGAACAAGTGTGTGCTTCAAGAGCATAGAAATCCATGGTCTCTGAGCCTTCCATCACCCAGAAATTGCATGGAAGCACACTTAGGCCTAATGGAGGAATTATAAAGTAATTGTCCAAAAATTAATGAGGCTACCTTGGGAGGGAGGGGCTCCTGTCTCACTGGAGCTGGAGAGAACTCATTCTCAAAGTCCCCTCCAACTCTGAGACCTGGTGATTCTAACAAGGGCACAAGGTTGGACTAGAGAACAAGAGATAATGTTCAGTGGCCATGTGGCACTTGTACATTACCAAGAGAAATGAAATAGAAATACTCCAGGGAAACTTGGGCTCTTCCTCCCTTTTCACTGACCCTTGTCTCCTTCACCATCCATGGAGATCCCGGAATCAGATGTTTTGGGTTCTCTCTGCTCCAAGCCCTGTTGCAATATCTACAGCTGGGTTAGTTTCATGCTGCAAACACAAACTGTATCCTCTTTCTACTGATCTCAATTGATGTTCCAATTGCTTTGGTTACATAACTTGGCTCTTTATCTTCGAGGCCTGCCTTGACAAGATCAATAATTAGAGATGGTATTTCAATGGAGCCTGAATTTTGCCAAGATTCTGCCAGAATGTATATATAGTACGTATCAATGGATGCCCTATTCATATAGTGAACAAGCTCCAATAAACCACGAGTTAACTACTCAGTAAGCATTGGAGGGATAAGGAAAAAAGGGGTGATGGAGGATGAAAATCAGGCAGTGATTTATGTAGTTGGCGTTCCAGGGGGAGGAGGAGTCCATCAGCTTCTGTGTTCTTTTCCATTTTCTTTTTTCTTCCACAACTTCATGAGTGCATTCCCAGAGCCATTGGAAGCTGCCATTTCATAGAATTTTCTGCCTCAGACTATCTTTTCCAGTCCCTTCATTGTTTTTACAGTTGTAGAAAATGAGGCCTAGGGAGTTTAAGTATCTTGCCCAAGGACACAAATAGTATTGGAATTGGGATCTGAACTGAATAAATTCTCTTTCCACTGGACAGGGCTGCTTCCCACAGATCTCATGGGAGCACCTATTCATAGCAGGGGAACACCAGTTTGCATTGTAGCGGAAAGAGGCCTGCTCTGGGAATTAGTCCTGACCAGGGTTTAAGTCCTATCTACTAGCTGGGCTGTGCCCTTAACAAGCTAGGGTGAGTAAAGGCAGGCTTCCTTTGATCTCCTCTGCTGTTTCACAGGTTTCAAGGCCCTAGCTCACTTCCTGACTTTCATTGGAGGCATCTGGAATAGCCCCTCAGTAGAGGATTTGGGTGTGGATGGATATGTATAAATGTGCCTATAAATAACCTTTGGCTAAATATAGTTTTAAAAGCTAAAACCTTCCCTGTGAATGATAGGGAAAGGAGCAAGTCCGGCACTTGGTTGTTTTTTTTTTAAACACTCCTTAATTAGCACTTTTTATGTGTGCTTGAAGTTAAGGCTTGTGATATACACTTCCACAGAAAACTTGGTTCCATGTGTGTGTTTTGAAAATCCTCAGTGGTCACAGTCTATGGGCTGCCCACAAATGTTCACAGGAAGCCAGAAGAAAGCTCCTGCCAAAATGTGCTGGTAATGTTCTGTGTTTTCAGAGATCTCTTGTCAGTATTCCATGCGTCTCAGCTATTGGTTGTCTTTTAGAGGATCCCACTGTCTCCTCGTCTCAGGAGTCTTGACCTTCACTTGTTGTGCAGTGGAGGTCGTTGCAAGATCTCCCAAAGACCGATGTGATCTCCTTCCTCTCCACACTAAAGGCTCATCCTGCTGCTCCCTCCTTTTCTCTCCCAAACTATTCCTTGTTTCCACTTCCTTCCCAGATTCTTGTCTCTTGGCCACCACTGAGTCAGCATGGGAGTTGCACAGCCTTTGTCCGGTACTTTGGAAAGGGCACTGGGTTTAAAGTCTGAACACAGACAGTCAGTCAATCAACAAACTCTGTGTTAGGCACCAAGGATATAAAGAAAGACAAAAACAGTCCCTGTCCTCAGGGAGCTCAAATTCTAGTAGGGCACCTGGGTTTGAAGTCTGGCTTTGCTCTTTCATCCCATGACCTTGAGCAAGTCTCATCCCTTCCCTGGGCCTTGATTTCCTTATCTGTAAAATGAGGAGGTGGATCACATGGTCTCTGAGGTCCCTTCCAGCTCTAAAGCTAGAAGAGTTCAAGATAATTGCTTCTCTTGTTTTCCCCCCACCTTATGAAAAACAAAATTCTCCTTACGTCCAGGGCAGCACTTATCAGCTTCTCTCAGCAGATGTCTAAACAAGTTCGGTCTCCTCCTCCCATGCATTCAGCTCCTGGGATCTCAGTCAGTCAACAAACAATTACTAAGAGTTTAGTATGTGCCTGGCTCTGTGTTTGGGTGCTGGGGACACAAAGAGTGTTACTCAAGACCTCACTCTATTTCTTCCGAATCTACAAATCCACCAACTGCCTGTAGTTGGACATCTTCACCCAGAGGGCCCAGAAGCATCTCAAACCCAACATATCCAAAATGGAACAAGCTGTCTTTTACCTTAAGCCTCCTCTCATCTTGTCTTCCCAGTTTCTGTCAAGAACGCCATTATCATTCCAGTCACTTGCCCAGAATGCAAGGCTCTCTCCTTCCTCCCGACGTCAACTCTTGTCAGTTCTTTCCTGTAGTTGTCCCCATTTGTCCACCTGCGCAGCCACCATCCTACTTCTGACCCTCATGACCTCTTCACCCTGGCATCCAAATAATCTCTCCTAGGCAAAGGTCTGAGCATGTCATTCCCCTACTCGGCAATCTACAGGGGCTCTCCATCACTTCAGGGTAAAACCCAAGCTCTTTCTGTCTGGTGTTTACAGCCCTCCACAATCTGCCACCAGTCTACCATGCTCCACATTATGTCTCCCTTGCTGTGCCTTTGTACAGGTCACCCCCCTCTGCTTGGAGCGCTCTCGTTCCCCACCCCAGACTCTTCGAATCCCTGCTTCCATTTCAGGCTCACTTTGGGTGCCACCTTCTGTGTAAGGCCTTTCCCAGTCCTCCTAGTTGTAACTGCTGTTCACCTCCTTCACCTCCCTCCCTTGATATTACTTTGTCCTTAGCTGTATCTATGGAATAGCCCATTATCAGAAGGTAAACTTCTTGAAGTTTCCCCAGTGACTGGTAATCTGGCATATAACAGGCTCCCAATAGATGTTGGTTAGATTGAATTTTATTGAATTTGTAGTGCCTGATTCACGTAAAAAAGTTCTATTTCGAAGCCCGGAGCTTAGCTGCTGCAGCTTCAGCCAGCCATGCAGGGCTAATGACAGGGAGAGAGAGGCCGTTGTGTTCAAGCTCATTGCCTTTCCCTAACCCAGTCATTATTAGAGAGATGATAAATCTGTGTAATTACCGATCCATTAAAAATACATCTGCCTCGACTCCAATGGACAGAATTGATGGACTTTGTGAGCACTCAGTGACAAAGGAAAAAGGAAGATTTTAATGGGCTACAGTTTTAAGGAGGTTGTTTATTGATCTCGTCTATTACCTTTCTCTACCCTCTGAGCGCTCTTATGAAACCCTCCCTTGAACAGAAGCTCAGAGGAAAATGTGGATTTGGATCTGGAGGCCAGGTTTGGCCATCACCAATCTTTTTGGAAACCTCTGGTGACTTGCCACGAAATTGATCCACATCCCAAAGGGGCTTTGGGAAACCCCTCTGTCCCCTAACCCTCTGCCACCCAAAGTGACCAGAAGGGAGTCTCCCTTTCTCCCCGCCACCAAATCACTCTTTAATCCATCAGTTTGTCAAGAGGCACAAGCTGGGTGCCTGGCATGGTAGGCACTGGCAAAGACAAAAACCAAATCGTTTCTGCCTCTTGGAGCTTATGGTCTGTCGGGGAAACAGCATGGACCTGGGACAAACTGATTGGAACACACTCTGAAGCCCAAAGTCCTGGATTCACATTCTACCTCTTTATGACTTTAAACAACTCAGTATAGTTGGGGGAGGGTGGATCATTGACTTCACACAGCCCTTCAACTTATTGTCCTAAATATCGACGGTATAGGTGGTAGAATGGTTAGTGCTGGCCCCAGATGGGCAGGTCACGACACCTTGTTCAGTCTCAGTTTCTTCATCTGCAAAACGGGAAAAATGATAGTATCAACCTACAGTGGTTGCTGTGAAAATCAAATGAAATAATATCTGAAAAGTGCTTTGAAACGCCAACTATTTGCGATTATTGTTATATTTTATATGTCTTTATACGTGAATGAATCTCTTCTGATAGTATGTGCATTGATTGACGATGGAGACATTCTGTTTCTGTCTCTGTATCCAAGCACCTGGCTCTGTGTCTGACCCATAGTAGGTACTTAACAAATAGTCACTGATGGATGCTTCTCTCTGACAATATGTCAAAATGTATGCATGCTTTGGAATGATTGTTTCTGTCTCATTAGATTATAATCAATCAATGAACATTTTTAAACTCTTACTATGTATGGGCCAGCACAGTGCTAGGGAAGGGAAGGAGGAACCAATTTGAAATTCAAACAGTAGGGAAAAGTCACCAGGGGAAGCTAGGCAGTATGGTGCAATGGAAAGAGTACAAGGCTTGGAGCCAGGACGACAAATTCAAATCCTGCCTCAATCCCTAATTTACTAGCTATATGACCTTGGGTGACTTATTTAACCTCTTTTTGCCTCAGTTTCCCCAACTGTGAGATGGGGATTTATAACATGAATACCTGCTTTCCAGATTTGTTATGAGGGATCAGATAACATTTATAGAGCACTAGCACAGTGTGGGATGTATGGCAGCTGCTATATAAAGGCTATCTATTATCATTGCTGTCATAACATTATACCATGTGTTAATGTTATTGACATTGTTAATTGCCATTTGTTAATGTTAATGACATTATTGATAACAATATTAACAACATTGCAACAATGGCTATAATGACAATGAAGATGATGTCCCTATATTAAGGTATACCAAAGACAGGTCAGGCAATTTCATCTGGTGTCATGCATGGCTAGGTTCCAAGAGTTTTGGGTGGATCAGGAAAGGCCTCATGGGAGGTAAGCTTTGTTATTTTCCAGATGATATGAAACAGGAATTGAAAGAGCTTTCTGAACCAACTCTTATGGTTCCCTGGCCAGGGCAAGGAGAACAAACACTCTTTGCACGAAACCAAGTCCATATTTACAGTGTAGAGAGGTAGTACTGATTTTCCCCCTTCTAGCTCTGTCAGCCATCTCCGAGCTGAGTAGGGTCATAATGAGTTTAAGGGTTTTCCAATCTTTCAGTTGTCTTGGCGAGGGAGAGATGCATTTCCTTTAGGATTTTCTTGGGCCTTCTATGATGGGTACTACCTTTCTAAATAGTCAGGAACTACTTGTTTATCCACTTTTTCTGGGAAATTTAAATACCATAAAGGATGATGGAGAGGCAGTGTGGTGTAATGAGCTGGCTTAGCCATTGGGAGGGCCTGGCACAAATCCTGCCTCTCACATATTATATCCTGGCTCTGTGATTCCTGAGCAAGACGCTGACCCTGCAGGACACCATAAGTTATCTCCTAGGCCTGTGGCCGCTTTCAGTGGCAGAGGGTATTTCCCTATCTGGAAGTCCCTTATACAAATGGAATGACAGGTCCAGTCAAAAATAAAGATGAATGAGGGTAGCCTTCAGGGATCATCTGACTAAATGTAATCACAGTGAGCTCTTGGGATGTAACCAAATTTCACTTGAACTCAATTATATAATAAAAGTAAATGTGGCTCATAGGCCTCATCCTGGCTTCACTGAAACCTTTCAATGCTAAGAGATGAAGGAGAGTAAAGATTCTTTGGTTTTTAATTGTGTTTGATCCCTGACAATGAAGTTGGAGCTGAAGTGGATGGAGATGGTCAGGAGCTGGTCAGTGGCCGGCCTGTGGGAATGGGTCTGGGAGGCATCAACTCAGTCCAACTGCTGATGGCTTTATTGATTTAAGCTCCTGGCACACACTTGTTGCAATTGTTTTTGAATCTCCCAATACTGCTAGAATGAAACCTTTTGGTTTAAAAATGTACCTACCTATGGTTAAGGCAGTTGAGAATTATAGCCATAAAATGATTAATACCCTGAGTGAGTTTATCCAGTGCTTTATCTCCATTATGGAATCTGCCATTTAAACATTTTTACGCCTGTATTAATAAATTTATCTGTTCCAACGTGATCTCAGCATAGAACTCACCCTTAAAAGAAATACCTGTGAAGACTTATTCTCCAAAAGCATCATTTTTACTTCTAGGTTGAAAGGTGTGAGCATCAGAGCCTGAGGAGTTGGAGTTCCCCAAGGCCACACTTCACATCATCAGACCTTCCCTGGGCAGCTCCGTCCTGCAGATGCGGTTGCCCAAGCCTTTCACCTGGGATCCTTGGTCCTTTTCTAGGGAGGAGACATAGCTGTTAGAGTTCAGAGAAGCCTCTCCCTGCAGGTTATATTGACTTTCCAAAGGCACTGTATGGAGGAGTACCTTGAAAGCAGAAAGGTCAGTTCTCACCCGCACTTACTCCGAATCTCAGAGCTGGCAGGGACCTCAGTAACATTCCAGGCAGGCCCACAGCTTAGCTGGACTCTCCTGTGTGCACCATCCCTGGCAAGTAGGCATCCAGTCTCTGTTTGGAGACTTCAGTGAGGGGGAATTCACTTCTCTAAGGGCAGCCCTTTTCACTTTGGATCAGCTGGTTATTAGAAAGATTTACTTTTAACTACATCAAGCAAATTTGCCTATTTATGGCTTCCCATCCTTTTTCCGATGTTGTCCTCTGGAACCAAGATGTGCCAATCTCTTCCATGTAATTGTCTTTCGGTCACTAGAAGACAATTCATCGCTCACATCCTGCCTGGGCTGCCATTTTCCAGGCTACCCATCTTCAGTTCCATCAATGGATCCTCATGTGGTCAGAATGAATGTCACTGCCTATGCTAGAGACCATTGCCTGGAGGAACATCCATGATCTGTGGCTAACTCCTTTGGAACACTTCATTTCCTTCCCAGCCTAGATATTGTGGGTCACAGGCAGATATAGTATATTCACCACTCATCAAGGACCCTGCTAGGGTGTTTCTGGACCTAAAAATGTTCATTCCTTTAGGGCATGATCCATAGTCCTGATGCTTGACAGTTGGTGAGAAGATGTGAGAACTGTAAGAGAAGCATCTTTGATGTGATGAACTTAGGACTCAGGGTAGATGGGATACAGGCTATCCCCTGAAGGATGGGGAGAATTTCAGCCTAATGAGATGAGGGGCAAGCACCTCCAGTCTAAGGAACACTGGACAAAGGAGCAAAAGGAGGAAGGGATGAGGTGTCCTGGGCAAATAGTGGAGAAAGAGTCCAGTGAGATCAGTGTGCAGAGGTGGGTTGGAGGCAGATGGCAGAGCCAACTGATGACCACTGACTAACCTGGCTCTTCATTCGTTCAGGTGCTGACGTATCTCAAGTGGTGCACTTGAAGTCAGAAGACCTGGATATGAATCTTGCTTTTTCCTCTTGCTAGTCCTAAGACCACTCAACCTTCTCTGAGCCTCAGTTTCCACATCTATAAAATGATGGAGGTTAATACTTGGGCTTCTTGAGTGCCAGGGATATTGTGGGGACCAAATGTAGAAAAACTTTGGAAACTTGAATGGCCCATCTTAAATATTAACTAAGCCGTTGTTTTCCAAAGGCAACTGTGGGGTGAGGGGAATTGCTCACATTATATCTATGCAATTGTAGGTTTAGACATGTCCTTTCTTTCTCTTTCTGATTCATTTTCGGACTGGTTACCAGAGGTTTAAATTAAAGCTGATTCAAGCAGAACTAGAGGAGCAACCGCAGATCCTCCAAGGTCACTAAGATCTGAGGTTTGGGAGGCAGTCCTCGAAATGCTCCTCGGACATCACTGCGCCAGTCACCAGCCAGGCTCTCCACAGCCCAGCTATACCCTTGCTGAACTTGCTGAGGAGGGAGCAGCATCCCTTAGTGACAGTGCCTGGCATGTAGCAAGGGCTGAATAAATATTTGTTGACTGATTAATGCCACTGCAGTAGACAGAGGCCTTATATGGCTTCCCATCCTAAGCTGAAGGTGTAAATTTGCAAAGAGTGATTGTGAAGAAGTTAAGCTTAGGCACTATACTTATGGGCCAGGAAGGGCTTATTATTTTTCCTGTTAATTCCTGATGAGTTTCTGGAGATAGTTTTAATTGCCTTATCCTTTTCATATGACATTAATGTTAAGAGAGCCCTCCAGAATGTGCATGTTGTCTGTTTTTAGTTCTTCATTCCATCCAAAAGAGACTCAATCTTGGCTCTCCAGAAACTTAAAGCCTAACAAGAGAAGTCAAGACAAAATAAGTCCCTGGTACAGATGAATTTGGTATTAGATCTTGTTCTGTATGGCAGCAGCAGCTGCCTACCTGGGAAGTTTGTACTGAGCTAACTTTTAATCTGAAAAGACTTTTAGGAGGGAGGGCACAAAGTGAATGAGCAGATGATGACCTCTGAGAGACATCGAGAACTTCAGCTCCAGTCCTGAAGCCTGCAGGTTGGAAGGGGGTTTTGTCTCAAGCCATGTTCAGAGCTTTTTGTTCCTTAGCTGTTACAGTTGTTTCAGTCATATCTGACTCTGACCCCATTTGGGGTTTTCTTCACAAATACAGTGGAATGGTGTGCTGTTTCCTTCTCCAGCTCATTTTACAGATGAGAAAACTGAGGCAAACCGGGTGAAGTGACTTGCCCAGGGTCACATGGCTAAGAAGTATCTGAGGCCAGATCTGAGCTTGGGAAGAGTCCTGGGGCTCTATCCGCTGCAGCGCCACTTAGTTGCCCTTGGTAGAAATAGGTATTTATAAGGATATTGATGGATTATTTTGTAGAAGGAAACATCACCAACTATTTTTATCTTTCATATATCTAGGCTGTTATATGTTGAATTTGCTTAAAATGGGGTCCACATTCATAATAGCAATCCTATTTCATCCCAGTGCTAGATAGGAAAACTCACTCTGACTTTGCAGCCGAGTTTGGCTATGCTTAGAGAGACAGCAGGATCTATGGTATAGATGAGTCTCCACGATGATAGATTCAGCTAGATTTTTCCTTACTGGGTTCTTCTCTAATGAGTAATTCTCAGAAGGCCAAACAAAAAATGGACAAGCCCTTGCTATGTGCCAGGCTCTGTGCTAAATGCTGAGGATGCAGATAACAAAATGAGAGGTCAATCCCTACTTCAGAAAGCTTTAGAGTGGAGCAAAGGGAGATGTCACGTGTAGGGGAGCTCTGGTTTAGGGGGTCACTGGGATGGGGAAGTGAGCAGAGCTGAGAAGGGATTTCAGAGGCCAAGTACTCCCACTCACACCCTTCCATAATTGCCCCAGCTTGGTTTCCAGCCTTGTTGCATGATCGAACAAGGGAGAACTCCCTGCTTCCCAAGACCTCCCGTTCTACTTTGGCACATTTCTAACTATAAGAAAATCCGGGAGGGGGATTTCTTTCATGAAACCATTCTGCAGCTCCCATGCATGTTTCCAGCTCTGTTCTCTGGGATCAAGCAGATGATGATTTCTTTATCCATGTGACAACCAATCAAATACTTGAAGGTAGCTAGCATGTTTCTTCAAGTGTGCTCATCTACAGTCTAAGCATTACCTCTTTTATCACCCAGTCCTCCTATGGCCTGATCTGACGAAGCTCCGGAGGGAAGAGAGATCTCAAGTTCTAGATGGATGCCAAGAGCCAAAGACATCAATGATATTTTCAGCATCATGGAAAGATTCCTCAACAATAAGAGCTAAACATGAAGACTAAACCAGGGTTAAAATGTGCCCTCGAGGCTCTCTTCCTCATTGGCCATCTGGGAAGTAGAGGCTCTCTTGATGCGTGTGTGTGTGTTACTACTGTAAATATCTATTATGGCTAAGCCCCCAGTAAGTAAAATCCCAAGTAATTTACAAAGTTAACCTGCCCTTTTAGCTCTTTCTGTTGCCTTAGGATGCTGCTGTATAATATCTGAAACCACGAATTCCTGGTTAGAGTATGAACTGAGGGGGTTGGTTCATGTCTGCAGGTGTATAGACTTAAGTTGGGAGGGCCTTCAGAGGTCACCTTCATTTTACAGTTAGGGAAACTGAAGCAAAGAGAGGTGAAGGGTTTTGTCCAAGCCATAGGATCATAGACCTAGAGCTGCAAGAGTCAGATACCATCAAGTCTAATCCCTTCATTTTCAGATGAGGAAACTGAGGCTCAGTGAGGCAAAGGGACTTACCCAAGTTCACACATGGAGTTGGAGGCAGAGCAAACCTTGTCTCCTGACTCTAAATCCAGAACTCTTCTCACCACCTTGTCCTTCTTCTTATGAACACAATTCTGGAACAAAATTATATTCCATACCAGGCAGCGAATTTCAGGGTTTTGGAGCTTAAAAATGAGTTACAACCTCTTCAAGGTGAGGAACTTGAGGAAAACTTTCAAAAACAATAAATTTTGTCTTCAAATGAGCCTGGAGGATATCATGGGTGTATGGATGTAAGGATAAATGTGTGTATCTATTCTACATACCTAACTAGATCAGTGTGGCTGACACTTTGGCTTATTTTTAAAGTCTTTGAAAATAGATTATTGAGATTTTAAATACACAGATGTGCCAGAATTAAAGTACACAATGTAACCTTCAAATGAGGGGCATCTTGTTCTGTAGCACAAAGAGTCTTAGTTTCAAGTTGCCCTTTTCCCCTCATTACTTGGCTCAGTCTCTGCCTCCCCCAGTTATCTGGGAGAATCTATCTGCTGGACAGCCTGGCACAAACTCCTATCTTGCAAGTGCACTGGTCACAGCAGAGTGTGATGAGTTTTATTAGAAACCAAGAAAGGAAAAGAACCCCAAGTCCCAGTAGACCCAGTAACATATTCCAGAATCACTCAGAATCCCAGTATTGAAGAGTGCAGGTCTAGTGGGGTTCTCTCTGGGAAAACTTTTACAAACTGGTTTGTATTGCCTGAGTGCTCAGTCTGCCACTCCCAGGATTCTCCAGTGGCACTGTCTACTGCCCTTACACTGTTTTGTAGCCCTGTTCTCAGTCTCTCATTACCTCATGGGGAGCTTAAGGAGCACAACGTGTACAAGATTTGGAAGCAGATGACCTGGGCCTCAAATACCTGTGAGACCTTGGACAAATCACTTAACTTCTCAGGGCCTTGGTTTCCTCGTCTGTCAAATAGGGGAATGAATCAAATGGCCTGTAAGGTCCCTTGCAATTCTAAATCTCTGATGGTAGCGCTCCCCAGAGTAGGGCTTATCACTTGTGGCATTATTGAAGAAGAAACAGTACTGTCCCCATTTTACAGATGTGGAAGGTTGGGTTCAGAGAGGCAAAGAAACTACACCCCAGTCACACCGACAGGTAACAAGTGTCGGCATCACATCTTCAATCTGGCTCTCTCAACACAAGGCACTGCACAGCTCTGACTTCCCAAAGTTCCTGGTTCAGTATAGGAAGCATGTCTTTCACCTTTATTTCTCTTGATTTCCTTTGAGTGCTCAAGTCAGTGAATGGGATACGTGATAATGGCAGCCAGACTAGATCTTGCTGTTTCATCCCTCTCACTTCTAATGAGGTTCACTGTTCCCCAGTCTCCTTTCCACCTCTGTCCCAGCATCCCTTCTTACACCCTCAGCCTCTTCCTCTAGTGAGTTCCTCCCTGGAACTCCATTTGAAGAAGTGCCGGTGCCAGCAATGCTCTGAATCTCAGGACTGCTTTTCCACCTTATCCCCACTTGGGTACTTCCTCTCCCCTCTCCACTCCCCAGTCCTTTTCAGCCCCCCTTTTTGGTGTTCCTCCACTACACTGGAATCTACTTGAAGTTAGGGAATGTTTTTCTTTTTGATCGTATTTTTCCTTTTCGTATTTTTTTTAGCACGGTGTCTGGCCCATAGTAAGTACTTTAATACATGGCTTATCTAATCTAATACATCGATGTCATACTGATATATGTGGATATTTGAGAGGCCCAGCCCTCTAAAGGTCTAGTTTTGAGGCTGGACTGGCCACTAAATGTCTGGCCTGCAGCTGCTTACTAATTTCATGCCAAAGACACTTTTGTATGGGGTCAAATTGTTCAGGATCATAACCGCTGATTCTTAGTAAATCTCATTATAGTAAAGTTGGTTTGTCCAGCATTTTGCCAACAGAAAATCTCTATTAACCATGCTCTTCAAATCCACTTCATTCATTTTTATTTAATAAATTGGTTCTTTACTGAAAGAACTGGGAGATGTGATTGTCGAGCTGCTGTTAGGGAGGTGCCACAAGATCAGAGGAAAGGAAAATGTTCTCAATTTTCAAAAACAAAAGTGAAAAGGGTAGAGTTTTAAAATTATAGGCCAGAGACCTTGTTTTCTATTTGGCAAAGTTCTAGAAAATAGCATTACAAAAATGGTTTATGAACATTGACTGGATGCAGGGATCATTAATAACCAACATGGCACACCAGATTAATCTTATTTCCTTTTTGGGAAGAAAACATTCACAGGATTGCCACAAGGGAAGTGGCAGATTGGAGGAATGCTTGAGATCCTAGTTGCTTAGATTTTCACCCAGCTTTTAACCAAAACTCTTCTGCTGTTTTTGTGGATAACATGAAGAGATGGACACTAGATAACACAACCAGGGAAATTCAGACCTAGTTAAATAACTAGCACCAGAAGGTAGTTATTAGTGGGTCACTGTTGACTTGAAGGAAGCTTGCCTCTGGGGTAGTTCTTAGGCATATAGACTAAAAGCTGAAAGGGACCTTAGAGGCCATTGAATCTGACCTCCTCATTTTACAGATGGGGAACCTGAGGCCCAGAGATACTAAATGACTATCCGAAGGTGCTTTTTCTGCTGTATCATATAGAGTTCACGTGGAAAGAGTGCCTGGTGTAGAGTCAGGAAGATTTGAGTTGAAATCCAATATCAGACATTTACTAGCTGTGTCACCTTGGACAAGTAACTTAACCTTTTTCAATCAATCAGCTAGTCAATAAACATTAAGTTCCTACTATGTGCTAGGCACTGTGCTAAGTGGCAAGAGAGAGTCCTTGTCCTGGAGCAATTCACAGTCTAATTGAGGAGACAATGTGCAAATAAATAAAGAGCAAACCTCTATCTATCTATCTATCTATCTATCTATCGGATAAATAGGAGATAATTAACAGAGGGAACGCAGTGGGACCCTGTAGAAGATGAGACTTAAAGGAAGCCAGGGAGATCAGTAGTCGGGGTAGAGAAGGGCAAGTGTTCCAAGCTTGGGGAACAAACAGAGGCTGAAGCTGAGAGACAGTGCCTTGTTCATGAAACAACCAGGAGGCCAGTGTTACTGGATGGAAGACCCTATGCTGGAAGTGAGGTGTTAGAAGGGAAGGAGGTAGGTCATGAAGGCCTTTGAACGTCAAACGAAGCATTTTGTATTTTTCCAGGGGGTAGAGGGAGCCAGTGGAGTTTATTGAGTGTGTGCGTGTGCGTGGGGGGGGGGGGGAGTGATGGGATAAGATGGCCTCATCTGTGAAATGGGGATGACGATAGCCCCGCCTCCTCTTGTGGTAAGGATCACTTAGCACAAAGGGGGCGCTGAGTCAGCGGTTAGCCCCACCCCCTCCCCTTTCCTTCTTCCCCGACCATTGGCATGTGTTCTAGCACAAACCCAGCCGCATCTCGGGTTTGAAAGGCTCGCTTTGGGTTAGCTCTCGGTGGTGTTGTCAGAGTCATTTGTTTGTTTCCCGTTTTCAACAGTCCCTTCCCTAAGGTTTCCATTTCACAGGGGCTCTCCACTTTCACTCCCGTTCCGGGCACTTTGACTTGGGTGTTTGGAATTTAGAACCGCAGAACAGCCTCCGTGCGGACGGATGGACGGACGGACACATGGACCGAGCATCCCCCGCAGGTGGGGGCCACCGGAGGAGCCAGGCCTTGGTTCTTTAACTGCTCTCACCCCCGACCGGGGTGGATGGGTCCCTCGGTTAGGAAGTTTGTGTAGCATTGAGCCCCAGATAAAAGTCCTTCGAGAGTGGTCCTTCGCGCCCAAGCCTGGGATGCTGGAGGGATGCTCTGCGCCTGCGCTCTGGCTCCAAAGGCGGCGTGCTTTAGCTAGAGCCAGCTGCGCATGCCCGCGAGAGGAGAGGGGCAGGGCCATGCGCCTGCGCAGTGAGCCGGGTTGGCTCGTGGTCTTGGACGGGAGCACACTGCCTATGGCTGCCCTAAGCTAGCTACGCACATGCGCTCTAGCCTCCGATGGTGCCCACGGCCGGCTTGGGGAGGCTCTGCGCCTGCGCGCTAGCCGGAGCCAAAATGCGCGGGCTGCGCTTGCTTCCCTGCCCTTACTTCCTGCGGGTGCTGCCGCCTCAGCGGACGACGCCTGGGGAGGTGGGCGCCCCCCGGAGCGCGGACCAGGCCTCGGAACCTTCCCGAACTCTTCCCCTCGCCTCAGGCGCCGCCACTCTCCATGGCGAAGGGTCTCCTTCCTCTGGGAGAGCTGGGGTGGGGCCGTGGGCCTCTGCCTCCCCTCCCCCATGAGTTCCGGGGCAACGTCGTCGGGGGAGGTAAGGCTGGCAATGAAGCAGCCGCCAAGTACTTTGATTTTCTTTTCGTCACTGGGAGGACCCAGAGCCACTTGTGGGCAGGAAGTGGGGGCTTCTCACCTGGTTTGGGGCGTGGGATGCGATGCGTGTGACCCCCCAGGTCCTCAAGGGCCCCCCCCCGGAGGACCTGCGCCCTTGAGGCCCGGGGCGGGCACATGCAGCCTCAAGGACCTTTCAGAGCCAAGGAAACGAGAGGTCTTCCAGGGCAGCCCCGAAATGCCCCTAAAGTCTCCAAATCCGGCCCTAGAATGCCCCCCCCCCCGCAAAGAGATTGAGGAGGGAGGCGATCACGTGACTAGTCAGGGGCCCGGCACGTGCTCGTCCGTAGTGACCCATGGAGCACGAGAGCACCGGGAGGCGATCACATGACTAGTCAGGGGCCCGGCACGTGCTCGTCCGTAGTGACCCATGGAGCACGAGAGCGCCGGGAGGCGATCACGTGACTAGTCAGGGGCCCGGCACGTGCTCGTCCTCGTCCGTACTGACCCATGGGGCACGAGAGCACCGGGAGGCGATCACGTGACTAGTCAGGGGCCCGGCACGTGCTCGTCCTCGTCCGTACTGACCCATGGAGCACGAGAGCGCCGGGAGGCGATCACGTGACTAGTCAGGGGCCCGGCACGTGCTCGTCCGTACTGACCCATGGGGCACGAGAGCACCGCGCGTTCTCGGCTTTCGAGGCCGGACAGGAGGAACGTCTGTCAGTCCGTCAGTCCGACCGCATGGAGCGTGCGCGGAGCTGTCTGGGGACCTGGCTTTGTTTTCCGCTTCCCTCCTTGGTGCCCAGCGCGGTGCCCGCCGTGTCATCAGGGTCTCCTGGCCGGTGCAGAGGCCGCTCCGGGCATCGTCTGGGCGGACAGACGGCCGGGCCGGCGTGGCGCGATGGGGAGGGCCGGGCTTCCTCCCGGGAGCAGGGGTCAGCGGACGGCCCCCTCTTAGAAAAGGCTGCCCCTCCTGACCCGTTTCACCCCCGTGCTCCCTGGTGATCTCGCGCGCCCGTGGGTTCGTTTGTCACCTTTCTGCGTGGGACTCACGAGTCCCCCTCTCCCGCAGGCGTCTGAAGTGCCGGGGGTGACTAGGACTGCCGTGGAAGTCGTGCTGGATAGCACGCGTGGACTGTATCAAAGTGCCCACCGTTCTGAGAATAAGGGAGGGAGAAAAACGTGTGAGCGCAAAATCTTGTCAAAATGAATACTGAGAATTTTCTTAACATGTCACTGGGGAAAAGGTAAAATACTATTGAAAAACAAAATGCCGGTAATGAAGGCGGCTTGATAGCTTCTCTCCCGAGCTCACCCTCTTTGTCTGTGTGAGAGGTGGGGCTGGAGCTCGGGTTCTCCCGTTCCAAAGCCACGGCCTCTTCTACTGTAGCATGTGGGACTCAACATGGACAGCTTTATGATCATGCTCAGAGCCTCCGATGTCTTAGGCCAGCCCTCCTTCCCCCAACTAGTAACCCCTTTTAAACTTAACCCCTAAACCCAAATGCTTTTTGTGCCTCCCCCCCCCATTATTAAACAGACTCCCTGGGGTTAGAGACAGTCTCACTTTTATATTTTTATCAACAGAAATACCACATGGGTGGACTTACTTGCTGTTTTGGTACAGAATGTTCCATCTTCCTCTTCTATTTCTACAGATTGTCTCCCATGCTTAGAATTCAGCCTTTAAACCTCTTACTCCAGGGAGGGGATCTTAATTGCTTTTTTTTTTGACAGTCATTCTGGTGAACCCTGTGGACTCCTCAGAAGAATGTTTCTAAATGCACAAAATAAAATACATAGAATTACCAAGGAACTTAATTCTATTGAAGTACAATTATCAAAATATAAAATAACCCCCAAAATCAAGTTCATGGATCCCAGATTAAGAACCCCTGCTCTATCCTTTGCAGTCCTTAGCTCTCTTCAAGACTCAGCTCAAACACCACCACCTATGAGAGAAGTCTTTCCTGATTTCTTCCACATGTTAAGTGATTTGCTCCAGTCTTTCAGACCAGAACTTAATTTGTGTTTATTTTATATACATTATTCCATGAGCTACTATAGTAAAATCCTTACTAAGTTACTAGCCTACTGGTGACTAGCCTCCTTGTTTAGTTGAGCTGGTCCTCAGAGAGTAGATTCCTTCTGTTGCTGGGGCAGTATCTGAAGCCTTTCCGTTGGGGAGCCTACCACACCTTGACCTCACTTCTTGTAACCTGGTTACCTGTACCACAATGAGGCCTTAGAGGAAGATTTTAGAAGCTTTTTTATTTTTCTAGCCTCCTGCCTGGGCCATGATAAGGTTTCAATACGACAGTCTCTGAAAAATGAAATATCAATGCTATGCAGAGGGAAATGGAGGAGCATATGGTGACACATTCAACAAATTTATGAATTGCTCACTATGCGTCATGAACTGTGAGATAGTAGGGATAGACTATACAAATGGTGCCAAAGTTCCACAAAGAAGAAAGGGGTGTATAGTACTGAAGATTTAAAATTACATTAAGTAATACCAAAAGTAACATTTAAAACTTGTATCTTCCCTGGTGGTTACACTTGTCAAGGTTTAATTTCCACGTTGTGTGTGTGTGTGTGTGTGTGTGTGTGTTTGTGTGTTTGTGTGTGCGCGTGTGTGTGTGCGCGTGCGTGTGTGTGCGTGCGCACGTGCATGTGTGCATGTGTATATGATTGAAGTGAAGGCTAACTAGCTGGCATATGAGGCCTGTTGCCCTTGCCTTTCTAAGATAAGCTGTAAACCTTTTCATTGGGTGCACTTCATCTAGGTGGTTTCCACTCCTTTTGTTTTCTTATCAGGTTGATGTATTTTAAAAAACATGAGTACTTGCAGCTCTACCTGCAAAGTTGCTCTTGCCATCAGACCTTCTTTTCTGTTTCTGCCACCCTCATCACCTTGCATGCAGATAATCATCTCCCACCTGGTCTTCATGCCTTTACTTTCTTCTTTTAATTCACATCACATGTCACTGACAGATCAGCTTCGCACATACCTAAGTCCACTTATGTCACTGCCCTGTGACATCAAAAATGTTTTTGGTGATTCTTCATCATTTGCCAGATAAAGTCCTAACTCTTTAGGTGGCCATTTAGTGCTCTCCACAATCTGCTTTGGGATGATCCTTTCAGACTTCCCTCGTGCTATTCTTTTTTATATACTTTCTGTACAGTCTGGAATATTTTGTGTTCCAAAGTTCTACTTTCCCACCTTCAGGCTTTTGATCATACTCAGCTTTCCTCTACGCTTGAAATATACTTCCTTGCCCTCCTTCCCTATCCATCTTTCACAGTTTAATCCAAATGCCACCTCTTCCTCAAAGCTTTCCTATAAACCCTTGTCTTGCTTCTCCATACACAATTCAAAGTTCCTTCTTTGAACTCTCGTAGCACTTTGTTTATATTTATCACATAGACTTTCCACATTCTGCCTTATGTTTGTATGTCTCATTTCGTCTGTCAAAGATTAAATTCCTAATAGGAAGAGACCAGCCTTCGTTATCTTTGTCTTTCCCATTTCCTAGTGCCTCATATTAGTGCCTCATATTAATGTCTGCTAAATTCAACTAAACTGGAGTCAGATTAATAATACTGAGGTGATTGAGTGCTTATAAAGTATTGGGACACTGGAAGGAGAGACATAGAAGTATCCCAGGGAGAAATGCAGACAAGCTTTCCTAGGTCGGGCACAGACACTGTACAAATCCTGCCAAAACTCCACAAATAAAAGTCTCTGCTTAAGAGTTTTCTGACTCTTGATTTAGGTAGCTTCCTTTTAGTAGAAGACTCTTGCACAACTTCTACCCCCTTTATCAGTGTTAAATGACTCTGTGATGGCAGACTTCTTAGCTCGGCATGTAAAGCCCTGTGTTATCAGGTTTCGCCTGCTTTTCCAGACTCATTTAACTCTGCTCCCCTTCACATACTTTCCATTTCAACCAACTGGGCAAGAATCTCCCAATTCTCTGTCCCCTTCGCCTAAAATGTATTCCCTCTTAAGGTCTGCCTCTTATGTCACTTGGGGTTGGCCACTCCTTTTTCCAGTCTCCAAGTGGTAATCTCCCTCAGGCATTGCTGGTCCAGGGCATGGTTCGTTCAGAACAAAAATCCTCTTTCCTGATTACATTTAAGGGAGAAGGTTGTTCCAAAATCACCCCCATCAGGTTGGCTCCTTGCCACATGCTGGTTAGAACATCACCAACAGCAAACACCAAGACAATTCATTGTCAACAAAATCAGAATCCCATAGATTCAAACATCTTAGAAGACATTCTGGAGTAAATTGGCTCCTTAAACGGGAGTGAAATCTTGCCTCTAAAGAGAAAGGCACTGATCTCACCTCAGGGAAATTCCCTGGAGTCTGTAGGGAGGCCTGCTGGAAATCTGGGGCATGCTGGGCACCCAGCTACTTATCTGTAGCTTCCAGAATACTTCTCTTTTCCCCCACCTGCCTGTAGTTGAACCTAAACAGAGTCTAGGACAATGTCTTTTCTCAAAGAAGAAAAGAAAAAAAGTCTCTTCAGCGCTCCCAATGTGTCTCCATGCAGCATTGAATGTGGCAGTGTCTCACCGCCAATCTGGGTAGTCTCCCATGGAATGCCCCGGCTCAGGTAGAGGCTCAGTTTTCCTGAGAAGCTTTCACTTCCTTCAGGGCTCTCCTCATTTCCTAGTCATTGGTGCTCTTTCTCTCGACATTTAATTGGATTTACCCGATCCTGCCAGATCTTTCTAGTTGAATGTAAGTGACTGGAGGGTGAGGCCAGTACAGTGCTGGCACAGAGTATATTCTTCAGAGTAGAAGAGAGTGTGCAAATGGCATGGATGGCTCTGTGCTTCTCAGTCTTCTGGAGGGAAGGCTAATTATGGTTTTTCACTCAGAAGTGTAATTTAACCCTTCTGGTAAAGGGAACAGGTGCTGCCTGCCAGTGGAGAAAATGGTTGCTTTGGAGACAGTGGACCTGAGTTCAAATCATGACTCAATTGCTTACACCCTATGTGATCTTGGACAAGTCATTTAACTTTCAAGGGCCTCCCACTTTTCGTATCTGATGAAAGATGAAAGGATTGTCATGTGTGGCCTCTGATGTCCCTTCCACCTCCAGGTCCATTATCCTGTGGTCTTACTTGCTTCTAAACGACTTTATTACAAAACATAGTTCTGAAATTTATTTACCCCATGATTTTCTGTACTCAAATCAAAAGATGAAGAAACATTTCAGTCTTTATAATATGTGAAAACCCAGGCATGCCCATTCTATCACAGATGGCTTAAGTGCATTTAGGTTATCTGAAATTGAGTGTTGGCTACTCGCTTGCTCAGATTAAAAGCAATCTTTGTTATTTAAGAGTAAGAGTGCTTTCTTGACACACAAAAGGGGGAGTGCTTGTTGAGTGGCTTATGTTTATTTAAGTCTTGGTGATAATGGTTGTTTCATCTCTCTCCCTCTTCTTTTCTCCATTCCCCAACAGGAAAAAGTAGAATATGCCTTCCTGATCATTTTTACAGTTGAAACATTTTTGAAGATTATAGCCTATGGATTATTGTTACACCCTAATGCTTATGTTAGGAATGGATGGAACTTGCTGGATTTTGTAATAGTGATAGTAGGGTAAGTCATTTATGTTTGGGGAACTGTGGGAAAGAGAAATTGGTATGAAGATTTTGTTGTTGTGTTTTGTTTTTGTTTGCTTGTTTTGAGGTGGGCTTTCTGGGGGAGAGGGAGTGGAAATGGATGTTGAGTTTTTCCCTAGATTTGTATTAGGGGCCTGACTTGAGATGAGTTTAAAAAAATAGCAGAACTGTTAGTCTCCTAGTGGGAACATGTTTGAAATTCACTATCATTTTAATGAGTCCCCCAATGAGTGCCCTGTGAAGGAAATCTTTAGCCAAGATTTCATCTGGCTGTGAATCTCCAGTATGCTGGCCTTGCTGGGGACTAGGCTGGAATGAAGATGGCTCTTAAAACTTACCTTTCTGTTGAATAAAAAGAAACAAAATTGTCTCCCAACTGGTGTGATACTTGATTGTGTCCCCATTATTTCCCTTGGGCTGTAAACTGTTTTCTGCTAACTTATGGGAGACTTGGACATATATTAAATAACAACAGAAAATGCTTAAATAACATGAAATGTCTGGCTTTAGATGGAATAACCTAGATAATGCAGATAGACAGCCATGCTCGGCAGGTCGTCAGTATCTGAGTTAAGGGGGCCCATTTGTGGAGCTCTGACCTACAAAGGAGCCTCTATCAGAGCAGGAAATAGAGACTTTGGGGCTGTTTGCTTATATGACACCCAATAAGCGGCCTCCTTCCATTGTGTCTCCCAGGCTGCACAGGGGTCCTTGGCCATTCCTGAGTCTAGATGTAGATCACATCGTACTGTTATCTTCCAGAGATTTACAGTGGGCTAATGGTGTGTAGCCAAACTTCTTTTAAGTCATGATGACCTTATTCCACATGTGTGTGCAAACACAGACACACATATCCTTTTTTCAAAGACTTTCGCTGTCTTCTCTTTTCAAGAGGTTAAGATTGGACTCTCAGAAAGCCAGGATTGCTTAGGCCCAGCAGTGGTGAACAGATGCCCTCTTGAGGTTGTTGGGCAGATGGACAAAAGAAAATTTTTTGTCAAAGAGCTTCATATACGTGGGCAAATACGATATTACTATGAATATATGAAAATCATCATAAAACATTCCAGGAAGAAACTCTCTTCCCCGTTTTCTTCCAGGTATAGGCTTGGAAGTCCCCAAGTTGAGTAGGGCGGATGGTCATGCCAAACTCTACAGAAAGGTTGCAGATCTGGATTCTCTTACTGTATGTCCAGTCTTGCTGTGTTTACTCTTTCCTTAGACATCCATTAGGCAATTGGAAAATGGGAATAATCATCATTTATACTAGTGTTTTACTCTATTAAAGCATTTAATTTTCAAAATTCCCATTCATTTTATTGTTATAGCCACCAGGGAGATAGAACAGATATTAATACTCCCATTTTATGATTGAGTTAATTAAAGTTTGGAGAAGCTAGCTGATTTGACCAAAGTCCCGTGGCTATTGCCCATGGGGCCATGCCTGGAACTAGCTTTCATGACCTTTGCTGCCATGTGTTTTCTTCCAAACTATGATGAATAACTCAGTTCCCTCACTCTCCTTCACCCTCCTGACCTTATATCTAATGATGAAAATGAGACTCACTTTGTGGCTATAGGTCCAGTACATGAAGTCCACTTGAGCCCTGTTCTTCCAGTGAGTAAGCTTGCAAGATGAAGAATCCAGTATGCCAGTGTCTTATTAATTAAATAATCAAATATATACTTGAATTATGGAAAACTTCTAAGAGACATTTAATTCTTTGAGGCTACTAAGTTCCTGACCAGGTATCTCAGATGAACACCTTATAATGTGAAAAAAAAAATATTGCCATTCCCTAATATAAGAGCCTCGAGATCATTCTTGGAGAAATTGGACAATTATTGTTGATAGTTGCACTGGGTCTTCTACAAATGAGGTGAGTCATATTACCTCTCAGGGCTTTGGTTTTCTCTGCTCTGCCATGCAGAGGTGAATTAGATGAACATTCAGGTCCCTTTCAGCCCGGCATACCTGTGGTTCTTTGATGAAGTGCTATTGTGCATGTAGGTGGGGAAGAATGGAAATGAAGATGGATCCTGAAAAATAGGGGGTGGGGTTCACACTCATTTCTCCTTGTTTTAGAGATGAAAACAGTTTTTAATGGAATATCACAGCACACGCTCTCCCTGGGACCCTTTTGTGTGTACTCTTACAGATGTTCCTTACGTCTACTTTTATTTAAATTACAGTCTTGCAGAATTAGCCTTGTCTGAAAATAATTGTGGTCACTATGTTTTTACCTCCTCAGGTGATATAATTTAATGTTTTTTTCTCTCTCTCCTCTTCTTTCAGATTGTTTAGTGTAATTTTGGAACAGTTAACCAAAGAAACAGAAGGAGGTAACCACTCTAGTGGCAAATCGGGTGGTTTTGATGTCAAAGCCCTTCGCGCCTTTCGAGTGTTGAGACCACTTCGGCTAGTATCAGGCGTGCCCAGTAGGTTCTCTTCCTTTTTTAGACCTTAGAGTTGGTGTTTGGTGGATCTTATCAGGTCATGTTTCAAATTTATCAGTGATGATTTGGAGTAGAAAGCACCATGATGGATGAGTGGCTCTCTCAAAAAGTAGTTATGTGAATGAAGAGCTGTTTTGGGGGCTCTGCATCTTGTGAACTAATCCAGTTTCAGCTCAATCTTAGGGAACAAGTGGGAAGACATTCCCTTTGAAAGCAACTGAGAGTACGCCCAATCTTGAATTCTCAGTTGTTTGTTATACTTTTATGGTATGACATCCTATTGGAATCTCAGATTCAAAATGTCAAAAACCTAGCTCATCTTTCCTTCTCAGTTTCTCCTCTTGACCACCTTATTTCTGGTAAGGATACAACCATCTTTTCACTTGCACATGAAATATGTCCTAACAACCTCTCAACTCCCAAGTCCTGTTGGTTCTTCCTTTACAATATCTTTTTATCTTCTTTCTTTCCATTTCTACAGTCACCACCTTAGTTCAGGCTCTTACCTTTTACCTGGACTACTAGCTTCCTAATTGCCTCCAGATTTAATATTTCTGATTCTTTTCCAGTACCACAGGATCAGATTAATCTTCCAGAACTACAGATCTGATCACAGTCTGTTACTGCTCAAAGCCTTCAGTTGTTCACTCTTTCTTGGAATGGCTCACTCCATTTCTCTGTCACCTGATTTATGAGACTGTTCTTATTCTCCCCACCCACACACACACGCCCTCCAGGCCTGCCCAGAAATGATTTGAAAGGTGGTGTACTACACCAAAATGGGAGAGTCTAGAGGAAGGTTGGTTTGAGGAGAGAGAAGATGATGGCGTTTCATTTTGGACACGTTGGAGATGCCTGTGGTTCAGACATGTAGAGATGTCCAGCTACTTGAGCGGGATTGATAAATCTGGAAATGATTCACATAGAGATGATGATTGAACTGAACAAGATTTAACTGTCATAGTAATGATAAAGACATGTATGTCCTTTTAAAGCTTACAGTGTTCTCCACACGCATTCTCTCTTGAGCTTTCCAACCACTCTATGAAGTAGGTGATGTTGGTATTACTGCCTCCATTTTCCATATGAGGAAGCAGAGGTTCAGAGAGGTCACTCATGTACCCATGGTTGCCCCCTAAGTGTCAGAAATGGATTTTAACTGCAGTTTCCTTGGCTTCAGATCTGACATCTACTACACCACATAGCACAGAGAGAATGGAAGAGGGCCCCAAGCCTTGGGAGTACCCATGGGTAGAGGGTTAGGATGTGAATACAAACCGAGTAAAGGAGGAGAATCAGGGGAGGAACTCAGAACTGGAGGAGCAGGCAGGAGTTGGTGGTAGTCAGTTTTGCCTCAAATGCTGCAAAGAGGATAAAGACTGAGAATCAGCTGTCAGTCAGCAAAGAAGAGGTCATTAACCAATTGGGAGGGACAGGGTGTGTTTGGAAGCCAAACTGCACAGAATTTCCATGTCTATTTATTCACTCATAAAATACAGGGATTGGATAATATTGTTAACCCCACTTTAGATATTTAAATCTCTATCTTTACAGATATTTATATTTAATGAAATAGATCATATCTTTCTATACTTGGAAATTGAGACCTGTAAATTAGCTTAAATATATATATATATATATATATATATAATATATTTACGTGTGTGTGTTGCGTATTTTGTCATGTATTTACTTCTTTATATCGTCATCATCAGTGGATGAAGAGCCGATTTTCTTGGTTTTTTATGAATATGAGATTATGATCAAGGGTGGTACACCCTCTGGAAAATATTCTTGGAGTCTCTTTCAAGCCCATAAGCAGTATATTTTTCTCTCTCTCTCCTAGGTTTACAAGTTGTCCTGAATTCCATTATAAAAGCCATGGTTCCCCTCCTCCATATTGCCCTTTTGGTATTATTTGTAATCATAATCTATGCTATTATAGGATTGGAACTTTTTATTGGGAAAATGCACAAATCTTGTTTTTTCACTGATACAGGTAAGTAATGAAAATGACAACTATCCTGTTAAAAATACTCCAGCACTCTCATCCAGTTGAGAAAACCTTGGTTGTTTTGGAGGGTAAGAGTAAGATGGAGCTGAACATACATCTTGTGAGCTCAGCGTTGGTATCAGCTGATTAGAACGTGTGGCTTAGTGTGTTGCTCTTCTGCAACTTTCTGAGCTGATAGTGACCCTTTTCTGCGATCCCCTTTTGTGAGTGTGCCTCACAGCCACTACCTGCAGCTTCTGAGGTCAGGAGGGTGAAGGCTGTCCTTGTACTTTCTTCTAAGCCATTTCACCCCAGATATCTATCTCCCTGATTCTGCCACCAATTCCTTTGGATTGAGGCATTGAATAACTCTTTTAAACTGCAGGTGTATTATCTGTAAAGAATAACATTGCGTGATTATAAGCAGCTTAGATTAGTTGATCAGATTAACCACTGTTGAACAGGACCTTGGGAGGACTAAGACTCAGAACAGGTAAGTTTTGATGATGGGAAAATGTTTGAACTATGGGAGCTCGTCTGGGAGATGTTTGGGTGGTTACTATGGAGTGGTGTGAGGCACTGAATGACTGTGAAGAGGAGGTGACAAAAACTCCCTCCATTGGGATGTTCATCCAGAACCTGCTATGGGGATTCAGGAAATGCCTTTGCTTTCTGCTGCCGCATTGCACTGCTCTTGCCCTATGTCTAGGTGATACCCTTTGGGTTTGTTTGCAGATATCTTAGCTGAAGACGACCCAGCACCTTGTGCGTTCTCAGGGAATGGGCGCCAATGTACCGCCAATGGCACGGAATGTAGAAGTGGATGGGTTGGACCAAATGGAGGCATTACCAACTTTGATAATTTTGCCTTTGCAATGCTTACTGTTTTCCAATGTATTACTATGGAAGGCTGGACAGATGTGTTGTACTGGGTAAGTAGCTGGGTGATACATTGCTTGACCTTGCTTGGATGATTCCTAGTTTGTTAGCATGTTGCATAAAGTACACTGGAGAGATTGATGGAAAGGGGGCCTTGGGAGAAGTGCCAGTAGGAAGAGGAATACATACTCTTCATTGCTCATGCCATGAGATTCTTGGTTTTAGGTAATGAAGCTATGTCTACTACTTGGAGTTAAAGTTTCAGGTCTGCAGGCCTCCTACTGCTCTTTCTGAATTCCCTGTACTGAAGTGTTTGCAGGGTAATGCCCCCTTCAGTGCTCTTCTTTAACAAGCACGTGTGCCAATTGGCTCTTCTCTTCCCTGGATGTGCCACCATTTGGGGCACATGGTTGGGTCTTGTGGCCTTTTCCTTGCCTCCTCTCCTGGCACTGCAGAGGGTTGCCAAGGTTGATCTGCTGTAGCTGCCCGGAGCTTGTGGTGGGGAGAAACACTCTTTATCCTTCCTTTCTTTAGAGTAGTTCTCCAGACTCTAAATGGGACACAGTTAAGGCAGGATAAAAGTAGAGCCTCCTTCCTTTCTCCTTTTCCATGAGTTTCTTTTTGTACTCCAGATTTGTTATCTCAGTGTTTCCCTTTTGCGTTTTGAGATTGCTGTGACTTGGCTCAGCATAGTTTCAGGTCCTCCTTCTCTCAGGGGCTACAGAACCTTTGCCAAACAAGTGCGGCCTCTGAGTTTGCTCCAAGGCCTATTAACTATGTAAACTGTGAAGACCTTCTCACGCTTGTTGGTGTTGGACCCACTAGGTTTGGCCAGCTTTACATGTCAGTTTTATTATAGTCACCCCTGCCTCTGCTACACCTGCAGCACTAGTAATAGTAAAGCCAGCACAGTGGCATTTCAACTTTTCCATAGCTAATTTTCCATGAAATTGGAGTATAAAAGTCCTATGATTTTTATTTTATTTTATTCCTTGATACAGAACAGCCTAAACCACAGACCCATTTTGAGTCTGCATCTTAGTCCAAGTGGAATGAACCAGGGCCCTAATCCTCAGTTACCTTTGTAAATGGTCATTGCTATATATCATAGGCCTTCAAATAAAGGAGCAGCATCTTCCATCAAGGCACAGAGCCCTAGGCACTGTGACAGCTGAGATAGCATGGCACAACTTTTCTAAAGAGTCTTGTTTCACTAAGCCAGTAAAAAGGCCTCTTTAAGAGGAAAGCAAAGAAACTTGGATAAATATCCCTTTTGACTCACCTGAAGGCCAATAAAGAGGGTAATGTATGTGTTTAGAAGGTCAATCCAAAAGTGATTATTCTCTCTAAAGTTTAGGTCTAATTTGATAAATGTGGTTTAAGCATCATTCAGCATGTTTCTTTGTCTGTTTTTCTAAATTATCTTGGAAGTGTGTCTGAGATTGTGTGTATGTCTTGTGTGTCAGTTTGTTTTCTATCATTTACATTTCCAAAGAAATCCCTTATGATGTAGATAATTTAGGGAGGAATCTAAAGTATTTTTTGTTGGTTGAATTTAGAATGTGACTGCTCAAGAT
Source organism: Potorous gilbertii (assembly GCA_028658325.1). Classification (NCBI taxonomy): domain Eukaryota; kingdom Metazoa; phylum Chordata; class Mammalia; order Diprotodontia; family Potoroidae; genus Potorous; species Potorous gilbertii. Next base: position 10,026,878 of record CM053772.1, read on the forward strand.
GCCTGTATGTTGGGTGAAGAATGAAGCCAAACCAGTGGAGAAAGGTTTCCTCGGGGCAGGGCCTGCTTTTCTAGTTAGCAACCCTCAGAGGTCTCAGTTGCATTCTCTTCCTAAGGTTCCTAAGTTACAAGGGAGAACCTAAATGTTCTGCTGCTAGACTCACTCCAGACAAGCACTCAAACCAGGACCCTGCCTAAAGAATACCCTAGGAAAAACAACACTTTTTTCCATTTTATTTAAAGACAAAACCAGTGGCTTTCCTTGGCTGAATTTTCTAGTAGAATGTGAGCTCCTCAAGGACAGGGACTGTGTCACCTTTGTGTCCACGACCGCAGCACTCAGCACTGGCTCAACAGATGCTTGTTGCCTGCTTGGTCAGCTTCATCTGTCATCAAGGTGAATCGTGATCGCTGGCGCAATAGTATTCAACCGTAGGGTGATTTTTGATCTTTATATTACGTTTTTTTCTCCTTAATTCTTTCTTTCACTGTGAGTTTTCTGCTGCCCAACCCTCAGCGAAAACCTAATCAGTTTTACGATTAGAGAAGATAAGAGGCAATTCCTCGGGCCGTCAGCAGCAGAAGGAATTTCCGGATATCCTTCCGAAAACCTTCAAGGGTTGCCTGAATTGATAATTACTGTTGTTGTTGTTAATGTGACAATTCTGTGGTAAATAATTTCACAGTAATGGCAGTATCACGTGCTGTTTTAAATGTGGAAGAGCAGTTCCTATTGTAGAAATCATAGCACAGATTCTGTGGAGGATAAAGGTGATTTGCCCCTCCGTACTTCAGGACATGTTGTGGAGGAGCAAGGCCTGAAACTCAAGGATCATGGTTCCCTGATCTATGCTTTTTGCTTTGGTGGGGTCTCATACTTGTGAGAGAAGTGAGTGAGGACACTAGGACAGATGCACATTGAACTCCCTATATGTTGTGCAATTGCATTCGCCTTTTAGATTATTGCAGATGAATGAACAAACACTGGCAGATATTAGGAAGTACCAGAGTCATTTTTATGACTCATTTACTGTACTTCCCTAAACTCATACTACAATAATGGAGGAGGGATAGTGATAAAATCTGTCTAAGAGACTTTAGTGTTTTTAGGGACCAGAACTAGTCATTTGGTCCAAAAGTATTAATGTTGTGGGCCATGCTCACACAACTGCTAAGTGTGGCCCAAACCTGATTAAAATATCATTGAGAAATATTTAAGAAAATAAATAAAAATACAATAAAACATAGATACTCTTACGTAGTTTTCTAAGTCAGAATGTGGCCTCCAGGGATCCTTATGTACACTTTAGTGGTCCCATTTTCTATTTGGGTTTAACACCACTGATTTAGTCTATGCATATTTTATAGATGAGGTGATTAAGTCCTGGAGGTTGAGTTCTCTTCTTCCAGAGGACTTGTTTTACATCATGACTTCTTGTGTAAGAGTGTAGTTTTATAGCAAACTTAGGTATTAGAAATGCCTGATTTAACAGAAAGTTCCAGACCCTTTTTGGATCCATGGGATCAATGTGTCCATTCCTTCTGAAATGGTGAGCTGGAAGTCTGATTTTGTCAACAGTGCTTATCTTCCTAAAATTAATATCATCCATTATGGTTTTTTTGCTCCCAAGGATATTTTCTTTGCAGGATGCACAGGGATAGATGGAAATCAGCTTCCCCTGAGTACAGACCCACTAGACACCCAAAGTGTCAGCCATTATTGATGCTCACCAGGCCTCAGATTTCTGCGCTCTGGGATGTACCGTAGGTCCAACTAATCAAAAGAATTTGATGACATATAAGACATTTCTGCAACTCCAGGGCAGCCCAGAGGTGTCCAAAGCAGAGAGGGTTTTATATTCTCTTAGGAGCCAAATTGAAAAGTATGATCACTGCTAGTTTTATTTTTGTATGTTTGTTTTTTCACTGAGGTTAGTCCCATAACTGACTCATTACTTCTGCTTGTCCAATTACATCAGTAGTATGAACTGGTTGTTATTTACAAGTCAAGTTTTCTGATACTTCCTGAAAGAGGAGGACAGTATATTTAAATGCTTAAACAGATCTTTCAACCATTGTTAATGGAGGGAATCGTCACTGAGTAGAATAGTTTCATATATGTCCCTGTAGTGTTTTACCAATCTCATAAGTGCCTTAATTCCCAAGGATATGTGAAAAATCATGTATAGGTTTTGAAAAATGAAATATATATGGGTTCACTTTAAGGAAATTCACTGTCCTCTAATTTAGACTTTTCAAGCAGTTTTTTTGTGGGGGAGATGAGGATTGGAAGGAGGAAAGTGATCAAGGAGAGGCAAAGATGGGACAGCTGGGCTATTCACAATACAAAAGAATTTTCCAGTGTAAAAAAAGTCACTAATGTATTTCTTTAAGTAGGGAGCTCCTGGGGCACTCAAAAGTGTAATTTTATTTACAAAAGGTGTTTTAGACTCAGAGGCAAGATGGCAAAATGGAAAGACCTCAGTAAACTAGGAGTCAAGAGATCTTGATCTTACTTCCAGCTTGCTCCTTCATGAGCTGGGTGACCCCTAGGGAAGAAAGGCTCTGAGTCTCTGTTTTCATGGCCCCTCTGATCCCTTCCAACTTTAGCCTTCTCTCATTCAGACATTTAGGAGCTCATGTACATGTGAACGTAGAAGGGAGAACTCATTGATTGCTTTGGCATATGGATAAGGTCAGCATAAAGCTCTTCTTTTAGGTGTCATTTCCATCAGATGGGGAGATCACCGTAGAGTCTAAAAGTTTTCAGAGCCATAAGTGACACGGGCTCTATAGGGAACCTAACTGTGTTCCCTCTTTGATATTTGTAGACCGTGGGTTGTTGGTTAATTAGGATTAAGATTTCTTTCCCCATTGAAAATAATACTGACTCATGGCTCACGGAGTCCTTCAGGAAGCCCCCACGTACAAACAGCTCAGGCCCAAGGACGGCCTCTCCAGCTTATCAGCTAATTCTTTTTTTCTGCAATTCTCATACTCATAACACATAAGTACTTCTGGGATGCCAAGTTCCAGAATTGTTTTAAATCGGTAAGAAGCCCCTCCAGTTGACCTTTGGTATGTGTCATCATTGTGTAGCTCACAAGCTACCAGAGAGCTGAAACTAGAGTCAGGAGACACTTGATACCTGCTCTTTCCTCTCAGACTTACTGGCCGGGAAAACATGAGTAAGTCATATACCTCCCTAGGCCTGATTCCTCATCTGTAAAATGGAGATAATAAACCCCACCAAATTCTAGTGTCAGAAATGGCACCAGTGGCCAGCTAATACAACCCATATCTGAGAAACTTTCTTTACAGTGTTCCGAGAAGGACCTCATATAGCCTGTGTTGGAAGATAGTGGGTATCTCCTGAAGCAGCCCACTTGACTTTTGGATAGCTCTTAATTGTTAGCAAAGTTCTTCCTTACATTAAGCTCCAATTTGCTTCTTTCCACTTTCTGCCCGTTACCTTGGTTCTACCTTCTTAAGTCAAGCCAAGCTAGTCCCATTCTTCCAGGGGACAGTGCTGCAAATACTTGAAGGTAGATCCCTTGTTGTTCCTTTCCACTCTCCCACCCTAAGACTTCTCTTCTCTGGGCCACACATCCCTGTTCAAAATAGGATATGAATTCAAGGCCTTCACAGACCTGTACAGATTGGCCTTCTTTAAAAGTGCTTCCCAGCTTGTGAAAGTCAAAAACTTATTTTGAAAGCTGTACCACTCATAACTGAATACAGTTCTTCAGATGTCTGACATACTACATAGTACGCTTGGACAAATACTGAGTGTCTCCTAATTATGGGTCCTCTGCTAAGTGCTGAGCCTTTGAAGGCCAAAATGAAATGGTCTGTGCATTCAAGGACCTTTCACTCTCCTGGTAGGGAGGACAACATGCGCCCTGATCATGAGGAATGATCCCTTGCTCTGGGTTCACATGCCAGTGCTCTTAGAGACTGCTCAAAAATCATTCTTTTGGGCTCATTTTGCCCCCCTCCCTAGTTTGCCTGGAAACCTTAGAATATTTTGTGTCTCAGTCTTTTCTCCATAGATATGGACAAAAGGCCCCTATATACCAAGCACTTATGCTAACAACTATTAGATATGAATGGGATTTTTTTTTTACTCCACAGAAAAGAAGCAGAAAAATCCCAAGGGCTCATGGAATTGCTATGAAAACCAAATGAGACACTGTGTACCAACAGCTTTGCAAACTGTAGTGTGCACTGTAAATGGCAGCTGGCATCAAGGAGTATTACTGTTCCAGGTGCTGCCATGTGGCCCTTTAGAGAGAGAAAGATTGTCCTTAGCTAGAGGACACATAGATCTTTGAGCTCTGCAGAGATTCCTTGTCAGAGACAGTCTCCATTTGCAACTGGTAGCAATAGATAAATTCATGGTTATCCACTCTTTGAGTAACAAGTTATTTCATAAATGTTAAATTCTTAGAAGAGCCCAGGTTCTAGATGCTTATGGGGAAAAGGAATATGAGTCCTCTGTGTTGCGGTCTTAACAGCAGCTCTTTTTAAAATTCAATTTTGTTTTCAGATCCACATTTTCATTCACATTCCCAGCTCCTCCACCTCTCTCTGCTTGAGAAAGGAAGCAAAACAAAACCCCCATTACAAACATGTATAGTTAAACAAACAAGTCCCTGCATCTGCCACATCCATAAATAAAAATGTCTTGATCTGCCCTCGGAGTCCATTGCCTTTCCATCTGGAGATGGGTAGCACTTCAATTAGATTTTAAATGTGCAGTGTCACAGGTCATCTAGCACAACCCCGCATTTTACTAATGAGAAGACAGGGAACTTCTGTGATTTCTCCTAGGTCCCACATGCTACTGGTAGCTGAGCCAGAATTTTCACCCAGGTCTTCTTACTCAAGACGTAGAGCTCTTTCCATTGTACCATGTTGCCTCCTCCAGTTCCCCCAGAAACTGTGGTTATAGAATAGCTCTAGGGATGGGTACAAGGAGAAGCCATAGTGCACTTTGCCCATAAATCTTTTGAAAGAGAATTCTTTTTCAGCCTTGCTAGTAAAGTGGGAACCTAAAATTAGAGACACCTTCCAGCCAAGAAGTGTGGGAAGCTGTGGGAAATCACAAGAACTCCAGAGCATTGGGATCTAGGATTAGGGCTTAGTTGCCCAGGTGTGGGCTTCTCTTCCTCCCCCTGAGCCTTTGGTTTTTGCATTGGGTCACAGATCTCTCTCTCTCTCTCTCTCTCTCTCTCTCTCTCCCCACACACCAAATAAGGCAGCAGTGTCTATATGGAAGGCCTGCCCTCTACCTTTCTGCTCAAATTAGTTTATGGAGCTTAATTAGATAAACAATTGTGGCTCAGCACTGGCTCCTTCATTATCTTAATTACCAGTGTGAGATAGTGCAGACTGATAGGAGTTGCATTAAACAAGTCACTTTTCATGTGTCCAAACAGGTGTTTCCCAGGGGATTTAATGTCCTTTCCCTAGACACCAACAACAGATGTTGAGTTGTTTTGGGTTGTTGTTATTTTCCTCATTTGACTGACGTGGAAAAATTCATTAGTACCGTAGAGCTAAAACCTGAAGGAAAGAGCTTAGTAGGAGACTTTGAGAAAGTATTCAGGTTTGAGAAGTACAAGCAAGGCAGCCTTCATACGGTTCAGACGAAGAGATGAAACTGTTTGCAGGAGGAGGATTCAAATGTTTAGACAAACCCTTCCTAATACACGGCCAAAGTTTGCTTTCTCTCTTCTAATTACATTTTCTCTATTAGGCAAGGAACTATTCTTGCTTGACGTTGATCAGCAACTTCAGGAATTTTCTACTTGGTTTTGGGCTTCAAAGTACCCATTGTCCATTGGCCTGTGTCCTGGGCTGCAGGGTAACTCTGCGAACCACTCAGGATTCAGGTTGGGATTGGAGTTGGCCTAAAGGAGCTGCTCCTTTTGGTGCCAAAGGTATCAGTGTCACACCACGAAGGGGACGGTAGCACTCTGCTCTGCCCCCTAGCATTGATGATTTCACTTACTTGGCCTGGCCATGTAGTGAGAGCTTAATGAATACTTGTCTACTGACTTTGCAGACCATATATGTGCCCTTAGAGGTCATCTGGTCTGGTGTCTTCACTTTAGAGATGAGGAAACCAAGGCTCCCAAAGTGAAGTGACTTACTTATTGTCACACTGCTTAATTAGTTGAGCTAGGATTTGAGCCCAGACTCCTCCTGACGTATCCAGCACTTTCCAGTTCTCTCAGTATGGCTCAGAACCACTAGCTTCTACTGTTCTAAATCCAAGAACTGATGAAGATTCAAGGGTTCCTTTCTCCTCCAGAATCCCTCCATGTAGGTATAGTTTGGATATTTCATTTAAGAATTACAGATGGTTTAGAAGGTGCAGAGAGAAAAACTGTGGGAGAGAATTCTTTGGAAGAAGAAGGAAAAAATGTTTTTATAGCATTCTCAAAATCTTTTTGTGATGCTTGGAATCTGTCACTTTGTTTTCTTTCAAGCTTGGCCAAATAAGGTCCCAGAATGTCCCCAGGAAGTTCCCTGACAAGTATAACTTGACCTTTAAGGGATGTTGCACTTTTGTTATGGTGTTAAGTTTGGGTTCAATCCAAATGTTTTCACTAACCCAGCATGAGGCTAGGGAAAGCTGCACAAACTCTCTGAGCTGCCAAGGACCTTGATGGCCATCTGATTCAGCACTGATATTTGGGGAAAAGAACACCCAACTCACCACTCTGGCCACCAAATGATCATCTGGGCTTTTGACTCTAAGACCTCTAGGCAGAGAGAACCTATTACTTTCCCAAGCAACCCATTCACTTGGGGTTCACTCTCTTTGTTAAGATTTTTTTAGCTTCTCTCCATTAATTGTTCCTTGGCCTGTTCTCTGAGACTAAACAGAGCAAGACATGTTTCTCTTCCACATGACCAAACTTCAGAGACTCAAATGTGCCCTACCTAAAACAAACATATCCTTGAGGAATCCTTCTTCAGAATCTGGGAGCTCCAGAAGTGGGTCATTATGGCCTTCAATTACTAAGTGTTTCAGGCTGAGTGCCATTCTCAAGGAAGATCTGAGTTCAAATTAAGCCTCAGATACTGACTAGCTGTGTGACCTAGACAAGTCACCTTACTTCTGTGTGCCTCAGTTTCTTGAATTGTAAAATAAGGGTAATAGCAGCACCTATCTCACAGGATTGCTGTGAGGGTCAGATGAGATCGTGGTTGTGAAAAGCCCTCAGCACAGTCTGGCAGATAGTAGATACTGTAGAACTGCTTGTTCCATTCTGTCTCCTTCCCTTCAGACAGAGGATTACATTTGCACATGCTAGGGAAAAGCAAAGATAGGAAGAGAAAAAAACCCTGATGAGGAGATGTTGGCAATCAGAACTTTGTATCCAACAATCCCATTGTCATAAATGCAGCCCCCGGCAAAGCAGTTTAGAAATTAGCTTTTTTTTTGGTCCAGTTAGAGGACCTTTTCTGAAATTCATCAGTTAGTTCAGATCCCTTTTAGAAAGTTACAGAAAACCTATTCTCCTGTCCTTCCATGTGTCCAAAGTCTGATTTTTCTCAGGAAGATGAATGTTGCACTCATCATTTATGTATGTGTGCTGGGTGTTGTAGTGAATGTGCGTTTGCTGCTACTGCTGCTGCCTCTCATTCAAATCTTGGGAAATGTTTAGAAGAATGTGTAGAATTCTGTCTCTAATATAAAGCTTTAACTTTTTAAAAAACTGATTCTGAATTTTCCTTACTAAATTCTGTAATAACCCGCTTCTCTAAGCCCATCTTGTTTCTTGCAGATGAATGATGCTATGGGATTTGAGTTACCCTGGGTCTATTTTGTCAGTCTCGTCATCTTTGGGTCATTTTTCGTACTAAATCTTGTACTTGGTGTATTGAGCGGGTAAGCGACACCTCTTTCATCATGAAAGCAGAGCCCCAAGGACAGTTGCCAAGACCACACAGGCATTGCTAAATGGGGGCCATTTCAGACAAGGTGACACATTCAACAAATTAGACAGTATGTGAATATAGAGTAAACGTACATCTCCCTTCTCTCATTCTATGAAGACATACATCCTTGTTGAGTTTTTTTCAAAGCAAAACTGCCTTTCTCTGACATTTAGGAAGGCAAAGTCATAAAAAAGATAATTGACTAAATTCATAATTGGAGTTTTATCCATTGCCTTCCCTTTCTAGCTTTTTAAAATGAGCAGTTTTGTCACCATTGTGTCCCTTTGGCCGAAAGGGTCTGAAAGGACAGAACAAGGCCAACTTCTTGGTTCCCCGGAGTCTAATTTTCAGGAGTAGAAGTGGCTCCATTGGGAAATACTTAGAGAGGCCCAGGCCAGCCTTGGCTGGTGGAGGAAATGCCTGAGGGGTGTGGCAGCTGCGGCTGGGGCTCTGCTCTTTAGTGACTGGATAACTTGTAACGAATTTCCTTACATTTTACAGGTAAATGATGCAATAGGATGGGAATGGCCATGGGTGTATTTTGTTAGTCTGATCATCCTTGGCTCATTTTTCGTCCTTAACCTGGTTCTTGGTGTGCTTAGTGGGTAAGCAGCCCGGTCATTGTTGCCTATGTCCCTGAGCAGCGTGAGTGGCCTTGTGGAGGCTCCCAGCTGCTCAGCGGAGGCTTCTTTGCATGCACTTTGAATTCTTTCGTCACTTCTTCTAGTGTGGTGCTTTGGGATTGAGATGTGGTCCCTCTGCCTGTATCTGTCTGTGTGACCTTATGTGGTAACAGCATTTGCCAGACACTATTGATTATATGAGGCACTCATCACCTCACCTTGAAAACTCACCTGTGTAGCCAGTCACAGCCTGGAATGATGGACTGCAAGTGAGTAAGCTGGTTTTTCCCTCAACTGGGAAAAGGGATATTGTCCCCTTTGAGAAGTCAGGTGGGTAAGAGAAACCAGGTTCTTTAAAATGAACCTATCATGGATCACAGATTCACCAGCATGCTTCTGCTTTTATTGTAAAGGGGTAATATCTTTGGGTTAGAGTGGAGCTACCATAAAGATCTCAGTCATGCTGCTGAGCATGATTCCCTGATCCTCCCTCCCCTCCACTTCCCTCTTCCCCTTTTCTTTCCTTCCCCTTCCCTTTCCCATCCTCTTCTCTTGTCCTTCCCTGCCCTTTCCCTCCAGTTCTTTTTTTTTTCTGTCATTTCCTCCTCCCTGCCTCCCTCCCTTCCTTTCTTAGCTACAGGCACTTTTCTCTTTTAAGATTCCGGCTGTAAGCACTCTTAAATGAATATTTTTTATCAGAGGTCTCTGTTTTTGAAACATATCTCTATTTCCCTTTGTGGCCTTTAAGGCCATCTCTTCTACAGCCTGCCTGTTAGAGCTTCAAGACAGAGGGAGCCACCCACTAAGCAGTGTTGGCATGAAAGTGTGGGCCACACTGGAATCCATTCTTTGTCCTCACTTTTCAATACTGCAGCCATTGTTTCTGTGATTAGAGGAGCCTCCCTCCTTATCATACTGGTGTTGAAGGCTGTGATATTTAATAACCACACAGTCTCCCCCAGTCCTTAAAAGCAGCTGCTGTCTGTGCTGCCTGCCGCCATTATAGCCAGTAGAGTGGCAGAAAAACCCTCATTCGTGAGAATACATACATCTTGTGGGGTGGCATAGGGAAGCTGTGCTACGGCTGTTTACTAGCTGGTGCCCCTCGTTTGGGGGAAGTTTGTGTATAGATTTGCATTCTTTCTGAGTCTTAGTTTCCTCATCTTTAAAACAGTGCTCATAACTTCTGTGGTCTCTGGATGCCAGCCTTAGTGTACATGAAAACTCTTACTAAAGAATCGAGTGCTGCTATCCATGCTGAAAGCCTTGGGTCCTCCCTGCAAAGATCCTGACATTGTTTAGCCCTTTGTCCCTGACGGTGCTTCCAGCTGTGGTCTTCATTAATTTTTCTGGCTCTCCAAGATTGCCCCTACAATAGACAATCTAGAAGGGTTACATGTGGAACTAATTAATCTTCCTAAGAAAGAAAATTGGTGGGGAGGGAGAAGAACCTTCCTGGGTCATTCCCAGAGTTCATAGAGCACATGATTCTCTTTCCAGAGGACAAAAGGTGGTGAGATAAGAGATGCTTCCCCGTTTTAGTCTTAGTTTGTGTATCTGACCATCCTCATGTCTCCATGGCCTGTCATGGTTCTGTCCTGTGTCTGTTAGCCCAAACCTTGCCTCTCTTCTCTACTGTTATCATTGGGAGGGCATCCTGAGGCTGAGGGAAGATGTGAATTTGGAGCACCTGGGACCTTGGACTAGTCATTTCTACCTTCTCAGTTAACTCTGAAGGAGGGGCTTGGATGATGACCTCTTAAGGTCTCTTCCTGTTCTCAGGCCCAGAATCTGGAGTCTGGCTCCCTTGAGGACATATAACTGGGTGCATAGCAGGTCCTCTTTGGTTGGCTAATATTTTGTCCAGTCTGTTTTTCTATGACTATCTTAAGAAAATAAATTTTCATTTTTCCTAAGCAGCTCATTTGCCCAAACTTTACCTTTTCCTGTATTTAATCACAGCAGAAAGAAAAGCCAAGTACGTCATCGTTTCTCTCATAGCAGTCTGTATATCCCTCAAGATATTGGAGAACATTAAAAAAAAAATCTTATGACAGGTTTTCTGACTTGAGAACTATATATTTAAGAAGCTAAAACCATGAGTATATGGTATACTGTTAGTGCAGGAAGGGGCTGGAGACATCACACCATCCAATATCCTAATTTTGCATCCCAGGAAGCAGGAATCTGAGGAAGGAAAGTTCCTGTGCCCAACATGGCAGAGGCGGGCCCTCATTACCACTTAAGAGTCCATTGTTCTTTGGAAGCTAGGGTCACCACATTGCTGGGTCTGGAGTCAGGAAGACCTGAATTCAAATCATACCTTTGATACTTCCCTGCTGTGTGACCCTGAACAAGCCTCTCTCCACCTCAGTTTCCTTATCTGTAAAATGGGGGTAGTAACAGCACCTGTCTCCTAGAGCTTCTGTGAAGCAAAATGAGATAATATGTACAAGGTGTTTGGCAAACCTTATAGTGATACAAGAAGTGACAAGATCTTTAGTATTGTTTCCCTACTACCTAGAATTGCCCATGAAGCTAATTTTCCCAGAACTATTTTTGCTAAGCATATTTTACTTTCTCTTCACATTTTTAGAACCTCTGTATATTGAAATGATGATGTGGAAGAAATTTGATTCCCAGGAGGGGGAAAAAATCACCTTTATTTTACAACCATAGTTGCCAGACTGTTCTGTTCATAAACTACTTGACCTCTGACCCTCACATTCAAAGACACAATGACTGAGGGGGCAGCTGTAAACTGGACACTGCCTGCTACGTTTTGAAATGTTGACCGGGAGCCTTCTCCGTGGGCCTCCCTTACTGCTCTGCATGACTGTTCCCTGTTCCATTGCCAAGGCTGTGTCTACAGACTCCAGCTGACAGAAAAATGACTCTTGTCATAGAAAATTTTCATAGATTTCCCCAGGTATGGGGCCTTTGTTTGTAGCATTAAAGACCTGCTAACTTTGCCAAGTAGTGGTTCCAAGCCCTTTAGGAAGAACAATATGGGATTTTTACCAGGTGTCATGCTGCTTCTCCTCTCCCCTCTCCTCTCCCACGGAAATGTTATGTCCCCTACATTTATTTTTTCATAAATTATAAGCTCATAGATTTCTTTAGGGCTGGATTCAACTGTAGGCATCATTTCATACAACCTCCTTGTTTTACAGATGAGGTAACTTGGACCCAGATAGGTGAAATACCAAAAGTCTTGCAGAGAGTAATTTGTAGAATCCAGATTTGAATCCAAGCCCTCAGGCTCCCAAGCAGGGCCCTTTCCACTATGCTCTGGTGATGCATTGACAGTTAATGTCATTCTTGAAAAATTAGAAATGTCTAGGGGGATTTTAAACCCAGTTTTTGTGACCACTTGTTTAGCATTTTTCAAAAAGAACCTGGCTGTGATGGCTGCACAGGAGCCTCAATTGGAGGGCATAGGATGAACACAGATCAGTGCTCAGGTAGAGCCCAGGGTGTGGTTGCACACAGGCCCTCTAGACTGCAGGCTTCCACCTCTGGTGTCCTGCTCTTTGACGCTGTGTGTGCCTTGACCTCTGTTCACTGTTATATAAGCTGCATTCTCCCTGCCTCTCTGAGTTCCCATGTGGCCATTCCACGGTCTCCTCTCTCTGACTGCCTTCGTCTTTTGCACTGCATGTTGGAGGTGTGATCTTGACTGTTTTGATGTGTCCTGAGACTACTGATTTGGAGGGATTTTGGTTTTATATCAGATCCAGTTTTAAGGTGAGTGACATGCCTTACAGACTTAGATTGTATTTGCAGAAGTAACCAAACACAAACATTGACTAACACCTCAAGGGGAGCTTTGAGGAGATGCTAGAACAGAAATTCATAGGAGGAACTGTGAGGCTTTGGGCTTTCATTACAATTTTCATCAAGTTAGCAAGAGATGTTTCTTATGCTCAGGAATTACAAACCATATGAAATATTAGTCAATAGCTAGGACAATTTATGTTTCACTTTCTTAAATCAACTTTTGAGAAACCTTGTAGTTATTCTCGTTTTAAACTCTAGATGCTACTTACACTTAAAAGATGTCATTGAAGTGTTTTGTTTTCACATGGCCTGTATTTCCCCTTTATCCTCCCCTGTTCCATCTGTACTCTGCCCTATCTAGCCATATAACAACAACAACAAAATGAATGATGGAATTCTGACTGTTCTTTCCAACTGCTATTGACAGCACTAAAGTAGACCCTAGCACTAAAGTAGAAGAGAAGCCAGTGACTTGTCAATGCTCAGCATCTCCATCACGTTCCTGGGAGGTCACATGATGACCTTTGAACCTGTATCCGCCCCATGCACCAGGGAAGCATGTTGAGTTTCAGTCACAGCCTTGGGTCACTGTTGACTTAAGAGAAGTAGCTTGTGACTGATGGTTAGGAATACCAACTAACTCAGTGAAGTGAGAATAGTCCTTTAATCTATTTTCCATACTTATAAAATGAAGACAGTACTTATTCCTTTAACTTCATTTGGAGGCTATGTTGGCCTGAGGGTTGGGGTGAGGATAGTCAAGGTGAATCAGTGAAAAGTCTGAATTATAATATGTCTTAAAAGAAACATAACTCAGTAAACACCAAAGGGTTAAATGACAGATCCTGAAGTTCAAGGAACTTCAGTTTTACTGAAGGCATCAGGAACATCTCCATGGGTAGCAGTACTGGGGTAAGGAGATGTGCTGGTGACTTGGTTAGCTATTAAGGGGGAGAAAGTAAGGCTTTTGAGAGGTTAGAGCTTGTAGTAAGTATGAATTTAGGTTAAGATCATTTCTGTTTGCAAGCTCCTAGTGTGGGTCAGGCTTTGGGGAAAAATCAGAGGGATTCCCTGTCATCAAATAGTTTACCTGCTACTTGGGGGAAGGTGGGGAATATAAGTGTAAACTGAGAAGTCCATCTCAGTTAATTTAAGGAGGCGGGGAGCACACCAGCCACTAGGAAGATGAGGAAAGTCTGCCCGAGGCAGATCCTTCTTGAGATGAAGGAAGCTAGGGATCCTAAGAGATGGAGGTGAGCAGAGGGCATTGCAGGCAATGGGGATGTTCTGAGCAAAGACCACAGGTAGCAAGTGGATGAGTTTGGCTGGAACATAGGATGCATGAAGTCAACCATGGCTCTGTGTGTCAGGTACTATGGGAGGTGCTGGGGATTCAGAGACCAAAAAACCCAAACCCCCCTCTTTGTTCGAAAGGAGCTTACATTCTGCTGGGGAAGATGATGTACACACATATAAATAGATATAAAATATACACATTGTTAAACACAACGGTTTGGGCATTTGGAAGAGGCACCAACAGCTGTGAAGGATCAAGGAAATGCTCCTGTCAGAGGTAGTGGTCAGCTTGGAGGACTCTAGTCATTTTATGATGCAGAGGTGAGTGAGGAAGGGAATTATAGGCACTAAGCCAAAAAGTCCCCACTGTGATGGAGAAGGGCTGTAGAAGTGCTGGAGAGGAAGGTCAGAGGTTCAGGAGAAGAGATAGCTGTCAAAGAGGGAAGGACAGAGTTCAGGATCAGGGGCTAGAACTGGTGAGGGTGATGGGGGTTCAAAGTGGCAAAAACAGATGCCAGGAGAGTAGGAGAGGTTGAGGCCTGACAGGACAGTATGTTTGAAGGGAACATGAATGTTGAAATTAGCAAGCGTGAGAGCTCCTTCCTTCTTGTGAAAGGAGGGAGAAGGGCCAGGAGGTCAACAGATATGTTAGGATATTTTTAGTTAGAGCTAGGCAGAATGAAGGAACAGAACCCCATAGGAATTGGGAGAGGTTGGAAGAGGCATTAGAGACCCTTTGTCAGGAGTCTTCAGGAGAAGGCTAGGTTTATGTGAGCGTCAGAAGATGAAAAAGTATTACCTGAAGACATTGTTGATGAAGGGAGATGGTTTGTTAGTGACAGAAGTGGGTATCCAGAGTTTGCCCCTGAAAGGGGTGGCAGATGAAAACAGGCACTGGGGAGGGGCTGGCGATGAGAGAAGACAGCAAGCTAAGAGGATGGAAGGTTTGACTTGAGATGACAGTGACCCTGGATGAGCAAGAGGTGGCACTATGGTAGCCACAGGGAGCTAGGACCAAGTAGGGACACACTTTTAGACTAATCATCCCAAACATGCTAATTAGAATCAGAGTGAGTCTACGCTAATAATGTCTCCAGGATGGGATCTCATCGTGGTTATCACTTTCAGAGTTTGTAGGATCCTAGAATCTCGTGGCACTTTTTTTAACTTTTGTAAGTTATAGAGTTACATGAACTAATATTTATCAAAGTATATGATCTTACTATATTCTACCAAAGTATGCCTTTAATGAATCGATGATTGGAATACCGAGACACCTCTGTTCTCAGCTGTATGTGATGTCTGAGGCCTGATTGGGAGTAAGCTTCTCTGGTTGGCTGTGCAGTGGGTTTATGAGACTGATCATGTGGCCGGAGAATGCCCAAGCTTGGGGTAACTTGAAGGACATACCTAAATCAGCCCTCTCAGGGAAGAACAAGTCAGACAAATTAGATTGAAAGTCCATTTTTAAAAAATTTATTTATTTATTTTTAGTTTTCAGTAGAAAGTTTTTTTTTTTTAAAAATAGAACACCAAATCTCCTCTTTTAAAAATATACAAACCACAAATATACTTTTAAAACAGTGAGCTTTCTTGTTGCTGAATTAAAAAGCTTTCTGCTGGAGGAAACAGCCAGATCCCGATATCATTGGTACAAGACTTGGGAACTGCTGCATCTGAAATCAGAGCGAGTGGGAACTCCTCTGCTGCTGGCTGCTAGCTCTGGTTTCCATAGAAATGGATGGCAGATCTGTAAAGGAGTTTTCGCTGATCTTTGTTTCCCTGGCATCTGTTTCCCTGGCAACAACAGTGGCTGGATCTAGTAGAAGTCCTCACTTCCTCATGTCAGCACTGACTACACAACTTCCAAGCTCCCTTAGAAAATTATTTTAACAGTAGCAAGAAGTTTAAGATCTCGGCTAGCTTTAGTCCTGTTGGCACAAGTGGAACCCACACTGCAGCTTAGCAGTTTCACTCCAGATCATTGCCATGCGAGTTTCATGTCACATGCATAGTTTATTTCCGACTCATGCTGCCATGGGAAAGGAAGTTTTCTAGGGAATCCTTTCAGGGGGTCAGATCACTACATTACTTAAACCTAAATCCTGGAAGAGAGAATTTAAAAATTAATGCTATCTCACTAATGTGTACAACTCTACCTCTTGACAAAGCCACTAAGCTAGGAATGATTTAGATTAAAGTCATAACTTTTCTACACTACCCACACAATAGGTGGCATTTTCAAGGGCTGTTATAGTCACAGATGAGAAGAGTGTTTTATGGGCTTTGTCATTGAATTCCTTGAAAGACAGATTGGCCAAGGTTGCACAAAGGGGCTATTAAATATGAAATGGTGCTATGCATGTTGTAGTTGTTTAGTTGAATAAAGTCACCAACTATTTTGCTCATCATTTCTGATAAAATTTAACTAGAGCATGTTGTTCTAGGGAGTATAATTGCTTACCGAATATTCATATTACTCCAGAAGACCCATCTTTGTGGACAAAAGAAAATTTCCTTTTTTTTTTAAAGTGCAGTATTTTCATTGTGCTAACCTATGAAGTCTAGACTCCTGAAACTCTCATATTCCCTTCAGGAATGTTACACTGATAAGTTACAAAAGGATGACACCCAAGAAATGATCAGTCTACATCTCAGAGGTTAGTGTGGTACTTTCTTCACAAATAGCCATTTCAGGTTGCTGGTATAAACTCAGCATCCAGGATCTATAAATTTGTAACTTTCTTTTAGTACTACAATTAAATTATTGAAAAAAATCTAAACCTGTTATCCCCTCTTGGAGCCTTTGCAGTTCCACAGTCCCACCTCTATAACCTGCATGCTCTTGCCCCTTACCAAGCTTCCAGCCATTTCCCCACTTGCCTGCAGCACCAACCACCCTGCAAGTCTGCTCTATGCACCGCCTTGTTTCATTCACCTTCTCTTTCTTATCTTGCTTTGCCAAGCATTTTCTCCTTCCCCTTCTCCGGTCTTCCTTTTCTCATCCTGACTCATCGATTCTCTTTGAGCCCATTCCTTCCACTTTAACCTCTTCTCCCAGAAGCCAGAAGTAGAATCTGAATGTGGAAAATGGTTCACATTCACATTTTTCTTGATTCCTCCCAAATTTCCTGACTCCAGATTTAACATTCACCCTTCTTCACAAGTCCAGAGTTCTCTAGATGACCTTTACAACATCCTTGTTATTTTATGCCAGACCTTTTCTCTTCTGTTCCTACAATCAGCTTTCATGGAAAATTGAAGTCAGTTCCATGTAGCAAGTGAGAATCAAGTTAAACATATGGATGAAGTAGAATTGAAAGAATATAGGTTGGAATTAGAAGATCTGTGTTCTGGTCCCATCTCGTGTTCTCATAAAACATTTTGACCTTGGGCAAGTGGTTTACTTTCTTGGACCTCAGTTTCATCTGCGAAATTAAGGGACTGTACTAAACGTGCTCTAAGTTTCCTTCATAGGAGTAGTGAAAGAAATATCTTAAGCTGATAAATTTACATATGGAGGTTCTTTGCTCTCCTCCACTACCTTTTCAGATCCCAGGGTCCCCAGAGCTAAAGTAAGTTTTCAAGGTCCTCACTCCAAACCCAGTGTTCTTCAATAGCGCTATGCTGCTCCCATGAAGATCTTTCTGTGGGGGAATAAAGTCTTCCTATCTGGTTGGACAGATCTGTTTGCGTTTCACATTAAGGTTGAAGGATGAACATTATGGTCTCTGGAAGCCTTTGTTTTGATGTGATAGACTAGGAAGAAGCATAATATTCATTTTGGTTTCTTTCACGTCTTTCTGACTTTCATTTTGGAATAATGACTGTCCTGTTTGTACATACCCTCGGAAGAGAAAGAGGGTCTTGTAATTGTTGTGAGCATGTAAAATCATGGTGAGATTAAAAAGTTCTCCAGTCCTAATAAGTGCCTCCTGGGCTATGGGCTCCACTTCCAAGATGAGTTTGATTTCCTTAAGTCTGATTGTCATGAGATTTAAGGATAAGATTTTAATCCCCAAAGAGCGAGATCATTCCTTCCCAACTCTGCTTTGAATAAATCATGGTAATGAGCCAAGCCATCTTCCTGGAATGCTTGGAATCTTAGAGCATTCTGAGACTTCTCGCTGCCAGAATCGGGGCGGTTTTATCATTCTCAGAAGTATTCTTATCTTGCCTCATCCTAGGTTTGACCAGTCAAAATCTGATATAACGAATAACCTGTCAAGGAGACGGGATTTTTGGGATTGCTTTGTGACCTTTCCCTATAAGATGGCACAGGAAAGCTGGATTTCAGAGGGATTTCTGGGTAAATCTGCAACATCTCCCTCCCATATGTCCTGCTCTCAGAAAATTCATGAATCAAGTATTTATTAGGCATTCACTATGTTCTCACCACTTGGTTCTTGCAGAGTAAAAATTACGAGAATACATGAAACTTGCCCTTGAGAAGCTTAGAATCCAGTCGTGTCAGAAATGCAAACTGTGAAAAGTGTAATTATAAGAAAAGCACGTTGTTGAATTCCAAGGAAATAATTTGAACAATATGTGTATCTATGTATAAATATATGTATGTATGTATGTATACATACACATATACATAAATACATACATACACATATACATACATACACACATATATGTATGTATATAAATTAGTATTGTGATTTTACCAGTAACTGCAAGAGATGCTTTAGAGATTGACTGCTCTTTAACATTATCACTCTACTACGAGCCCATAGCTACTGTGTGTAAAAGTCAGGATTTCAACCCAGGCATTCCTTCCTCCAAGGCTAGCCCTCTATCCACTCTACTTCTCTTCCTCTTAATGGTAAGTTCAAAGGGTGGAAGGATTTTGTGAAAAAGTGGGAGTTGAACTAGACCTGCAGGAGGAACAGCAGGGTTCGGAGAAGTGAGAAGGAGCTGGGAAAAGGCTTGCCAGTTGGGAATACTTTATGAATAAAAATAACATATTCCAAAGAGAGTGGATGGATTAGTCTGTTAAGAACAGAGGCACATATTGAGAATCAGTGAAGGTAAGATTGAGTCAGATGACTGAGGATGAAGGCTTAGAGATCATAACCTAGGACCAAGGAGAAGAATGCCTCCAGGGTGGAAAGTATGGGAATGATGTGAGAAGGGAATTCTTCATCTGACGCTTTGTCAAGAATCTTTGAACTTTTTCAAGCATTTATTAAATGCCTACAATGTTTTAAGCACTGGAAATCCTGGTGCTGAGGAAGTAAGGGCACAAATGAAATAGCCTTTGTTCTTAAGGATGAGGAGACAGTTTCTTCTCCAGAGGAAAAAAAGATGTGAAGTATAGATGAATTCAGTGTAGCTTGGGGATCAAGAAAAGCCTCAGGTACAAAGCAGCCCTTGAGCTAAGCCTTGGAAACCCGTAGGAAATGAGGAATTCTGAAAGTCATGAGGTGAGGGGAAGTGCATTCCAGGCTAGTGGGACAGACCTGGAGAAAGCACAGGGAAAGGCGATGACCATGAAGAGCAGCAGGAACACTGATCTAGCTGGACTGGAGAGGACTTGAAAGAGAAGAGTGTAGAATGAAGCTGGAAATGTAGGTCAGAAGCAGGGAGTGAAGCGGAAGATTCAAGGTTAGATCCTAGAGGTAACAGGAAACCACTAGAGTTTGTTGAGCTTAACAAGTGATATAGAGTTGTGCTTGAAAATAATCACATTGGCAGCTGGGTGGAGGATGGACTGGAGAGGGCAGAGGCCAGAGGTGGGCAAATATTTAGGCAAATGTAGTAACCCAAGCTAGAGGGAATGAGGTGCTCAAGTAGGCTGGTGACTGTGCAAATGAAGAGAAGAAAATGTATAGGAGAGAAGTTGTGGAGGTCAGATACACAGCACATGGCAGATGACTGTTTGCAGGAAGAGAGAGTGAGGAGGCAAAGATGACCTTGAGATTGTGAACCTGAGGGCTGGAAGGATTGTGGTGTCTTCGACAGAGAGAGCTGAGTTCAGAAGGAAGAGGGATAGGGAGAAAGAATTTGTTTGGTTCTGGACCTGGTGAATTTAAGTTAGCTACAGGACATCCAGTTTTATGGTCCAGTTTGGAGATCCAGGACTAAAACTCAGGAGAAAGTGTAGGCCTGGATAAATAGATCTTGAAGTTATCTGTATAGAAATGATCATTGAACCCATAGGTACAGATGAAGTCACTGACAGCAAGCATTTATAGAGAGGAGGGCCCAGGCAGAGTCTTGGAGTATATCCACCAAGCAAGGATGTGACATGGATGCTGATTTAGGAAAGGAGTCGGAGGAGAGGTCAGACAGGTAGAAATGGAGCAAAGAAAGCAGCATCGCCAAAAAGTCAGAGATCCTTGGTAACTTTAGAGAGAGCAGTTTCTGAGAAGTAAATGTGAGATGAAGAAAGTGTGTGGGAGCAACAAGTGTGGTCAGTTTTCTAGGATTCTGGCTGTGAAAGGGAGGGGAGAGAAAGGATGATGCTTGGAGAGCTGTTAGCATCAGGTGCGAAGTTGTTTAAGGGCCATGGACATTGGAGTGTTTGCAGGCATCAGGAAACAGAGCAGAAATGAGGAAAAGATTGAAGTTTAGAGAAACTGAGGATGATTGTGAACCTGATCAAGAGGACCAGTCAAGACCAGTCAAAAGAAGTCAATTTATCTGAAATTGTGATAAGAGGAGAGAATGAGGGATGATGTCAAGGGGTTTATATACGTAAAGTAGGAGAATAGATGGTTTATAGCAAATGGCCTCTTAATAAAGTGTGAGCGTGGGTCTTGGTGAGGGGAGAAGGAGCTGTGAGGAGAGTGAGAGAGCCCGGTTGAAATTAGATTATGTAAATTTGTGGAGGACCAATCAATGCAATTGCATGACTTCTTCCAGCATGGTTCAAAAGTATATCCTATTTGAAATATAAAGCCATTCGCTCCCCCATGGTCTTAGTCATTCTTTTTTGTCCCATTGAGTTGATATATTTTTCTTCTTTTAAGTGAGAAAAAAGACATTGGGGATGAAAGGAAATTCCAAATTCTGAGGATATTCCTGTTCCCCGTAGCCAGTTTATTGGCCAGAACATCCTTAGACCTCATTATTTTTATGCTTTTTAACCTTTGTTTTTGCCTTTGTTTTGTTGGTTCTAAGAAGCAGTTGACCACAAAAGAAAATTCTGGAGTTTTCCAGATATTGTTGTCTTCTGCCTCTTTATACTGCCACTAAGTCCCAACGTGAACCTGAGTGATGAACACAAATCAAAGTTAAACGGTCCTGGGTGATTCTGAGAAAGGACATCCTAATTCCTTATCTATCCTTCAGTCCATGATGAATGTGCTGAGATCCAGGGAGTTTCTTTTTTCATCAGTGTCTTTCACCAGATAGTTTTATATTTATGTGGTGGAATTTTAAATGAACTTCCTAAAAGAAATACATCACACACTGTTGTGTCTCCCTGGTACATTTGACCCTTTCTCCTTTGCTTCTTTTAGTCCTTGTTTCCCCTCTGAATGCCTTCTAATTGCTCCCATTAGCTCCATAGTAGCTAAGGTCCAGAAGACACTGCACTTCAGGCTTCCTAACCAGCAACATGACCCATCCCAGTTTGTTGGCACATAAAAATCAATTCCCTGGAGTTCCATCAGACAGGCTGCTTTTGTGATCCAGCCTGCAGTGGCATACTTCCCTTCTTTCCCTTTGTAGCCAGGGAACTGAAAAATTTATTGTGGTTGTGTTTGGGACCAGGAAACAGTATTAGAAAACTTTGTCTTTGAAAATGTCCTTGTGGTTTGTGAATTGAATAACATTTCTTTAGAGACAGGTTTTCAGGGACCTAGTGATTCAGAAGCACTCATTGTGAGTGTATGCTCAGAGGGGTTGGAATAAGAGAAACTAACCTCTGTGTGTTTCTGAAGAATCCCTTGGAAAAGTGGCTCACATCTCATGTGT
This sequence comes from Potorous gilbertii, assembly GCA_028658325.1. Taxonomy (NCBI): domain Eukaryota; kingdom Metazoa; phylum Chordata; class Mammalia; order Diprotodontia; family Potoroidae; genus Potorous; species Potorous gilbertii. The sequence goes on from CM053772.1 coordinate 10,048,461, forward strand.
GCCCCCCGCCCCAGTCAGATAAATGATAGAACTTCATTATTTTTTTAAAGTCATGTGTCTTACCGTTGGAAGACGATTTTCATTTTTGCTAGAGGTTTTTCTTTGTGTTGTCCTAGGAGCCAGTCTTTAAATGAATTTCCCCATGAAACATCTGGTTGCTCATTCTGTAACAGGAAAGCATGGGCATTTACAGAATGCTTTTCCTTGTTACCCCATCACATGAAGTGAAGAGAGACTTAGGTTTGAAAACTCTGTGACTTTCTAGTTCTGTGACCATGAACAGGTCACGTAAGCTTCTGAACCTTGGTTTTCTCATCTGTAAAGTGACATTAATAATGCTTGTATTAGAAATTTCACCGACTTGTGAGGATTTGCTGAGATAACGTATGTAAAGCCCTTTTCATACCTTAAAACACTGTACAAATATCAGCTATTTTTATTATTGCCTCTCTTAGCAATAGCAAATTCACTTTCACTAGAGTTTTTCAAGCAGAGGTTGAGGAAACCCTTGAGATGCTTCCTGTTCAGGTGTCCTCTAAAGGCCATACCCACACTGAGCCTCTGGGATCCTAAAAACCCTTTGTGAGCAGATACCCAAAGCATTGTCCTTCTGTCCATCTGCCACAAGGGCAAGCGGGCATTGCTTCCCCTGGAAAGTTTTCTCATGTGTACCCTTGTACAAAATGAAGAGACATTTAGATATTTGGATGCTGCACTGAGGAGGGAGTGACAGTGAGCTGTCCTGAATGCTACTGCTGCTTTCTTCAGAAGAAGTGAGCCTGCCCTGACAAGCCTTCTTTCCCACCATGCAGAGCACAGGGTAATGGGGAAAGGGGAGAGCCAAGTCATAGGAAAGGTAGGAGAGTGTATTTTGTGCTTGGAAAGAATAAAAAAGGAATGATCTGTCACAGTAGAAGTAGCTGTTTTTGCTGCCAGCAGACCAGAATTAGAGCACAGTGTCCTTAGAAATGGTTATAGGAGCTTTCTGGGTGATCAGATTTTTCAGCAATTAGAAGGTTGTAAGAAGATAGTTTCCCAAGACCCTCAGAGTCCGGAACTGTTTGCCTATGGTCTGGCTGCACACAATGAGACGTCTGGGTCCGGTAGACGTCTGGGTGAAAGAAGCTATGACTCTCATTTCCTCTGAGCTTGTCGGACTGCTCAATGGTCATGTCTTTATCGCTAATACGTGGTATGGTGAAGGTAAAGAGGTATAAAAGTCCTAAAATGAACATTAGCATTTCTCAAATGTATTATATGGCCGGAGGAAGGGGAGGGAGGTTCTCTGCTTGAGAGGGAGCTGGGTGGAGAGGATAGAGAACTAGACCTGGAGTCTGTTCAAATCTGAGTTGGAATCCTATCTTTGATGCTAATTAGCCGTGCAATTGTGGGCAAGTGACCTCCCCTCTTAGCACCTGTTTCCTAATAAGGAAACCCAGTCAGTGAGGCCACTAGTCCAAAGGTCGGTTCTGCCACCCTTGAACATATATGATAGAAGGAGGGAGAGGAGGAATAAGCATTTGTATGCGCTTACTCTGTGTCAGGCCCTAGACTAAGCACTTTTTAATTTTTGTTTTTTTACAAATATTAAATCGTGAGCAGTAGGTGCTGTTATTGTAAGGTTCCGATAATACACGTAAGTCTTGAGAAACTGTAGCATATTAGCCATGGTCATTATAACTCAGCAACCTTGTTTTGTCCAGTGAAAGCAGGATCAGATGGTCTAGTACTTGGCAAGCCTCAAGTGCTACAGAAGTGACAGATGTTTCTAAAATAGTAATTATTTTTACAATAGCATTTCTTTCACACAACCTCATATCTGAATTATTTGTGTGCAAGTTCTATCCCTTGGATTCATCTAATAAGTTCTTAGAAGTTAGGAATTTTATCTTTTGTAATTTTGAGCACCTTGTGCTCAATAGGCATCAGTGATGATCTGTCAATCTCCTTCTCCCTTTGGCCCAGGAGACATTTTTTCCCTTATGAAGTAATCAGCCCCTATCCCCTGCCCCCATCACTCATGGGAAGGTCCCAGTTTTTTCATGAAGAGCCACAGTTTTCGGGTTTCATGCTTGTCATTGAGAGGTTACCAGGGAGCCTTAGTCACTAATTATGGATTAGTAGTTATTAATTGATCCAGGCTTATAGAAGGAAGACTACATAATGCTTTATTGAAAGTCATCCATTCAAATTATTTTCATAAAAACCCCCTACCACAGGAAATGGGTATTTGTCCTACACTTTGCATTCACTGAAGTAATTGTTTTAGAAAGTGAAGCTAGCTTCTGTTGATCCTTTGCCTAACATTCCCACTTGTTAATTGAATTCAACAACAACATGTCCAACTACTAGTGAGGGGGAAAACTGGAATGAATCTCCGGGGCAGGAGAAGATGGGGAGATCGCAGGAAGGCGATATGGTGGCCCTTTCCAGATGGACATGCCATTCATGGGCTAGTTCAGCCTTAACCTTAAAGTATGTAGGAACATAAAGACTGTCTTCTCCTCCGCATGAGCATGGGAGTCTTAAGAGGATGTGGCTTATTAGTTTGAATTTGATATGTCCTGGAAATGTAAGCTGTGGTACCAGTAGAGAAGATCTCAACAGTTTTGTTTATGCTCCCATTTGAATAAAACCATGTTTTTGTTTTTGTTTTGTTTTTACAAAATATCGGTACATAGAGAGCTACACATTAGGATCTATTTGCTGTAATAAGCAATAGACCCATGTTCCATAGAGGAGTTCAGAAATAAGCTAGAAATGAGGAACCACCACATTTCAAATCCTACCTCTGACACTGAGGAACTGTTTGAGTTCCTGAGAGTCACTTTCCTAGCCACCTCTGTTTCCTCGGCCTCCCAGTTTGTCCTTCTGCCTCCTCTCTCTCCCACTCCAATCCATTCTCCACATATCTGCCAAAATGATTTTCCTGAAGCACGGGTTCAAACATATCCCTGTGCTCAGGGAACTCCAGTATCTCCCTCGTACTTTCCTAACCTAATACAAACCCTTCATTTGTCACCCAAAGCTCTTCATAGCCTGGCTCCCGCCTCCCACCATCACAGACTGTAGACCTTGAGTGTTGTTTCCTCACATTCAGTGCTCCACCCGGCTTTGACCCAGAGACCCCTTGACTCAAAGGATCTCTAGTTCCTTTCAGGACTCAATTCTATATTGTAGATGAAGTTTGTCCTGTTTCTTTCCCCCAGATGCTAATGTTTCCCTCTCCCCTCCCCCCAAATCTTTTCTATCTATTTGTATATCTGTGTGTGGTGTATGCATGTATGTGTGTGTCTTGTATGCATACATATGTATGTGTGTGTCTTGTATGCATACATATGTACGTGTGTGTCTGTGTGTATGTTCTCCAGCTATAAGTTTCTCGAGAGCAAGGAGCATTCCACTTTTTTCCACGCATTCTTTGCATAATGCCTAGCAAAGCACAGGGCGTTTGATTCTCATTGTGCAATTCTTGACTGATTAGCTGACTGAATGAACGAGTGAATGAGTACAGTACTCTGCTTCCTTAGCTGTTCTGTTAGTACCAGCAGCTATCCCCTTCTGCCCCCTCCCTCCCCCTTCCCTCTCCCTCCTCCCTCTTCCTTCTCCTCCTCCTCATTTTCATTTTTCTTTGCTTAGATAGGTTATCTTCTGTTGTGCTCTCACAAACTGGTTTCCATCCCTGAATTCCTCTCCCAGTATGGTAAAATTGATATGAGAGTAAAACTTTTATTTTTCCAGGTTGGTAAAGTGATAGAGACTTTTTCATTTGTGAAGGCCATCATCTAGTCAAAGATCTCCCAATTAGTGTAGATGAGGCATCAAAGAGTGGTTTATGTCAAATATTGAAATTGAAAATAAACTATGCAATATAAACCCTGCCCAGGGAATGCAGCAAAAATTTTTTTTAAATTGACAAGAATATTTTTAATCTCTCTCCCATCCCCCAAATAAAAAAGAAGAAAACCAAGCCCTTGTGATAATATGCATAGTCAAGGAAAACAAATTCTGACTTGATCATGTGCAGAAATGTGTATCTCCTTCTTCATCTGGAGTCTACCACCCCTCTGCCAGAAGCAGAGGCATCTGCCTCAGTTCCCTTGGAATTGTGCTTGGACATTGCACTGAAAAGAGTTCCTAAACAGTAAAAGTTGAGAAAGCCTTTTTCATGGCTTGAAACTAGGGTTAGTATGAAATATAATGGTTCACTAGGACCCTGTAGGACAAGAAATGTTCTGTTTATAGTTAGTGACTAAGAAATCCATGGACCTTCGACAATCCTCTCCCGGCAGAAGGTGAGAGTCTTGAAGGTTTCTCCTACATGAAGGAGCTAGCCTCCTCGGAAGGAGCAGAGGCTCAAAGGGGAAAGCTTTCCCCAGGAAGGATGGGGGTTCACACAATACTAATTACTATAGCACTTTTTTAAAGCTTCAAAACCATTTTCAGTTATTGTAGTTCTGGAATGGTCTTTCAAGGCAGCTGGACCTAGGGTAGTGTGGATGTGAATCTAAACATGTATTTTTAAATGGGTATAAGCCTGAGTGTCTGAGAGATATCAGGTCCCTCAGATGGAGGAGCTACGAAATAAAGAAGTGATAGAAAGGGAGCTTTGAGGTCATGCCAGCTGGCCTATTCCCCCTCCTCCTCCACAACATTCCAGACCCATTCCTGAGCATTCCTAGTGCTAGGTACTCTGAGAGATACTGAGATAGAAGATACAGTGCAGTGCCCAAAGTGCTGTCACTCCTCATCTGGGCCTCCTGGCTCCTGGGTTTCCTTCACCGCTTGTTTCGAACCTGACCATATTCTGAGGCCTTTCCTGCCAGCAATGTCCCTCTGAGATCCCCTTCCTTCTGCCTCGCACACATCTTGTATATTTCAGGTTATTTACTTGGAGGGTGGGGGCTATTTTTGTCTTTCTTTGAGTCTCCAGTGCATACCATAGCATCTGGCACATAGTAAGACCTTTGATAAATGCTTGCTGACTGACTTTGGTGTGGTCTAAAGAGGCAGGGCAATTTGTCATGAATGACTCAGACCTGCAGCTGTGATTTTTTAGGACTTGAGAAAGCCACTGTTGAGCAGGGGATAGTAAAGCAGTATGTCAAAGGAAACTTGATCTTTTAAGGAATAGTGGGAATGAAAAGAGTTTGGGGCAATATAGAGGGATAGGCCAGGCCAGTGGGTGTGCAGGTATGTTTTGGGACAATGTTTTGACAAGTCTGGCTTAAGGGGAAAGTTTCTTTTAAGAGGGTGCAGGTTGGGGAAGATGAGCCCAATAGACACTTAATCATGTGTATTGGATTAAATTGTGGAGGACTTAGAAAGTCAGGTAGAAGTGTTTCACGGTGATCCTGTAGATGATGGTGAACTATCAGTATTTTTGAGTAGGACTGTGACAGTTCACTTCTAGGTCCATAACAGAAAACCAGTGCCAACAGAGGCAAAGCCAAAGGGAAGATTGCTTACTTTGTTAAGATGCTTTTGCATGCAATGCTCTAGCTGTCCACTGCTAGGGAGCTGTACACAAATTAGTTGGCAACAAACTTCAAGTTGTTGTTATATCAAACTGTCAGGGAGATTCTTCAGTGAATAATTGCTTCTGGAAAGAAGAAATACCTAGAGGGAAGGTTTTTCAACAACCTTGAACCAGAAAATTGAATTTATTGAGCTGGTAGAAAAAGAGGGAGAATGGAAGGCTTAGTGGGGAGGATGTCAGGTCATGAGGCCGTGTTAGGAGATCCTGAGAGCTCTTCAGGTCTAGCCAAAAAAATCTAGCCATCCCTGGAGTGGACCATGGGGGGAGGCAGTACAGTTCAAATGGCTTGGGTTCATGCTCTTGCTCTGCCTCTTGTTACGTGAGTGATCTTCATAAGGTCCTTATTTCTCTCTGCCTTAATTTACTCATTGTCCTGTCTTCCATGTAGTTGAAAGACCTTCCAGCTCAGGAAGGATGACTGCTTTGGGCACATTCCTTCATTGAGTACATACTTGCTGAAGATGTGGAGGCCACGTACTGGCCTACATCTCAGAGGCAAGGAGGACTGTAGACGTGAAATGACATAGAAATGAAATTAGACACAGCCCTTGCTCAATGGGAGCTTCTATTCTCGTAGGGACATAACATGTGAATAACATGCAACTGCTTTAGAAAAAGAATGAGCTCTTTCTGTCTGACTTTGTGGAGTGTGGAAAAATTGTTCCTAATGCTTTCACCTCTATTCTCATAGCATCGTAGAATTATGTATTTGGAAGATTCCTTCAGGATCACAGAATTTCACCCCTTTTCACAGAGGGGGCAAATGACTCAGGTGATTTGTTCAGAGTCCCATGGTTGGTGGCATAATCTGATCTAGAATTCGGACCCATTTCTAGGCCTCGGCTGTTTCTATGAGTTGCCAAAGTCATACAGGGTCCTTGGGGCAGGGATTATCTTCAGTTTAGATAAGAAAATGAAAGAGCCTCTTTCAGATTAGCCTAGCAAGGTGACCTGCTGTCCAGAGCTTTGTCCAGTTCTCTCCCACTTTCAGTCTCTTCAGGGAATGTCAGTGAAGTGAAAACAACAGCACTGCCAATGTTCTTATTACAGCCCTGGGGAATTTGCAAAGCATTTTGTGATCTTTACGTCGCTGAAGCTTCACTTCAGCTCTCTGCAGTAGGTAGGATTATCCCCATTTTGTAGATGAGAGTACTAAGGGCCAGGGACAGTAGGATTTAAACCTAGGTTTTCCTTACATGTAGTTGTAGCACACTCAGGCCACTACAGCAAGGATCTTCCTTAGCTTAGCTTATCTTCCTTATCTTAGCTACTGGAGGCCTTTCACAATATGGTGCTCAACTTCTGAGAGTTGAGAGGCTTACAAATTCAGTAGGAATAACCAAAATGATGTTACAGCCCAAAGATCCTGTGCTTCCTATCTTTGTTTGCATTAATAGAAGGATAATGTTTGGATTGAGGGAGGTGACGGTGTCACCGTATATCACTTTGGTGAGAACACTTTTCGAGTTTTGTATCTAGTTTGGGCTTCACATTTGAAGGATGTTGATGAGATGGAGCCTGAGCTAAATGGCCCTCCATGGTGTAAGGGGACTCAAGACTTCTGTGTGTATGTTGGTTGGAGGATCTGCAGTTATTTAATTAGAAGAAGAACATCCAGGCATTTGAAAGCTTGTCTTATTGGAGAGTGATTAGATTTGTTCCACTTGGTGACAGGTGGTAAGACAAGGAGCAGTTGGTGGAGTGTACTGCCTCAGATGTAGTGAGTTTCCCATCCATGAAGGTCTTCGGGTGGAGGTTCTAAGTGGTCATTTATCGGTTATATTGTAGAGGATTGGTCCGAGCTGCATATCAGATTAGGGGACTTCTTAGTTACCTTCCAACTCTGAGATTCGCCTTTCTGTAGGTAACAGAAAACTCATCTTCTCTTATAAAATTATCAGGGTATGTGTGTTTATCACAGAAACCATTTTTTCACGTGTTGTCAGTTTTAGCCCATGGGACTTCAAGAAAGTAATCATCATTCAAGTCTTTCAAAAACATTTATTAAGCTCCTACTGTGTAGAGAGTTCTTGTGTCACAACTACAGATACCCATAATAACCCACAGTCCTCCTTACATGATAAGTATGTTAGACAGTGACGGAACAAAGCATAAGGTGAAATCTAAAGCAAAAGGCCCACCCTAAACTGGGGCATCAGGCAAGTTTTCCCAGAGTAGGAGACGTTTCTTTGGAAATAGGTTGGGTAGGAAGTCATCAGGCATGGAGAGGAGGGACATTTTGGCAGAGGTAAAACCTTGAGTCAAATCAAGGAGATGGAGGATGCGTGGTCAACTTGGAGGAGAGGGTCTGTAGCGTATTGTGGATGAATCATAGATTTTTGTGGAATTGACCATTATAATATGGGGCTCTAAACAGGTTGGGTTTGTTGTGGATTGGTTTTATCGTGGACCCTTTGGCAGTCTGGTGAAGAAGCCTATGGACCCCTTCTCAGAGTCATAATTTTAAATATTTAAAGGAAATACTTAATTTTAGCTAGAGATCAATGGAAATAAAGGTGTCACGTTTTCCCGGGCAAGAAATCTATCACGGATCCTGTTACATCCTTCCGTCTAAAGGTGGGTTGGTGTGACATTGTGGAAGGCCTCCAGTAGCTAAGCAGAGAAACTTGAACTTGGCAGGCTCTGGGCAGGCCTGAGGATTTCTGAGTAGATCAGAGGTGAGACTTGGCAGGAGAGGACTTCAATAGTTCCAACACATGATAATGATGTCACTGGATTCATGGCAGTGGAGGTAGAGAAGAGGAAGCAGCTGAGAGATTGGAGGTGCTGCTGCTTAATAACCGATCAAGGTCAAGAAATAAGAGAGAAGAAATCATCAAAGGGGACCATGAGGTTTCACACCTGGCTGATGAGATGGCTCTATAGGCAGAAATAGAAGGAAAGAACTCAGGCTTTGAGGAAAGAAGTAGCTTAGATCTGGGCACGATGACCTTGAGATAGATGTTGCTGAGATAGCCAGGGGAGAATGTCCTTGGGCCAACTGGGGAAGCCAGGTATGGCTCAGGAGGCTGGGCAAGGTGGTATGTTCTTAGAATTATGCCTATTAGAAGTAGACGAACCTCAGAGACCATCCAGTGTAACCTAACATTTATAGATAAGGAAACTGAGACCCACCAAGGTTAAATGGCTAGTCCAAGGTTACCCAGGCAGTAAGAGGCCCAGACAAGTTTTTTCTTCATTCTTCTGACTTCAGAGTCAGTGCCTTTTCTAGTGTCTAGTGCAGGAGTGGGGAACCTACTGACTGGAGGTCACATGTGGCCCTCTGAGGCCTCAAATGAGGCCGTTTGACTGAATCAAAACTTCAGAGAACAAATCTCCTTAATAAAAGGATTTGTTCTGTAAAACTTGGGCTCAGTCAAAAGGCTGCGCCCAAGGACCTAGAAGGCCTCATGTGGCCTTGAGGCTGCAGGTTCCCCACCCCTGGTCTAGTGTATCCATTATTCTGCAATCCTCAGAAGAGATTAAAAATGATTTGAGGACAAACTCTTGGAGAAAACCCATCTTAAGAAATCAGGAAAACAAGTTGTCAGCAAAGGAGAAGAGAAGCCATTATAGAGGTAGCAGGACAGGGGAGGGAGTGGACAGCTGTGTCAGAAGGAGCAGAGAATGATGACGGCAAGAAAGGCCATTGAGATAGGTGAAGATGACCTTAGAAAATGCTTGAGGCAGAAACCTAATGGTGAGGTTTGAGAGTCAGCGAGTGGTGAGGAAGGGAGCCGTCAGGTGACACCTTTTTTGAGATGAGTAGTGAAGGGGAGGAGAGAAATGAGACCAGAGCTGGTTGGAATGGAAAGGTTCAGGGGAGGCTTTTTTTTAGGATGGGGTGAATGTCAACATCTTTATAAACGCACAGGAAGAGCCACTGACAGAAGAAATTGAAGGTGCTTGGGGTGTGGGGGGTGACCGAAAAGCTAGTTAGGTCCTGGAATAGGTAGCAAGCAGTGGGGTCAAGGGAAGAAGTCAGTATATTGAGGAAGTTAAGGAATGAAAAGGTCAGCTTGTTGGGAGGCGGGCTCATCAGCAGAGATATGGGAATCCTTGGGGATGATGGCAGGGGATGGGGGAAGAGTATATTCTGAGCCAACAGAATAATTAGAGCTCACAGTTTTAGAGGCTTTTAAAAAAGCCTGAGAAGATAGGTCTCAATTCACTTTATCCTTTGCTGAGTATCTATAAAGATTGAAATGCCATGAGCCCTGCCCCCAAGGAATACACCCTGTACAGAGATAAGGATGATATGAAATGGAAAGAGGTTCACTGTAGAAATATTTGAGGAGTAAGAACACCCTTCCACATGGGAAAACAAGGGAAGGATGCAGGGCATTTTGAAGGGCCAACCTAAGAAGACTGGAATCAGACAGTTGGGAGAGACCTCTACAGCCACTTAGTCTGACCTCTGCACTAAAACAAACCTCTTGGTTTCGGCACCCCTTTACACTCTTAAAGTTTTTTGAGGACATACATCTCTCCCTCAGTTTTTGTTTGTGTTGATTATGTTTCCTGATACATATTAGAAATAAAACCATTTTAATATTGTTTTGAGAATAGCTTTTACGTTACAGACCCCTTGAAAGGAGTTCCGTGGGGAGTTTGGACTGGAAATAGAGATTAAGGGATCGTCATCTGGGTGAAAATGATACATGAAACCATGCACATGGATAAAATCACCAAATGAAGGCCCAGAACAGCATCTGTCACTCACAGTCATCTCATTAGATAGATGCTTTCATTTTACAAAGGGAGAAACAGAAAATGTTCAGTAGATGAAAAGGATCAGAAGAGTGGTTTGTCCACATAGATTTCATGACCTTCAGGAGGGAAGATCCGTGAGAGATGGTGGTGGAAGAATAGTTTAGAAGTGGCAGTATGACACTTCTCCTTGCCCACTGAGCTAGGGAAAGCAAGAGCACCCTCCAGTGGAAGTCTCAGGGATTTGGGTGAGTGGGTGGGAAGCTGGACTTTGCTTAAAGCAGAGGCAAGTTGGTTGAAAAGCTTGAAGGTATAGGGGACGTTATTAATAGTGGCGCAAGGTTCCAGAGTTCCCAGAAGAGCTGGCTGTAACATGGGCATATCTTTAGGGAGTAGGCCTGTGAAGTGCTGATTACGTTAGATGAGAGGGAGGAGTAGGGAATCATGTTGAACAGAGTCTGGGACCAAATGATTGTGATCTCTGCCCACCAGACAAGATTCTGAGCTTTGTATTTTTACCAGTAGGGTATCATCTAAATTCTTGAGTGGGAGAACAATATGATGATAGCATTTAAGGGTGTTGTTTTGGTAGCCATAGGCAAGATGGTTTTGAGTGGGGAGAGCCTGGAGACTAAGGGATCGGTGGCCAAGGCGGTGCTGAATTTCAGTGAGTTTCCGTAGCCCTGCATCTTGGCTGGAGAGAAAATGGGTATGTGTTTGGGGCGATGTCAGATTGGTGCAGAGGGAAGGGAGGGGAAGAATGAGAACACGCCGAGGGTGAAGTGATCTCGGTTTCTGGGTTGTTAGGTTGTTTTTCTTTGTGAAAATTTCTTTTCTTGTCATCAGCATATATCTGGGATAGTTTTTTAAAAGTGTGAATGTAGTAATGCTACCATTCTTGAGACTGTGTCCTCAGGCCCCTCAAAGTTCATCTCCTTGGATAGGCTGCAAAATGTGAACCTGCCAGATCTCTGAAAAGGACTAGGGCGTGAGAGAGAAAAAACAAATTGGAGAAGGCTGCTCCAGTGGCAAGAGTCAAAGCAGACACCAAGGCTCTTCAGCATGAAAAGAATGATCTTGTGAAAGATGCTCTTTTCTTTAGAAAAATTAGACTCACTAAGATAAGTAGTGTTTGAAATCAAACATACTTTTGCTTTTTAAAAACAGGGTGGATTTTTTTTAGCCTTGAGTAGTAATAAGCAGCCTAAAAAGGACTTGGACATTGAGCTGGAGTTGCAGCTTGTATTTCAGGTGTAAGTGAGGCAGATTCCCTTTGATGTTCCTTTGAGCTGTGTCTGAAACGCTAGGGATGATCCAGTTGCTCTTCCATCAGGAAGCCAAGAGGAACTGGTCTCGGGCTGTTGGGTGGTGATTAGGTGAGATGGAACCTGTTCCTAAGACAGTTTAATGGGGGAGTGTCTCACTTCATTGATAGGATTCATTTTTCCAGCATGGGATAAGTTAGAAATTTCCTTGCGCATAGACAGAGATATAGATTAATTGATCGCTCAGAGTACTTCTAGCACTAGGAGTCTTTTGTTCTGTGAATCTGCCAACTATAACAGGATCATGACAGGTTAGAATATGCTCAGCACTACTGTGCTCCCAACATTTTTACTCTTTTGTATTTGAGCAAACTCCAGCAGTCTCCTTTTTTATTTATTCTTTTTCCATATCCTTTTAAGTAGAAGTTCTTAAATTCTTTGGTGTCCCAGACCCCTGTGACTGGTAAAGCCTTTTATTCTGAGACTTCCTTCTCAGAACAATATATTTTTTAATGCATTAAATAAAATACATAGACACTACAAAGGAAATCAATTATATTGAAATATAGTTATCAAAATATTTTTTGAAAATTCATAGATGCCTCTCCTCTCCACACTAGAGTGGCCAGAGACCATATCACACACCAGGGGACCCAAAACAGCAGAGGAATATGCTATTGAGTTTCCTTTCTCCTGTCATATATATATACATGTGTGTGTGTATATGTCATATATATGTATATATACATATATATAGATACATATATCTATATGTCCAGGATATCCTACCTCCTAAACGTGAACTTTGTCTTTAGAGCATGTCAGAATGAATTCTAATGAACCATGCGTCAGTTTGAAATGAGTTGTTTGGAATGCCTGTGTTTTACAGAAATGTGTGCTGTAATTGGCTCGCATGTCTTCCTTTGCTTTGCCATCATTAGAACTAGAACTTTCCAAAATAATCACCCACCCCTTGTATCGAGGCAGGGAGGAGCGGTGGAAAGGGGAAGATGTTCTGCATTTTGTCTGGAAAGGGTAATATTGGAGGTGAAAGTTTTCTTTATAAGCCTCTTTCAGTAAGATGACTATTTTTCCATCTTTAGCATAGTTTATTAGTCATAACAAAATTAGATCAGGTACTAAATATGGCATAAAACTATCCAGGTCATGTGTAGAGATTCAAATTTTAGATCCTCTTTAGATGATCCAGAGATTCACACAGTGATGTGTTTTGATGACTAATAGGATTGAAGAATTTAGTTGTTCAAGACACAATTTATTTTCTTTTAAAGGGCAGGGAGATCAATTACATCCTGGGCTGTTTCTGTTTTTGACACTTGACTAGGAATCTTTATATTGTTGCTCAGGAATGTGGGTGAGTGGCATTTATGAGTGGTTTCTTTTGGATGAATATTTTGGTTAATTAATGGAAGGCTCAGTCTTTTTTTTTTTTTTTTTGCCTACTCTCAAGAAGCCAGAAGACTCTACGTTATTGAGTCATTTCAGTCATGTCTGACTTGTTGTGACCATTTGGGCTTTTCTTGGCAGAGATACTGGAATGGTTTGCCATTTTCTTATCCATTTTACAGATGAGGAAACTGAGATGAACAGGGTATTAAATGACTTGCCCAGAGTCACACAGCTAGTAAGTGTCTGAGGCTGGATTTGAACCTGGGAAGATGAGTCTTCCTGAAACCCGGGCCAACACTCTATCCCTCATGCTACCTAACTGCTCATAGAAGACTAAATCCTAGCTGTCATGAGCCTTTAGTTTGTTGGGACAATTAAGACTAGATTTCACACAATTTAGAAGATCTCTTCCCCTGAGATCCTGGAGGGAGGTGTTATTTCTCCAGAGATGTCAGTTTGTGTCTTGGTTACTCCTGGTTTGGTTTAATAGCACAGCAGCTGAGGGTTTCTAGGTGGTGATCTCATTTGTCCAGTTTACAACCATCTTTTCATGATTGTGAAATGGACTTGCCGTACCTTGAAGGTGTGATGGATGTATTCACATGAAAGGCCTTTATAGAGACAGATGCAGGAGTTAGTTTCAGGGAATGCCCAGGTCGTCTTGGGCTAAAGTATTCTTTGAGTTAGCATGCAGGAACAGAGTGAGACAGTGCTGTTCCCACTTCACACTGAGCCACTTTTTGCCAGGATTCCAACCAGGTTTTGTTTTACTTTTCTTAACCATGGGCCTCATTACTGTCTATGCTCAGAAAGCTGCTGCTGGGACTGTACAGCACTTAAACCACCAGGCATTTTAGGAGTCTGGGAGTTCAGCTGGTTAATCAGTTTGTTTTTTTCTGGAGAGATTGTTTTTCCTTCTCAACCATTTACTTCAGTGTTGGGTATCCAGAATCTCAGAAATATTTGACTAGCTTGAGGAAGGATTAAAGGCAGAGAGTTCACCACTATAGTGGTGTCACTCTGTCTTGAAGCTCCCTGAGGAGAAGGCTGCACTTAGAATGTTATGGGCACTCAGTTCAGGATCCTATCTCATGGCTCCTGCAAAACTTCTTGCTTGGCAGTGCAGATGGCTGCTTGAGTATGAAAACTGGGTAATTATCTACCTTACTCTTGATTTGCCCAGGCAAATACAGAATTTTACAGAGATCCTCACAAAATTGAAGGTTGGCACCACATAGTAGTCAAAAACAATTACTCCTCCGTGAAGACAGGGCTGTGACAGGGTATGGCCTAAAAGGACATATAAGTAAATAAACCAGGAGGGCTTATTTGGCATGGAGAGAGTCTCTCCTGGCCTCTTACTACCTATGGGAATTCTGGGAGCTGCCTTTTTGCTGTCAGGTGTTCCTAAGACTTGGTTTCCCTATTAGAAAGTCCTGAGGCAGATTCCATTCTCAGATTCCCTTGCCTTCTGACAGGGCATTCACAGAGCCTCCACATCTGTGCTTTGAATACACCTTCTCCTTCAGCCAAAGGCCAGCATCCATTGGCCTTTCTCTGAAGAGTCTTATTCCAGGGACAGGGAGATAGAGGGGAGGATGCTGGGGAAATGGAAGCTCCAGGGAGAGATGAGGGAAAGCTCTCGGTGGCTGCACCTGAGACCCTGGCTAAGACTTAGGTATAGAATTAAATCTGTGCAAAGATACTATTTTCTGAGAAATGAGGCATGTGTGCTTTGTTGTGCTCTGTTTTCTCTGCTTCTCTTTAACGTGAAGAAATCAGCACCATGTCTAGTGCTCAGTTGTACTTGCTCCACTTTGCCATGTTGTATGTGTGTCCTGCTGTTCTGACTTGTGATTCTAAACACGCCCTGATTGATGACTCTTCTCTTTGTGTCCCAGAGAGTTTTCAAAGGAAAGAGAAAAGGCCAAAGCCCGGGGGGACTTCCAGAAACTCCGTGAGAAGCAACAACTTGAAGAGGATTTGAAGGGCTACTTGGATTGGATAACTCAAGCAGAAGACATTGACCCCGAGAATGAGGATGAAGGGGGAGATGAGAACAAGCGAAGCAGTGAGTAATGGACTCCCTGCACCCGACCTAGAAGAAACTAAATTCAGTAGGAAGGTTTCCATACTGAAGATGCACATGCACGCAGGCACACACGCATACATGAATGCATGCACACACATGGATGGTTTTCCTCACTGGTATGCTGTCACATCACCCCTCGGGGTGTCCTTTCTCTTCCTTCATTTCAGAAAGAACACTATTCACTCCGGTTCTACATTTTGAACTCCTTTTGTTTTAAATTGTAATTTGGGGAGACAAAGTATCAGATAATGTATATGAAAGCACTTCAGTTATAAAGAACTACATGTCCTCTAAGCACTTATTGGTAGGCATCATTGGTCTTGGTGAGAAAGCTAAACTTTTCCTCTTTTTTTCCCTGTCAAAAGGTCTGGCAGAATCATTGTTGTGGCTAGTTTGAATGTAGAGCCCTGGTCCACTTGGGCCCTTGGAGTATATAAAGGCAATTGGTGCCAGACCTAGAGAAAGGAAATTTTCCTTAAGGTGTAAGTTAATGGCACTGTTCTGTAGCCAGCTGTCAGGGTCTTCTATCCCTCAGGCAGCGTCGCTTATAGTTCCTGAGATGGATTTGTAGGAATCATGAGGACCATGGTAGAAAAAACTGACATTTGTCTGTATCCTAAACCCTACAAAGTGCTGAACATAGTTGATTCCATTGTAGACTCATGATCACCTTGTGAGGTTGGTTCTCTGGGCATCCTCCATGGCAGTGAGTGGCATGACTCTACTTGGATGGGCTACGCTGCTGCTTTTTAGTTGTTTTCAATCTTGTTGACTCTCCGTAACCTGTTTTGGGGTTTCCTGACAAAGATAGTAGATTGATTTGCTATTTCCTTCTCCTACTCATTTTACAAATGAGGAAACTGAGGCAAACAGGGTATTAAGTGACTTGCTCAAGGTCTATTAGTGTCTGAGGCTGGATTTGAACTCAGGAAGATGAGTCTTCTTACCTCTAGGCCTAGCACTCTATGCACTATGGTGCCACCTAGGTCACCAGCTGCAGTACCACTGATGAAATGAAGGCCCCTCAGGCCTTGCCACCCTGTCCTGGGCCCAGGCCAGACTTAAGAGCTCCTTGAGAGGAAGAGGATACATCTGGCCGTTTCTTCCTGTGTCCCCAGGGCTGAGCCCAGAACTGGTGCTTAGGGAATGTTTCATTCTTTGTAATGCTCCCATAAGAATCAGAGGCAAGCGCTGAACCTAGATCTGGTCCCTTCTCCAGGGAGCGCCCCATGACCTGGGAGAAGGTGACTGGAGTGGGAGGCAAGTGCTGAGTCAGCCCATAGACATTTATGAAGTACCTTCTGTTTACTGGGGGCTGGACTGTGGGCACATAGACATAGAGAAACAGCCCCTGTCTCCAAGAGGCCAAGGTTGTGTTGGGAGGCTCCAGTATGTGCTGGGAAGAGGCTGGGATGCAACCCAGTGAAGGCTGAGAAATCTCTCCTCCATCATTGGCTGTTGGTTTAGGCAGAGGACAAAGCAGTGCAGACTTTAGGACCCAGCCTAGCAGGGGCCTCACATTCCGATGCCCAGCATCCCTGGAATAATGATGGTTACGATGGCTGACCTTTCTGTAAAGTGCTTCCACTGCACCAAGCACTCCGTTGTTACTATGTATTATATAATTACGTTATTATTGCCTCATCATGTCACAGCAGCCCTGGGAGGGAAATGTAGCCATTATCCTCATTTTACAGTTGAGCCAACTGAGGCAGACTGAGGGTAAGCAACTTGCCCAGGGTCACACAGCTAGTAAGTGTGAGGTTGGATTTAAATTTGGGTCTTCCTGACTGTTGGCCCAGTGCTCTACCCACTTCACCACCCAACTGTCCCGTAGAAGAAATATTTGTGGTGAGCCGTGGCTCACCACATTCAACCAATGTAAATTAATCACTGCAGTTAGCCAGATATTTCTTGACCATGAAACAGTGCTGTGCATTTCCAGTGGACAGGCTTTTCTCCTTTCTGTTGAAAGGCCTGGAGAAGTATGTCTGGGACATTTGTGATTTGTACAGTTGGTAGCAAGGGCAGAAGGTGTACTTCAAGGGCACAGGTCTGTCGGAAGTCTGGGAATCTAAGGAAGGTAGCCCTCCAGAAGGTTGAGGTCATTCACTTCAGTGCCCTGTCATGGAATCTTCTCTCCTTATATTGATGCCCTTAATTGACTTGAATATATATGTTTATGGAGGACAATGGTGAAATGAATTGTAGGCCAAAATTTACCTATGTTTTGGGTTGCGTTTCCCAACTCCATATGGTTCTGTGTCTCACTTATGGCTGAGTCTTAACTGTTGCAGCACAATATGGGGAAGGGGAAGACAGTGGGAGGGTCTCTATATTCTTTGGAGGAAATTAATTTGGGAGAAGTGAGGAAAATGATGGGGTAGATTTTTGGAAAAAAGTCAGTGAAGGGATTAAAAAAGAGAAGAATGAGAAAGAGAGGAGAGAGAAGAAAATCTTCTCTCCCCAGAATGGATTAGAGGCTGTGTGTTTGGGGTCTGTCAAGTCCCTTGACTTGTTAGGGACTTGATATGTCCCTAACCCTTGATCTGGAATAGTGGAGAAGAGGAAGAGGACAGAGAACAGAGGCAGACTTGACCCTGGTGTCTGCCCTCCAAGGTACAGGGTTAAGGCTGCTGGGAAAGCCATGTGAGGAACCTTTGTGCACAGCTCAGGCTAATATTTAAAGGATTTTTGTCCCTCAAGCTACATACTCACTTGTAGTTGGTAGAGATTAACCAGCAGAGGATTGAGCTTGGGTTTCAGGGAAGCCCTAGAATACATAGTAAAGACGAGTACATTTGTTTCATATCAGCCCAAGATTTTATAAGGGAATATTCAGTTACATTCAAAGAAAATTGATGTATTCTTTGGATGGAAGAAAACAAGAATGCGGCATCTGTGTTTATGAAAAGCTACTCAAAAATGATCAAGAATTAAGCAACTCTCCATATTTAGGTAAAATAGACTATTTATTTTCTCTTTGTAGTGATGGTCTGGATTTTTCTTCCCTCCACCCCCATTTTTTAGATTGTGGCATTCATACTGAACTTTTGAAGTTAATGAACATTAATGAACCTCCTGCCCAACTTTCTCCAGAATTCCAATTTGCCTGTTTCACACAGACCAGGAAATAGGATGCCTCTTTGTGGTGCTATAGTTGCCATTGATATGAGCTCCTCTCCCTAAAACTGTGGCATTCCTACCGGCTCTGGGTTCGTTGATGACGATCTTAGCATTGTGTAACTTCATGAAAAATATTCTGGTGCCAGGGGCCTGGTATCTGCTGTGGAGTTTGAAATTAGTTCTATTTGCAGTGCTCTGAAGAGCAAGCATTTTGGAGAGTCTTGAGAGTTAAAAATCTTATAAAGGAGACCAGTAATGGTATAGCACCATGATGATCCTCAGAAATGCATCTAATAATACAAAGAAGGGAAAGAAATAAAGCCTGTAAAAAACCCACAGTAAATCACCTGAATTAATGTTTTAATTGGTGTTCCAGATACTGGGACTCTATCTCAGATATAGGGGTATTATATTTCCTGCTTTACACTGATGTTTGAGCTTGGAGCGATTAACTGGCTTAATGTTGAGTCCAAAATAGAAAATATTCTTTTCATATGCCTTTTTTCTTTATTGAACTAATTTTGTTGGATGATGGGATTTATTATGGCATGACACATTAAATATTATGCAACTCTTCAGATTTTCATCACCTTGAAGATTAGGCTTTTCAGGAAGTAGTCAGTTACTAAACTTTGCCTAAAATAAAATTATTTATGTGACTATAAGAAAAGAATAAGCACACGCTAGATGAGGAGGAGGAAAGCCTCTCTGAATAGAGATTTCAGAAGGTTGAAGAGATACTGGAGAGATACTGATCTCTGAGGATTTTCCTCTGATGCTTTCCTTTGAAGCAGAGAGGGGACCCAGTGTTCAAGTTACCCTGGCCAGGGCTGAGGAGTTCCTAAGCCTTTTTTGTATCTCTCTAATGAGATCTCATCACTTCTTGTCAAAATAATGTTTTTAAATGCATAAAATAAAATGCGTAGAGTTACCAAGGAAAGCATATCAAAATACATTTATAAAATGTGAAAAAAAATAAAGTTCACAGACTCCCTGAAATCTATCCCTGAATCCCTTGGGCAGAGTCTTTAACTTGGAGTGAAAATGTTCTCTCTATCAGCAGAGCTAGATTATGATTGTTGGAAATGTTTCCAAATAAAGTTTTAGATATGGTGCCTTGGAAGGAGCACCAGATCTGGTGACAGGAAAACCTGAATTCAAATCCAATCTCAGACACTTCCTAGCTGTGTGACCCTGAGCAAGACCCTGCTTGTCTCAATTTCCTTATCTGTAAAATAAGTTGGAGAAGGAAATGGCAAACCACCATACTATCTTTGCCAAGGAAAACCCCATATGGGGTCATGAGGAGTTGGACATGACTGAAAGAACTGGACAACAATAGCCCCATCGTTGCCAGGCATAGCTAGTCAGAAGCCTTTGTTCTGTCTTTGTATATATTTGGGTGCTTGAAAGCCCCTATGACAACTTTATTTTATTTGGGGGCATTACTGACCAATGCTTGGGTCAGACCGCACCAGTACAATTATAATTGAACCTCATGCCATGTTTTATCAAGGATATTGTTCAAGGCACCTTGTCCAGGGGAAGATGACCAGGATAGTGGGAGGGCTGGAAATCACGTGATTTAGGAATAAGTTAAGAGAGTTGGAGAATTGCAGAAAAGGGTTGTTTAGGTGTAAGAAGAAGAAATATTATTGACATAAAGGGTTTAAAGGATCCTTTATTTTAGAAGGATTCATTTTGCTCTGTTTGGCTCCAGAGGGTAAAAGTAGGAAAGATGTGTGCAAATAACAGCAGGAAAGATTAAACTTTGCTATCAGGAAAACTTCCCAGAAGCATGAGTTGCCCAGTGGGTACTGAGCCCATTTGTTGACCGGAGATTTTCGGCCTGACTTTGGATTGGGTGGCTACCTGTTGGATGTGTTGTAGAAGAGTTCCTGGTTCAGACAGGCAGGAAACCAGTGCCTTCCTGAGGGTCCTTCCAGCCCTGATATTCTGTAATTTTATCATTCATCTGGGATCATCATTTTAGTTTGGATCATATGTGAACATGTTCGCACCTGTGAAACAGGTAAGAAGCCACCTGAGAGACTGTCAAGCCCAGCCACTTCTCTTATAGATGGGGAAACGAGAAGGGACAAGGGACTTGGCCAGAGTCACACAGGCAGAAGGAGAGCTAGCATTTGAACCCAGATCCTTTGACTCTTTCCGGTTGGTTAGATTGAGAACTTAGGGCATGACTGCACCTGAAGTATCACCATTAAAGATGCTGTCCACTTAGAAGGAAGCCTTCAGAGGAGAAGTTCAGGTAGTCTTAGGTTACATGCCAGGGGTCAGCGTTTAGGAAGATCATTGACCGAAGCTGAAGAAAGTCCAGAGGATGATGACCACAATAGTGTTGGGCCTTCAGCTCATCCCACGTGAGGATCAGTGGAAGGAATTGGGGCTGTTTAGCCTGAAAAAATCGGAAGACCTGTAGGAGAGCAGAAAGATGACACCCATCCTGAAACATCTGAAAGGTTGTCACATCAAAGAATGACTGACTTTATTTTACTTAAAACCATTAGGAGCAATAGGTGGAAACTTCAAGGAGATTTAGTCTGGATTTAAAGAAATCATTTCCAAACAGGTAGAATTCGAACCATGGTTGCCCCGGGGTTAGAAGATTCCCTTTTATGAGAGGTCATTAGGGCAGGCTGGATGACAGTCTCTTGGGAATGTTGTAGAAGCAGAATCACCAAACACAAGCATGCAGCTTGGCTTCTGAGCGCAGCCGAGGTAGAAGAAAATGTAATTGGGAAATATTTAACGCAACAGAATAAAATATAATCAGACATAGATAATATTCGATTGAAATCAATTTTATGTTAAAGTTACCCTTAGAATTAATTCAATTTAAGATTAAATAGCTAATATTACATTTAAAATTATGTCAATATGCCGTCAGGATTCTTCTTTAAAGATTGTGCCCCTTTCTATTTGAGTTTGGTAGCCCTGGCATGACAGGGAATTCTCCATCAGGTGGGAGTAGATCTGAGGTACTGGGATTCTGTGATACCTTGGAGGGGCCACCAGAAGAGGTGATGGGAGAGCTGTCATGGCAGGAAGAAGATAAGCTGTCCTCTGGAGCCTCCTGACTGTGCTGGGAAGATGCCCAAGGGCTAATTTGCATTGTATTGAACTGTTTGTCACTGTCTCCCTGACAGTCAGCAGGTCCTGGACCAGGAGTCTCCAAGTCAGCTACGGCCACCTTTTCACTTCAGGATTCCAAGGTCCTTGAATTTTGGAGAACATCATACCTGACGACGGTATTATTTTTAGCAGAAATTGTAGATGCAGATTTCTGGCTTTCAGCATTAGTTTCTGGTTCATCAGCACTTGCTATCAAACAGCAGCTAAAAAGTCAAGGATTTATAGAGTCACTCAGATTTCCTTTCTGCTTAGCAGAGCAGATGTCACTACTCAGTTGCATGTTTATTTTTTGTTCCCTTTTTCCCCTTGACCTATATTACCCAGCACCATACTTTCCTTAGAAGGGGGAAAAAAGCAGAAAATCTGAGCTAGTTAGCTGAACTGTGATGGTTTCCAGGCTAACCCTAAGCAGGCCATGTACATATATGGCCTAGTAAAAATGTCATTCATATATATATATGTGTGTGTGTGTGTGTGTGTGTGTGTGTGTGTGTGTGTGTGTGTGTGTGTCTACACACACACATGCACAAATTCAGACTAGGAGCCCAGCTTTACACATTTGATAGAGTGGCTGAAGTTCCCCCATGCAAGTGAATTCTTGAGTGTTTGGCAGATTTTAAGTGTCATTTGTTTAACTTTTTTGCTGAGCTTCAAGTTACTTTAGAACTCCTGCCAGATCTCTGAGCAGTTTTTCAGACATATGCAGCTGCTTTTGAGTTAACAATGGAGATTTTCTAGGACTATTAAAATCTGGAAGCCTGAAAGTCTATTTTAAACTTTTCTCATTGTCAGTGATTAGTACTTTAAAAAGCTGAGAGCAATGAAATACTTCACCAGAAAACTTATTCTGAAGTTCTGGCAAAAAAAACATGGTGGCTTTGCTGTGAAAATCCTAATGACCAATACTTTCTCTTAGTGGTCATAGTCAGAGGACAAAGACACTTGGTTTTGCTGGATTGATAAACACTCTTTGGGTTAGTCTGTGCCTCCTTACTCCAGGGCTCTGCTCTGGGTCCCCTTGCTCACTTGATGGCTGCCTCAGCTCCTCTGGCTAGAACTATCATTTCTAGAGAGACTGACTCTGTTGAGCTTGCTCTAGTGTTTCCCTTCTGAGTTTCAATTCCATATCACCAACAACCCTTTGGACCTTTTGAGTGACATGTTCCATTTGTTGTGGCTAAGTTGTTTCAGTCATGTCCAATTCTTTATGAGGCCATTTGGGGTTTTCTTGGAAAAGATAGTGGACTGGTTTGCCTTTTCCTTCTCCAGTTCATTTTACAGACAAGGAACTGAGGCAAACAGGGTGAAGTGACTTGCCTAGGGTCCACACGTAGCTAAGTGTCTGAGGCTAGATTTGAACTTGGGAAGATAATGTCTTACTGACTTCTGACTCTACACTCTATGCACTATGGCGCCCCCTCCCTGCCCTGGCATGCTTCATAGGCATCTTAAATTCAACATGTCTCAAACAGCATATTATCCTTACTTCGATCTAACCGCTCTTCCCAACTTTTCTATCACCACCCTCAATAACATCATTCTCTTAATCAATAGTGTTTAAAATCTTGGTGTAACCTTTGATGCGTCATTTGGCAAGTCTTATCATCTTTAAAGGGTGACACCGCCTTCTCTGAACTCCTCCCCATTTCTGAAGCTTTACCAGCATAACAAAGGGATGGCACCATCACCGTATAAGCACATGCCAGGGGAACTTGATGGACAGGGTTTGCTGTCTGCCTTCTTTAATTTCATGCTACTACCCAAAAACCCTAATCTGTGCATTTACCCTTTGGAGATGTGCAGAGTTTGTGAATGTCATTTGTGAGCTTGCTGTGGTTAATCAGGTAGTCTTTCTTTTCTGAAAAAGGTGTTTTTGTTTTTATTTGATCTATCAGATTAGTTTCTTTACCATTAATTTATTTCAGGGCACAAGTTAAAAATTGGAAACACTCAGACAATAATTTTAAAGAAAGTAGGAGAAGATTTTGTGGCATGTGGTCAGATTTTCAAGGGACTCCCTCCTCTGGAAAAAACCTGTGGGACAATCTTGAGTCTTGGAAGAGGCCCCTCCCCTCCCCCCAGTGGCTTTCTAAATGGAATCCTTGAGCACCCCAGGGATCAGACCTCTGTCCTGTGAATACTTCCCCAAAAAGTTACCCTCCCAACCCAGAGCTGCCCCTTTCCTTAGATAGGTAACTGCTCATTGTCTAGATACAGGAGTCTCAAGTTTTCAACCAAAGAGAGAAATGAAGTCATTTTATTGATGTTCATAGAGGCAGAAGTCAAAATTTCAGGAGATTGCCACTTAAAAGTGAGAATCTCTGTCCAAAGACCAGCAAGTCACCATTTTACTGAAAGAATGGAACCTTATCTTTAGGGCCTGCTTTCCAGGTCCATCTCAAGGGTGTGGCTGGTCATGGAGGAGATCTCCAGAACCCATCCATTCTGAGGTTCCTTGATTCTCTGACTGCAGCTCCAGACCTAGCCTGCTATTCCTCTGTCTTTGCTAGATTAATGTCTTTTCTTTTTTTGGTTTTATTTCCCAATATCAAACAAGGAATAGAGGCTGTCACAAAATATAAAAGAAATAATTTTAGTTACGTGAAATGAAAAAAAAGTTTTGGCACAGAAAATAATGACCAGAATAAAAAAATAAAATGTTGATTGGGGGGAAAAATCTTTTCATAAATTGCTTCCGTTAAGGGTCTGATAGCTAACATATAAAAGAAATTAGCACAAATATATGAGATCAGGATACATTATCCAATGAATTTTGAAAGTATATAAACAATTCTCAAAAGAATTTCAGTCTTAACCATATGAAAGATTGATTCAGATCACTGTCATAAGAAAAATGCACATCAAAACAACTTCTGTGTCTGGCCTCACTCCCAGAAAATTGGCAGAGATGACCAAAGATGGAGAGCTTCAAAGCTTCTCAAAGAACACTTACTATGTGAAGCCTTCTCTGATTATCCCCACCTGCTCTCATGCCCCACCACGCACTTGGATTTGTTTTAGATGTACTGATTTATGTACTAGCCATCTCGTGAAAGAAGATAAGCTCCTTGAGGGCAAGGAGTGCTTCATTTTTGTCTTTCCATCCCCAGTGCCAAGCACCAGGTCTGGACGTAGTAGGTACTTAATACGTGCTTACTGAGTGATCGAAGCGAAATGAGTGTCCATAGCTCGGGAGAGGCTGGGTGGATTTAGCTACACGTTTTTAATGGATATTACTGCATTGTGAGAAATAATGAAATGGAATGATTCAGAAAAACATAGGAAAACGTTTATGAACAAACAGCATGAAGTCAGTAGAACCAGGAAAACAAGGTATCTAGGAAGTGTAATAATGTAAATAGGAAAAAATAAAAACCCTACCAAGTTGCATGTAATGTAAATTATAATGACTGAGTTTGGCCTCGAAGATGAATTGAGAGAGAACATGGAGAATATCCATTCGTTCATGGAGTTGGAGGGACTATGAGAACCTAATGTTGCGTATGTTATCAGACAGTTGTGTTCATTAGTTTTGCTGAGGATCAGGATATATCTGGGAATGAGGGTGATAATAAATCAGTGTGTGACTGAAGACCTTAGAGTAACAGCAGGCAAGAGTCCCAGAATGGAGGGGTTCTGGAGATGTCCCCCATGACCGGGCATACCCTTGAGATGGACCTGGAAAGGAGGCCCCTCATGATATGGTTCTGTTCTTCCAGTAGAATGTAGACTTGCTGGTCTTTGGACAAGGATTCTCGCTATGAAGTAGCAAGAATTAAAATCATCTACACATAGTATAAAAGTAGTGAGACTCTTAGCACTCAGCACCTCCTTTTCAGTGACTGCTGCTAGCACTACAGAAAAGCCAAGGATCCTTGGGTTGGTGTGGTTGGTGTTTGGTTTCCTGGCTTCTGCTGTCATTGCCCTTACTCAGAGCTTACTATGTGCTTGGCCTAGTGCTAGAGTTGGAAACCTGGAAAACTCCCCACGGTTCCCTCTCCATCCCCTCTCAGCTGAGGACCTTGCCTCGTATTTCGTAAAAGAATTGAGTCCAACTTACGAGAACCCCTTCTTGCCCCACCTTCATCTCCCATCATGCAGATGGTCTTACGAATTCAGGAGCTGAGAGTCTAAGGGGAGAGAGACAACGAGTGCATAGGTAGCTATGTGCATATAGGTGACACTGGGGCTAGGAGGCTCAGGAAACACTCTCTGGACAAAGTGACACTGGAAATGAACTGGGAAGGACTAACGGATTCCAGGAGGCAGCTGCTTTCCCTATCCCAGTGATTCTGGATCCCTGGCTGCCATCCTTCCAACCCCATTCTTCATACCCCGAAGGCTGATCTCTTTTCCCACCCACCCACCTCCCTCTCTAAACCTGCCCACTCCTTCCTCGGGGCTCTCTGGAGGGCCTGCTTCGTGTCGTCAAACGTGTTGATCATAAGTAACACACTTGTTTTCATCCTAAATATTTTCCTTTCCCCTTTCTGCCTTTCACTGATGACACAAACTCCCTGAGCTCTCTCACTGGACCAGCTGCATTTCAGTTTATTCTCCTGACTCATTGTTAAGCTGGGTGAGTTGGTTGTTCCTTGCTCTCTATTACCATCGAAGTTCTTCCCTGGGCCTTGTCACTCAAGAACCTCTCCTCCTCATCAGTGAGTTCAGTGCCTGGCCCACAGTCTTTTTCTCTTCCTCCATTCCTGCTCTCATTTTGAGGGAATTTAAACATGAATAGCTACACTCCCTGAAAACTTAGCCTCACCATTCCTCAGTTGGCTCATTTCCCTTGTCATGCTCCTCCACTCTACCTCAGCCATACATCATCATCCCCCTGATCTTTTTATCACCCACAAAAACACCACTTCCATGTTCATGAATGCTGTGATCCCCTTCTCGATCACAATCTAGTGCCATATTGCGGCTTCATCTGCTTGCAGGCCCAAACCCTGTTTTCTTGATCCTGCAGTCCCTCGGTCCTCAGTTCTTTCCCAGTTCTTCACCACAGCACTAACAACAGTGTCCTACCTTCTGCCTCTGGACACTCGGTGAGCTAGTTCCACTTTGCACCGTCCACTTCACCTTATATCACTGGGGACTGGGGAGGGAGGATCTATAGATTTCAGTGTCATCTGTGTGGAGATGATCATTAGTCTCATGGGAACTGATCAGGTCCCCAAGGAAAAGAGTAGAGATTAAAAAGAGAAAAGAGTTTAGGACAAAAACTCTGGTAACATTTAGGGTGCATGAGCAAAGGAGACTGAGAAGGGCCAGACTGGGCAGAGAGCTGGAAGGAAGACCAAGAGAACAGTGTTGTGAAACCCCAGAGAGGAGGAAAGAGGGTCCAGGAAGGAACTATGAAGCAGTTTAGAAGGCTGTGGAGCAATCAGAAAAGGTGAGAACTGAGAAAAGACCTTAAGATTATCATTGAATCCAGGGGGCAGCCTAATACAGTGATTTGGATGGGGTTTGGAATGATAACTAGGTTCTTTGGGCAGATTAAAGGAGGAGAACGTTTCCTGATTTCATAAACACTGTGCAATATCCAAATGGCTCAAGTGGCCTAGGCCCAAGTGATCTCATTTTCATGGCCATTTTTCTACTTTGAAGATAGTTTGTCCATCAACCTGCCCTCTACTTCTCCTATCTAGGAGTAAAAGGTGGGCACAGAGGGGGTTGGGTTTTGAGTGTTTCCTTTCGCACTTTTCAGGTTGTCTGATCCATCCTCTTCTACATGTTTCTCTTTACTGCCAGTAACCTGAGATCCCTCTTTGTGCATGCTGCTAGACCACCTTGAGATTTTACATCACTTGGAGATGTGGTCCTTTCCCTCAAAAATGACATTTGTAAAGTTTCATGCCCTTGAAGCAGTCATAGAGTTTAAAGGTCAATTAGAGGCCAGCCTGTGCCACCTCCTTATTTTGTTGTGTCTGACTCTTGGTGACCCCATTTGGGATTTTCTTGGCGAGATACTGGAGAGTTCACCATTTCTGTCACCAGGTCATTTTATAAATGAAGAAACTGAGGGAAACAAAGATTAAGCAACTTGCCAAGGGTCACAGAGTTAGTAAGATTGAGGCCAGATTTGACTGACTCCAGGTCTAGTGCTCTATCTACTGTGCCACCTAGCTTCCCCCAACTTCCCTGTTTTACAGATAAGTAAACTGGAGCCCCAGGAAAGGGGAGGTTGCTTATTTAATTACTACCTTTCCTGTCACTAGTAAGTGGCAGATGAAGGACCAAGTCCTTGAAACCTACTTCAGGGCTGTTTTCATTGGCAGACAGGAGGGCATAATGCACCAACTGCAGTACCACTTTGGTTAGGGCAGCTTCTTAATGAGGGACCATTTACCACTGTCTAGGAGGATCATAGAATATGAATGTCCCTTTTTACTGTTCACTTACTGAGCAGTGAAATGAATACATCCTCTGACTATACAATCTTACTCTACACTTTCTTCTTTCTTTTAGTAAGGGGTATCTATGCCCTTGTAGTCATGAGTCCCATTCCCACCAGTCATTGAGACAGGTGAGACTAAATGAGTCAGATTGTGCCATCAGCTCCATCTCTCCCCCATTCTGTTGGAAGAGTCTCAGGGCTGTGAGGCTCCCGGTGGGTCTGTGCCCACTTACGTGGCTGCCTCTTTTACTTTGCTGTTTCTTTGCATTGGTCTTGCTGCCATCTTCTGTATAACAATGGAACTCCCAACATTTAACCTGAAGAGCTTACAGTGGCTGACTTGCTCAAGGATGAGAAAAAGAAGCGGATGCTTTGCTGTGGCCGCCGCCGCCACCACCACCGCCGCCGCCACACTGAAGACCATGGTAACCAATAAGTGCTGTGTGTTTCGCATTGAAGTGCCTTCCTGCTCCCTGCTTCCCCTGGAATCTCTGACTTTCCCTCCTGAAGGGGCTTCCTGTGGAAGCAGTGTGTGCTGCCTTGTGCATGTACTTTCATTCAGTGATTGAATTGCTTGTTTTAAAGCAGTGACTGTGGTGCTTTTAAGTTTGCTTTTCTCTCCATTTTCCCTTAAATGAGTGCCTTGCCATTGTGGATGCAGTGTTGGGCTTCAGCTGTTAAAGCAGTCTTGTTCATGGAGCAGCCTTTGCGGCACCTTTCCACAGTAGTCCAAAACACATTTCTTCTTTTAGAGCCAAAGGGTTCCAATTCTAGGGCAGTGTACCAACTTTCCTCCAGCCTATTTCCCTGTTTTCATTTTCCAAGAGAACTATCCTTTTCGGCACAGAAAAGAATATGGGGAAACGATGTCGGAAGGGAGAGAACAGGCATCAGAAAGGTTTCTGAGAGGAAGTGTTTCCTGAACAGACCTTTGAAGGTCACTGAGGCAGCCAAGAGCTCAGCCAGGCAGTGTCTGAAGCTGCTGCCTCTCCTGCCTGGTGCTTTGGCATTTTCTTACCGGAGTGTCAGCTAGCTCAGGTATGAACTTTGAAATCTATGAAAGCCCTCAGCTTCAAGTTTCTAAAAGGACAGTAACCAGAGAAGATAAAATGGAGGGGGGGGGGGTCATCTGGTCTGATTCTCACATTTTTACATAGGAGGAGATGCTCTGAGAGGGCCCAGTCACACAGCTAGAGCAGAGCTAGGCCTTAGAACTTTTCACATACTTAAATCTAATTACGAAGAAACATTATCAGCAAGCATTTATTAAAAACCCATTAAGTGCTCTGTAGCGATTGGTCCTTGCCAACTGTGGTGGGCCGTACCTTGACCTGTGGGAAATGGGGAGGGCTTGTACTCTCAGCTTGCTGTGTTGACCAGATTGATACCCCATGTGGATATTCCTTCTTAGATGATAGTAGAAAGGACTTTATAGAGTCACAGAATGTCCATGCTACAAAGGGATTTTGGAGGTCTTCTGCTCCAGATGCTCCATTTTACAACTGAGGAAAACGAGGCCTGGAAGGGAAGAAGTTTGCTGAAGATCATACAACTAGTTAGTGTTGGAGCTACAGCTCGAACCCAAGATGTTCAGATGGGAAGTTCTTTACTTGTCCTACCTATACCACCTTAGACATGAATCAGTAAACATTTATTAAGTGCCTGTTATTTGCTAAGCACTACGACAGGCTCTGAAATAGTCCTTGCCCTCAAGGAGCTTACATTTCAACGATCACATGGACATAGATAAGCAGATACAAATATGGAAAGAATTTTTTTCTCCCTGTGACCTGAACAGCACCCAGTGCTTGTCTTTTTCCTGGGGCCCCTTGGAGCTTTTTACACTTAGTGGAATCTGGTTTTCTTTCTGGAGGAGAAGATAAACAGACTCTGGGAACACCTGCCTTCACCAGGTGCATATTGGGGAGAGAGAAACATTCCATGAAATAGTGGAAGCAGGTTTTCAAAGCAAAGATATGGAAGAAAAAGCATCTGTGGAGGCAGAAGAGCATGGTGAGCTTGGCCAGAAAGCTGGTGGGTCAGGTGGGTGGGCCCTGCTCTGTGACTTGCCCCTGCCATTACATGCAAAGACCTTAGGTAGAGGGGCACTCCCTCCACTGTTCTGGGTCAGCCTCCTCTTCAGTCTTTCCCTTGCAATTTTTTTCTTCCAATTGAAGTCCTGTGAAGACTGTGAAGTCCTGGGCAGGGCTGCAAATGTCATGCCCTCCCTGCAACTGCTTCCTCTTCTTCTGTCTATTAAAGGGTGGTTCCTTTAAGAACCCCTGGATCCCCTCAAGCCCACCTTCCAGATCCATGGGTTAAGTAGTAAGAAGTCCTTCTCTGAGCTGAGAGGGAATGCTTCTCCATGGAACCCACAAACCCCAAGATGGCAGTCAGCAAACCCCTTAAATGTAATGGGCAGGAGAATTTTGCAGTCCTTTGCAAAATCAGCTACCATGTACCTAACATCTAAAGTTACAGAGTGTCAAATTAATTACGCCAACACTTGACAGAGCAAGGATGGTTAACTGAGCACTCCAGATAAATCAAGTTTGAAATCTATTAATAGGAAATACACATCAGTGATACATGTCAAGTAGTAAAGCATGGTCCATACTGGCTGTTTAGTGCAGTGTCTGTTTCATCAATGAGGAAAACTGAAACTTAAGGAGGTTAAGTGAGCTCCTTGCCCACAGCATCTGAGGGTTTTCCTGTCCTATCATGTCCTCTGATGGCATGGGCTGACCTCTCTCCTCTATAGCATACAGTTCAAGGGCCCCCGTGGGCATAAGGCCTTCCTTGGTCCTCTCAGCTGCTCACACTTCCCTCCTCAAGGAGCCTGGTACTTGGTTTTGTCCAAGTTTTATACACGTGTGTGTGTGTGTGTGTGTGTGTGCGTGCATGCATGTGTGCGTGTGTGCATGCATGTGTGCGTGCGTATATGTGCATATGCGTGTGTGTGTGTGTGTGTGTGTGTGTGTCTTCTATAACAGTGGAAACTCCTTGGGAATAGGAACTCTGTGTGGCTGTCCCCAGCCCCCAACATAATGCCTCTGCCACAGACAAGGTGCCTAATAAATGCTGATTGATGTGTATGTCCATCGTGGTGGCAATTATGAAACAAAACAAAACTCAATTTCCTTGGAAAGTGAATTCCCTGTATGTGCAAACCACCCCCCAGCCTCCTTTCCTGGGACAACCCATCTCCTCTCCTCCACATTTCTATGATTGTGTAAACCTCCCTTTGCCGGCATGATCAGGAGAGTTTAGTGGCTCTTCAGAAAACAAGGTCAAATCCCTGCAAATGAGGGCAAAGCAGGTCACCCACAAATGGGGTGGTCCCAGGGATGTGGCCATCAGCATCACCAGTGCAGGGGAACAGTCACATTGAAGGAAGATCCTTGTCTGCCAGGATGCCACAGCCCACCAAAGAGGCTGATTCACTCACCACATCTGTGACTTATGTAACTCATTCTCTTTAAGTTTTTTGTGAAAGCTGTAGTGGTTACCATAGTAATTTCCCCATCCACAGCGTGTACTTCACAGCATCCTTTCCTGCCAAACTTTTGTCTTAAAGGCAATGGGGTCTTATCAACCCATGGGAATCCATTGCTCCGATGCTGAAGGGTGATCTGCTTGCTTCTGGAGCCCTCCTGTCACATAGACATCCATATGAAATGTTTTCCAGTTTGCTTTGCTAGTTTTTTAAGCCTGGTCATGAGTCCTGCTTCTAACACTGGCTCTGTGCGTCTGACCAAGTCACGTAACTGTTCCTACAAAGGAGATGCTGACCTACCTTGGGAGAGGGAGTTTCCTCATCTAGGAGTTCTCTGTACCAATTAAATCACAGGTCAAGTCCCTAGTCCTATCCCTATACATCTATTGGGACTCATTGGAGTAAAGCTATAGTCAGTTTATAAAAGTTGGAAACAAAGAAAAAAATGTTCTGTGAATAAGAAAGTACCTCTCTCTGGCTTTGCTCCCCCACTCCAAGTGCTTTCTTAGAGGGAAGTAAGAAAATAGATGAACTGCTGAAATATAAGGAAGGGAAAATGGAGGCCCAAAGGACTGGTGTGTGGACCCCTTCTGTGGCCAAAGGAATTCCATCACCTGGATCCTTGAAGTCACCAGGATCCTCTGTTTTGTTATTGGCAGCCATCACAAAGTGTGTTGGTTCGTTGGTCCGCCTCCTAAGACTTAGAATATTAACGTCATAATAGCAGTCATTGAACCACAATATTGCTTTGTGGTTCACCAAGCATGTTATAGAAATAAACTCACTTCACTAACCACATGAGAGAGGGAAGTAGGGATAGTATGATTCATTATTCCCATGTTATGGAGCTCAGTCATATCACTCACTTAAGCATGTAGTCCAGCTTGGATCCCCTTGGGTTTCCTGATTCCAGTCCTAGCATTGTTCCCACTTTTCTAGAGGATCAGACGTTGTAAAGATCACCATGTCTGACCCCTTTATTTTACAGATGAAGAAATGGGTTCAGAGAAGGGAGAAGGCAAGCCCCAGATCATGCTCCTAATAAATTGCACATCCAGAATCCACATCTAAATTCTCCAATTTCAAATCCCAGCTTCTTTCTGCTGTCTCTTAGAGACGGAGACAAAAAGAAAAAAGTTCCAAGGAAGTGGACGAGCTCTTTGATGAGATACAAGAGAGTAGCTAGGGCCTGGGGTAGGGGCAGAATTCCTAGTCTCCATCAGTGAGTTGTGGAAAAAAGAGGCCAGAGGTTAGGAGCTGGTTGCCTGATGGTAGAGCAAAGGGCTTACATCCTTCCTTGAATCAAGGTCTGGTCCAGTGTAGTACTGTCATTTAATTGTGACTTCCAAGCTCAACGGTCTTTACTCAAGGGGTGGTGGTTTTAGGTTTATCTCTTCTTATGGTATATTTTTTTCCTTCACCCTGGGAAAGAATCAGGACATTTCCTTTCTCAATAGAGGTCAGAGATGGGAAATAAGCATTTATGGAGTCCCTACTATGTGCTGCATGCTGTGCTAAGCACTCATTACAAATACTAACCCATTTGATCCGTGGCACTGAGCCTCATTTATTTAGTTGAATCAGAAATACTGAGAAATTGCCTGTTGTCATAGGGGTGTCCAACACTCATCAGTTTCAATTAAATTCTTAAAACTTCACAGAAAGTAATTACGGCTGACTCGGAACATGCCTCAGATGTTTCTGAATCCTAAGTGTTTCCTTATGCCAGCATTTGGGTTTCAGAATTAGGAAAATAAAGAGTCCCCACCGTTGTGATTTCTGTCATTTGAATGTTTCCTTAATGATAATAGTTCCATTTGAAAACTGCCAAAAAGTTTTTCATCTAAAGTTTGTAGCTATATTTATAGCCCCAATTCCTCCCATTGACATCCTTTTTCACGCTTGAATCTAGATCAGGTGTCTGTGTTGTAAAGGGAGGCCCTTGAGAGGCCTTGCAGGTCATGTGACCTCATGTCCCAGTGTCTTTATCAAGAAGAGCTTTGGTTAAGAAGTTCAAGCTATGTCCAGCTGCCTGTGGACATGTGCGTGTTTGCTTTGTTCTCAGTGTGACATCTTTTTTCTGTGTGTGTTAGCAGGAACTTCTTTAGTACCAAATGAAGTGGTTTCCTTGGGCACTAGGCTCAGGCTTCATCTTTATTATTTATTGCCAAAGATCCACAGTTCAGCAGCACAGGTGGCACAAGGTGCTCTCAGGGACCTTTTTCTCCTCTGCAACTTCTGGGTTGCATGCAGAACTCACTCTGATAGCAGTAGGTGTCCTGTTGCCCTTGCTAGAAGGGATTCTGTGTAAGTCATGGTAAGAATTCTTATTTCAGTAGCAGGTAAAATCAAATCTCTCTGACTTCTGTGAGTGAGGATAAATTTCTCAGCCCAGAAACTTCAAGTCTTGGTCTAGCTTGTAGAGTGTGTAACCTGGTTTCATGTGTCCTTTAACCCACAGCTCTTTCTGGGGACATTTCCTCTCACTTGCAAGGCCTTGGTACTCTGCCTGTGACACAGAAGGCAACATTCTTAAAAGGAGTTTCTTCCCAATAACCAGGTGGCAGTAAACTCTCTTGTGCTTGGTGTCTCTTTAGTTTAAATACTAATGGGGTCCTCTTCACCTAGGAGCCTTCCTTTTCACATTCTTCATCAGCTTTCTGGGCCTTTGTGGGTATTGATCTTAGAAAGAGAGGTGGGCCCTCTTCTAAAGTCAACATCTTATGGCACGGATCAAGCAGGGAGTGAGTATTTGTATTCTTTAAGGATTCTTTGATATACAAAAGGGATCCTTAAAAATACACACAAACACACACAGACACACGTACATAGACACACACCCCCGCTTCCCAAGTTTCTAAAACATGCACATCTATCTCTGGTGAATTTTTTAAAAATTCTCTTTACAAAATGTTAGTAACTCCATAACAGAGGGCAGGCCACATCTCCACATGAATGCTGTTGAGGCTGGAGAAGTACCTTTCCCAGCCTAGAACCTCACACCCAATGGGTGTGTACTAAAAGCTTGTTTAATAACAAAGAATGCCCTTTGAAGAGGTGAGCAGGGTAAGAGAGTGTTATTGGTAGAGGTCAGATTGTTGGACCTGCTGGGGTTTCCTTCAATATTGGACTTGGAAGGAAGTTTTTACTGCACAACATGCCCCAGAAGGCACTAAAGGAAGAAACCTTGCAAAGGAAATGTTCAAATTACTTGCCACAAACCATTTTGCTACAAAAGCCCCATTGAGGGCTTCTTTTATGCTTTGAAATTTCCTGAGTGAGGAATGCTGAAGTAGAGGATGCCCACCCAAGCCCATGCTGGCAGCCATCCTTTTCTCTGAAATGTCCGTTCTCTCTTCACAGCAAGTATGCCCACCAGTGAGACAGAGTCTGTGAACACTGAAAACATCAGCGGAGAAGTGGAGAACCAAGGCTGCTGTGGCCGTCTGTGGTGAGTGTGTGGATTTCACTTCTCTACCAGGGGCCATCAGCTTCCTGGGCTGAAGTTTGGGGAAGGAGTTGAGAACACTCCACTGGTGTTCCACCAGGCTCGTGGTAGTGAGAAGGGCAATGATACTGAACCTCTCGGCATAGGCTGGAAGGGCAGAGGACTACCCCATCATTTGGGAACTCCCAGCCTTGTATTTGATGCCGTGGTCTCCTTTGGGGATGGTGGGTCTTTGTGCAAAGTACAGAGGAATGGGCTTTCTCCTGCCTGGGAGGGTCTCAGTAGTCTGCTGTGAGCCTGCAGACTGGAAGCCCCTGGACAGTGCGACCTCTGCTTGCCAAGCATTGCTTTTAAGATACAAAGGAAGTGTTGCATGTGAACCTTCTCAACAATGTTTTGGTTTTTGTGTCTTTCAGTCAAGCAATCTCCAAATCCAAGCTCAGGTCAGTATTTTCCTTTGTCCCTATTTCTGTTCTGTTCTTTATCCTTATCTGTCTAGTCTCCTCTTCCATTCCACTTCCCTACCCCCCAACACCTCAATAGAAATCAGTTGAAGGTCATTATAAAAGTTTGTGACTTAATTTTAGAAAATCAACCAGCCTCCTTTTAATTCAGTGCATTCTCTAGTCATTTCCTAGAACTCGTCATCATGGGGAGCCCCACTCTAAACAAGACATTGCCTCTACCCCGGTGCAGTTTGTAGCCTCTCAGGGAGGCAGGACATCTACACACAGCATCTGAGAGCAGCAACAGCATGGGCCCATGTCTTTTTTCTCTATAGATGTCACTTAGGCTTAGACAAGGGGACATCACTGGATTTAGAATCCACAGATTTGAGTTCAAATCCTGTCTCTGTTATCCATGACCTTTGTCTCCTCAAGTCACTTAAATCTGTCTGGGCTTCAGCTTCCCCATCATAAGATGAGGGAGTTGGACTAGAACCTAGTGGGGACTAGAACCTACGACCATGTGTAATGAAGCCTTGCCCTCCTAGGTGGATATTTTCCAAATCTCCAGAATATTTGCCGTTAGTCTTCTATGAGCAATTTTAGTGGGGTATCGAGTTTTCCTTTTGGTATGTGATAGTTGCCCTCCTTCCACACTGTCACAGGTCTCATGTCTCTAGTGAAATCTAGAGGACTCCATTAATGTAGTTTGACTATCCATCCCAACCCTGTCACTCATAGCTCACCCCTATCTTCTCATCAGCAGGAGAGCCATTGGCCCCGCTGTGCCCTCTCCTCCGTCTCCTCAGCCCTTGTTTGTTTGGTAGACATCAAAGCGCTAGTTTGAGGTGAATGAGGAAATTGATCCCCTATGGCTTGAGATATTTTCCTTAGTAAATCTGATTGAGCAAGACAGTAATTACAAACCGGAACCTGAAGTGGGTGAAGGAGCTCACTGCTTGTCTGGTTGGACTCATTTTATTTTTATGAAAATGTGATTCAATATTAGCTCTGCTTATGAGGGTATATTTGAGCAGCACTACATCTAAAGGGCAGCTGGTGATTCAGTGGGTAGAACTGATGGCTCTGCCAAGCTCAGAAAGGACTGAAAAGAATTGAAAGGTACTTTTTTTTGGTCGTGATTTCTGGGTAATGTTTATGCCCAATAAATTCTGTCTAGTGACTCAAAAATCTGGGCATAGTTATAACATTTAGTATGTGACTTTGTCTAAAGAAATTTTCTAATATGCATAGCTGTACTAAGCAGACTCCACATATATTGTATGTATATGTTGTGTTGTTTTTCCTTTTATATACCTATAAATATAGACCCTTCATGTTGAAGCAATATACTGAGGATTTGAATTACACATAAAACATTCTGTACCAAACAAGTCACACAGGGCCACTAAAACACAGCCTATACGGATGGTCATTTAAAATCTTGTTTTTAGAGGCCAACAGAAACCACTGCTTGTGGAAGCTATTAAGATTTATGCTGTTTGTCCCTTCTCTGTGCCTCCCAGCCCCATCCTTCCCATTCCCCCTTCTTCTGTTCACTGCCATCTTCAGAGCTCAGTCAGTACACACTCAGGTGTCACAGGACTTTCATATGGGGAGTCAAGTCATTTTTATATTTCAGCCGACGTTGGCGTCGCTGGAACCGTTTCAGTAGAAGAAGATGTCGTGCTGCAGTGAAATCGGTCTCCTTCTATTGGCTGGTGATCGTCTTAGTGTTCCTCAACACCTTGACCATTTCCTCCGAGCATTATAATCAGCCCGATTGGTTGACCCAGATTCAAGGTATGAATATTTGTTATGGATTTTGGATGACTAAGAACACTGAACTGGGGTCTAGTTTTCTGGGACATTAAGAGTGAACAATTCTAATGAGTGCCAATATGACAGTTCAAGAAATCGGCTCTAGTCATTGAGATCTCCACAGATGTATCATGTGAGCGCTCTACGTGGATCCTCCATGACTAATAAGGATAATTGACACGATGCTCTAAAGTTTTCAGAGCGCTTCACAGTCATCTCATGCCTTGTAGCAACTTCATGTGTGAGTCACTTCAGGTCCTTTGGGCTCCATTTTACAGTACAGGAAACTGAGACTCAGAGAGCTGACTTGTGTGTGGCTCATTATCATCCAAGTCCTACTGACTCCAAATCGTGAGCCTTCTAGGAGCCATCCTGCCTCTGCTCAGGGGGATCTTATGCTCACACGCTAGTGCCATCTTCCCTATTCCACTGGGGCATTCCAGCAAGTTTAGGAAGGATTCACTGCACTGAGGTTGCCCTTGATAACTCAGGTCAGGGGCTTTTTATTCTCGGTTCAGTTAGCGTTTATTAAGGGCTCCCTACTTGCCAGGTACTGTGCTGAGCACCAGGAGTACAAATATAAGCAGGAAGAACATTTCTGGACTCCAAGAGCTGTTCACTAATTGGGGAGGGAGCAGAACTTACCCTGAGGCATCGTCTGGAGACTGACTCTGGACTGGAGGCTGGTGACAAATGAAGAGATGGCTGGCGTGGGCATGTCTCTGAATGTAGACGTTCAGGGAAGAACCAGCCAATTAGGAAGGAGCTGCTGAGGTCAGGCAGGTTGGGCAGTCCAGCCATGGAGTGAACAAGAGGAGTGAGAGGGCTTCTCTGGCATGCTACAGAAAGTCTGGAGAGTCTGGGCTGGACCTAGGGAGGAGAGGAGAGACACACTTTCAGGGACCTAAGTTTTTAAAAGGCCTATAATTACATCAACATAAATGTCCCCCCCCCCCCGCCACCACCACACTGTAACTCCTCCATCACTTAGGGGGTTCTAGTGATTATCTGTAGCCCATAAATGCATCTCCCTGTGGCATACATGGTAATGCTCCTCTCTGAACTTAGCAGTGCTACTTCTGAGAAAGCAGATATGTTGCCTCTGCTGGCTCTGTGGCTTTGTGGAAGCTATTAAGATTTGCACTGTTTGTCCCTTCTCTGTGCCACCCAGCCCCAATTTGTAAAGTTTTCCAGTTTGGTAAAATCTGCGCAAGTACCTGCTCCCAGGCACAGCCTCCAACGGCTCGGGGTTACCTCTTTGTCAAGGTGGAGCATTCATTGTCCTCATCCTCATGCTCAGACATTGACAGTTGAAGAGACCCTCAGAGGTCCTCTAGTCCAGACTTCCTCACTGTACAGGTGGGGAACCGAGGCCCAGAGGGCTGAGGTAATTTTCCCAGTGACCCATCACTAGTCTGTAGATAAGTCGGGATGTGAACCCTGGATCCTGCTGAGGAAGAGAACGTTGTCAGAGAACATGCTTTATGTGACTGAGAAAAATAGAATCAAAATTAGGATCACAAGGAGGTAAAATTGTAAATTCAAGCAGCTGAAATTTCACTGGAATTTAGGCCCTGGCCTTTGGATACAAGGGGATGTGGGGCATCCACTCACTTGACAGGGTGCTTGGCCTGAGAAGTGCTGGAGGCACCACTGTTTTCTCCCAAGGAGGCAGGATACATTGGTCGAAGATAGGCTACAGAAGGGGGTGCTTATTCTGAAAATGTGCCCAGTGGTCAGAGCACCTAGACTTCTGAACCATTTGCCTTTCCAGATATTGCCAACAAGGTTCTCCTGGCCATGTTCACCTGTGAGATGCTTGTCAAGATGTACAGCCTGGGCCTCCAGGCCTATTTTGTCTCACTTTTTAATCGGTTTGATTGCTTTGTGGTGTGTGGCGGGATCACGGAGACCATCCTGGTAGAATTGGAAATCATGTCTCCTCTGGGCATCTCTGTGTTTCGGTGTGTGCGCCTCCTGCGCATATTCAAAGTGACCAGGTAAGAGAGCTGATACTGCCT
Source organism: Potorous gilbertii (assembly GCA_028658325.1). NCBI lineage: Eukaryota > Metazoa > Chordata > Mammalia > Diprotodontia > Potoroidae > Potorous > Potorous gilbertii. The sequence continues at coordinate 10,087,391 of CM053772.1, forward strand.
CCCCTTCTTGAGAGGGTTTGGATATTTGAATGGGCACATGTGTGTGCATACATGTGCACACACATGTGTAGATTCTATCTTAACTTATGTTTTCATTCATAGGCATTGGACATCGCTAAGCAACTTGGTGGCGTCTTTGTTAAACTCAATGAAGTCCATCGCTTCCCTGTTGCTACTGCTTTTCCTCTTCATCATCATCTTCTCATTGCTTGGAATGCAGCTGTTCGGGGGCAAATTTAACTTTGATGAGACCCAGACAAAGAGGAGCACCTTCGATAATTTTCCTCAAGCTCTTTTAACAGTGTTTCAGGTAACTTTTCTCTCTCCTTGGTCCCACCATTGATGAAGGACCAGCTGACTGCAGTCTCCATGCTAGGGGCTAGAGCCACCGACTGAATGGTTATGGCTTCTCCAAGGGCTTCTCTTCTCCTGAGGGGATGTGGCATCTGCACAGATACGAGGGTTTGCAAGGAAAGTGCTCACAGCTGCAGGGAACTCACAGAGACCATGGGGAGAAGGTGCACCAGTCTGGACTGATTGGAGAAAGGAAGAGGGCAGTGATGGCCACTGAGGCTGGAGAAACCCAATGAGGTCACATTACAGAATTAACATTTTATCATAGAGGAAATAGAAAGCTCCTTGAGATGATTGCATAGGGGAGTGAAGTAGAACTGTGTTCAAGAAAAGTTACTTGGACAGCAGTACGGAGGTTGGACCAGTGAGAATAGAAACACTTAAGTCAAGGAGCTCGTTTATGAGGAGGAGGCAGTACTGTACAGAGGAAGCCTGCACCAAGGCGACAGCCTGGTGAGTGGGGAGGAGGGGTCAGAGGTCAGAGATGCTATGAAAGGGAGAAAGGGCAAGATCTGGTAACAAACTGGATGTGTGTGGGGAAGGAGAATGAGTCTAGGAGAACTCCAAGGTTCTAAACCCAGCAGACTGGGAAGATGATGATGTCTTTAACAAGACAGGGGAGTTTGGAAAAGGGGATTTTAGGGGAAAAGAGGATGAGTTCAGCGTGGGGCAGACTGAGTGTGAAACGTCTCATAGGCAATTGGAATTGCTAGACTGCGGCTCGGGGGAGAAACAGGATAGTTCATCTAATTTGGGGAGTCACCCATACAGAGAGGACAGCTGAACGCACAGGGGCTGATGAGGTTACTGACCATGAGAGAATAAATTAGAAAAGAGGAAGGCCCAGGACATGAAACCTTTGAGAAAAGCCACAGTGAGATGAGGGGTGGGGGGGAACCACTTAAGGAAAGCCATGGAGAAGGAGGATGGAATGTCATGGTAGGGAAACTGTCAGGTCCATTTAACTAAATGAAAGTGTTGTTGTGTTTGGCCTTCATTGCCAAAGAAGACCATGCCATCAGAGAAATGATGATGACATGACTTGCACTTGACTTTGTTTTGAGTGAGGGAGGGCTGTGCAGATCACCAGCCTCACTTCTCCAGAGCCATCTGAATCCGGTGAGCTGATATTCCTCAGGATGACTGGAGATGACCCAGGATGCACTGGGAGACCTTGGCCCCTTTAGGCCAAGGTCTGTGCAGGTATTCACTTAGGATAAAGTAATGTCCATTGGTTGAAAAGGCCAGTTTACGGAGTAGCCAGGACAGGGCCCCTTTAATGAGGCAAGGAGAAAAAAGACATCAGGCTAAGAGGGAAACAGCTGCAGTTACTATTGATAATTGCTCTGAAGCCTGGAGGATCCAGAAGAGAGCCTTTAGGAAGCAGGCAGAGGCCCCATGGTGTATAGATGACGAGTATATAAAGGCAAATAATAACTAAGACTGGAGACATAAGTGGTAGCCAAATTGTGGAGGATTTTCAGACCGAGGAGTTTATTCTAAAGGTCGTAGGGGAGCCCTTGGAGATGTTTTACTAGAAACCTGAACTAGTAAGACCTATGGCTTGGAATATCAAGTTCATAACTCTGGAAATATGGGTTGGAGAGGTCCAGGAGCAGAACCAGGGAGACTGGTTAAGAAACCAGAGCAGCAGTCTCCTAGGTTCCTATGTCAGGAGTTGCAGGGGATCTTCTTTCCAGAGGCCATCTAGATGAGACAGAGGGCATGAGGCCCCAAAATGGACAGTGAGGCCACCTTGTCTCTTCAGAAGACAGATGCTGTGGTTCTGCGCCTTTTAAAATTGTCTCTCTGTGAAAAAGTTACTGCTCTGATGTGTCTAGACCCTGGAATTCATCTGTTGTACGTCTTATTCCATTTCTCTGTGTGATGCAGCTTTCATGTTTGCATTAAATTTAGCTTTCATCGTTAAACTGGCTTTAGTCATTGCGTTATTTTGTTCATTGAGGATGTTAATGCAAAACAAAGACTAGAAAATTCATTCCTTCCAAAGTGTTGGATAACATCATCTTCCTGAAATGTGGTGCCTGCCCTCAGCTAATCTCTCTGAGTAGGCAGGTCTTATGGTCCCATTTCAAGTAAAATGATAGAAAGCAAACACTTATTTTCAAATATGTTGCCATTGGAAGGGCGATGTTAGACTTGCCTACAAGGCACAGAAGAGAAAGAGCTACTTTTTATCCTGGTTCTGACACTAAATTAAGCAAGTGACAGACTCCTGTGTTTCTCTTTTTGTTGGGCCTGTGCAGCAACAGGCTGAGTGCATGTGGCATTCTTTAGATTGTTATGCTGTATCCAAACCCAACCCTGCTCTATTCCTTAGGCTGTCATCAGTAGGGAGGAAGCAATGCAAAGAGTGGGCCAGAAGTCAGGAGACTGGGGTTTCCTCTTCCCTCTGCTACTAGCTCACCGTATGCCCATAGACTGGTGATTCCTTCTCTTCAAGTCTTTTTCCTCATTTGTGAAAATCACGTAGATATGCTTAGAAGGCAGCTGAGATTACTGTGGAATCAAAGCACCTCAGAACTTGAAGGGGCCTGAACATTACCCCTACTTGCCAAGATCTCTGTCCAGCCTCTACGTGGAGCTCCCCGTCTGGGGAAGGAGAGTCAGTTACCTCCTCAGGCAGCATTACAACACTAGACAATGCTAAGTAATAAGAAGTGTTCATGTATTCTACCTACATCTGTTCCTCTATGCCTTCTACAATATTTGCCACAAAATGGATATTCAGATGAATCTGTTGAAAGCTCAGTAGTTCAGTGAGCTTTAATAAGCCCTATTATTTCAGATTCTCATCTGTTACAGGGGATGATGGACTGCTAATTTCCTTGGTATGGAGGAATCCCAATGAAGAAATTCTCCCCACCAATTGTCTTTGGCATCAGGGTTGCCATTCATAGTCTTAGAGAATTGCTAGGTGCAGTGAGAGATTAAATGACTTGCCCAGGGTTATGCCACTCGTATGTGTCAGAGCTGGGACTTGAACCCAGGTCTTCTGAACTCTTCCACTCGTTCTCTGTTTCCTCCACCATGTTGATTCTCAGTAATGTAACTTGTACAAATCAGATTCTAAGCCTGATGAGAAGTGGGTTGGAGAGTATTTCTGGGAAATGTGGTAATGATTTCCAATCTCCCTGAGGACTTTGACAGAGAAGAGGGCCAGAAGGCAGCTAGGGGATCTGTGGTTGGATATGAGTAGAGGCAGCATAGTACAGAGGGACAGTCACTGGCTCTGGAGTCAAAGGACTCGGATTCAGGTCCTGACTCAGACTTTTGCTTCACAGGTAATTTTTGGAAAGTCCTGGCGTCCAGCCAGACCTTAGTTTCCCTATCTGTAAAAAGAAGAGGCTGGACTTGGATGGGGTTTGAGGTCCCTTCCATCTTTTGATCTGTGATCATTTGATCCTGTGAAGTTAGGGAGACACAAATTTCGATTTAATATTAACAATTAGATTAATCTCGATGATTAGAGTTGTCCAAAAACCAAATGGATTGTCTCCAGAGGGAATTATCTTCCTACCACTACAAGTATTTAAATCAGAGGCTATTTACAGCAGTCCCTACAGATTGGATAGAAAGTTGGTTTTTGAACTTCACACTCTGAGATTCTTATGAAGTAATTGATATTATTCAGAAAGGCTTTGAAGAGACTGCACTGCCCACAACAAAATTATTTTTCTCTAGTTTGAATAAACATGGAAAGTTGTATTGGGAGTTGTTATTCAGTCATTTCCAGTTCTTTGTGACCCCATTTGGGATTTTCTTGGCAAAGATCCTAGAGTGGTTTGCCATTTCCTTCTTCAACTCATTTTACAGATGAGGAAACTGAAGTAAACAAGGATAAGTGACTTGTCCAGGATCACACAGTTAATAAGTGTCTGAGACCACATTTGAACTCAGGAAGATGAGTTTTCCTGACTATAGAACCAGCACTCTATTTACCACACCACTCAGCTACCCTGGTATATTGAGGAGACTCAATAAAATGATCCTTGGGGGCTCTGTAAAATTACCTTCTCAATGTAATCTAAGCAAAATCCCTTTGGCTAAGCCTGATAGGTCAGCTTAAAAGATCTGTTAGCCTGAGGGCTATACTGTCAGACTTGCACAAGCTTGCCTGAATGTTAGCAATGCTCCTAATGACTCTTGAGCACTTGTACCCTAAAGAGATGTACTCGTTCCACCGTGGGTCATGTTTTCATGTTTTAATTAAAATTCTTTGTTGACCATTCCCTATCTTCTCTTAGTTTTGGGCTGTGGAAATCTAAATAACTTCAGTGCTTGACCCATTTGTGATTGCATTGGTGTGGGTACAGATCATAACCTCTCTGTTGCTTAGAAGATGCTTTAACAAGGGGTCATCTAAATAGTAATCTATAGTAAGAAGCTAAAATAGCATCTCTTCATCTGGTGAAGTTGGCCAACTGAGTGGAAGAGAAAGAACTGGTAGAGGACAGATATTTTGTTTTATCACTGTCAACATTTATCTAAATTCATTTTGTAATGAGTTGACTTAGTCCTAAGGATTCTGAGTGAGAGGAGATTGAATTTGAAATCATGAGCCATGTAATCTATGCCTGTTAGGGTTCTATAAATACGTGTGGGGCATTAGGAATACATTGTATGAGAAAGTGTGTACAGTTAAATCTGTTTCCTTTTTACATCAACCTTATGCATTGAATAGATTCATGTAATGTAAAACATAGTGGAAAAGGTTTGGACATGTTCACGTAGTCTATGAATATCTTTAGGAGTCAAAATATTTTTAAAATAATAAAATATATCTTGGTCCTTTTCTTTCCATCAGTGACAACTAACATTTGCATCTTAGATTCTTACAGGTGAAGATTGGAATGCTGTCATGTATGATGGAATTATGGCCTATGGGGGCCCATCTTCTTCAGGAATGATAGTCTGTATATACTTCATCATCCTCTTTATTTGTGGTAATTGTATCCTTCACTGTTGACCAAGAGAATTGTAGGGTTGTGATGGTATAGTAATAGTTCCTTACTTTGATCAGCTCTTTCACGTTGTTTTCGGAAGTCTTTTATTTTAATTCCATTTCATTAAGGATGTAGTTATAGAGGAAGTGAATTTCCAGTAGACTTTTCAGAATTAAAGCTGCCTTGGTATGAGCAGTGGTAGAGGAAAAAGAACTATACCATGTGCCATGTGGGCAAGACCAGTGGTGTCTCCCTGCCCCTTGTTCTATGGCCAGCAGAGACATCGAAAGATGTTTGTAGATGGATATAGTGGTTCACCATAACACCAACCCGAGTGTGATACTACAGAGAGCTCTAATGAGGTTCTGTCATCCTGAAGTTCATCTTTGTCCATGCTGAATCTGTTTACATTTTCATCCCATAATTCCTATTTTGGTGATGAATTCTAAGTACCTGCAAGGACTTCATCAAATGTCCTTCTCTGTATTCTAAAACCAACCCCTTTCCACTTTCAGGGGGCACCCCTGAGTTCTACTATTTGGAGGTCTGATGAAAGGCTATGTGTTCCATTTCTTCTTATCTATAATGACCTCGTAAATTTAATCCTACCTTTGTTACCTTTCATCCTTCCTGGAAGTCAGTCCTAATAAGGACTATCCTACCAAGAATTTCCTCTATTTCTGGGTCATTTTAGTTGCCTTCCCCTAGATGTTTTATAGCCCGATTATGCGTTTCTTGCATAACGGAGGCCAGAACTGTGAACAGTCCCCAGGTATACATTTACCCTGACTTGGTTCAAGAATAGTTTTCTGCTTTTGACATCTCTCTTGATGATGCCTAATACTTTTGTGACATCTTTAAAGGGCTACTGTGATACACTGGACAACAACCATCCTCAGTGCTTCTTGGAGCTCTCTTCCTGAGTTGTAGCTGACAGCTTGGGACCCATCATCTCCTAAGGAGAGTTGGGATACACTACCTTTCACTGACCCATGCTAGAGATTACCTGCCACGTGACTCGCATTTGATAGCTTGAGAGTTTCAACCGTGGGCTTTTCTTCTCCAGATTGTTAATAAAAATTGGTCCCAATATTGGTTCTCACTGTTTAAACCTTCCTTCTGTTTCCTGTCTAAGCGAGTTTCCTATCCAGGACAAAATATTCCTCTCAGTCCCATAACAGATCAAAATTTTTAAATAAACTTTCATATGAAGCCAGATAAAAGATTTTTTCAAAGTCAAAATAATATTTAAATATGGTTTACTTGCTCAAGAAATTGTAGTTAGAATAATAGGCTGTTTTATGTAGCACTTTATAGTTTATAAGGTGCTCTTCACACATCATTTCCTAGGACCTTAGTAGCAGTCCTCTGAGGTCAGGAGTATCCTTAATGTTGCTATTTTAAACATGGGGCTATTGAGAATCCAAGAGACTTGTCTAAGATGATAAGACCAGTTCGTGAGAGAGCTGGGATCTGAACTCAGCTCCTCTTATTTCAAAGCAGGAATGTTTTCCCCTCACTGTGCATGCTTCAAGACCAATTGCAGTGGTCAACCAGTAGTCCCAGGCCAGGAGGCTGTCATTCAGGCCCATGGATCTGGCCTTCTAGGGATGAGGATATGAGTGCTTTGGTATGTATCCAGAGAAGTGGAGAGCCCGGTAGGGAACAATGAGGACAAAGAAGTGACCAGGCACAGACTCCAGGATTTGTGGGGGACAGAGAAAACACTCTTCTGGAGAGATGAGGGAAGGCCTTCTGGAGAAGGTGACTCATGAGCTGAGTCTTGGGAGGAAAAGAGAGAAGAGGGGGGATGGAGGTGTGGAGGTAGCTCCTCGGAAGCTTGGGAGGTGCTCCAGTGGAATACATGAAGGTGACCCTGCTGGTGACTGTAGATTCCAACTTTGTATGCAAGTGGCTTCTCCTGGAACCTCGTCGGAAGCCCTTCTTATGAGAGTCCCATGGACGTTAGTCATTCTTCATCTTTTGGAGAGGACCGCTGCTGTCACAGGGTGATGTCTGACTTGCTCAGGAATTGAACTGAAGTGAGGCAGAGCTGTACAGAGTCATCAAAGTCAGTGGCAAAAAAGAGAGTCAAGCTGACTGATAATGGCCTGGGATGCAGCGAATGACAAAGAGCAGTTTGTTTGGAAAAGAAGCATTTTGCAACTCAGCGTTTCACAGATTTATCCTGACAGGTCTCTGGAATTAGAATTAGAAAGATTTCTGCTATAATAATGGGACAAATTATGTCAAGTCATCAAGCCTGGCACTATGCTAAGTGCTGCCATACATCCTCTGGTGAAGAATTTGTAGTCTCTGAAAATCATACTGGGACCCACCAACATATCTATGCATATGTAGTACAATATACAGAATTTAGCAGTAATTAAATTAATAGGAAACACAGTCAATATAGCTAATGTAGCTAGTCTCATTAGCAGATATTAAAACAATATGGTCACATGTATGTATTAGCCTACATCTTTTACGTTAGAATTTCATGTAGTTAACCATAGTACACAAAACTGTAGTTCATTACACATGATCATACATAAATGACAGTGTTCCACGTATAAAATAAAAAATACAAACCGCTTGTAATAAATGACACATAGAACATATAAAAGAGTTGTCTGCAGCAATCAAGTATATAGGTCATGTGCAGAAACGTGGATATATAATGGCAATCAGTCAATCAACGTTTACAGCGTTTGCATTACTACTAGGTGCCAGATGGGAGGCACCAGAGACATGAAGGCAAAAAAAGTACAATGATCCCTATACTCTAGGAAGTGACACCATGTACACAAATATCTCTTCCAGCCCTTCACAAACTGTCCCAATCTATCTTTCCTGGCTTATTGTACTTTCCTTCCCATCCTGCACTCTGAGGTCCTGCCAAAGTTGCCTTCTCTCTGTTCCCCACATACCGTACTTGCATCCCCGTGTCTTTGCCTTCGCTGTTTCCCATGCCTCCTCCTACTTCTTCACCTCCACCTTAGAGGATGGGTGGAGAGGATATGGAGGAAGAAGGGAAGGGAGACATTTGAGAGCTGGCTCTTTACCACCCCTTGGTGCCCTTCTCAGGAGAGGCCTGTGTGCCTGTTCTAAAGAGGTTATCTTTACTCACAATGGTGGAAACTATCATTTTAAAATTGTCTTCAATGCCAGTTAATGAACTTTTCAAGAAAAAACCATCTTATTCCTATATATCGGGCTATCTTAAAAAAAAATTGAAAAGTTGAAATTGAAAAGTGACCACAGTTTGGTGACCCTCCTTCACTAGATTTGACTTTTGTAACTTTGGATTTGTCCTGAAAATCACCTGCACCTCCAAAGGAGAAAACTTGGAACACACTACAGATGCTCACTTGTGGTTTACAAATAGGCTATGCAGTTGTGAACAATAGACCTGGCCCCTCCATAAAAAAAACCCATAGCCTTCTGAGGAGTTACTTAGAATGGTGGTATTCATGTGGCTCTCTGTCTATATCCTGATCATGTTTACTAAGCAATCATGTTACTGAATAGTCACATCTTAGATATGTGTATGATTCATATTTCATATATATATGTCTGTTCATGTATGTATTTTTATGCACACACATAGAAGCTGGCACAAGATTCAGGAAGGCCTAGCCTTGAGTCATGCCTTTGCTAAAGGCTGTGGGACTCTCTTAATCTCAATATCTCTGGCAGCTTTCTAAAACCAAAAGTTGTGGAGCATTTGCCTACCTACCAGGGCATAGGAAGTTTCTCACTATTGAAGTCACAGATTCCGTCCAAATAAAGGTTCATATCAAATCAACATTTTGCCCTTTTCTATATCATTGTGGCTTCTCTGACTTTCCACAGCCATACAGTACCATGTCTAGTTATATGATGTGACACCTGCCTGGGAGCAGAGCTGGTATGCTTTTGCCATTGCTGATTTCTACAGTGACCACAATAGAGCAAAACTGAAAGAGTATGTTGTATCCTTAAAATAATTTGGATTAGATATTCTGTTGAATGTTTTCTTGGCCATTGCTGTGGACAATTTGGCAGATGCTGAAAGTCTGAATACTGCCCAGAAAGAAGAAGCAGAGGAAAAGGAAAGGAAGAAGACTGCCAGGTAAATGGAGTCAAGCCTAGAACTCCAGGTCCAGAGGAGAGGCAACTGATCTGGGTGAACATGACTAGTGCCTCCGCCTCTGTGGGGTTGTTTACTCCTCTGTCAAAGGAGGGGTTAGAATAGATGACCTCCAAGGGTTGCCCCTGAATGGCTGAAAACTCAGGAGGTCTGACCATCAGACTTATGCCATGGGAAAACCCCAGTAACCTTGAAATCCCTGGCTCCGCAGTGCTGTGAGTTCAAAGGGTGTTGTTCACTCCAAGTGTTTGGCGTAATTGGAAATCAGGACTGAGAAAGTCAATTCTTAAACTAAAGTCAAACGTTTTGGTTCCATTTGGTTCCAGACTTTAAATTGGGATTCGAAATATTCTTGTGTTTAGAGAATTGATGTAGTTAATTTTAGTATCATAAAATAAATGATGTGATAGGTAATATTTGTCTTTGGGATGGGAATTTCAATAAAATCTCTTTAATGAATCTAGCACATGGAGTCGAATAGAAATTTGTGGATAGAGGAATGTTCTTTCTTCATAGTCAATGTTGTTTCCAGTCAAACCCTGCCTTTACTGTAGCAGCTTGTTTTCTGACATTTCCCTGTGTTCTCTTCTCTGTAGAAAAGAGAGTCTGGAGAATAAAAAGAATGACAAGCCCGAAGCTAACCCAATGGCTAACAGTGATCACAAGGTGTTTGTTCCAGAGTGCTCCTTTCCATTGCATTATGATGGACTGTGCTGTTGCTGGCTGACTGGTCTCTAGCAGTCCCTGTCCACACGTGGTGGATGCTGTTTGTCAGGCTATCTCTGCCTGTGGTTGAAGTATCAAAGTTCATGAAGCCTTGCTAAGTCAGGGCAGGCAGTAGACCCTTCCTGACTGGGTGACTTCCATGGTACCTGGTGTTGGCTGATGGGGCTCGTTGTGGTCATTCTGAAGGGATGAGGGAGGGATTGCCAGCCTAGGTCTACTGCATCATGGAGTCAGAACCTCAGCAGCTCAATGAAAGGGTGGGAGATGGGAAACACTCATTAATGCCTGACACCTTCTAAGAAGACATGGGTGGACTCAGATGGCTTTATGCAGCAGGTACTTAATCATTCTAGTGAGTTCCTCCCTTTTTATTTGGTTGCTGGAGCAAATACGTAATCACTCAGTTAAGCCTAACTTTATGGAGCTTCACCTGTTTTTTTGTCCTGGGGGCAGAGATTACTTGAGAGTATCCTGGCTTTCCTATCTTTATATCCTCAGGGAAGGTGCTCCCTCTCACCCAGGTCAGACAGGACATGTGGTTCTTCTGTGACATGCATTCAACATAGAACTGCTCCTCCTCATGCTAGACCTTCTTCCATTGCTGCAGGTTATAATTGATGATTACCGAGGAGAGGATGAAGACAAGGACCCCTACCCACCTTGTGATGTTCCAGGTACGGGGCTGGCCTCAGGGACGCATGGCTTTACTTTGTAGACCCAGAGGTTCAGGTAGATTCCTGAGGAAGCACTCAGATTTACTGTGGATGTATCATTTTCTGTGACCATTTGCATCATCTAAATATTGCCGTGCTGATGGCTTCAATCCCCTTAGGGATTAGTTAGCTTCATTGTTTACCTTGGGCACAGGCCTCAGTCCTAACTTAGATCAGCCATCCTGCCAGTGGCTAGAAAAGGTGAATAATTCTTCCTGGGGTTGCAGCCAGTGTGTGTGGCCTTGGATGTCAAATGGGGGTTGTCATCTGCATGGTCAGAGAGCACCCTGTGTTTGACCACAGGACTTTACCATTAGGAAAGAGGCCACTCAGAGCAGCCACTTGTTGTCATTTGCTCTTAGACTCCAGTCTGGTTTTCTTCTTGTTTTCTCTTGCATCAATACACTTGGAAAAGTGGAACTCTGGGTCAGTCCAGTGGTTTGATCTCCTGACTTCAGATTCTTTGGAAGATATGCTTTCGTTTTTGGAGTGCTCCTTCCTCCATTTCAGGACAGGAACCTTCTGCCTAGTAGAGAGCTTCATAAGCTACTGTGGCAAAAAAGGGGCAATAACTGGCGGTCAGCCTTCTAGGACTCAGCTAGCACATGCAGCCCTCTCCCCTGGCCATGCCAGCAGCATAGAACCAGAAAGAGCCCTCCCTCACTTTGTGGGAACAGCCTTTCAGAAGCCAGCATTATCATCCATGTGGAATCACTAGAGTGGGACCCTCTCTACCCAGCAAGACCTTGGGAGGTGCACACTTTTGGGATTCCCACTATCAACTCTTGTTGTAGCTTAGGGGAGTATAGTATCTCTATCCCCAGCTTCTCCTTGGAAAACAAAGCCATTGGTAATAAGCAGATTGCTGCTGGATGCAGTCAGTGATATAGAATGAGACATTAACATGTTCTCAAGGGGCCTTGTTTTCATACTGAAATATTTCCCTTCCTTCCCTCCACGGCCTGGAAAGTATGCATGATGTGTAGTGAGGGTGGATATAAGGGTTTGGATGTGTTACATGAATTATGTGTTTTAAGTTTCAGATTTGTTTTCATTATTATTTTGATTGAAAATGTAACCTCCTATTTCATGCCTATCAAGATGTTTTTATTCAAAGTAGGTGAAGAGGAAGAGGAAGAAGAAGATGAACCCGAGGTCCCTGCTGGCCCCCGCCCTCGCAGAATTTCGGAATTAAATATGAAGGAGAAGATCATCCCCATTCCTGAAGGGAGCGCTTTCTTCATTTTTAGCAAAACCAATCCGTAAATATACATTCTTTGGTGTCTTCGTTTCACAGCTTTACTTAAAAGCCAGGAAGTTAGGCAAAAGTCATAGGGAAATGGCTGCCCTGTTCTTGTGGAGGAGGCACCAGCTCCCCCTTCAAGGATGCCGGACTGGCAGTCGGAGGCCCAGCTCTACTGCCTACCGCCGGTTCGATCTTGAGCATACCATTTAAGCCTCTGTGCTTCAGTTTCCTCATCTGTAAAAGAAGCTTTCCTTGGCATTTACAGCCCTGTAAAACAGAATCCATTTGTCCTTCCAAACTTCTCACACTCCCCCCAGATTGTGCCCCATGCCTGGGATTCTCTCCCTTCTCACCTCCTCTTCCTGCCTTCTCTGGCTGCCTTCAGTACTCTGCTCATCCTCTACCAGCTGGGTGGAGCAGTGAGTAGAGTACTGGACCTGGAGTTCGGACGATCTGAATTCACGTCCAGCTATGACTTCGGGCAAGTCACTCAGTTTATCTCATCTCCTCAATTTAAATGGAGGCAATAAAAGCATGTACTTCCCAAGCTGGTTGTGAGGATCAAGTGAGGCAGTGTTTGTTGAGTGTCTAGCACAGTACCTGTACATAGCAGGTACTGTACAAAGGCTAGTTATAGCGATTGCTTATCACCATGGCCTCCTTCCTCCTCTACCCCATGTCAGTGCTTTCCCCTCGGAGATTATCTTTCATTTGCATTCTATGTCTTGTATGTACATAGTTACATGCATGTTTTTCCCATTAAAATTTGAACTCCTTGAGGGTGGAGACCGTGATCTGACCTTTCTTTTTATCTCCACTTCTTAACACAGTGCCTGGTACATGCAGTAGGTGCTTGGGATAGGATTAGCAGAGCTCTTCTAACTCTTCATCTCTGCTCCTGACCCCTTCTCCTGTCCCCCTTAATCACCTCCTTGCCTTTGAGTACATCTCCCCAAACAGCAGACCTGAAGTGTCAGGTTGGAGAGGATCCATGTTGGGGTAGAAAAGGGCTCCCCAGGCTCTACTTCCCTTTGTACCACACTGCCCCTGTGCACGTCTGGTCAGTGAGCATGGCCTCCTCCCCTGGGCATCATTATTCTGCGGCGATGCTCTGCCTAGCACAGTCCATCTAGAAACCAGGTTGACAGATTTTTCTGGTTGTGCTTCCTCAACAGCTCACGAGAATTTTAGGATCTTTGTGTTGGAGGGAGGAATCTTCGGAACATTCTCATTCTGTGCCTCTCCTTCATCCTGCTGACTGAAGTTTGTAGGGATGAAGTGATGTTCTTCAGGGATGCTGCACACACCCCCTGAATGACATTCTCATTAAATTGACCCTTCTCAGGTTATAGTGAAAGATGTTCACTAAGACTCTGGTCATTTTTTGCCTTTTCAGCTGGAGAGAGGATTTGATTTACAAGTCAGATTCTAAGTTCAATCACCGAGGCCAGAAATTAGAAGCTCGAAGAACCAGTGGCAGATTGGCTGTAGTTCTGACTATGGCTTTCAAGCCCAGGAGACACAGATGCAACTTGTGAGATGCTTAAATACGAGTATGGTCATAGTTGTTTTATGTGTAAATGGTGATTTCTGGTTTGTCTTACAAAAGGTTATTAAACTAACACTGCCAGTTGGTCAGCAAGCATTGATTAAACACCAACTGTGTGCCAGGCCCTGTGCTGGGGATAATCACTGAGGATACAAAGAAAGGCAAAAGATAGAGTCTTCCTTCAAGGAGTTCACAGGCTAACGAGGGAGACAAGAAGCAAATAGCTGGACACCTCAGCTGTGGATAGGATAAACTGGAGACAATCCATGCTGGCATGAAAGGGAATCAGGAAACATTCTCTTAAAAGGTGGGATTATACTTAAAGGAAGCTTTGGAGGTCAGTATTTGGAGCACAGGAGGGAGAATGTTCCAGGCCTGGAGGACTCCAGAGAGAATGGCCACAACTGGAAGATGTAGGGGCTTGTTCATGGAATAACCAGGAGGCCAGATCACTGGATCAAAGAGTTTGGGTTGGGGAGGGAGGTGTAAGAAAACTAGTAAAGGTTGGGGGGCTAGGTTATGAAAGGCTTTGAATGCGAAATAGAGCATTTTGTATGTAATCCTGGAGATGATGCGGAGGTTCTGGAGTTTGAGTAGGGGTAGGAAAGGGGTAATATGGTCACACTTGGTCTTTAGGAAAATCACTTTGGTGGCTGAATGTAGGATGGATTGGAATGGGGAGAGTCTGGAGGCAGGCAGACCCCGCCAGCAGCTACTGCAGTAGAGGTGTGAGGTATTGAGGGTCTGTACCAGGACAGGGCAGTGTCAAAGGAGAGAAGGGAATGTATTCCGGAGATATTGGAGAAGTGAAATCGACAGGCCTTGGCACCATAATGGGCATGAGGGGTGAGGGATAGTGAGGAGTTCAGGATGATTGCTACAGCATGAGTCTGAGGACTTTTGGCAGATGGTGGAACCTTCGACAGTCACAGGGAAGATAGGAATGGGGGAGAGTTTAAGGAGAAAGATAATGAGCTCTGTTTTGGACATGGTGAAAACTGTCTAAAAGATATTAGTTTTTGTGTTTGAGGTAGTTGGAGATGTCTAATAGTTTGTGTTGTAGTCAGTGATCTTTCTAAAGGGCAGGTACAGTCATACCACTCCCTAGCTCAGTAAACGCCTACTGCTCCCTACGGTCTTCAGGAGCAAATACAAAATGCTCTGCTCATTTGAAGGCCTTCCCTGCATCTCACCCTCTCACCTTTCTAGGCTTCTCACACTCTCCTCCTTCCTGATTCTCCCACATCCTCTGCCTTCATGGTACCACTGGCCTCCTTGTTATTCATACAAGATAGTGCATTACTGCCCTCTAGTCATATTCATTGACTGTACCATGTGCCTGCAGCACTCTGCCTCCTGGCTTCCCTGGTTCTCTTTAAGTCCCAGCTAAAATCCCACCTTCTACAAGGAACCCTTCTCAGTCTCCTTCGGTTGATTACTTCCATTTCATCTTGTATATAGCTGGTTTGCCATAGTTGTTGCTTACTATGTCTGCCATCTGTCTGAGGTCCTCAGGAGCAGGGAATGATTCTTTTTGTATCATAGTTTTGCACAGCGTCTGCCACATAGTAGGCACTTCATAAAAGTTTATTGACAGACAGATTCACCTGCGATATTGGAGGTCAGCACACAGTTTGGAGATGAATTAGCAGATCTAAGAATCATCACAGAAAGATGAGAATTGAATCCATAGGAGTTGATGAGATGACTGAGTGAAGCAGTGGAAAGAAAGAAGAGGAGAGAGCTCAGGGCAGAGCCTTAGGGAAACTTGTGGTTCATAAATGTGAGCTGGCTGAAGACCCAGGAAAGGAAAATGAGAAAGAGGGATGACACAGAAAGAAGAGAAGAATCCACAAATGAATGAAGATGAGAAAAGGCCGCTGGATTTGGCATTTCAGAGACCACTGGTAGTTTTGAATCTATGGAGGAAGAAGAGAAGAGGGCCCAGGGCAGAACCTTGGTAGAAACCTGTACTGATGACCTGGCTGAGTAGCCAGTAGTGGAGACTGTCAACTACCACTAGAAAACGTAAAGCTTCCATGGGCATTGGCAGGCAGGAGCTGGCATACCCTCCCCACAAGCAAGCAGACCCTTGCTGTTGTATGGGTACAGAGATGACCCAGGGCATCTCTTTGCAAAAGACAGAGGTTGGTCTATCAAGCGGCTGCTTGACCCAGTGAGCAGAAGACTGAACTTGGAGAATGATGTCCTTCTTGGTCATATGGCACTAGGGAAGCTGTTCTACTACTCACAGCAGCTTCTTTGTGTATAAAACAGGGTTAATAATGTTCCCATTATTCAGCATAGTAATTAGGAAAACTTGCAAAGCTTAAACCTTGATGTAAATAAATATACGTTGTGAATCTTTGTAGGACAATGAACAGGTTGTAAACTTTGGTAAAATGCACATTATTAATGTAAAGATTTATAAGCATTGAAAAAGAAATAGGATCCCTATAAATCCCCAGGAATTCCTTGAGAACAAATCGTGCCAGATTCATTTGGCTACAACAGAATGAATGTTGATATTGATATGATTTCTGTTTCTGGCTCAGATGTCTACCTGAACAGGAAACCCAGTTCCCCCATACTAACTCTTACAAAATCATAAATTTATTCCAGACCAAAAAATGGTCAATAAATTCAGTAAGAAACTACAGTAAGTGATGTCTTTCACCTCAGAGTTGTGAAAAATGCATTAAGAAACCAGTGCACAGTAGGAAAGGGGGCCAAGGCCAACAGCCAAGCTGGTAGCCTCCCAGCATCACCAGAAGCTATCCAGGGATGGGATAGACTTTACAAAACAACCCTGGGAGGTAAGTGCCATAATTATCCCCATTTTATAGATGGGGAAGCTGAGGCAGACAAGGGAAGTGATTTACCCAGAATCACACAGCTATTATCTAAGGCAAGATGTGAACCTAGGAGTTCCTAACTCCAGGTCTAATATTCTCTCCACTGTTCTATATTGCTGCCTGCAGCATAATGGAGCCTGAAGAGCTCTATATTCAGAGGCAACAAGAGTGGAACACTCCCCAGAAAGCCGCTCTCCTCCCCAACCCAGGATAGGACCTTGGGAATGGTCATGATCAGAGCAGAACATCCTAGGCCCAGGGACTCTGTGGTCCCAGCACTTTTCCAGATACCATAGACGGCCACAAACCCAAAGATGCAGGGAGACGTGACCTGGAGAGGTTGAGATCAGGGAATCCTGAAGGCCTAGTAGGAGGCCAAGCACACAGACCATGCCACTCAAAAGTACAACCGTGCATAGAAACTGGCATTGGCACAAAGCTCCAGTTCAGCAAGCAAAACAAGAGAGATGTGGACTCCAAGAGAGCACCCAGCTTCAAAAAATTACTGTAAATCCAACTCGATGACAAGTGCAAGCAGAAACTCAATGGAAAAAAAGAATTTTCCATAAGGACATGAATACCTAGAAAAATTGAAAGAAGATAATAAACAAAATAGAAGTTCTTAGAAGTGGACGAATGAATGAATATATGCAAAGCACTGTGGGAAATCTGACCCAGGTAAGGGAATCCTCAGAAGCCTTCTAAATCAAGCAAATCCTCAGTTCTAGGAGACAGGAAGAAATATTAGAATAAAATAAAAATATTGAAAAAAATAGAAGACAATGTAAGATGTTGGATACCAGAAACAACTGATCTGCACAAAAAGAGAGTGTAAAACCATCATTAAAAAAGAAAGTAACCTTGAACACTGTATTTCAAAGAATTATGTGTAAAAACTGCCCAGATCCATTAAACCAGAGGGTACAGTGAAAACAGAAAGAATTCACTGATTACCTCTCAAACCCCAAAAGTAAAATTCTCAGGAATGTCATGGATAAAGTTAAGAGTTCCCAGATTAAAGATCAACTATCCAGAAAAAAAAAAACCACATAAAATCTGGTAGCTTTTACAATGGGGGAAAGTAGATCTTCTAATATGGTATTCCAAACAGCTTTATGACCAAGAAGAACTTACCTTTCATCACTGAATATGAAATTGATCTTTAATGGAATATATAATTTTCATGCATTTCTGATTTTTAAAAAAGCCAACTAAACACTTTAGAATTCAAACACAAGAGTCTAGAGACACCTAGCAAGGCAAATATGTTTCAGCAGTTGGAGGACTATATGAACATTTAGTGCTTCCCTAATGGGGGAAAAATTTGTCTCTTCAGAACCTGAATATCTTCAAACACACCCACACGCACTCCCCTCACATGGAGGCAAACTGAGATGGGAAGGAGGGAGGTGAAGTGGGAATGGACAGTGGCAAAATAAACATCCTGATGCTGAAGAGGAGGTTAAAGGAGGTGGGGATGACCTCTAAGGGAGTGCTTTACAACGACTGAACAATTTGGGATACATGACTGGAGTGCAATATTGTACCCGAAGGAAAGAAGAAAAAACATGGGAGAATCTTGTAGTAGGAACTGATGTAGAGGGAAGTGAGCAGAGCCAGGAGGACCGATCTCCTGAGAACAAGAATGCTGTGAGGAAAGCATTTGAAAACTTCAGATCAGTGCAGCCTTGTCTGCAGAGGAGCTATGGTGCAGCATCTTCCTCTCTCCTGACAGAGACCTGGAGGTGCCAAAGAAACAGACTGTCTTGGACAAGGCTACCTGTCGGTTCATTTTGTTTGATTTTTGTTTTGTTTTCTGATTGGGCATAGGAAGAGAAGAAAGGTTTAATAGTAGTGATAGGGGGAAAAGAGAGCCATTGAAACATTTTCTTAAATGCTCAAGAAAGAAGTTTGAAAAGAAGGTGAGACAGGTAGGGAGGTTTTGAAAGTAGAATGCAGAATTCATGGTGTCCTTTTCTAAAGCAAGCATTATGATAGGGAGATGTATGGTTTCCTGTAGATTCCTTTGGAAATGCCCTTTGTTCAGGATAATGTTTTAGCACTGATCAGGCCACTTCTCTGAGAATGGATCAGCTCACCAGGCATTGGCCAAGGGACTTTGGTTTAGGGTGCTGAGAGCTCAGTTGACTGTGTGATTCTTTGTTCTCTCTGCCTGGTTTTCCACCAGGTTATGGCAGCAGCAGAAGAGGGCCACATGGGGCTCAGAGTCTTCTTGTTTTTTCCTGTTTCATGGATTGACTTAACAAAAGAAGCCATTCTCCTGTGGCGATCTTAGAGGTGTTGAGACTCTCTCCAAGCTTTAGCAGAGGCCCGTTCTTGACCCTTATTATCATGTATTCTGTTGAAATAGGCTTCAAGAAGTCAGTCACCCCCATGCTCTGAGGAGGCCCCTGAGTAAGACATCTGCGGCAAGTCAAATCCCATAACCACAAATAACATTTAAAGCAAAAATCTTTATTGCTTGCAAGCCATAGATGACACAACTAAATTTGGGGAAGGGGCAGGATTTTGAATCGTTGTTTTAAGTTTGTTGTAATGGGATTTTATTTCTTCCCTTTTCTAAAAGTAAGAACAACAGCTTATTTACCCATCCTACAGAACTGTCTAGAAAAAAACCTTACTTCTCCTAACTTGTAAATGCTGAGGTGGCAGCTGAAATGACCATTGTGTTTTCTTCCTCAGAATTCGAGTGGGCTGCCACAGACTTATCAATCACCACATCTTTACCAACCTCATCCTTGTCTTCATCATGCTCAGCAGTGCTTCTCTTGCCGCAGAAGACCCCATCCGAAGTCACTCCTTTCGAAATATCGTAAGCCAGCAAGTTTGGGGACTACTTCTTGTCCATGCACATCAGGGGACTTCCAGCATGGTGTCATTTTCTGCCATTTTGCCAGACTATGTGGGGTTGTTTCAGTGTAGGGATACTAAAACGATTGGTATTAAATTTTTATGCACACTTTTGATGTAGATGAATTAAAATGTTTGAGGTTTATAGTGCTATTTAAATGCAACCTTTATGCTAATTGGAATGAGCAGTTTTACATGTTATTATTTAGAACTCAGAGGGAGAATCTGAATTCATGGTTTAATTTGCCCAAATGATTAGGTTATTTTGGAAAACTTTTTGTACCTTAAATTGTTTATATTTAATCTTAGGCCATATTACTTAAGAGTTTGGAGCATATGACACAAATGTGCCATTAAGTTTGCATTTTATAAACTTCTTTAACAGTTTCTTTTTCAACTTAACATTTTGAATTAGCCAAGTAAGTTCTACTTTCCCAAATCATGAATTCTCTAAGCCCCTTGCCTTCTCTTTCTCTGTCCCCATTCCTGATTGAAGCCTTTTGCTAACCCCTCTTTAGGCCTTTCAGCCAGTGGAGGATGAGAGCATGTGTTTCATTCAGTTCAGTATGTTCTGTAGCCACAAGTTTTCTTGTAGGGCATTCAAGGAGCTCTAAGTTTGCTCTGGCTCTTCAGGTCTCTGAGCTCTGTTAGGCACCATTGAGATGGGGCAGCACATTGGCTCTCTGCTACGGAATAAAGGACTTAGGCTCCTCCTATTGAAGGTGAAGCTCCATTCTGCAACTGGTCATTCCCAAGGGAATGAGCCCCTGGGGTTTTAGGTTTTCTGTCTGTAATCTCTTTTCTTCCACTGAGGGGTATATTCCCTACACATTTGGGTTATGCTGGATGACAAAGAACTGGTGTTCTACTGGTACAGGTTTTTATGTGCTAGGAAAGAACTTTGTATTCAAAATCAGTTTTGATCCTTCTTTTAGTTGAACCAAGACTTTGAACACATACATACATACCTCCTCATATAAAAGAGAGGTGTGTGTATATAGTCTGTTTTATAACCCATCACCCTTTCTTATCCCACCTTGGACTGAGTGCCCCTCCACCAGTATTATATTTCATTTTCTGGTTTTCATGAAAATAGATACCTATGCTGGTCACAGTATCATGGGGTCCTCACCACTCTGCCCTGGATGGTGGTCCTTCTAATATGTCTGATTCTTAGACATTTGGAGTTAGAACAGGCTTCAGATCAGTGTTGCCCCCGAGTACACAATCAAGAACCCTGTGGCTAGGTGACATTTTTCTGGCTATCCCAACAACCTTGGTTCTGAAATTTGAAATATTATCCAATTTATCAGATTCATAGGACTCCCTGCCTGCTGTGAGGGAGATAAAAAGCACTTTAAAAATAAGAAGAAATATTGTACATTGTTGTTGATGTAAAGATTATGACCTTTGGGCTTGAGCCTGATTATACTTTATATCTGAAAGAATTATAGTGTTTAGAGACAATTCTACTGAGCTCTGTTTATTAATATAAAACACATAGGCAGTTAATTGAGTGACTTCTGTGTGCACATTTAGTGTGGGCAGAAGAATGTTATGTTGGCCAGACTCACCAGACTCCAGCCTTTGAGGAGGATAGTGGGAAGCTTGGGGAATTCCTTGGCATGTTGTGCAGCCTTCCTGTCATACTACCCTTAGGGAACATCTTTTCTGGCTGCTGACACTGCTGGGTTCTGTGGGTCTTACCACTCCTGTGGATGCACTTTCTAAAAAACTTGTGAAGTTTCTCAGTGACTGAAAAGGTAGAAAATGGAACTGAATCAGGATTGAATGCTAGAGTTCTAGGAATCCTCACCCTCAGGGTTTCCAGCTCCAGCTAGTCACATACCCTTTTTCTTGGCTATACCCATTCTTCTTCGGCCGATCCCAGCCCTGATGTAGGTGTGAAATGGGGGATCATGGGGAGAGACTTTCAGGTACAGTTAAAAGTACCTTCTGTAGGCTTGATCATAAGGAAGCAAGCTCTCAAATGTCTCAAGAGATTTAAAATACTCAGGGTGAGTAGCATGATTTCTTAGAGAAAAAGAAAACTTCCTTTTCTCACCCTCCTTTGCTTTATTTTAACATGAACAGCAAGGATCTGCCCCATGACTTGATCATAATATATTTTAAATGTGACTTTACTCTGCAAAGTCATGGAAAGAACATTGAATTGGCAAACCAGGAGACTCACTTTCTCATCACAACAGTTTTGCCTTGTGACTTTTGGCAAGTCATGTCACTTCTCAGTTAAGAGTTGTTTGATATGATGGAATTGGAGAACATGATCTTTAATGCCCTTGTAGCTCTAGGATTTTCTGGGATTAGTGGAGCAAGACATTTATACAGTGTCCCAGGGCAAATAAGAAATATTTAAGTTCTTGAGTATTTGAAGATTTTCTGATCTTGTGTGTTATTGGATGCTGGAGCTTTCTTGGGTCCTAAAAGGTCTCCATAGCTTACTACAAGAGTACAGGAATGGTCATTGTCTGAAGGAATAAGTTTCTCACTCGTTGTTTCCACTGTAGCCTTAGGAGGGACAGGAAATGTAGATGGGGCTTCTGCATCATTTATCTCTTCTAATTGAAGAGCTGCCCTAGACAATGTAATTCACTTTCAGTCCATTTCCTGTTCGGTGGGGCTAGTGAGGGAATCCCTTCATCATTAGCTAGCAGTGTTCGAGAGCAGGGTAATGAGCAGGTCGTTATTACGGGGAGACCTTACCAGCCCACCCTATTTGTGAGGTTCACTTGTCCTGGGAGGCTAAGAGTAAGGGAGAAAGTCGAAGTCTTCGTCGAGTTAGTATCATTAATTATTTCTTTTGCTTTGCTCTAGCAGGCTGAACTCAGCAAGGGCTGGAGTATCATGCTCCAGTCTCAGACACACTTAGAAGACATGGCTAGGGAAGAGCATTTTGCACATGAGCATGTTCACCCCTGTGGTCCCAAGTTAGTTCGGAGTCGTATGGATGACTTTCCAGTTTGGGGCTGGGTGGTGTGTGAGGGGAGCTGCATGGGGTGTTCTGTGACTCTCAGTCTGACTCCGGCCGGTTTTCCTCACTCTGCCACCTGTTGTACCTTGCAGATACTGGGTTACTTTGACTATGCTTTCACAGCCATCTTTACTGTCGAAATCCTGTTAAAGGTAATGGCGTTTTCATCGATCCTTGCATGTGCCAAAGCAGCTTTCGCAATAATAGCTTCAATTTTGTGCTTGCTTTCCAGATGCTAGGTTATGCAGATTATGTCTTCACTGGTACTTTTGCATTTGAGATCGTTCTGAAGGTAACAGGTTTACCCAGCCGTGTGTTTAGAGGACACGTATTCCTGGGTATCGTCTGCCCAGGAAGGACGCTTGAAGTGTTTTGTTTCGTTTGGGGTTTTGTTTTTTGTCTTCTCTGCTCAAGTTAAACACTTTTTTTTAGTCCCAAAACATGTTCTATAACAGTTCTATATATTTTGTTTTATTTTTTGGAATTTTGAATGCATGTAGGAGCTACTTGTTTTATGATATTAATGAGATCATTCATTTTGCTCCTTTAAAAAATTATGCTGTATCAGCTGCTGATATATAATTCACTGTGTGTGAGCTTTCTTCTACCCTGCTCTGACACGTAAAGGAAAACTTCTTCTTTTATAGAGGGAGTATTTCATTTCTCATTTCTCTTGCTGGATTATATTGTCACAGACTTAAAATAGTAAACTGCTATTTTCTTGCAACAGGATTTGCAAGATAACTTGGGTTTATTGATGTGTTAGTATGTTCTGCATCTGTTATAAGTATGGACTTATTTTAAAAACCATCACGAAGTAAACATACCTAAGAAAACGTCTGGCCTTTGCATGACTGAAAAGTTGGCATTGCCTCATGAAGTTTGTGTACTGATTGTGAGGGATGCCCTCCAGGGCATGCACACAAAGGTCCCTTTTGACCTCCAGTGGAACATTGGGAGTTATCTGTGACCCACTGGACAGCAGACAGCACATCGCCAGGCTTAGGGCAACATGCTATTGGGAATGGGTCTAATGCCTCCTTCCAGCTCCAAACAGTGCAGACTTTCTACAAGGAGCTGAACCTTGGGCAAGTGACCCCCTGGGTACTAGAGCCTTTCTTACTCCAGGAGAATCAGTAAACAAACTGTGCAGTTCTGAGTTTTAACCAAATCAGGCTTTTAAAAGCCATTTTGGTCTCTTTTGTGTGTATCCCTGTTTTTATATGAAATCGTATTGATAACTTGGGCTGTTTACAAGATGACTTGTAAAATACAACTTGGCTCTGTGCCACAGTGTACTTGTTGGTGGAGGATGTATTGGACAGTATTGTACAGGTTCACAGTCTTTGGTGAGGGTCTGCACCCCTTTCCCCACCTTACTTTGGATAATCTAATGAGCCCAATGACATCTTTCTCCAAAGACACGGAATCTAGGAGTCCTTCAATGTCATCATTCAGAGTGATGATAATGGTTGTTTACACCTGCAGGTGAAGATGTGAAATGTTTGGGAGAGTGAATCCAATGTGCACCAATCCAAATTTTACTCTGGAAATTGTTTTGAAATAGGACACTGAGGTTAACTTCTTTCCCTCGTAATTTGCCTCTTTATCCTCAGCGTTGAAGATTGAAAAACTCCAGTTCATCCATTTTTTCTATATTATACATTTTTCAGTTATCATGTACACATAGTTACTCAGTGCTCATTTGAGCAGGTTATTTTAAAAACTCCCATAGTTGGTCAGTTCCTCCACAGTTACTTAAAATGTAGCTAGTGGCCTTCTGCAGTATTCCAGCTAGAGCTCCTTTCTAAAGCCAGATAGCAGCTCATTGGGAAGGAGCATTGACCTGGCTCTCTGGCATCCATGTAACATGAGTGTGCCCTGTGGTCAGCGTATTCACTCGACTACCTTTCTTTGTAGGAAATATCACTATTTGCTCCTCAAAAACATCTCTCTTCTTCAATGCCCTGTTAATACTGAACAAGAATTAGGAAAGCTCTCTTGGTCTGTGTTGGGTAGGCCTCCAGTCAAGGCATTCTAAGGGGTCAGTCCCCAAGAACAGCTCTGACTAGTTACCTTCCAAATACGCTGTTCCTTTCCTGACTTTTGTCCTCTTTTCACGGGCAGTTGGTGAGCACCAGACTTTTCCTCACTTTGGGCAGATCAGACTGGATTGATTTTCATAGGCAAGCTTATATGATTGATACAATCCCCCACTGGATTATGGAACCAGGAAGGTTTGAACATGTATGTAGGAGTGTGTTTATACCCAGTTGATATACAGGTCACAACTTGAAAGTCATGGGATAGATTTTCCCGTGTGGGTTTCATGAAACCCATTTCATTATAGTCAAACAGCATAGATGAATGTACATGGTCATAGGAGTCAGGGCAGGGCGGTTTTAAGGTTGTGAGAGATTTCTGAGGATTTTGAGAAAAGTGATGCAGATTTCTTATGGCTACGGAGCCAGTGGTCGACAGTGAAGTTCAGGAGCAGCTGTTTGGGGACTTGGCTGTTATCTGTTAGTCTCTCCGGGGTCACTGACTGCCTGCGCAAGTGGGACAGCAGAAATAGACAAAATGCCATCCCTCAAGAGGAACACTCTTCACAAATGTCAAATAAGGCCACTCATGAGAATTTAATCACCCATCCTTGGAGACACAAATTGTTTTCTTTTAAAAACTTTTAGTTGTCCCATAACTTAGCACCCCATGTGCCTACAGTCTTCTAATCCAAAGATGTCAGTTAAACAGTTCCTCACTTCCTTTGGTTTTATATAATATTCAATATGTAAAAAATGTTTACTAGATGATACACATAGACCCTCCTTAGGGGTCTTGTAAACAGCCCAAGCGGAGGTGCCACTGGAGAAGGAGGGAAACATTAAATTACTTTTCGTTCTTTTTGTAGATGACAACCTTTGGAGCCTTCCTTCACAAAGGGGCGTTCTGTAGGAACTACTTCAACCTGCTGGACATGCTGGTTGTGGGGGTTTCTCTGGTATCATTTGGGATCCAGTAAGTAAGCCAGACATATCTGTGAGTGCATGTGTGTATGTGTGTGTGCCTGTATGTGTGTGTGCATGTGTGTGAATATGTACATGCTCATGTGTGCGTGCGTGTGAGTATATGGTGTGCTCACGCATGTGTATGTGTGTGCGTGTGTGTGCACATGTGCACGTGTGCATGCCTGCACATGTGCATACCCACAGTCACTTTGGAGGTTGAGACATTGTGCCCATTCTTAATATTTGGAAATACTAAAGTTTATAGGGGTAAGGTGAGAGAGAAAGTGCAGTTCCATTGGCAGGCATCCATGATGGGCATAGGTAATTCTTGATGATGAGCACTAAGTATTCAGTTTCTCACTTTGTTTCCTTGATTCTGTTCCTGCATATTAGTTGATGGCTTCTGTGGTATTAAATGTACCCTCCAGGAGTCTGAAGAAATTTTAGTAGGGAGGAGCTGTTGCCAGGTATCTTTTTCTGTATCTTGGGGGTATTTCAAGCAGGAAGAAGGGATAAGGCTGGAGACCTTCAGCCTGCGCTCTTCAGTGTTTGAGATACCCACGAAGCCCAGGGCAGACATCACGGGGCCTTCAGCCGCATCGTTTTCCTGCCCAAATACCTGTGGCGCTAAAGCGCCTTGTCACCAGCCTGTTTACTGACACTCTTTCTCCTGGTCATGATCCCAAGAACCAAAGTAGTTATAAAAAATTCCTTCTTATTAAAGATTGAGAGCTTGTGTCTTGTAGGGAACCTGCAGCCTTGAGGACACAGGTGGCCTCTAGGTCCTCAAGTGCAGCCCTTTAACTGAATCCAAACTCCCCTAAAGGGATTTGTTCTGTGAAGTTTGAAGTCAGTCAAGGGGTCACACTTGAGGACCTAGAGGGACACATGTGCCCTTGAGACCAGGGTCCCCACCCCTGCTCTACATAGTTTTAAAATTTAGATCCTCACCACCTTGTATTTTAAGTGATATCAGTCTCTGCCAATACTGTAGTCTCAGAGAAACAAGCTATAATTAATCTAGAGCAAAGCTGACTAATACCACATTGCAGAGAGAAAAGTATCCATTTGGGGGTGGGGGTTATTTAACTTTACTTTTTCAATGAACAGAAACCCATCTTCTCTCCCAGAACAATATCAGATTCATGAATTATGTTCAATCTGTTGTGATGAAAGGCTAAACAAACACAGTTCAAAAATGTTCAGGTGCTTCTGGATTTTTAGCTGGGACATAGAGACCCACCAGAAATGTTACCAGATCACCCTGTTATACCAAGCTAAAAGAATATAATATCTTGGTGGAATAAGTCATATAATGGGACGGGGGTGGGCCAATTCATTTTTTCATCTTTCTTCTCTTAGCACAATGCCTGGAATAGTAGGCACTTTAAAATGGTAGTTGCCTGACTAGCTGGCCTTGAGCCAATGAAATAGTGCTAACTTTTGTATCTGTTTATAAAGGGCCTTTTACAAATGAGTCACCTCTATGGCAACACATGAAAACATATGAATGATATCTGACTCATCGTGCTTCCTCCCGTTTGTCTTTTCTCTAGATCAAGTGCTATCTCCGTTGTGAAGATTTTGAGAGTTTTAAGGGTCCTGAGGCCTCTCAGGGCCATCAACAGAGCAAAAGGACTTAAGGTTCTTATTCATCTCTTAAATATGTGGTTCTTCAGTATGTCCTATCCTCACATTCCTGGCTTCTTCTGAGCTAGAGTGGGGTTAATTCCCATTGATTCAAAGTGAGTTACATTTTGCAAGCGATCTAATTCAATTTCTTTCCAGATAAACTCTCTCTGCTAGTGGCCTTCCCTTTGTGTAAGTGAGGTGCTTTGCAGAAAAATAAGGAAAAACTCATTTACCAAAAGTTGTTGGCACACTGCTACCTGGTTTGGGTCCATAATGTCAATCAGATAGTCTTGAAAATGAATGACCAGTGAAAATTTGGAAAAGCAAATAAAAAGTTTCGTAAACATCAAAGTATCTGCCAAGTTTTTGGCCCAGAAATAAATAATTCTAGCTCTCCTCTGTAGAGCATTTTAATCTGATCACATATTTTACATCCCTAATCTCACTGGACCTTCTTTGATCTCCATTTTACATGTAAAGAAACAGAGGCTCAGAAGGAGCCAGCAGACAGAAAGCAAGCACAGCTTTGTCCTTTCCCTTAGGGCCTATGTCCCTTTGGATACGTCGTGCTTCCTCAGTCAGGCTTTAGATAATGGACCAAGATATCAAAGCAAAGCATCCATGTTCTTTTCCATTGTCCCTTCTCTTCTCTCCCCAGCATGTGGTTCAGTGTGTCTTTGTTGCTATTCGAACCATAGGCAACATCATGATTGTCACTACCCTGCTCCAGTTCATGTTTGCCTGCATCGGTGTCCAGCTCTTTAAGGTAGGCTTGGGGGCAGATCCTCTGTGTTGGATCAGCACAGAAGCACCTGGGCACTAACCCTGGGGATTCATGAAAAGGCAAGATGCTCCCTTCTCTCACACTCAAGCTGATGGGGAGCTACCATTTGGTGACGAGTGTGGTAATGGTATGGGTGCCAAGTGCCCTAGATATGTAGTTACAGTGGCAGTGCCAGGCCTTAAGGGTGTTCTCCATCTCATCCATCAGTTGTTGACCCCCATCTCATCTGAGTTCTGTGAGCCCTCATGAGACTTGGGCTCAGGGAGAAGGTGGTGAGAGTACTTCCCGAGGCCCACGTCTCTAGGATAGGTTCTGGGGTGTGCCAGGGGAAGTAGAAGGCAAGGAGCATTAGGGCATCCTCTCAGCCTCCCAGTTAACCAGGATTGGTTTTGGTATACAGACAGTAAGGAGTGGGCAAGTGCCTCTGGTGATGGTTAGACTCTCCTTTTGTAGTTTTTCAAGGGGCTACATTTTCCTATTCTCTTTATATTTAGGGGAAATTCTACCGGTGCACAGATGAAGCCAAAAGTAGCCCTGAAGAATGCAGGTGAGCAGCTGAATGGCCTGGAACCTGGGGAGGAAAAGGGAGAGAGAGTGTGAGGAGAGACCAGTCTAGACACTGCCCATTCTCTGAAGGGGCTTGCCTGAATAGTCTCATATCCTGGATGCACCTGTCCAGTGTTAGCTGCTCACAGTGGGATGAGTTTTCACTAACTCTGGGAGCTATCTGTCATTGAGATAGGGTAAACTCTTTCATTATATTGAAAATTCTTAACCTGGGGTCTGTGGACTTGTTTTTTCATATTTTGATAACTCCTTCAATAGAATTGGTTTCATTTGTAATCCTGTGTATTGCATTGTATTTTATGCAGTAAAAAGCATGATTCTGAGAAGGGGCCCACCCATAGGCTTCAGCAGATAGCTGCCCAACGGGGTCCAAGATGGACAACAGGCCAGAATTTCTTTAAGACATTAGATTCTCTAGAAGTAGTTACTTTAAATTCAGGAAGCATTTGAATAAGTCAAGTCAGCAAATATTTATTAAGTGCTTACCCTACTCCATCTAAGCACTGGCTCAGAGCTCAGGAACACAAATAAAAGTAAAGTGAATGATGTTCCTTGCCTTCAGGGAGCTTTCATGATTATAGAAGACAACACCTAAGAGGAAGCTGGAAAAATGTCCTAGGGTGGGGGGGGGGAAGGGAAGAGGAGAAAGGATGGGTGAGAGAAAGGGAAAGAAGTCTGGATAGTCAGCACTTGTCTGAAGAGGAAGGAGGGAGTGAACATGTCTGACCTGGGCACTTTCCTTGAAAGAGACATCCAATCAGAGGAAAGGGCCAAGCAGAGAAGGGACCTTCTAGGGTGAGAAGGCTGATGGGTCACCATGGAGGAAGGAGGCAGGAGCTCAGACAGGAAAGCAAGAGAAGCTTTTCTTTGTTCTGCCATCTCTCTGTGAGGCATTTTTTGTGTTCCTCAAGGTGCTGGAGAGGCAAGAAGGAATTCTGCTTGTTCAGCTTGGGGCAGATTTTCAGTTTTGCTGAGAGTTGTAGAGGGAGCAGACCAAGCATTGGCTGATGCCTGAGGGCTTCCTGTGCATCATTGTGCTCTCCTGTTCACCGTAGTCACATCCGATTCACTCACTCCTTTGTTCAAAATTGTTTTTTGTCATAAACTTAACATTTAAGTTTGCAAGGACACAAAAAGAGAGTGCATGTGGTGCTCTGAACTTCTTGTATGTAGTCTATTTGTTTGATGTGTCAATTAAAATTAACACAGTAATTAAGGAGGGCAATTTTGTGACTGGATCCCTTTGTGTAATTCCTTCTCTTTCTTTTCAGTGAAGAGTTCTCTTGGGTTCCATGTACTCATGGAGCTGTCTCTAGAAAAGGGAGAGGGGGGATATTGCTAACACAGAGTGAGCCTTCCAGATGGATCTGGTGTTAGAACAAAAAATAGATCAACATATATCAGGACTGATTTTCCATTTCAGTTAACCAGCAAACACTCAGAGTAAAGTAGAATACAAATATTTTCCTTTATTTAGACTTTTGACTCAGAAATGTCTTCCTCCTTAAATTCCAGAGCTTGAACAGAGGAGGATAACTGAATTCCATCCTGACTTTGTAGAGATGCCAAAGTGAGCAAGAAACATCTAATATATGACTTAGGCAGGGGTTTCAAAGTAACCTTATTTGGAGGAAAAGCATTTGTAGAATATTGAGTTTCCTCCTTCATGAGAACAGAAATTATGTGAGACTTTGTTGTGGTCGTTGCAGCAGCTAGTTGATGGTAGTTGTGTTGTTGAGGCCAAAGCTAAAATGTTCAGTGCTCAGCACCATTCTGTCCCTGCATGGTGCAGTCAGCTCACACAAGTGTGCCATTCACCATCAGGATGCTGAATAAGCTTGTGGATGCCCCAACACTCAGAGCACCCCTTGTCCTGATTCTGTGTCTAGAGTAGTGTTCTTGTCTGTGCCTCTTGTTTTTAAGTTGTTTTTACTTCTCAAGGGCAAGTACTGTTCCTTGTTCCTTTTGTTTCCCCTATGTTACTTTGTCTTATTCTTTATTTCATAGCATAAATGTATGCATACATGTGAAATTTTTACAAATGTGAAAAATTTATGTGAAATGTGGTAGTTTTTGATTTGTTTGGTTTCCATTTTTAGGGTGAGGGCTAAAAAGTACTGTCAGAAAGCTTCAAAATCATTGAATCATAGATTTAGGGTTGGAAGGGATCTCCTTCCAGTCACCCAGTTCCAACCCATTTTCTAAATGAATCATAATGAGAGCTAACATTTATATAGGTGTTTTATATAGGGGATCTCATCTGCTCTTTACCACAACCCAGTGAGTTAGATGTTATTATCTAGGTTTTGTTTGAAAGCTATTGACTCCAAGTCTTAGAACCATAATGTAAAACAGTTGCTTAGATAAATGCCAGAGCCACTGCAGAAAGCAGCAGGAGAGGTGGGCCAAAGCGTGACCTCAACTTTGCGGCCTGGTCAAGCAGAATGGGAACAGTGGACAAGAAGTTCCACATTTGATATAGTCTTTACCTTTTACAAGTGGATTCGTGAAGGTTCCTGTTTGGTTTTTTTCTTCTTGTAGGGGACTCTTTATCCTTTACAAAGATGGGGATGTTAATAGCCCAATGGTTCGGGAGAGAGTTTGGCAAAATAGTGATTTCAACTTTGACAACGTCCTTTCAGCTATGATGGCTCTTTTCACAGTCTCCACCTTTGAAGGATGGCCTGCGTGAGTAATAACTGACATGGTTTCTTCTGTAGATCAGTCCTGGGATCCGTACTCAGCCACCTGCCCCTCCCCTGCCAGCCCTCATCAGAAAGAATTGCCTCTTTTTTCACTTCTGTTACTGGTCTTCCCCTAGGATATTTTGGAATTCTTTATGTGTAGGGCAAGGATTTTTTGGCCTTTTAGAACCTAAGACATAAAGGTAGAAAGGGTCAGTATTAAGAGGTCAGCCTGTTGATTGCTAGAAGGGCTCTATAGCAGTAAGACCAGAAGAAGAGATTGAGGGAATAAGCAGGGACAAAGAGGAAATAAAATCACCACTTTTTGCAGATGATAGAAAAGTTTACTTGGAAAACAATAGGGTCAATGAAAAATTAATTGAAAAATGAATACCTTTATCCAGGTTTCAGGAGTTGAAACAAATAATCATCAAAATTTCTGTGTATTACGAACAAAACCTCACAGAGAAAGAGAAATTCTATTAAAAATCACTACAGAATATATAAATATGTGGAAATATACCTACCAAAACACATAAAAACTATAGAAATACAGCTCCAATATACTCTTTACAGAAATAAAGACAGATACAAAGAAGAGAAATATTAATTGCTTATGTGTAGGCTGAGCTAATATAATAAAATGAAAGTACCACTCAAATTTATATACTTAATGCCACATCAGTCAAACTACTGAGGGATTACTCTGTAGAGCTAGGAAAAATAACGAGATTCATATGGAGGAACAAAAGGTCAAAAACATCAAAGAAAATAATGAAAAAAGTGTAAAGGAAAGTGCCCATGCAGAGCCACATCAGAGCCAAGCTGCATCCTCAGAACTCTTCAGAACTGATTTCAATACAAAGATGCTGATCAGTGGAACAGGTTGGGTATACAATGTCCAAGGCAAAAGAACAAGTAGCAGAGTATGTGATAGACAGAAAACCCCTCAAGTTTCAATGATATCTCACTGTTTAAGAAAAATTGCTTGTCCATTTTGTATATGGAAATACAGATTGTATTTGATGTTGAGTTCAACATTTAAAAAAAGAAAAATTATGTCAATAAAACAGAAATTTATCTATGTCCTCCTCTGCTTCTCAGGGTTCTAGAATCCAATTGTCTTGGGAAGAAGGATTTTTAGGAGACATTTAGAAATATGTCAAAGCTACTATTCTGTTCATCCCTAACAGTCAAGATGTTGACATTTCCTAGAGAGAGCTGCAGCAGCGTCCCATGTGTCTATGGCCAGTTTGCTTTCTCAAGAGTAAGGCTCTCTGTCTTTCTTCATGTGTCACATGATGTCATGTGTCACATGATGTCATGTGTGACATGACACACAAATGACTGCCCTATACACTGTGCAGACCACGTACACTGTGTTGACCATGTACATTGTGCTGGGCCAGGAACACTGCTCTGAACCAGATACACTGTGCTGGCCATGTACATGGTGCTGGACCATGTACACAGTGCTGGACATGTACACTGTGCTGGCCATGTGTGTTGCACTGAACCAGGTACACTGCTGGCCATCTACATGGTGCTGGACCACATACACAGTTCTGGGCCAGGTACACTGTACTGACCATGTCTGCTATGCTGTGTCAGGTACTTGGTGCTGGGCCAGGCACACTACTTGACCACCTGAGCAGAGTGTTTGTCTCACCAGTTGAACTGGAGCTAAGTACTGAGGGAATAGTTGTGGTGGAGATTGTTACATCAGGAAGGAGAAGCAACTACTAGGCCTTTTGGGGAGAAGGGACCCATAGATCCATTCATTTTCACACCTACATTTACTGCTTGCTATCCTGGGTTCTGAAGAGCACCTCTCTGGTGATAAATGAGTGCCAGGACTGTCCTGCTATTAATTTCTGACCAGTAACCCATAGCAGCAGCTGCCAACCCCAGGGATATCACAAAGTATCACAAAGGGGTGTCACAAAGTACCTTGGGGTTGGGGAAAGAGCATTATTTCTTGAATCAAAGATCTTAGGTAGAATCGTGGCTCTCCTGGTTAGTGTCTGTATGATCTTTGGCAAGTTGCTTAACCCCATTGGGCCTCAGTGTTCCTCATGTATAAGATGAAGGCACTGGACTAGATGTTCTCTAAGGAATCTTCCGATTCTAAACTCTCTGATCCATGATCAGATCTTTGTTTAGAACCTCAGAAATGCAAGACATTGTACAAAGCATTTGTGAGAGACAAAGTAGTGGAAATTCCAGTCCCTCTCCCCAGACAGTTTCCAGTCTACTTGGAAAGACAAGGCACACTCTAAATAAATAAATAAAGGTTCACATGTTAATAGAGTATTATTTTGCCACAAGAAAGCGTGAATATGAAGGATTCAGAGAAAACAAGGAAGAAAATGGAAGAATTTATTAAGTCAAGCAAAGTAAAATGAGAACTGAGAAAACAGCTTATTCGTTGGTCATGATAATGAGAAAGAAAACAACTCCAGAAGATCAAGAACTTGTATCAGTGCCAGGACCAATCCTGACTCCAGAAGACTGATAGTGAAGCATGATTCCAGACTCCTGGCAAGGATGGGACAGACTAGAAGGCACAAAATGAGATGTTCGTTTTTAGACATTGTTAACAAATGCATTCGTCTGGCTTGACCGTCCTTGTTGGCTGCACGGGTGGGAGGAAGAGTTAGATGGGAAAGGAAGAAGGATGTCTCAATGAAAGTTCTAAAATGCACAGAATAAACAAGGAAGTTCAAAAGGTGACCCAGACAAGTTGGAATAAACGTGTTAAATGGCAGGTGCATTAATAAAAACTATGTGTTAAAAGTTCATAGTTTTCTATGTAATCCTCTTGTTCTGTTTTTTTCTATATTTAAAATTTTAATTTAAATTCATAATAAAAAAATTAATGGACTCATCAAATGAAACAGTACATACTGAGTCCTAGAGGAATTTGGAGGAGGGATCTTGTTGGTTTTCTGACTCTATTTTTTTTATACATGCGTATGTTTTCAGGTTATTGTATAAAGCCATTGACTCCAATGGAGAGAACGTTGGCCCGATCTATAACTACCGGGTGGAGATTTCTATCTTCTTTATCATCTACATCATCATTGTGGCCTTCTTCATGATGAACATTTTTGTGGGCTTTGTGATTGTCACCTTTCAGGAGCAGGGGGAGAAAGAGTACAAGAACTGCGAGCTGGACAAGAATCAGGTTAGGAGGACACATCCTGGGGGTTCCATCAGGGAGGGAGCACCCAGCTAGCCTCCACAGAGTCACAGAAGAGGGTGTCGTCGGTCTGGCCATGCCACTTCTACCAGGCAGCTTCAGAGAGGGTGCTGAGCAGGGGCAGAGCTTCTTCTGGAGGAGAGCACTTGGTGCTCAGGAGATCCCTCCCCTGTGTTTGAGGAGTGACTCCATGAGTCAGGACTGCTTTTGAGTCCTAACACAAACATCCCTAAGGGTAACCACCCTGGAGTCTGGCTCTTTCAGGACCCTCTGCTGCCACATGGTTAGTAGACGTGCTCTTGAGTTACTTGGATTGATGTGTCTCTCCCTTCGTATGCCCACTTATAGGGAAAGGAGAAACATTCACTCTTCCCTAACATGTCATCTTCCAGGGTCTTAGGCTTCCCATCTGCAAATTGGGAGTGTTGGACAAGTTGCTATCAGACGCCTTTTCTAGCCCTAGATATGTGGTCTTGGGGTAGGTTTTCAAAAAGGAAATGGGAACTTTCATAAGATCACGATTTAGAGCATCAACGGACTTTAGTAGTCACCTGGACCAACCCTTTGTTTTACAGAGGAGTAAACTCAGCACCAGACATCTGGGTTCCCAGTGGTTAGAACACTACACCTAAATTCAGAAAGACCTAAGTTCAAATCTAGTCTCAGACACTTAAGAGCTGTGTGACTCTGGGTTAGTTAGCATCAGTAAAATGGGCATAAAAATAGTACCTACCTTCCAGGGTTGCTGTGAGTATAAAATGAGATATTTTCAAGGTACTTTGCAAATCTTAAAGTACTCTAGAATGGCTAATTAGTATTATTCTCACTGTCATTGTTATTACGCAGGGTCACACAGGTGGGTCAGTGGCAGAACCCAGGTTCCCTGATTCAAGGTCTAACATCCTTTCCATTCATTACCTAGTGACATCTATCAGCATAATTGATTCTGGTCACTCAGGAAAAGCTTAAGAAAAGTTGTTGATGATTCATTGAATTGTTTTGAGTTACAGGGGCTTCCTAGTAGCATTAGCCTCTCAGTGCAAACCACGGGAGGCCAGGACTGAGAGACAGAGACAGGCGGGTCAAGGCTGACACAGGATCAGTCCCCAGAGGTCAAGGGTCTTGTTAGGAAAATACTGAAGAGTTAGTTTGGTCTTAAGGGCTCTGGAGCATCAGAGCACCAAATGTATATTGAAGATCAGAGAATGTAAAGGCTCTGTAGTCATGGAATGACTGCAGAAATGCAGAAGTAGGGACCAGGAAGCCAGACAAGGAGACCAGACAGTGTATGCCTCAGAGCTGAGATGGAGCATGTGAGCAGGGGCACAGGGCATGAGCTGCCCCAGACTATAATCTGACACTGACTGTACTGAGAAGTACCTTTTATGTGCCATGATCCCAGCCCCTGTGGGGACCGTCGCCTGGAAAAAACCTGCCCCTATGAGGTGTGTTTGCCCAGCAGGCATGCCCAGATGTCCTAACCCTTCCTCCCAAAGGCCTAGCCATCTTTGTTCCCAAGTTCCCCTTGCTGGCTGGCTTCCTGCTCACATTGTGAAGAGGCGGAAATCCCCTGCAGAGTCACAGGGACTCTTGTCTCTCCAGGAAAACTCTCAGAATGACATTTTTGCTCTTTCCTGCTTTTGCAGCGTCAGTGTGTTGAGTATGCCTTGAAAGCCCGGCCCCTGCGGAGATACATTCCCAAAAATCCCTACCAGTACAAGTTCTGGTATGTGGTGAATTCCTCCCCCTTCGAGTACATGATGTTCGTCCTCATCATGCTCAACACCTTGTGCTTGGCCATGCAGGTAAGGGGTCAAACCAGCGTGTCCTCCCACTGTCTTAGAACATGGTGGACAAGTAAACAAACAGTGCTGAAACAGACACTTGGGTGGGGATTGTTTTGTAAAGGGGGCTGTAGGCAACATTGTCATAGAGCCTGTGCACACGCAAAACTTTCGTATTTCTGTGCCTAAGCCTGTGCTGTGTAGGGTGACAGGTACCTTCCCTGGCTTTGAGGAGGTACAGGATGAGCAGAAATAAGTCACATAGAGGGTGGGGGGTAAAAGGGGAAAAACAAAGATCAATTAAGATGCTGAATATTTTAGAATGCAAACTCTACTTTTGCCTGGGGAGATAAGGAAGGAGGTGACCTTGGACGCTTTATAATGAAGCATATGCTGGTGTCTTACATGAAATATCAAGAACCAAAACATAAGGAAGAAAGAAGTGCTATGAATTATTAGAGATTTCTTGGAATTGGAAGGTTTGAAACCACGAGCAGGATTTAGTTTGATTTTCATAGCAGACATTTCTGGAAGTAGAGCAATAAACTGGCCAAAGATCTACCTCTCTGTGAATTATGTATGTAAGGATGTTCTCCTTCCCCGACGGATCTGTCTCTGTCACATGTTCTTAAGCAAATAAAGCAAAAAGCAACAAAGGAAAAGACAGCAACAAAACTTTGATGATGACCCAGATCTGACATTATGCAGGCTTTCAAGTTTGCAAAGCAAATATACACCATCTCCTTTGTTCGCCAGAGCAACTCCTTGAGGGAGATACCAGTGATATGATTAGTCTCATTTAATGGAAGAGAAATAAGAGACTGGCCCATGCTCAACACAGCTGGTGTCAGGTTGGATTCAAACCCAGGTCATCCTGACTCCAAGTTCAGCCTTCTACTGAAAAGGCCCAATGTTTTGGCATATCTGAAATTATAGGAAAAGAGAGACCTGAGGAAGACTAGGCAGTTGGGAATGTAAGGGAGAGTCTTTCTTTATTAAACGTAGAACTAGCATTCCCTGATACCAGACTTGTCCTTAACTTAAGCCCAGGTTCTGACTTGTTTGCGGTCCCTGTTTCCTCCTTGAAGTGTGGAGCCTGCAGTGGGGAACATATTCCTTCAAAAGAAGTAGAAATTCTTTTCATCCTGGTGAGAGAAACTGACCATTCAGTGTTGTCAGAATCCCAACTTTGAACATCAGCCTTCCAAACAAGTAGACTGGCTTGTCCCACCCCACTCCCAGCTTATCTCAGGCCAGACTGGAGTGTTCATCCAGTGTGGACATCAGCAGCAGAGTGTGTATTTCTTCCTGATGTTTCAGAAATGTGAGGCCAGGGCCATCTCTATTTCATTACTTCCATGTCTAAGCTTCAGGCATCCACTGTCTAAAGAGTTTGTGTCTTCTAATACTGACCTTTTACTTTATTATGTACAATAATTACTTTATAGGAAACAGTGCTTACATTTTTGCCCACAGCATTATGAACAGTCCAAGATTTTCAATGATGCCATGGATATCCTGAACATGGTCTTCACAGGAGTGTTCACTGTGGAGATGGTCTTGAAAGTCATCGCATTCAAGCCCAAGGTAAGTCTCAGAGCCCAGTTACTTTAGGCTATCACCACATCAAATGGGAATGACCTCAGCTTCCTGTTAGCTATTAAATAATCATGAGTCATTCCGGTATCAGACTGTGTTATCGCTTTAGAACATTAAAATCTGATTATGGCAGTTTTTTACCTATTAGAAAACAAGACTTGAGAAAACAAAACCTTATAAAGCAATTCTGAGAAGAGGCAGGAGGAAGGAAAGATTTGAGGAGCTATAGAAACTTGATTTATCTTCCCCCAAAGTATTTATTACCTTGTCTGCAGCATATTTTGCTTTATTCTACAAGCAATAAATTCAGTGTTCAAGTGTGTGTATCTTTGTTACCCAACAAGAATAATTCAGTATTAATGTTAATGTAAACAGAGCTGGCTTATCTCTTGCCCAGGTCAGAGGCAAGTCCCAGCGTCCCTGTGACTTCGTGGTTCTTATTACCGTGGCAGATTTCCACTTAGACAGTCGCAGTGGAGGAGGTTCCAGATTACAACAGACTGTCTTAAAGTCTGCTTTTTGATTTGGCTTGTTGACAATAAAAATTCATAAGATGTTCTATGGAAGAAAGGCACATCAGAGAGTGAAATAAATGAAATTCTGCCTTAGAGTAAATTGGAAGACTGAGAATGTTGTTAGTTCCCTGTGGGTGGATCCATTAACATTACCCACAAGGGACTGGTTCTTCACTCGGAAATGTGCCCTGGGTAGTAAGGAACAGACAAATGGTAGCGTAGATACCGATGACAGAGCCTCACTACAAGACAGGCTGTGTTACAAAACGGCACTGGGGAACAGGTGTCATTTTTCAGCAAGTGGAAAATCTAGCTGATGAGACTCAGTTATTACATTGATTGTAATGAAATAAATGACTTTGCAGATTCCAGGTACAAGACATTCTAATTCAAACCTATTCCTTCCTTCACCTTGACTTAATTTTTTTGCAATCTTATATCAGATTTTTGTGGACCCCAAAGAAAGAACACTTGTAAGTCATCAACGTGATTGCAGTGGGCCCAATTTGGCAGTTTATGCGTGACTAGATTAATGTACTGTGACTTGTCCATATATAAATATATACATTTCCTTCTTTTCCAAATTCATCTTAATTTACTTTGAGATTTTGGTTTGTTCACTCCTCTCATCCTACCCCACCTTTATTATTTTGAACAATATTTGTCTATGCTGATGGAAAAGGTTGGCCAACTAATTATGGCAAAATGGCTCGATTTGGGTAGGAGGATTTCCAGAGGAGTTCACTGGGTTGTTAGTCTTTTCGTGTTTTTTTTCAATCCCCAACGGTTGCTACAAATAGAGCAGAACCTACTGTCTATTTGCAAATCCCTTCAGAAAATGCACACTGTCCTTTGCCCCCTTAACGCTGATTGTCCTTTCCTCCTCTGAAGAGGAGTTCAGTGGTTCAAGAACTGATACTGAGAGTAACAAGTAGCTCATTTGTAATCAGTACAAAGATATCAGTTGCTTATGTTAGGGGATTTCCCTAGAAATTGTACTGGTTGGAGGTTTTAAACTCAGCAAGACCATTTAATAGCACTAAGTAACTCCAAATTACTGCCAGAAATAACTGTCCCTAAACTACAGCTATGGCAGGAATCTTTGAGGGGTGAGACATTTTTAAACAAATTGGTTGTGTGATGTAAGGAGGCAGAGATCCTGATGCTTTTATCCTCTTTGATGTTAAGCTAAACCCAAAATAAGAAAGAAAGAAAGAATGACAGAAAGGCTCAACTCTTGGACTACTAATATGGCAGCCATGCTGGAAGACACAGGGTTTTGCTTAAAGGCCTTGTGGATGTAGACTTCCGGGGACAGATTTGTTCCTAGAGCTGGGAAGTTCCTTACCCTGATGGGCCTTTTAGGGATAAGGGTTTTCTGACCCTTTCCCCAAAACAACAACAACCATAGCCACCTGGCTTAGTAGCTTGGCAGGGCTTCTCTCTGATTCCTGCCTCGGAGACCTGGGATTTCGGCTGCATCCCACCATCTCCACTGTATCTTGGTCATTTTCTTGAACTGCAGCCTGAAAAATGTGGAAACACCCCCATAACTGGTGACCAGGCCTGTGTTCAAGACCTCCTTACACTCACCTCACTTTGAGAACCCAGACTCATTTCTGTGCCCCCATGAACGTGGGCTTGTTCGATAACCAGCTTCATGGTGAGGAAGCACTTCACCTGCAAGTTGTAATGGCTTTGTGATCTCCATATAGACCATCAGTGTGATGTAGCAGCCAGTGGGGCAGATGGAACCTGGGACTGACTTGAGAAGCCAGAACTGTCAAGTTGATGGTCCCAGCTTTGCTCAACCCTGGCCAGACCATCATGAGAGCATCAGTTGTGGGGACCACATTTTAGGAGAAACACTGATCATTAAGAAAGTAGCTAGAAGAGGCCCAGCAGGCTGGTGAAAGACCTGGAGAGCATGACATAGGGGGTTTGTGGAAGGAACTGGGGGGATGTGTAGCCTGCAGAAAGGAAGATTTAGAGGAACATGATAATTGTCTGAAGGACAATAATGTGGAAAGGGAGCTAGACAGGAGCCCATTTCCTGCTTTCCATCTGGGATTAACCTGTTGCCTTTTTTTTTTTTAACTGGGGGCCATAATCCAGATGATAGAGATTTGGAGAGGAAAAATCCACCTCTCTGGCCACACTCACCAGGTTTCTCATGGAAAAGTCATTGATATGGTCCAGTGGTGACTGATGGTTTAGGGAAGTGAGGCTTGGCAGAGGTTGGGATATCACACTGCATTTTCATGGTCCAAACCAGGGTTGAGTAGCTTAAGGTACAGTCTTTCTTTGGGAATATAGGCAATCTGGAATCTCTGCTCACACTCTCTCAGGCCATGACTTCAGCCATGACTTCAGCCATGCCTTGAGCCGTAGCCTCCATCAGGCTGCACTTTGGTGTTGGGAGACAAACTCTGAACTTTTTCTGGAGCAGTGCCCAAGATACAGAATGTGGACCCTTACTCGCCAAGATCATGGGGCAACACAGGCATGGGTGAGGGGAAAAGGCAGAGTTTTGCTGCCATGAAGCACCATATGTCTGTGACTAGTGATGTAACTGGAGCTTCTTGTATCTTCTTTTGGTTGTCATAGTGTCCTAGAAATATCACAGGCTCTTTTGTTCAAGTGGGAATTTATTTACTAAGAAATTGCACTACTTCATGTACTTAAATTCAACAAACGCTTATTGAGCATCTACTATATGGAAGACAGTATGTTAGGTTTTGTTGAAACAAATGCAGATCCTTTGTCTCAAAGAGCCTGTTATCCCCTGGGGGAATGTAACATATGCACAAGTAGGTGCAAATGGCTACAAGAATGTCATACCAGAAGCAACAGCAGCTGGGCTGAGCATTCCCAGGGCAGGGGTAAACAGTCAATAAGCACTGATGAAGGGGCTAAGTGCCAGACACACAAAGAAAATGAACTGTTAGGCCTTGCCCTCAAGGAGCTTATGTTCTAATGGAGGTGATAAGGGTACGCAGAAGGCATGAGCAGAGAAGATGGAAGATGATCTTAGTGGAGACAGCCTTTAACAGTGTGTTTCTGTATGCTCTTTTGTGTGGAGTGGCCAAGGGTGGGAGGATCAGGAAAGGCCTTTTGCAGAAGGAATTTG
The DNA here is from genome assembly GCA_028658325.1 of Potorous gilbertii. Lineage (NCBI taxonomy): Eukaryota > Metazoa > Chordata > Mammalia > Diprotodontia > Potoroidae > Potorous > Potorous gilbertii. Next base: position 10,128,701 of record CM053772.1, read on the forward strand.
AGTGGAATCTTGAAGGAAGCTGGAGAAGCTGAGGGGGTGAGAGGGAGAGGGCAGCCAGGCCCTGAGCAGACAGGCAGCAGATAGAATGTCATCGACTGGGGACCTTCAAGGACGCTAGTTTGACTGAAATGTTTTATGGAAGGTGAGAGCTAGGAAATAAGACTGGCAAATATGAATTTCAATAGCAGGCTGACGCTGTTGGGTAATAGGGAGCTCTTGAAGTTTGTTTAATGGGGGGGACACAGTCTTGTGAGAGGGTAGAGCAAGGAATACTGTCACTAGTGAGTGACAAAGCTGGGCTTTCCTACTGAGCCAAGATGAAGGAAACCATTAGAGCTTGGATCAGAGATTTGCATTATCTTCGTAAAGGTGTAATTTGGAAATCACTTTGCAAACCTTAAAATATATAGAAATATGACTTTTTACAAATTAGTACTCATTTCAAAATAAAAAAATTTATTAAGCATCTCCTTTGTGTCTAGGATTGATCCAGGACCTGGAAGAACATACAGAGTTGTCCTAAGGGCTAGGCCTTCTCTTGCAGAGCTTTCCATCTCTCTGGCTCATTCACTCACTTTTGCCTTTTCTCCTTTGTGATACATGCAAGTGTTTGCAGAATATCTGGCTAGCATTAGAGTATGACCTGTGGCTAATGAACAGAGGTAGGCCAACTGGATCATAGATTGGTCATCTTCCTGCCCCACTTTGTCCTAGCCACCTGAAAGAATCAGCCACAAGGGAAAATGTATTTCTGTAGCTGAGGAAATTAATGTGGAAAAGCAGAGTCCTGAGAAGATCAACTACTCAGGTAGAAATCGGGAATGTCCAAGAGCAGGAGAGTGACATGGATAACCCTCAGCCTGGAATGTCATCTGTCCTCACTTCTGTCTCTTGCAGTCCCTGTTCCTTCAGACTTCAGCTCAGAATCTCTTCTATTCTTGGCCCTTTTTGATCTCTTAACTGAGAATGCCTCCTTCCTTTCCACTGAAATGATAGTGTGTTTGTTTTGTGGGTAGTTAGCAGTCCTCTGAGGGGATCACAGTGCTGTGGGGCAGAGGATGACAGGCATCCATCCCTGACATGCTGTCTGTTGCTAGAATGCTACTGGGGAGGATTTAGTAAGCTGACACACGATGAATCTAAATACTTTTTCTGCTTACAAAAAGCAGCTATGTTCTCTACATAAGCCACATGGAGAACATTAAATGGAGGGTGTCCCAAAAGTCCATATGCCATTTTAAGTTATTAAAGCTCTAAAAAATAATAGCAGTCTGGCCCCTTGTTCCAGGGCTGTTTCCAATCTAAATGTCATTAAAGAGGTGAGAGGAATGAGATCATGATGATCAATGTAATTATGTTTGTCCTTGGTTGCTGAAGAAGACCACGCCATCACAGATATGATGACAGGACTTGCGCTTGACTTTGTTGTGAGGGAGGGAGGGCTGTGCAGGTCACCAGCCTCACTTCTCCTCCAGAGCCGTCTGGGTTCAGTGACCAGATGTTCATCAGGATGACTGGAGATGGCCCCACATATATATATATGTATATATATACATATATATGCATGTATATATGTACACACATATATTTAATGATATCATGTGACAGATGCTATTGAAGTTACACCTAGACTTATGTCTTTATCCTTGTCTTACTACCTCAGATCTGTCTCAAAAACTTGAAAGATACAAATGAATGACATTAATATAAGAAATAAATTTCACATTCCATATTCATACTTCATATAAATAGTTTCCTTAACATGAGAAAGAATGAAATTGTCAGACCCAGTCAGATCCATAGTAATGTAATTAAACATTGTAGGATGATTTGAGAGAAGGTGTGGCCACTCCATGTGATGTCAACCTACAAAGAATAAGACCTACTTTAGAATGAAAATAGTTTTTTAAACATATTAAAATACTTCTTACCTTACTTTATGCAAGATTATGCAAGGCAATTTTTTAAAGGTCTCTGATATTTGGAAGACATTATGCAGTACCAGTATTCTTTACAATTTGATAGTGTTGTATCTATTTATGTATGCAGCATTGAAAGCACTGCATAAAATAAAAGTGTGAAATGGTAGTCCGCGTTTATTTTGTTGATTTATTACCAAATGAAATTCAAGCAAGTGATTTACTGCATAATGCTAACTTTTTAGCCATTTCAAAACAAATTTAGAAATAAATGTTCTTTGTTTTTGGAAAACTATTCTCTTTTTGGTCCATAAGCTGTCTGGTTAAATGATCATCATGAAGATAATCCAACAAGATGACATGATTTTCCATTAACATAGGTTCCAATTAGGTCAGATAATGAATTATGTGAAATGGTCATATTCAAATTTGCAGTATCCAAATTTATAATTAATTATACATAAAATATGGACCTTTGTTCCAGTTCAGTGGAAATATGCAAAGAAACATTTAAAAATGTCATCTGTTTATTAATGTAATATAACAACAACAGATACAAAAATCCTTCTTATTCAAGTTTATTAAGAAATAACGGAGTAGTTATAGGGAGTAAAATTGAAAAAAATTACTGAATATTATATGTAAAGATAAATCTATGCTGCCAACATGATAAAAACATTGTTATTGTTGCTTAAAATACTTTAGCCATGTAGACTGAACTGTTTTCTTTAAATTTTCCCACATGCACTAGCACTTGTGAATGCATCGGTAGACATTGGGGTCAGCATCTGTGATGCTAACTTCACAATTTCCAAAGCTTAAAATGCCCTGAGTGTCCACACCTCTGTTTGCACACGGTCTATGTCTCCTTCTTTCATTTGTTGTGGATCTAAATGCCAAAGATCCTCATTAGGTTCTCCAGTGGCAAACTGAGCAATTCCTAGACATCATCATTTTCTAGCTCATCCAAATATTTTCTTCCTTCTGAAGTGTTCCTTTTGACCATTTTCAAAACATTTAAAAAATTAATACAACCATTGGGAACATGGTATGACCAACACATCATACCCAGACAGAGATAATAGGTGAGTGTGTTAAAACCCTCAACTATCTCCACAGGTTGCATTAATTGAATTTTGACTAGAATTACGTACAACTCTGCAGTATTTTATAATTCTCACTAAAATGAATTTTGCATTATTTGAATTTATAATCATCATTACTTAGCTGTCATAATGGGATTATATATCAGAAGCTTACTATATTTCAGAAATGAATAGGGGACAGAATTCCTGTCCAACAAATTTAAACCTTCAGAATATCCTTGAGAATTCACAAATGAACTGTACTGAACTGGAGTGTGTTTTTTAAATAGATATTGCCATACCAAACACTCATAACCTTTAAGCTATGTGAAATAAAAGGCTCTTGAAACAAAGAAGCCTGACAGAAGAAACAAAAATCCTATGAGAAGGAGTCCGATACTTTACCCCTTGTTATCTGCACTGGCATCCTCACAGCAGTGCTTCCAGCAAGGCTGCAAAAGATGAATTTATATCTCAATACTTGTGTTCAGTTACCAAAAAAAAAAACATTGAGTAATTTGTCAACCACTAAATGTAAAAAAATAATATAGTCATGTGACAATGACCTGTGCCAGGCCTATTTCTTTCTGAGCTCCATCAAATGTCAGGTTAAGAAAGAATGAAATGGTGGTAGCCGTGGCTCACATTTATAGATGCGTTAAGGTTGAAAGCACCCGGCATACATTTTCACTGCTCTTGTACAAATTTTACAAATGAGGAAACTAAATGTCAGTGTAGGATTTCCTGGTTCCAAGTCCAATGCTGTTCCAACAGCCCCCAAGACCTTTCTCTCTCAAGATAAGATCCTAGGTTGAGAACTGGATGGCACCATACAGGTCAAATCCAAACCCTGATCAGGAGGGACTTCTGCAGTGAGTGAGGGGCAGAGCTGGAACATGAATCCATATCCTCTTCATGAAAAACACGTTGTTCTTCCCAATGTATTGTACTGCCAGGGTGACGGTGTTGCCTGTTTGCATCAGAGGGTCTTTTCCTTGGAATGGATGGCTTTAGCATATGTAAAATCTAACAAAAGGGTAAACTGAGGCAGTTCTCTGAGCAAGATCACCAATAAGGGGTCAATGACTTGCCTCCATCTATGCCTTGGACACCGAGCAAAAGGACAGCTCCACTTGTGTAGGTTTTGGGAAGCACAGAACAGGGTGGATGACGTGATGGGATGGAGGGCAACATGATTGATTACAGATCTGAGGTACAGGGGACAACATAACTGGCTGGAATTTTGGAAATGTGGGCTAGCAACAGCCCCCTCCTTCCTTCCTAAGCATCCAGACTTTTGGATGGCAAAGCAGGCATCCTTGAAGTATAACTTGGTGGGGTGAAGATATTAGAGGACCTAACTCCTTTGTGTTCATATCTAGTTCCCAAAGTTAGCTACATTCCTTGAAGCAAGAATAGATCTGTAATTAGCAGGAGAGCTGGAATTCTAAACTTACCCCATTCTAAGCCAGCTGAATTCTGAACTAGGTTCATAGACAAGAGACTCATGACTTATAGGACAGAGTCAATTTATCTGTACTTAGGATCAATAAGAAAATGATGTAGAATCAACATAGATCATTTTAGCTTCCAGGAGTTGAGACATTTATCTGTAATATTTTTACACATATTTGGGCCTATTGCTCCCTTATGTTCTCTGGATTAAGAAACCTTTCTGAGTCAGTAGCTCTATATCTTAATTTTTCTGTCTGCTCACATCTTGTTCTCTCCTTGGACAGAAACATGATAGCATGAAATTAAGGTGGTCTACAATTCTCTACCCCTAAAATCTTGAACCAGAAAGATGCTCAGTATAACTGCCTCAGTTGGAACACTGCAGTCTCAAGGGGCACTCTGGCAGAAGAGTCAAGTACAATGCAAAACATCCTTTCCAGCCAAAGGAAAAAGAACTTTTTTTTTTTGGCTACAGCATCATCTTAATATTTTCTGTCAATAGATGATGCAGTAAGCTTGATGAGAAATATGCCATTGACTTTTAGATCCCATTTATGACACTTGAGGCTAGTGAATAAGAAGCAAAATTCCCAGGCTGGGCAAGAGACACTGGATTGGTTGGTGGGTAGGTTGGTTTCTCTGCAGAACAGTCTAGATCGTAGCTCTCGAATTAGAATACTATGACGATTTTAAAGGTCTGAGAAGCATAGTTTCTGGGTAATTTAATCATTTTATTAATGAAGCCAGCAGGTTATTAATAAAAGGATGGTATTTGGGCTGGTTCTATTAGACCAACGATCCCTAATGGCAGTGAGGTCACAGTTGATAAGCCCTTTGAAGAGGTGTTCCCAAGGAGTAACAATCAATTTGAATTAGTTAACACAATGAGAGGTGTGGGCTCTATTAAAATGAAAGTCTTGGGGTATGAGACTTAGGTCACTCAAATCTTGGACAAAGAGACATCATTCACCTGTCTTGATAATAGAGAGGACCAATGTTTTCCCAGACTTGTAGAGCAAACACAATGAGCAGGAATATATCCCTTAGCCCAGACTCCAAATTCTTTTATTGTCTGATTAGATCTTGGCCTCAGTAAATCTCTCAGAGTGATTTCCCACACTGATTGGTTTCTGGATGAGGAAGTAGAGAAGGGGAAAGCCTTGGTCCTAATACATTAATTAGTTATTAAATACAAGAGGGAAATATTCATTTCTTACAAGGCTTCTGATAATTGCGTAGGACCACTTTCCCCTTTTGCAAATGAGGTACCTGGAGCCCTAGGAGGCTGAGTGACTTGCCAGAGATCACATAGATTAAGCAAGAGTTGAACCTACATCCTCTTAAGCTTCTTTCCACTGTGCCTTATACTAGTGGAAGGAACTAAAGAGACTTAGCCTAGAGAACACTAGACCCAGGTGGTGGATTCAGAGTTCACTGAATGCTGAGATGACATATACAAGCAAAAGGAAGTCCTCTCAGAGCTCCCATTCTAATGATGAAGACAACACATAAAGGGAGCTGAAAAGTAGGGCTTCTTGGTAGAGAATACCAAAGTCAGGAGCTGATCCAGGAGGAGAGTAAAGAAATAAGCATGGAAGTGCCCAGAGGATGTCCTCAGCTGGAGAAAGGCATGAGGGAGAGACAGGGGTCTTCCAGAGCAGTAAGGACACTGCTGGAGAAACCTAGAGAGGGAGGAAAGGTGTTGGGAGAGGAGTGAAGGTGTGAACATGGCTGGCCTAGGGATATCATCCCCTAAATAGTGGTGCCATGAGGAACTCCCCTGTTGGAAGAGGGGCTCCATGGTGGGGGGAAGATTAATGCAATATTGTGGAGAAGGCTGGGAAATCAGGAGAAGAGTGAAACAATGTTTAGCTTGGTCCTTTCTGGCCCCACAGAGAGAAGCCAGCAGTCATTGCTAGAATTTTCAAAGGCAAATTTCAGCTTGATGCTATGGCAGCCTTCCTCTAAGAGTAGGAGCGATCCAAACATGAGAGATGCCTTCTTGGGAAGTAGTGGGGTCCCGCCTCATTGAAGGACTTCAAGCGGAGGCTAGATAACAACTTGTCAAGTTTTCTGACAGGACTTGGTTGTTGAGGTCCTTTCCAACTTTTAAAAGTCTTTGACTCACCAAGGTGCCCTTGTGATAAATCTAGAGACCATCACAATCTGGCCCCAGTCTGCTCATAAAAAGGGGACACTAATGGTGCTCACCTCTCAGGTCGTGGGGAGGATCTGTTGAGTAACACTCAGAGTGTTGCGTCCATGTCGATGTTGTTTCAGCCTTTCCATCCTTATTACATACTATTCCCTTCATGCCCTTCCAGCCCAGCCAAGTTATCCTGTGCTCTTTACTAAGCCATCCACCAGGCCTGGAATGCACCCCCCTTCCCCCACTGCCCCCTGGAATTCTGAATTGGAAGCTCAGTGTTCATGTTGGTGCCAGCCTTTGCATGAGGCCTTCCCTAATCCCCGCTGCTGCTAGTGCCTTCTTTCCACAAAACATCACCTGTTCTCTTTTTGGTATATCATCATCATCATCCTCTTCATCCACATAACTGGGATCTATATAGTGATTTTAAGGTTTGCAAAGCACTTTAACATACATTATCCTCTTGGTTTGATTCATCAGTCATGGGAGGTAGATACTATTATCCCCATGTTGTAATTGAGCAAACTGACACAAAGAGTTCTGTTAAATGACTTGCCCAGGGTCACACAGCTAATAAGTGTCTGAGGTTGGATTTGAACTAAGGTCTTCCTGACTCCAGACCTTGCGCTCTATCCACTTCACCACTTAGGTGTGTAGCTACATGTGTGTGTATGCATATGTGTCTATCTACATACACACATGTGCCATCTCCTCTGATAACATGCAGGTTCCTTGGGGGCACACAGCCTGACAAGTCATGGACTCTCAGTCAGTGTCTGTTGATTGATTGCTCAGTTGATTGAATCTCACACTGTTTCCCCACAAACAACTTTTTCTGGAAACTCACCAGAAGCAAAATTAGGAAGAAGAGCCAGAATAATCTTCAAGCCTTTTAGGCCTCCTGTCTGCCCCTTGTTTCAAGATGTTCTATGCTGGCTTCCATAATAGATTTTCGGAACATGATGAGCTGCTTCAATGCCATAGAGACAGGGGGAGATCTAGGACTGATCTAGGCATTCTCAGTTCTTCTTAATGTTCACTCACAAGGCAAGACTTGTTCAAGGGGGGCCATCAGCTCTTGGGGAGGTTGGTGTTATTTAACAAGGAGTCCATGCCAGTGAGCATCTGGCTGGGACAGCGTCTTCCCTTTTACTTCTGCCTATCCCTGATGCTTATCCTTGCTTGTGAAGACTTTGTGGGAGATGTCAGCTTTTTACACCTGATCCTCCCTTATTCCAACCCCACCTGGAAATGTGCAGATGACACCATGCTGAGAAGGGATACATAAATCTGCTGAGTGACAGATTCAGGATTGAAAAAGACCTTGACAGGTGAGAGCATTAGAACTGAATCGAGTGAGAGGAAGTTTGGCACAAATAAATATAACGTCTTACATGTGCATTTGAAAAAATTAATTTATTAGTGTAGAATAGAGCAAGATCTGAAAAGACAGGTTTGTCTGAAAAAGATCTAGAGGTTTTAGTGCTCTGCATTCTTAGTATGAATTGGCAGGGGTATGTGGTAGCTTAGAAGATTAATTTCATCTTTGGCTCCATAAGAGAAGCAAAGATTTTAGGAATAAGGAGGTGGCAATCTTTCTGTCTTTTGCCTTAGTCAGACTACATCTGGTGTCTTGTGTTCAGTTCTGAGCACTACAATTTGAGAAGTCCAAGAATAAGCGGGAGAGAACCCAGGAGAGGCACAGTCCAAGGCATGAGGGAAGCTGGTAGGGGAGTGGAGGGAGGGAAGAGAGGGAGGAAGGAGAGAGAAAAGACAGAGGAAAACACTGATTTTACAGAATGTGGAAGGGCAATTAAATTTGTACTTGGCTCCAAAGCACTTTCTCAGGAGCCAAGAGTCAAAGTTGTGAAAAGGCACATTGACGTGTGAGGATCTTCCAGAGGAGAACAGGCCACTAGAGAGGCCGGGCTCCTCCCATGCTGGATAACCACTTGTCAGGGCTGGCATAGTGGGGGTCTCTTTCCTTTGTTATAATGAATGACTGGCAAGTCCTTTCCATCTCCCAAATACTCAGATTCTGTGAAGGTTCCTGACCTTCAGTTTTACCTTAGACTCAAGATTGCAACAGCAATCCTGTTGAATCACAGCATTGTGACTTTTGCCAAGGGCATAAAGAGGAGTGTCCCCTGGGTCATGTTTTCCATTTGGAAGTCTTAACAAACAAGAACATTTTACCCAGCTGGCAACTAATTTGCAATACACCGAAAAGGGAAGAGAATAATGAAAAAGAACTCTCAGAGCTGGTCCCATGGGGTTCCCTGCTAGGCTTCCCCTAGTAGACAGTTCCTTTGTTTGATCAGATGCCCTCCATCCTTTAGGAGGTGAGAACCCATGGAAAAGGAACCATGGTTTCATGTGCTGGCTTTGATGCTTACCAGCTCCTCAGCCATGTTTCTAGTAGGCCTGCAGCCCCAGATACTGAGGATTGAAATTTTAAAAGGTTAAATGAACAAGGACATGAGGAAAACTAAGGAAGAGGGCCTGCAGCCTTTTCTGTTTGTCCACAAATCTACATAGTCTGACTTAATCTCTTGGAGCCTCAGTTTCTTTATCTGTAAAATGAAAATGGCATTATACTATCTACTTCACTGGAAGGTTGCACAGACAGCCCTCTGTCAAACTGAAGCTGCTTTGGAGCCATGATGTGCCTACTTAGATGTTGCCCTTTTGCTTTGAATCCCATCAGTCCCTCAAGGGCATTGAGGAGCCTGCTGTGTGCCCAGCACTGGGCTGGTTACTATTTTTAATTGATAGCTGGAAAGGGGCTACAAAGGGCCACTTCCATGCAGAGAAGCTGACCTGTTACTTGGAATCTGTCTCTTTAGTTTACTGTAAAGTGAACTTACTTTTAAAATGAATCTCCTCCTCATCCCCCCAAGAGTGCATCTGTTCATGTGCTGGGGACTCATGCAGCCATGCTGTCTGACTCTTCAGGGTATGCTCTTTCAAGACTAGACCAGTGCTGGAAATAATGAGGATATTTCTGTAGTCCTTTGATGTTTGCAGAGCATACTTCACATAGCTCGTTGTAGCCGAATGTCACAGCAACTTGGCCAATTTTACACATGAGGCTCAGGGACTTGTCCAAAGGGAAGGTTGAGCACAGGTCTTCTTGACTCTTCCTCCCACCACTGATCGGGACATCAATTCTCTAAAAACCACAGGACACTATTCTTGTCCAAGACACCTACTGCTTATTTGCCCTTGGTTCTAGAATAAGAATATCTAGTATTAGTGTATAATGTCACTATCCTAAGTTTTTTTAATTGCTTTTCATCAGTTAGCAACATGTTTCTCTGTAACCTATGACTTAAAATATTGGAATTTTCAAGTTAAAATCTTGAAAACTTCCCTAGGATTAGGGCCCTTATGAAGCCTCTTATGCCCTGCCATCACACATGGTATACCAGAAAAAACTGGTAGAAGATAATTTGAGCTGCTTCATAAGTTTTTTGTCACATCACATCAAGGAAATTAGTGCTTTGCACTTGATCAACCACGTAAGTAAACTGTAACAGTTTGGAACTCATAGAACATATCATGAGTTGGGTTGGTTTGTTTTGTTAAACTAAACCAGTTGTTTTTGTCCCCTTTTCCCACAAATTGGTACCCAGTAAACTTGTTAGATTTGTAGAGAGTCTATTTCGTCTCTTCCAAAGAATCCCAGGCTGGGGGTATAAAACCTTGAAACCAGACATTTTATAACCTTTTGGCACTATTCTCAAATAGTTTTAGATGGATCTTAGATAATTTCACTCAGCCCCCTGAACAGATATAGATCTGGATATATAGATGGGTAGATCTGGAATTTGAGACTTAGGGAGTTGAACTGCCCTGCCCAAATCACAGTTTTCAGCAGCAGAACAGGGAATCCCACCTGTACCCTCTGATTCCAGAGCAAGGAGTTTGCCCCTGGGAAGTGCTGCCTGGCTTAGCATAGTACATTCTGTGTAATGGATACATCATGAATCTTAAAGAATTTCATTTGTTCCAGAGAACAGAAAAATCCCTCTCCACCCAAAAATCATTCCTGGAAGGCTTTGTGGAAGAGCTGGAATTTTAGATGGACCTAGAATAGGAATTGACTTGTCAAAGAAGGGGGGGATATGTTTTAGGTACAAGGACCAGAGGAAGCAATGGCATCAAAACAAAGGGTAGCTTGGTGTATATCTCTTGGGTAGGGGTTGGAATGTGCTGTGGAAAGAATCTACACAATGGGGAGGTTGTAGCTTGATGTCCTTGGGACCATATAGTCCAGTGGAAACCCAGCCGAGGGGTCAGGGCATAGCCAGATAGGCAGCAGAAACCTTTTCTAGATTCTGGGCAAAGAAGAGACATGAGCAGATGAGGGCTTGATCCAGATCTGTGTGGCTGCAGTCAGAATGGAGAGGAGGGGAAGAGAGGCTAGACCCAGAGCCCCTGCCCCAACTACCCTGTCTCCCATAGTGCTTTGTTTGTACATGTGTATATGCGCATCAACAACAGCCGTCTTGGTTCACTTCACATTTATACTGTCCATGAATTTGTATGTCCTTGTCTTCCTCGTTGGAGTATAAGCTCCTAGCAAGCAGGACTCGTTTCCTTCTTTGTACTTATGTCTCCAGTCAGCACAGTGCCCGGCACATTGTAAGCACCTAGTAAATCAGCCAAGTGACTGAATCAGGGAGATCACTTACTGCTGTAAGTCAACTGAACTAACTAGACCTCAGATGGTGGGAGGCTTGAGTCTGAAGAGGAAAGGATGAGTCCAGAAAGGGAAGGATCCATCATTGGTTGAATGGAGAGTTTGAAATTGGTGTTGATCCATCCCTGTCCCAGTTCATCATTCCATGACCACTTCCTGATTTAGATACTAACTCCTACCCAGAAGAAGAGGGCCAAACCAGAGAGCCCCACGCTCCTAGATTACATTAGACACAGTGTCAGTGATTGGAGGTGGCCCACACCACAGAGCTTCTTCTAACCCATGCTTAGTTCCATGTTGGCTATTGATGCCTGAACCTTAGTGTGTATTGTCTACCTCAGATGTCTTCCTACTTTATGCAGCAAGTGATGAGAAGAGACTAAGACAGCCCTTCTCCCCCTTTTATCTCCTTCAACTGAAGAACCAGGGCAGTGGGGTTGGGGGGAATTGCCAACCATATAAGTTGGGAATAAGCTAATGTTTTGTTTTTATTTAGGAAAAGTCTGACCTAAAAAAAAAAAAAGACCCATCTCTATGGTGTAATGAAAGACTTTTCCTGATTGCAAATGTCTGCCTCTTTAACTTAGCACTGATTTCTGAAATCTTTTTGGTTTAAGGTACTGTCCCTCTGTTAAAATGCCAGTACTCCCGGTAAGGGAAGCACAGTAGACCAGTATTAATTAATTCAAACATTTATTAAGTGCCAACATGTGCTGCGATAGATTTATCAGTTATTTGTAGTTTAGCACAAAAATTTATTATTTTCAGCTAAGAACAGATTCTGCTAGACAAGAGGAGGTGAAGAAAACAAAGGCAGCAGGCACCTTTGAGGGACAGGGGCTACAAGAGGAGAGAGATGCCCAAGGCTTTGGCCAGGCCTGACCTGTCTCAGGACTCTTTTTATTTATTTATTTATTTATTTATTTTTAGTTTATGACCGAGGATTTTAGCAGAGATCTGGTTACCCAACAGCTGAGGGAGGGCCCCAAATCAAAGCCATTTGGTCTTGTTGCTCATTTCCGTGAGCATTTCTACAGGTGTTTTCACTGCCCCTCCAGAGCAGCAGAGTTGCAGATTAAACCCCACTGGAAAGGGCTAATTTCTCCCCTTCTCCCTGACCAGCCTTGAGAGGTGCGCTCAAGAAGCTGCTGCCCCGGCACGGGCTCCTGCCTTGGACGCCTTGCCAGCATTGGAAGGAAAAGCAAGTGCCTGATAGCGTCTGAAGAAGAGGGGAAGTGGGGTGGCTGATGCCTGGGGTTTGAGGGTAGAAGAGCAAAGGGAGGCTGGAAGGTCTGCAAAGAAGCAGGGCAGTCTCTCCTACCTCCCCCCACCTTTCCATTTTTTACTCCACTGGCCTGCTGAGAATGCCAGCTTACACCCCAGAGGGAGCCCTTGCTCTCTGTTAATGATTGTTTTGAAATGGTACCTAGGCACACACACTCAGACACACACAGACACATGCACGAGCACACAGACACATGCACGCACACACACACATGCACACACATGCACACATACAGACGCATGCACGCGCACACAGACACATAGGCACAGACATACACAGACACACACACAGACGCATGCACACACATGCACACACGCAGACACATGCGCACAGACACATGCACACACACACAGACACATGCACACGCACACAGACACACACACACACAGACAGTCCTCTGAGTGCCTTTCCTTCAGTAGACAATATTGTTGATTATATTCTGGTTTTCCTGCTGGCCCAGCAGCCTAGTTTGAAGAATTCCGTTTCTCCTTCCCTGCCACCCCTCCCCCCAATAATCTGCAATAGTCTGCAGGAGTAGGAATTTTCCCATATAGGTCAAACGGCATTTGGTATGTGATCATAAATATCTGCCCCTGCCTGCTCTGTCCAGGGATATTTTAGTGATGCCTGGAATACGTTTGACTCCCTCATCGTTATCGGCAGCATTGTAGACGTCGCTCTCAGCGAAGCAGACGTAAGTATGCACCCCTTGCTTGGCCTTTGCCTGACCTGTGCTTCTTCCCTTTTTGGTTTGCTTCCCCCGTCTTCCTCCTCTCCCCTCCCTGCAGTTTTCATCATCTGGACAAGTCACAGGTAGTGGTTTGACTTAACCTAAGAATGCCCAAGGGGGCTGCTCCATGAGCCCTGCCTTTGGGGAGGGCTCTGATCGGTTGCTCCTCATGAAACCTTTCTCTCTAGGCATCTTCTACACTTGTAGTACACATGCTCAAGCCTCCCAGTTTTTGAAGAATGACATCTTTGCAATCATCATGCCTTCTAGCCTCTGATAGGAAAGGTGGGACAGCTGCTCATCTCCTGATTTCTGAAAAGAGACCTCCTGTAGTGTGGACACATTGGGTCTTGGGTGTTTCCACTGCTCTTCCCTGGAGAGTGGGGGAAGCTCAACACATCCACCAAGGGAGACCACGTCGTTCTCTTCTAATACTGTCCTTTTCTTCTTTTTTGTCCCCTCTGTGCTTTCTCTTTCCGGGGTCTTCCTGATCGCTTGCTCTAACAGCACTATTTCACTGATGCATGGAACACTTTTGATGCCTTAATTGTTGTTGGTAGCGTTGTTGATATCGCTATTACGGAAGTGAATGTAAGTAGCAAACTTTGCACATTATCAAGTAAATGCTGTCATGTTTACACTCATGTAAACATGGCCCCAGGAATCCTTGCCTGTGTTAGGCATTGACTGGGAAGCCAAAAGCAATTTATCACTCTTTAAAAACAAGTCTCACAAAAAAATGCCCAAGACAAAAAATCAATTTGGAATTTTTAAAAAAATGTATGGAGGACCTAGCAACATTTTCCTGAAGACTAGGTATGACCTTGATATTTGAGAATCGAACTCTACCATTAATTGGCCACATGGCCTGAATAAGTAACCATTTATCTCAGAACCTCAAATTTTCCGTTTGCTAGAGGGGGACAGGTAATAGTACTTGCCCCCTTCTACCTCATGAAGTTGCTGCAAAGATGATATCATTCTCTTCTCTGAGTCCACTGTGTGACACTGGTTTAAGCCACAGTCTTCTTAAGCCCGTTGGAGTTGAGGTCTGTCGAGGAGCTTTTGCTCCTTATCGTGAGAAGGGAAGAGGCTGCTCTTGAGAAGAAGCATGCAGTCTATATTTTGGTTTTTCAGCCTCATACAGTGGTGTCAGAGGCAGTGAAGGAGAGGTTTGTCTGTCTCACCTAGAAACCTCCTAACACCAGCTTCCCAGGAGAGAGGATGCTAAAAGGAGGGGAGGTTCTCAGTTCCCAGTCTGGTTTGCCCATGTGGATGGCTGCCCATACTGGAAGCCTGAAGAGCCAGGATTGAATGAGGTTTGGTCACTTCCATCAGATGCCACTTATGTAACAAACATTGAGCAAAAGCCCCTTGTGTGTTTGGTACACTTAATTTCTCAATGTCCTGTCATTTCTAGTTATGTGGAGTGTTATCTGAAATATTCTCTGAGTCTCCTGTGCATGATTCAGATGTGGCTTGTGGGCAGGGGGGCTTTCCTGGAGCAAAAAGACTTCTCCTTGACTCCCAGCATGGGCCATGAATCTTCTTCATTCTCTGTCTGCTGCTTTTGTGGAGAGAGCAGGTGGTTCTGTATGAGCATTGGAAGCTGGTCTGTATGCACAGCAGAACCTTCGTGTGATCCTTATATCCATGAGCAGAATGATGCTGCAGCTGGGCAAGGAGCAAAGGGAACCAGCTTGAGTTCAGGAGGCTTGTGTCCTCCTCCATATCCTGCTGCTAAGGCTATGGGGGCTTCAAGCATGTTACTTGGTATTCTTAAATTTTACTTTCTTCATCTGTCAGATGGGATCATTCCTACCTAATTTACGGTTCAGTGGTAATGAAAAAATGTGACAAATGTATGAGAAGGCATTCCGAAGAAAATCAGACTGCTGGCAAGAAAAGAGATAGTGTGATTATGAGTGTTATAGTGAGGGAGAAGTTCTATGCAATATCCCAGCATCCAAGAGGCAGGATCTTATCATGGGGCTTTTAAAGAGTTTGATTATATCTGAGTGATGGCCAGAGTCAGCAGTAAGGCTCAGCACCTCTGGGAATCAGGCGCAGACGACACTGGATGCAGCATATCAAATCTCATCAACTTCAGCTTGGGGATTGTTTAAGCCAGCCTCATCTTTACCCCAGGGCGTGAGGTTCTGGGAGGGAAGGACCCTTCCCGAAGGCCCTCACTATTGCTACTTATCCTCTGGTTTTCCTTCCTAATCTGGAGTTGACTTCTCCTCACCTCAATTTTCCAGCAGCAAGACTTTGACATTTCACCCCTCTTCAGAAGAAAGGGACTTTTCCCCAAGTACTTAACCTTCCTCAGTATTATCTTTCCTCTCATTTGTCCCATTTATACTTTTGCATTATATTCTTTTAGTCAATAATGTTTCACCTTATCACATCCAAAAGCAATCTCTGCATGAGAGTCACCTCTATTGAGTCATGTGGTTGGCAGGAGGCATTTAGCTGACCAGAGCATTTACCTCTATTGAATGAGATCAGTGGAGAGTCTTGAGAACATCCCATTTCAGGGGGCCCAGAACAGGCCGTTTCAGTGAGACCCTGCTGAAGGGCTGGTGCCTGAATCCAGTGGGATTCCAAAGGGAATGCTAACAGTGGAGGTCTTCCCATCTAAGCATGTGACAACTGCCTGGATTTTGCAGCACCCCCAGAATCATCCATGCCTTGTACCTCAGTAGAGCAAAGCACAACAGCAGTCAGCCCACTTGTATTACAAGAGGAAGGGGAATAGGCCTTTATTATTTGTCTGCTATGTGCTGGGCACTGTGCTAAGCATTTTACAGGTGTTTTCTCACTTGATTATCACAACAATATCATGAGGCAGATGGCTAGCTAACTATAATTACCCTTATTTTACGCTTGAGGAAACTGAGGCAGTGACTCGCTCAGGGCTACAGTAGCCATATCTGAGACTGGATATGAACTCAGGATTTTCTGACTCCAGGCCCAGAGCTCTATTCATGCTGCCACCAGGCTGCCATAAGAGAGGATGAAGATCCACATTTCCTGTGTGTGTGTGTGTGTGTGTGTGTGTGTGTGTGTGTGTGACCATGTGCGTATGTGTGTGCGAGATGATGATGACAATGATGACATTTGTTATGTTGACATAACAAAACTAGCCCTTTGATTTAGTAAAAGGGAGTTTTGCTATTTTGGACTATATAAGCAGCACCCTGTCTGAACATGATAAGAGCCATCTCTGTCATCTACTCTGGTTTGAGTGGGGCTCACAAGTGGGTGGGCAGCCTTGTCAGGAGTTTCCTGGACCTCTTCCTCTGTTCAGGGAATGCTCTAAGGCAGGGCTCCTTCACCCGGTCTCTAGAGAGTGTTTACGGAGTCCAGAATGTTAATTACATATTTGTTTCAGTGTCATTGGCTTTGTCATCCCCTGCACTTCATTTAATGGCTTTAACAGCATTGTCTGCCAGGGAGTTCCTGGGACCCCCACTCTAGTGTTCCCAGAAGCAGATTGTTCACTTTCCCTTGGGAGCCTGTAGTGCAGGTCAGAGGATCACACCTGAGGGGCCTCAAGTCAGCCCCCTCATTTACAAATGTGGTTACTGAGGTTGAGAGACAGCAAATTGCTCAGGGTCACTACTAGTCACTGTCCAAAGCAGGATCCACATTCAAGTCACCAAGCTCTCAGAAGATGCTCGGACACAAAGTCCTAGGAGAGAAATAGAATTCAGGCTATGAATAAAGAAGACCACCAGGAGTTCAAGGCCATCCCCCCCAGAAAGGTCCTATGGCTTTTCACCTCCTTGGGTCTCGGGGCACTTTTTCAGTCTTTCAGTCACAGGAATTTGCTGCCAGATCTTATAGGCAGGGGTTTCTTTGCAACAGTGAAGTGACACCTGCTGATCAGTTTATCAGCAGTTTGTTATCATTGTTTCTAGTTCTTCACCTATTCTAAAATTTCCCTATTACCATTCCTTTTCTGTTGCCTAATTGATTTTCATGTTCATTTTATTTTTAGAAAATTGTAGAGGCAAGTATATGTAAGGCTATTTTCTGTTGGCGTTATTGTCAAACCAGCCTCACAACTAAAGACCATGTACTCTGGCTCATTCACGCTTGGTTTTCACAGAGTTTCACAGGATATACCAAAGATTGACTGTGGTCATCTAAATTGTTTTCCTTGGTTTCAGATGCAGGCCCTGAGAG
>CM053772.1:10146322-10157902 GCA_028658325.1 Potorous gilbertii
CCCCCCCAGTTTTCCACCTGGCTTCATTCACAATTTAATTGTTTTTAAATTCACATTCTCAACACATTTGCTTACAGTATTAAAAACCTTCTAAAATGTCAGAGTTAATAGGCAACTCAGCTGATTGAGGGAGCTTCATTGATATCGGCTTCTTTCTTTTTTGAAAGGTGAAAAAAAACCTAGAAACAAGATGTGGTGCTAACATATAACTTAGTTATCAAAGTGCTTGCAGTGTCTGTCCCAGGCTAATGGCTTGTTTGGCAAACACTACTTTCTTCTTGGTTCCTGTTGGGAGTTTCAGAATGTTTATTCTTGTATCACTTAGATTATAAGAGACAGTCACAATCTCAAATCTCTGATGATGTCATTTAGTTTACCTCCTGAAGAATTTGACTCTCCATTAAGTTGGGTCCCTTCAGGCTACTCAGTAGGTATCCAGCCATTAAGACTGCAGAAACGTCTCATGATAGATCTGAGGGGCTGACCCAGAAAGCAGGATCTCTATCACTAGTGGTCTTGGTAGCTCTGTCTGGAAGAAATGCTTTGGCTTTGGCTTTAGCTTTAGCCCTGCTTGGGATCTTGCCTCTTATGGTCTTTGACTCGGGACTTTCTCCTGACTTCTTTAGAAAGCTACGTAAGTTCATCTCTGTAGGATAAATGCGGAAACAGAAGAAAATGACCTCTCCCTCCTAATTTAAGATCTCAAAGTGAGCCCCCACCACCACCACCAAGGGCAACTGTAAAACCTCAGTGTACCTGGAGAGAATCCTTTGTGTTTATCCTGTTAGAGTTGTGCAGAAGGGAGAGGACAAAGAGCAGCAGTGGCCTGAGTCCTTTGATACTGCCCAGTGGCCTAAGAAGGCCATCAGCCTGATGACACCCTTCATCCTCCCAAGACTGATTGGCTTCATCCTGATGGGTACATCCTAAGTAAGAGGTGCCCTGGTGGTATGGACTGACTCTGGGTAGGCCACACTCCTTGGGAGGTAATAACAAAATCCAACAGTTAACTGGTGCCTCGTTACTCCATTCCATCCATGTCTCCTTATTTCAAAGCCACTCTGAGCTCTGAGGGTGAGAGAGACATGGAGCCAAACTGCTCCCTTTCTGGAGCCCTGGCATGTTGAATTGAGTCCCAAATTCTTGCCCACCCAACTAGCTTTTAACTTAATATTCTGTCAGTAAAACTCCCCCTCTCCATAGAGTCCATCTGTGGTTCAGCCCTGACTGACCATACTCTCTGGATGACCCTTCCAGAATCCTCAGAGACTCCTTGTGGTGAGTGGCTCTTGATGAAAACTATGCCAATCAACACTGAGAATCACCTGCCCCTCTCCCTTCTCGCTCAGCTGAGAACATTTGCATCTGAGAAAAAGCTTTTAAAGCTATTTTGGCATCTTGGATGTTTCGTCCCTTCTCATCCCTGATTTCTAAACTAAAATGTTCCCAGTTCCATCAGCCACCATGACACATTGTGGGGCAGTGGACAGCATCCTGCTTTGGAGCTACAGGGCTGGATTTGAATCTCAGTGACTACAGCGCTCTGGACCTCAGTTTCCCTCATCTGTAGAATGGGAGAGCAGGGCTTAAGCACTTCAAAGGTATCTTCTAGCACACGAATCCTGCAGCACCCTGTGAATGAGCATGCTGGTCTTGCTAGAGAGGGATGGTGGACTGTATCAGGAAGCTTTAGGTCTTCTGATGGATTTTGGGCTGGCTTTGCTCTCAAGGTTTCTTACTCCATGAAAGTTGTGTGGCCACACCCAGTACATCTTCCTTTCACTCTACAAAACACAGTGGATAGCCTTGGTCTTTGGCTCACAGCCGACTGGTTTCTCATCCTTCAGAGGGTTCATTTGAAAAGAGAGCTGCAGTTCCGAGGTCATCATGACTAACTCCCTTGACCTCATACGAAAATCAGTCTTCCAGAGGGTCAGACTGAGGACAGGCCAGGAGGTAGGCAAGGGAAGCCATCTGGGCTGAAAGACAGCCAGAGGAGGGAGGACTTGAGAAAATGTCTCCTCAGATATCTGTGAACAGGTGAGGATTGGGAGGTTTTAGGGAGACAACATCAAACAGAGAGATTGATGCATCCCTGACAAGAGCTATCACATGGGCATGACCAAGGAGACTACAGACCTTGGGGAAGATGGCGACTCTTTGTTCCTAATCCCAGGATAAGTTTTACGGTAGGAAGCTGGGGCCTTTTAGAAGCTGGTCAGCAGAAGAGGGAAAGTACAAGAAACACCACAAGCTTCACTGAACAAGCTCATTTACAGAGGCCACTTTTTAAAGCACTCATGAAGGAAGTCCTCTGTTTTCAGCTGATTCCGAACCTCTTGTTCTTGAGCTCTGCTGGATGCTTTTGAATGTACTTTTCCACAGTTGTTGTTCTTTGGTTTTTTTTCTGGCTTTTTCTTTTCTGACTTTTCTTTTGGAGGTATTTTCTACTGTGTTATCTTTGGGGTCCTTAAAGTTGGAGGTGACCTTTAGCTTCCACATTTCCTTCCAATGACGTCCTAAGGAGCCTCCCCTTTCCCTCATCCTCCTCCACCTTTTGGGAGAGCTTTGGAATGCTGCACCTTAGACTCCACCCAGCACTAAACAATGCAGCAAAAGGTCCTCACCCTTACATGTCTCCTAAGAGACTCCTTTCCCTCCCCTTTCACCTTCCTCCTTTTCCCTTTTTCTTTTTTTCCTTTTGAAACTTTTCTTCTTGACTGTTGCAGGGTCTACGTTGGTGGTTCTTATATTGGTGGAGAAAAAAAAAGGTCCTCTTCCCCATATTCATAAGAAGTTTAAACATCCCACTTAAAACTTTACATTATGCAATTTATATGAAGAATTTTCTTGGCAAATGCATGGTTCATAGTACCCAAAACAAACAAAATGCTTCAGCCCAACCCCTATTTAAATAATCACCAATTCTGTATAAATGGGCTCAGTGAAGATGGACTATGTCTTGAAAAGAACTGGAAGAGCCATGGAAGCTCCCGGTTCAGTCCATACATAGCCTCTCACTTCCTGCCTGTGATTCTTGTGTAACTTGATTCTTATATGGTAGAAAACCTCCTGTCATTCTTATGAATGGTTTCAGAACCCCAAATTGGCAAAGGAAATGAAGGTTCTCTGAATCAAGGCATGGGGCTACAGTGCATGCCTGAGGTCAGGCTCCGATCAGTGAAAAGCGAATGTGGGGCATTAGAGACGGATCACTGTGGTCCCCTCAGACCCTCATACTGTATTGCATCAGAATCCTAGGTCTCAGGCAGAAAGCTTCCACAGCATCCCTCATTCCCTTTTCAAAACAAGGAGGGGAACATCACCTGAGAAAGACAAAAAATGGACTTAGAAATTTTGCCTTTATGGAAAAACTGGGATCTTGAATCTTCCTGGGATTTTTCAGCATTGGGATGTGTCATCCCTTGCACTGACCTTTAGAAAGGTTCAGAACAGGTCAAAAGTAGTAACTGGCACATGTGGCGTAGAACTCTCCTGGCGTTTTCTAGGGAGGGGGCTGACTGGTGTACTATGCCAAGAAGTGTACATGTCAAATGTCCTCCTAATCTTCTGCTTATGACTCCTGATCATTAATATTATTCATCTTTATTTGATTTCTTAAAGCCAACTGACAGTGAAAATAGCCCTGTCCCTGTCCCAACTGCTGCTCCTGGGGTAAGACGAGTGGCTGATCCCCAGTGGCTTTGCCTCTTCTTTAAGTTTATTATTCTGATCATGTCTAGTTTTCCACTGGTTTTTTCTGTCTTTTTCATGATCGTCTTAGAATGGTCATTGTCAGTGTGCAGTCTCCTGAGCTCCTCAACACTAGGAAATGCATGTGGTGTGTGTGTGTGGCAGCCACATGGTGGCCTTGTGTTGTCAGCATGGACGTTTTCTTTTCATACCATGATTTTTCAAGATGACAAGGCCTTAGAAACACATCTTCACTTCTTACCTTTGCCACTTTCACATCTGTTGCTGTTTTGTTTTTTTCTGAGACTGTTACATGTTCTCTTTCTCACTGTGTTTGACCACTCCGTGATCACCCTGCAGAACTCGGAAGAGAGCAACAGAATCTCCATCACATTTTTCCGTCTTTTCCGAGTGATGAGACTGGTGAAGCTTCTAAGCAGAGGGGAAGGAATCCGGACACTGCTGTGGACTTTTATTAAATCCTTTCAGGTGAGGGAAGGTTCGGTTTGAGTTGGAGTCTTCCTATCATGGGGGCCAGATACTCACACGTACCTTTGAGCTTCTTACTGAAGTTGTCTAGCCCAAAGAGTGTCCAATTGAACATTCTTCCATTTTTTGGCCCAAGACTCAATATGAACAGTTTAGAAAATGTTTGTTTATTTGAAAACTTTACATTATTTTTAATGAGTGAATACTTATAGGATAGTCTATGGACATATGCAAAAGTTAACCATGGGAAAGAAACCAGATGTCTTTGACTGATCTGTTGATACCTTGGACTTTGCTACAGAGGCCTTAAATTAGAAACACATTCTTTGTTTAATTGCATTACTAATGAAATGGGTGTTTATCGTTTCCACATGGCCTTGAGATTTCATGTGATTGAAGCCATACATAGGTGTGAGATGATAAGTCAGCAGGACCCTGGGCAGAGCACAAGTACTTGTGCCTGTTGTAGGGAACCTACAGTTCTGTGTGGTGTAGACTAGACATAGTAGAAGGGCAGTATTTTCCCATGATTTCACCTGAAATGTGGTGCCTGAGCACAAAACCTTCAGAATGGTTCTCCAAACTCCAGTGTAGGAACTTCAGATTCAAATTTGAAAAACTGGACATTTTGAGAGTTCTTTTGCCCACCTGCTGGCCTCTGTGAAACTGCATAATCCAAAGTGTTTCAGTTTTAGAAGAAAACCTTTCAAATGTTTTTGTTTTGAAAGTTTCTGGTTGTCATATTTGGCAGCACTTTGGTTGAACCAAAACAAGGCACTGTAATGGTGGATCCAGAATCCAAGCAGTGTCTCTTTTCCCTCCCCAAAACAAGAGAAGGATATGGGGCAATGAGTGGGGATTGCAAAGGGGTAAATGTCAGCTCATTGGAAGGAAAACACTGGAGCTATCCAAAAGTGAATTGGGAGGGTGTGGGTTCTCTAGCTGGAATTTCTGTCTAAGTGTGCCTGGGGGAGTGGTGACTCAGCCCCCAGGCAGACACTGACCGAGGCTCTTGTCTTGTTTTAGGCTCTCCCGTATGTCGCCCTTCTCATCGCTATGTTGTTCTTCATCTATGCTGTCATCGGGATGCAGGTAACTCATTCCAGACCCCTTTTCCGGTGTGGGGGGCATGTGCCTCCTCTTAGCCTCTGCTGATAGGATCGACTTGTCCTTCCTTTCTCACTTAGAACAGAGGACTGTGCAGCAGGAGCTAGAGGCCACCTGACCAGGCTTAGGCTGATCTTACAGTATTGTTGGTAAAGCCCTAGGCTTCAAACCACGATGATCTGGGTTGAAATCCCTCCCCTCAAGAGCTAGCTATCTGACACCTTCTCTAAGGCACGGTTTCCTTGACTACTAGATGGGGTGGGGAAGAGCTTACTGCTGCTCCTACCTGCTGGAGCTGCCTTGCAGGGCTAGGGGTAAGGTGCCATGAGAAAGAGAATATGCAGAAAGTGCTTCAAAATCCTTACCGAGATCCTGCCAACTGTATGAATGGCTGTAGTGTGGTTGTGTAATTGTGTTTTAGCACGACCACTAGAGAATCTGGAACAAATAAATAGCAATTCTTGTGCCTGCAGCTTAAATAAAATCCTTTCATCCCTGAAGCTCCCTTAGTGACTGGCTTTTTAAAGATAACTTTTTAAAAGATGAACAAGGCTATCTGTGAGACTGACTCTGATGTCTATAACCATACTGAGATTTCTGACTTGATCTCTAGGAGGTCACGCTAGAAAGGAGCAGAGCTGCCTTGCAAACTAGAAAGACAGGATTGTGTCCAGGGACTGCGAGATCCAGAGGCCCCCTTCTGCACATGAGACCACTTGAATGGGGCTCGGTGGTCTTTGAAGGAGTCAGGAAATGGGAAGTTGGGAGCATGACTGAGTCAGGGAGAAGATCCTTGTGAAAAGTGGCTTTGCCAGACATGTCCTGTCATGCCTTTTTAGAATTTTTATTTTCGGTTCCAAATTCTCTTCTCCCTCACCCATTGAGAAAGCAAGAAACATGATACCTGTTATGCATATGAAGTCATGCAAGGCACATTTTGACTTTAGCCGTATCGTGAGGAGGGAAACGTAAGAAAAAGAAAGTTTAAAAAGTCTGCTTCAGTCTGCACTCAGTTCATTGGTTCTCTCTCTGGAAGTGGACAGCATGCTTCATCATGGGTCCTTGGGAACTGTCTTGTGTTGTCTTGATCAGAGTAACTAGCTCATTCCCAGCTGATCATCGTTACAGTATTACTGCTGTTTTCTTCCCTCTACATCCATTCGTATGAGTCTTCTTTGAAACCATCCTGCTTGTCATTTCTTAGGGCTCAGTAGCGTTCCGTCATGCTCATATATGACAATTTGTTTAGCCCTGTCCAGTTGATGGACTTCCCTTCAGTTTCCAATTCTTTGCCACCACAAGGAGAGCTACTGTTTAGTACACATAAGTCCTTTTCCCTTTTCTTTGACCTGTTTGGGATGCAGACCTAGCGGTAGTATTGCTGACTCGGAGTATGCATATTTTTTCAGCACTTTGGTATGGTTCCAAACTGTTCTCCAGAATAGATTAGTTCGCAGCCCCACCAACAGGATCCCAATTTCCCCATACCCCTTCCAGCATTTGTTATTTTCCTTTTCTGTCATGCTAGCTGGTCTGATAGTTGTGAGATGGAATCTGAGCTATTTTGACTTCCATCTCTCTAACTTGTAGTGATGTAGAGCAGTTTTCCTGTGACTGTTTAATAGCTTTGATCTTCTGAAAATACTTGGTTCTTATCTTCTGACTGTTCTTTAGTTGGGGAATGACTTTTGCTTTTATAAATTTGTCTCATTTCCCTACATACTTAAGAAATGAAGCCTTAGCTGTCAGAGAAACTTCCTACAGAAATTTTGCCCCAGTTTTCTGTTTTCCTTTTCATTTTGGTTGCAATCATTTTGCCCATACAAACTATTTTAATTTTAGGTAATCAAAATTATTTATTTTACTTTCCATGAACATTTTTATCTCTTGCTTGGTTATAAATTCTCCTCTTACCCTTGGATCTGACAGGTACCTTTTTACATACTTCTCTAAATTACTTATTTCTACATCATTGATAGTTCTTGATCTTGTGTTGGTATATGGTGTAAGATGTTGGTCTATGCCTACTTTCTGCCAAACTGTTTTCTAGTTTCCTTAGCAATTTTGTCAGATGGTGACTTCTTCCCCCCAAATCTGGGATCTTTGGATTTATCAAACATTAGATTACTGTGGTTGTTTACTACTGTGTTTTGTACCTAACGGATTTCATTGATCCCACACTCAATTTCTCAGCCACTACTGTATGGTTTTGGTGATTATCACTTCGTAATAAATATAGTTTGAGATGTGGTTACCTGAGTACTGCTTTCCTTCACTTTTTTAGTGACATTTTGCTTCTCTGGATGAATTTTGTTATTTTTTCCCCTAGCTCTATAAAATAATTCTTTAGTAGTTCTATTGGAATGACACTGAATAAGTAAATTAATTTAGCTCATATTGTCATTTGTCATTATATTGACTGGGCCTACCCATGAACAACAACATTTCTCTCATTGTTCAGATTTTGCCTTTATTTGTGGGAAAAGGGTTTTAATGTAATTGTATTCATATAGTCCGTAGGTTTCTCTTGGCAAGTAAACTCCCAAGTATTTTATACTGTCTACAGGTATTTTAAATAGAATTTCTTTTTCTGCCTCTTCCTGCTGTATTTTTTTGGAAGTATATAGAAATGCTGATGATTTCTGTGTGTTGATTTTATATCTGGAAACTTTGTTAAAGTTTTTTTTTTAATTTGACTAGTTTTGTAGGTGATTGTCTTGCATTCCATAAGTATACCATCGTATCTTTGCAGAATGTGATCACTTTGTTTCCTTGTTGCCTGTTCTTATTCATTCAGTTTCTTTTTCTTGTCTTATTGCTACAGCATTTCTAGTACATTATTGAATAGTAATAGTGATTATGAACATTCTGGCCTTTTCCTTCAGTCTTACTGAGAAGGCTTCTAGGTTATCCCCATTATAGATAATACTTGCTCTTGGTTTTAGATACATATGAGTTATCATTTTAAGAAAAGCTTCATTTATTCTTGTATTTTCTGGTGTTTTTAATGGAACGAGTGCTGTATTTTGTCAAAAGCTTTTTTTGGCATATATTGATATAATGATATGATTTTTGTTGTTTCTGTTATTGATAATGGTCAATTATGCCTAGATGATTTCCTAACTTTCAACCAGTCCTGCATTTCTGGTATCAATCTAACTTGATCTCAGTGTATGATCTTTGTGATATATTGCTGTCATGTCCTTGCAAGTATTTTATTTAAAATTTTTGCATTAATATTCATTAGTGTATAGTTTTCCTTTTTGCTCTCCTTAGTTTAGTTATTAAAACCATATTTGTGCCTTAAAAGTAATGACATTTTTTAAAATAGTTTAGATAGTTTTGGAATTAGTTGTTCTTTAAATGTTTGGCACATTTACATATTTTTTGAAATAGTTTAGATAGTATTGGAATTAGTTGTTCTTTAAATGTTTGGTAGAATTCACTTGTAAATTCATCTGATCCTGGGCTTTTTTCTCTTTTACGGCTTGTTCAGTTTCTTTTTCTAAGATGGGTTTAAGTATTCTATTTCCTCTTCTTTTCATCTGGGAAATTTGCATTTTTATAAATATACATTTATTTCATTTAGATTGTCAGTTTTATTGGCACATAATTAGGCAAAATAGCTTCTAACTATTGCTTTAATTTTATTTTCATTGATACATTCATCATTTTTATTTTTGATACTACCAATTTGGTTTTCATTATTTCTTAAATCAAATTAACCAGTGGATTCTCTCTCTCTCTCTTTCTCTATCTCTGTCTCTCTCTCCAAAACCAGTTCCTAGTTTTATTTGTAAGTTAATTTTTAAAAAATTTTCAGTTTAATTAATCCCTCCTTTGATTTTTAGGGTTGCTATTTTGGCATTTAATAGGGAATTTTTTATTTGTTCATTTTCTAGGCTTTCTACTTGTATGCTCAATTAATTGATCTATTTATTCTCTCTATTATTGATGTAAGTGTTTAGAGATTTGAATTTTTTCCCCTAAGTATTGGTTCGGCTGTACCCCAAAACTTTTGGTATATTGACTCATTATTGCCATTCTTTTTAATGAGGTTATTGATTATTTCTATGATTTTGTTCTTTGACCTACTCATTCTTTAGGATTATTTAATTTCAATTAATTTTTAATCTGTGCTTCAATGACCCATCATAGAATATAATTTTAATTGCATTTTGGTCTAAAAGTGGTACCTTTAATTTTTCTGCATTTATTTGTGACTTTTTTTATGTCCTAATACATGGTCATTTTTTTTTGTGAAGGTGCCATATACAGTTAAGAAAAGGTATATTTCTTTCTGTTTCCATTTAATATTATCCAGATGTCTGTCATATCAAACATTTATAAAATTCTATTTGCCTAACTTCTTTTCTGTTTATTTTATGATTATATGTGAGACAGATAAATTTAGTTTCCCCCATTAGTATAGTTTTACTGTCCATTTCCTCTTAGAATTCAATTAACTTTTCCCTCACAAATTTGAATGCACTGCCTTTTGGTGCATATAAATTTAGTATTGATATTAATTCATTGTCTGTGATGCCTTTTAGCAAAATGCAGTTTCCCTGGTTACCTCTTAATTAAATGTTTTTGCTTTTGCTTTGTCTGAGATTATTACTGCTACCACTGCCTTTTTCACTTCATCCAAAGCATAGTAGACATTGTTCTGGCGCCTTATTTTAACTCTGTTGTGTCTTTCTGTCTCAGGTAGGTCTCTTATAAACAACATATTGTTGGATTCTGGTTTCTAATCCATTCTTCTATCATTTTGCATTTTGTAGGTGAGTTTGTCGCATTTAAATTCACAGTTATGAATGCTAACTGTGTATTTCCCTTAGTCCTTATTCTCTTCTGTTTATCCTTCTTGCTTTTAACCCTTTCCCTTTTTCAAAAGTCTGTTTTACTTCTGACTACTACTTCCTGTAACCTACCCTCTCTCTTATCATGTCCCCCTTTTCTTTTAGGCCCTTGCCTTTCTGTTTCCATATTGGATAAGATAGATTTCTTCATTCAGCTGTGTCTTTATGTATATATTCTTCTATCTTTTAGCCAGACCAGATGAGAGTGAAGTTCAGATATTGTGTCCTTTCCTCCACCGTTTCCCCCTCCAGCATAACAACTCTTTTTTGTGCACCTCTTGTACGCAAGATTGCTTCCCCTTTTCTTACTCTCCCTTCCCCACTTTCTAGTGCATCTCCCTTCCTCATACCTTTGGAAATCATAATTGACTCACCCTTGTGCCTCTGTCTATGTAGAGTCGTTTTAACTTCACTAGTAATAATAAATCTCTTCATTGTTCCAAGTAGTATCTTCTCTTTCAGGAATGTAAATGGTTTAACCTTATTGAGTCTCCCTTATTATCTCTCACTCATTTTTACCTTTTTATGCTTCTCTTCAGTTTCAGTGTTAGATTTTCTGTTCATCTCTGATCTTTCAATCAGGAACGCTTGGAAGTCCCCTATTTTATTAAATGCACATTTTATCCCCTATAAAATTATTCTCAGTTTTGCTGAGTAGATTATTTTTGGTTGTAATTCTAGCTCTTTTCCCTTCTAGAATAGCCTATTCTAAGCCCACCATTTTTTCAACATAGAAACTGTGAAATCTTGTGTGATCCTGAGTGTGGCCCCATCTTATTTGAATAGATTCTTTTTGGCTGCTTGCACTATTTTTCCTTGATCTGGGAGCTCTAGAATTTGGCTTTAATATTCCTGGGAATTTTCATTTTGAGATCGGTTTCAGGGGTGATCAGTAGATTCTTTCAGATTCTGCTTTGCCTTCTGGTTCTACGGGGCACTTTTTATTTATAATTTCTTAAACTATGGTATCTAGGCTCTTTTCTTTGTCATGACTTTCAGGTAGTCTAGTCAATTAAATGCTCTGTCCTCGATCTCTTTTCCAAGTCAGTTGTTTTTCCAGTGAATTATTTCAAACTCTCTTCTGTTTTTCATTCTTTGGCTTGTTTTGTTGTTTCTTGATTGATATTTCACAGAATCATCAGCTTCCAATTGGCCACTCCTACTTTCCTTCAGTGAGCTTTGATGCCTCTTTCACTGTTTGGCCAATTCTGATTTTTAAGGAGCTGTTTTCTTCAGTGGAGTTATGTACTTCTTTCACAATTTTGTCAATTTAAATTTTTAAAGAAGTTATTTTCTTCTGTATTTTTGTGCCTTTTTTAAACCAAGCTGTTAATTTATTTTTCATAATTTTTTTGTTTTGTTCTCATTCCTTTTCCTGATTTTTCCTCTACCATTCTGACTTGGTTTTCAGATAGTTTAGTTGCTGTTT
>CM053772.1:10158002-10276129 GCA_028658325.1 Potorous gilbertii
ATGTCAGTGTGACTACATAACATCACTATAGTGAAAATATGCTCAATAGGAAAGTATATGTCGAACCTATACAGAATTGTATGCTGTCATGGGGAGGGAGGGGGGTAGGGGGGGAAGGTGTGGGGGTATAAAATCTTAATTTTAAGGAAGTGATTGTAGAACATTTATAAATAAATAAAATAAAAATTAAAAAAAAAACAAAACCTCTTTCTTTAAGTCTTTCAGGAGTTCTCACTGGACTTCTCAATCTACATTTTCTTTGAGATTTTGCTTGCAGATATTTTCAAGTTATTGCCTTCTTCTGGTTTTGTCTTAAGCTTACCTGTCACAGAAGGAGTTTTTATGGTCAGCTTCTTTTGTGGTCATTGTTTGCCCATTTTCCCTGCCTATTTCTTGACATTGGTCTTACGTTAGAGTTGAGAGGGGTCTCTGCCCCAGACTTCAGGATTTCATGTCTTGCTGCTTTCATAGCCAGTGCTCGAAGCCTTTAAGTTTTTTATGCTTCCAAGATGCTATGATTTAGGGAGTGGTCTCCTGTCTTCATCCACCTATGTCTGGGTCACTGTTGACCAGAGGTCAGTGAGAAAACTTGTGGCCTCCGGGGTCTAGTATAAGGCAGCTTTGCCATTCAGAAACAGGAGGTTTGCACATGATCACATGGAGTGGGAAGGTTGGAAAATCAATTCCACATTGAGTAGACTGTCATCATGGTGAAGTGTTCAGCTTCATGAACATCTTTCTTTTTCTTTGTTTTAGTTACTTACTATTTTGTAATTGAGACCTTTTTGTTTTCTATCCCATTTATTTTACAGATATAGTTTTCTCTTTCCCTCATCAGTCCTCTTCTAATAACAAAGATGTAAAGTGAAAAGAAGCAATTCAGCCAAACAAATCAGCCTATTAAATGCCTCTGACAGTATACGTAGCATTTCACACCCATAGGTCTCCACCTGTGCAGTGAAGCAGCCATTTTTCTTCAGTTCTTCTCTGAGCCTTAGCTTGGTCATTATACTCTAGCATTCCATTTGTTTTTATTCCTTCCATTTATATGTATTTAGTCTTGTTCATGTTGTTTTCCTGGTTCTGTTTACTTCTCTTTACGGAACAAGGGCCGAGGGTATCCAGACAAAGTGGGAGCCTGCTCCCCCCTGCAGGCTTTTCTTCCTTTGGAGATGTATCTAACTGGAAGAGCTGCTGACAACATCGCTGTGTCTCTTGTGTTCAGAACACTCAGTGTCTTTCTTAATTGTTTTTATTTCCAGATGTTTGGGAAAGTGGCCATGAGAGATAACAACCAGATCAATAGGAACAACAACTTCCAGACATTTCCACAGGCTGTGCTGCTCTTGTTCAGGTGACTGATGCCAGCGGCATGGCTGGGAGGTGGGGAAGGATTTCCATAGCACAGGCAGATGTCCATGATTCAAGTGACAGTTCCCTTCCCGTCTCCCCTTTGAGGTTTGTGTGCCTGAGATTGCATGTCAGACTCTCCCTCGGTCTGTGGGTATCAATGCCAGGATGAGAGAACTTGCACTTAGGAGGCTGATGCAGAAAGAGACAGGAGGGGCCTCCCTCTAGCATTTACAAGCTTGGGGAGGGGGTGAGGAATGCTCACAGCTCTCCTCACCTGTAAAAGAAGTGTAATAATCATTATCTCCCACTGCAGGTCATTGGGAGAACCTAGGGATAGAGTGTGTCCTAAAACACCTGAGGAACCTCCAAGAGCTTGAGGAAGGGACTGAATGGAGGCTTGATTTATGGCCCTTAGCAACAGGGAGGTGTGTTAAGCCACTTAGAGGATGAAGGAGGTAGGGAAAGAATGTTGATGCAGTTTTGGAGAATAAACGATTTCCAGGTGCTAGAGAAGGGCCCACTTCTATCCAAAGGACAAATGTGCTAAATCCGACTTGTCAGTTATAGATCTGAGAAAGGACATCTACTTGGTAAAACTTAGAAGTAATTAATGTTCCCTAAAATCATTGGGGTTGGATGATATAAATATACACATATGTTTATGTGTGTTTCTGTAATCATTCTTCTCTCTCCTCTTTCCTTTCCCTCTCTCTTTTCCCCCCAAAAGGTGTGCAACTGGTGAGGCCTGGCAAGAAATCATGCTGGCCTGTCTTCCTGGGAAGCGCTGTGACCCAGAGTCTGATTATAGCCCTGGGGAGGAGTTCACATGTGGCAGCAATTTTGCCATTGTTTATTTCATCAGTTTTTACATGCTCTGTGCTTTTCTGGTAAGTCATAAAGACCACAACATTGCTCAGTACACAGTTTTGTGGGCAAGAGTGAATTTGAGACCCAAGGCTTCAAGCTTATCAAGGCAGCCTTGGTTCCAACTGCTCCAGGCTCTGCCACGTGCTGCCCCAGCTTCCAACAGGTGAGAGCACCTGGGGAGCTCTCCAGTACAACTGATTCCTTCCAGTCCTACTCTGGTGCCTGACCTTTGCTGTGAGTGAGCAGGGTCGGTGCGGGGAGGAGGGGGGTGGGGGGGGGTAGGGTGGGGGGGTTGGCGGGTGGAGGCTTCTCCATCATCCTTCAGACTCTTGAGAATGTGAATAATAAGGGAGCAGCTTCCCCTACTCCCATGTTGGATCGTACCACAACTGTCCTGGAAAGGTATCATGGAATCTCAGGGAGGAATGAGAACTTCTGAGGTCCTCAGCTGGCCTTGGCCTGGTGGGACATGCTGAGACTTGAACAGGATGTGCTGTGCAGAGAGGCTCCAGCTAAACCTGGTTCTTCTAAGTGAGCCTTCTCTACCATGAACTCCTTTCAGGGTGGTTGTATAACCTTTTTATTGACCCTTTTACCCCTGAGATGATGGTAGGCCCTTCATCTCTGCTGATTGGAGGATGCCAATTGACTCAGTTTACTTGTGTAACTGCCCTTAAACAGCTGTTTCCTTGAGACCCTCCCCAGCTTCCTCATGCTACCCCAACTAAAGCCCCTCCTCTAGGATTCAGAGAGCTTTTTTCCCCCCACACCTAGATCATCAATCTGTTTGTGGCTGTCATCATGGACAACTTTGATTACCTGACCCGTGACTGGTCTATTTTGGGTCCACATCATTTGGACGAATTCAAAAGAATATGGTCAGAATATGACCCAGAAGCAAAGTAAGTGTATGGGGATTTTCTGTCTACCAGGTTGGGTTTGGTAGTGAATGGGGTTGGATGACTTCCCCTGCACAACCCCCGCCGGTCCCCTCCCCCCCCCCCACCGGGGCTCTCCCTGAAGTCACCCTCACACTGTGTGTTTATCCCAGAGGAAGAATTAAGCACCTGGATGTGGTGACACTGCTCCGGCGAATCCAGCCGCCGCTGGGGTTTGGCAAACTGTGCCCACACAGAGTAGCTTGCAAGGTAGGTTTGATGCTTGGCATCCCCCACCTGGTGCTTAGGTAAGGGTTCTTCCTGACCAGGCCCTGGGGTGCTATCTGGGAGGGACTGAAACACTAGGACGAAACACCTGGAAGGGCGGGATTACCCTCGCCCTGTGTGGCCCAGAGGAAGGGTCTGGAGATGGTAGGGGGATGGGCTCAGCAGAAAAAAGAGAAACTTTCCCACAGAGGGCGGCTTCACAAAGGGTAGTGGCTCTTTCAAGAGCCAGGAAATACCCTGCTGAGCGCAATCTGAGGAGGGGCCTCCAAGGCCCCTTATCCCTCTGGGAAGCCCAGAGGGAAATGAGTACAGCAGGGACGATTGCTGGAACCAGGCCCCAGGTGATACTTCTGGACCCAGGCTCTCTCTAGAACTCCAGCCCTGCCTCACCCTTGACCAGCTCCTGCTTTACATGGAGATTCTTCTAGAGATGCGAGAGGTTGTTGGACCAAATTTGTGTGGACTCAAGGCCTTCTCTGTAGAACATTGTGTTTAAAGTAAAATCCTAAATAGCAGCTGATTTTATTGCATTTGCCTCTTTCTCAGAAAAATCTACATACAGAAAAACACCCTAGTTGACATGGCTGCTGGTTTCTGTGTGTTCTCCTGGCTGAAGGAAACTGGGTGATTTCCTTTAGGAAGGCTTCAAAGGAAAAGTGCTAGTCTTGTATGCTGCCTGCCCTTGACAGCTACAGAAAGCATGCATGTAACATGCACATAACAGGGCTCAGGACTTTGGCTGGGAAGAGCAGTCTGGGGGTAGAGGAGCCTTTTCTTCTGTGGGGACCGCCATCAGCCTCCACATGACCGTGCTGCTCATCTGCCCAGGTCACTGAACTAGACTCTATGGAGACCAGGAGGCCAGTGACAAATGATAATGACAGTAACAACCAACATTTATGTCACACACACACACACACACACACACAGGTGGCAAAGCACTTTTCATGTTCTCTCATTTGGTCCTTAACACAATCCTTTGAGGCAAATGCTATTAGTAGTTCCATTTACTAATGAGGAAACTGAGGCAGACAGAGCTTAAGTGGCTTGCCCGAGGTCACACAGCTAGGAAGTACTGGGGCAGGAATTTAACTCGGGGCTTCCCAAGGGCAACCCAGCATTCTACCTGCTGTCCCATCCAGGAGATGAGAGTCTGGTTGGAGAAAATAAAGGGAATTGGAAGTGTACCTTTTATTTCATTACTGTAGGAGACTTCTGGGTGAGAAAGCTCCCTTTACTAATAAAGGTCGCTTCTTCTCCAAAATTTCACACTAAAGGGTACCCTAAAACCAAGATGCACTTTTGGACATGACCAGTGGAGGAATTTGTTTTGCTTGACCCAGCCTATATTTGTCATAAGAACATAGGAGGGAGAGGATAGGAATAGGGAAGCAAAAAGAAAGAAAGGAGAGTCCTTAATGCATCTTTTTCAAAACTACAGAAGGAATTATGTGTGTGCCGTTGGGATAGGTCTGAAAGCTCCATCACATCATCGCAGAGATCTGTCAGGTTAGATACAGTTCTCTGTTGTTCTCCACACGTGGAAATGGTGATCATCACCAGATATATCACATAATAACTTTTTCAGACACAAAGACAGTCTATGTCAAGATTTGAACTTACCTTCCTGGACTCGTTCTCTAACCACTAGTCAGTGTTACCCCTTTTGGAAAGAGAAAAGAAATGTGAAAAACATGTAGAAATGTGTCGCAGCATAAAAATCTGAATGAAATAAAATATACACTGAATGCGTGCACAGTGAAGTAGGCAGTTGAACACAGTGCAAGGGGTTTTGGTGTTGGCTGGAGCCAGAGAACTCGGGTCCAAATCCTGCTTCCACCACTTGCCACCTCTTGACCTTGGGTACTTTATGCCCTTTCTCTGGGGCTCTGTTTTCTCACCTATCAAATGAGAAAGTTGACCATGGGCATTTATTTACAGCCTTTCCCAAGATCCCCTAAATCTGTGATCCTTTGACAAAGAGGGAGTAACCAAAATTTGTGGAACTTAATCAGGAAAGGCTGTAGAGCAATCATAGGCATGGAGTCCTCTCAACTAGTTCCTGAATAGCCAGTAGGAATGTGAGACAACAGAAGTCATGAATAGAAATGCTGCTGCCTCCCAACTCCCATCAGGTAGACTCAGGCCAAGAACTGTCCTCACAGATTCCTAAGGGGTTGGGGGGGGGGGTCCAGATGGCAGGCCAGGTTAGGTGGGCAGGAAGGTCCCACACAGTGATTTGGGCCCAGATCTTCAAAGGGCTCATGCGGAGGAGGGGAGGAAGGGCAGGTCTCTAAAGCTCGGCCACTGGTCAGATCGGGGGTGATGATGGCGTACATTGGTCACTTCTCTGAAGATGGTTCTCCTTTTGTTCACAGAGGTTAGTCGCCATGAACATGCCTCTCAATAGTGATGGAACAGTCATGTTTAATGCCACACTATTTGCCTTGGTTCGAACTGCTCTGAAAATCAAGACTGAAGGTAAAATCTTGCCAGGTTGATCAAAGTAGAATGAAATGAGAAGTAATGGCCTGAATTTAGGCTTTTTCCTCTAAAGGCCTTACAAAAATGTTTGCTAGACAAGTGATCCAGACTAGGAGAAGAAAAGGGAGGGGGAGGGCTTTTATCAGCTTCTCCTTCCTCCTCACCCTCCTCCTCCTTTTTTTCTTTGGGCACAGAAGAGAACCACAGAATTTCAGAACTGGGAGGGACTTCAGTGGCCATCTAATCCAACCTATATGTGGAAAAAGAATTTCCTCTGCTCTCAGGACCCTTAATGAGGGAGAGCTCTCCCACATCCGGAAGCAACCTGGTATACTTGTGGGCAGCTCTAATCATTAAAAAGTTTCTCTTCACATTGAACATCAGTTTGCCTCTTTCCATCTTCCACACTTGCCTCCTGGTTGTGCTCAGTCAAACACCCCTCCTCCCTGCTTCCCAAGCCAGGATGGACGTGTCTTAACCCTTATCCCCAGGGACTTCCTTAAGTTATCTGGAGACTGCTCTCTGGCTCTGCCTGAGGCTTGTCCTACGATATGAGCCATTCTCCCTTAAGGAATCCCCCCTGCCCCTCCAGTAGTGTGAACTGGAAGTAATTCATCACTTTCATTCTCCTCTAGACTCTTTCCAGCTTAGGAGATCTGTCTTCCTGTTTCTCGCTCAGACCAATCTCTATAGAGGAGCTCAGAACTTCAATAACGGATGGGACCTCAAAGGCAATAGAAAACAGTTGTGGTAGATAAACATTTGTTAAGCACGTACCTCTTTTCCAAGACTTGTGCTAAAACACAAGAAAAGCAAAAAACTGTCCCTGTCCTTATTTATAATGGGTAATATGTAAATCACTAGGGTCCTTCCTGTTCATATAAAGAGTCGACTGAAGCTCAGGAGAGAGGCTTGAGCTGGGCAGTGGGGCCAGGGAATAGTTAGAGGGGGTGAGGATAGAGAGTGTTCTAGGCTGAGGGAAAGATCACCACTGCAAAGGCACAGGGAGGAAGAGGGAATCCTGTGTTTGAGGATTTGCGAGGGGGCCATTGTAGAAGGTGGACAAGAGTAAAGTGTAAGAACACTGGAAATGTAAAAGAAGGGACCTAGCTTAGGAAGATCTTAAAATGCCACGGGATGGTTTATTGGATCCTGGAGACAACAGGAAACCCCAGGCTTGTTGAGCAGAGGAGGCAGTGAAGTGGCTAGACTTTGGCTTTAGAAAAGTCACCTTGGCCACTGACTCTTGAGGTGAGGAGGTCTATTAGGCCATTGTGCAGGTGTCCAGGCTGGGGGAAGAGACTCAGCTCAATATGAAGGATGTGGTTGGAGCTATAAACAAGACTGGCCAGGGCTAAGCTACAGGGCAAGCATGCCCCACCTCCTTCCACCATGCTGAACAAGCCATCCTTCATCTCAACATAAGACTTTTCTTTGGTGTGCATGTTTTAGACATCACTGCTCAGATCAAACAACTTCTCTGATTTTCTTTGGTTCAGGAGTCAGCTTCCAGTCTGTCTTCCTGGCATTTGGGACCTTGCCCAGTCTGCTGCCCCCTCTGGTATGGGTCAGGTCCTTTCCCACCCCAATGCCATCTGTCAGACTGCTCCCTGGGCCTGGCTGCCTCTTTTTTTCCTTTCTTGTTGAATACTTGCCTATCTCAAAACTGTGAAGTCCTCTGAAGGACCCTCTCCTAACTCCCTTCAGGCCCACAGAATTCTAGGTTGGGTGACTCTTGAAGGTCCATCTCATAGAATGTTGTGATGTCTGGTTCCCTATGTCAGTATCTCAGCTCCGTGGTGGACCTGTGAGTTCCTTGGAGGCAGCAACTCTGTCCTGTTAATCTCAGTGTCTCTGCTGCCAGGAATAGTGCTCCAAATACTTAATAAGCAAATACTTAATAAATCTTAATGTTGATGATTTAAAAAAAAACAAATATTGCTTGGGGCAACTACAAGACCCTATGAAAACCTCTGACACCATCTTCAGTCAAGAGCCTCCTCCTTCTTCTACCAGGGTAGGAAGCCTTTTGGCTGAGTTCAAGTTTTACGGAACAGACTCTTTTATTAAGGGGATTTGTTCTGTGAAGTTTGGACCAGTCAAAGGACCACACTTCAGGACCTAGAAGGCCAGAGGTGTCCTCAAGGCTGCAGGGTCCCCTCCATGTGAGCTGTGTTCTCCTTCACTGGAGGTCTTCCAGTAAAAGCTGAGTGATCCTTTGTCACAAGTGTCACAGAGAGGATTCATTTTCCACTGTGGATTAGACAAAACGGCCTCCTGATTTTTGTTCTGTAGTCAAGTCAGTGTGCATTTATTAAATGCTTGCTGTATGCTAGGTACTGTGCTAAGCACTGGAGATACAAAGACAAAAAATAAGCCCTGCTGTCAAGGAACTCCCAGTCTAATGGGAGAGATGACATGTAAACAAACAAATACAGGATAAACTGGGGAGAGTCTCAGAGGCAAAGCATTGGGGGTTCAGAAGGGGCGGAGTCACTGGGGAGCTCAAAAGTGGGGAGTCACTGGGGGCTTAGAAGAGGAGTCACTGAGGGGTCAGAAGGGGCTTCCTGCAAAAGGTAAGGTTTGGACTGAGATATGAAGGAGAGCAGAGAAGCCAGGAGTCAGAGAATTCCAGACACAGAACAAGCAAAGAAAATGCCCAGCATTGGGCAAAGAGCCCTTGTGTGAGGAACAGCGAGGAAGCCTGGATCACCAGGTTATAGGGCATGGGAAGGTGCGTAGGGTGTAAGAAGACTAGGAGGGAAGAAAGGGCTCAAGGGGTAAAGGCGTAGGAGCTGAACGTGGCAGATAATCAGGAGTCCCTGGTACTGATTGACTGGGGATGGAGTGATGTGGTCAAACCTCCCTTTGACAGTTGAGTCGGGGATGGTCTGGAGTAGGGAGAGAACTTCCAGCAGCTGGTGCGGTAGACCAAGCCTGACATGGCCAGAATCTGCACCAGGCTGGTGGCAGAGAGGGGATGTAAAAACCACAGACCTTAGCAATGAGCAGTCAGAGATGATGCTTGTATGTCCAGCACAGGTAACAGTGGTGCTCTTGGCTGTAAGAGAGAAGTTGGGAAGAGGAGAAGGGGCCAGAGTGAATCTGTGGGCCATGGGGCAGTGAACCAAAGTTTCCAAGGCCAATACCTGTCTGAGATGAAAAGGCCTCTTATACCTGCCCACTCCTCCCAACAAGCTGGTGCTTTAACTGAGAAGATAAGTCAGAGAGACATCCCAAATGAGAAGGGAGGGCATGTGACTGCATATACATGCTGAGGCACTCAGAACACTTGAAGAAGCTTTCCCTGAGGAGGGCCCTTGGGGCATGGCCAGTCACTGAGGATGAGATATGAGGCCAGAGAGGGCAGGAGTTTACTAGCCTGTGTCCCAGGCACCAAGGCAGGGGTGCATCTTGCACATTCCAGGGATGATCAGGAGATGGACCTGACAAAGTAGTGTCCCTCCATGGGAAGATGGGAAGGGGGAGCTGGGCTCTGAGCAGGAATCAGAGAAGTCTGGATTTTATCCTGGGAGAAGTGAAGAGCCTTTGTGGATGCTTAAGCAGTGGGTTAGAAAGTGAGAACTCAGGAAGAAAGGGGCCTTGTGAAGAGCACCCAGAGCAGCCCAGCGTGAGGCAGCTGCCCCCTAGCCGGGAGAGGTACTGAAGGGCGGGTTCCAGAGAAAGCTGTCATGCCTGTCATCCCTGAGGCGCAGCCTTCAGACACCATAAAGAACCAACCTTTGCTGTGACTTGGTGTTGTCTTGTTCTCTTTCAGGTAACTTGGAACAGGCAAATGAGGAACTGCGAGCAGTCATCAAGAAAATCTGGAAGAAAACCAGCATGAAACTTCTTGACCAAGTTGTTCCTCCCGCTGGCGGTCAGTGTGATCAGTTTTCCACAACTCGTTTGAGCTCTGTGTTAATTATCATGGGAACCAGGAAGATAGGGCTGGCAGAACACCAGGATGCCCATTGTTAGCATGGAAGCCATGAGTCAGGGCCAGCAGCCTTCCAAAGGGGGCACTGGGGCCTTTGAGAGGGATTGTCTTGGGGAAATGGCCTGGGGAAAGGGGGGGGACACTGATCTGGAAAGGAAATGAAAACCAGGTAGCTGGAAAGTTAGTTTTCTTTCTGGAAGATGAGCTAATGAGAGAGAGAAGGAGAGTCAGAGAGACAGAGAAAATAAGAGTAGAGGGGAGAGAGGAGGGCAAGACAGACAGAATGAGAGACAAAGAAAAGACATGGGTGGGGCAGTGAGACAGAGACAGAACTTTGCAAAGAAACAGCCATCACTTTTGTTCAGGAAGCTGAAAAATGTTGTTTCTATTTGCCCTTTTGCTTCTCGAGAAAGATAAACTGCTTTCAGAATTTAAAATGGTATTTTGGTAAATGTTCTCACCAAGAGCGAATGTCTTACCATTCGTAGACAGATCATCCCCTTCAGTTTAGGACTTAAATCAAAACAGAGCTAACTGGCACGCTTTATTTCTTGTTATTTGCCTTATAATAACTGACCAGATATTTTCTCATATTTATATATACATATATATTTATATTGGATAGAGTGTATGTGTGTGTGTGTATATATACATATATATGCATATATAAGATATGCTTCCATTTTATTTCCATGGTGCTCAGAGTCAGAGCTAGGTGGTTATTTTTGACCTGCTTTTTTCAGTTTTAAAGGTGCAGGGTCTATTGCTGTAGGACCTCCCCCACATCAGCCCATTAGCCATCCCAGAAAGCCCCCCATGCCCTCTCATCCCTGGTATTTCTTTAGCTGACCTCACTTTCAGAGTGTTGCTGGCCTGGCAGCTTGGAGGGGGCTCAGGCTCAGGGCTGGAAGCCAAGGGATGTCTGCCTGGCCACACTCCCTGCAAAAGGGACCATCTCAGCCTCCGGATCTGCACCCAGGCATTGAGGCTGGCCAGAAACTGTCTTTGAAGAGAGCCACTCATGCCTGGCACAGCTGCCAACTTAGAGCTGGGGGAGTGTCCCCTCAAAACAGAAAGGAAAGCAACAATCCCAACCTAAAAAGCCAGAGTCTTCCCAGAACTGATGCTGCACATTTAAAACGACTTTCTTGGTTTTCATTTCGTCCATTCTGCTTCCCCCCGAGTGCTCGCATGGCCTCGATGAACTGCTCTCTTTAATTGTGGTAACAATGTGCTTAAGCTCTCTCTGCAGCCTCTGTTCCTCTCAAGTCTCAGTCTTTCCGAATATTCTGAAGCAATTCTGTTTTAGGGTGGTGGCATGGAATCAGTGTTATCTCTTGCCAACTTATTCCCCTACC
Organism: Potorous gilbertii; assembly: GCA_028658325.1. Classification (NCBI taxonomy): domain Eukaryota; kingdom Metazoa; phylum Chordata; class Mammalia; order Diprotodontia; family Potoroidae; genus Potorous; species Potorous gilbertii. Next base: position 10,169,171 of record CM053772.1, read on the forward strand.
ATGTTTTCTGCCATCCAGATGCATGCGTCAGAATGGCCAGCTGGGCCTACACACAGACATTGCTCCCAGTCTCAGGTTGCCCACTCTCTTAGAAGACCCTTCACAGTAATGTTTCCCACATGTTAACCTTCTTCCACGTTAAACCCATTGCAAGTCACACAAAGCTCCCTTTACTTCTCACTTCTGTTAATTTGACAGGAGCAGAAAAATTCATAAAATTGTTTTGCCATTTAAACACTTCAGACTTTGCCCCTTCTGTAGATGGTTTGCCCAGAAGGGGCCTAGTAAGAGTTAACTCCTTATTGATCAGATTAAGAATGCTAAAAGTCTTTGTTCTGCCATGATGGATGTCTTCCCAAATAAGGGTTCAAGCTCTCCAGGAAGGCTGCATGTGAGAATGTGTCTGAGCTATGGCCAGCCCTACACCTTTGACTTTGGCTCTGCTTTCTGAAGAGTTTTAGACAGAGAGAGGTAGAACACAGTGTTGCTGAGGTGGCCGGGGAGAAGATGGTTACAAATATGTAGACTGCTTTCCTGTGACCCCTAGGGATCCACGTGGTCTTTGAGGTGACAGCAGATAGCCTCAGGGGGGAGCAGTGAAGAGGTCTTGGGCCAAGATGGAAGCTGCAGGACCTTGAGAAAGCGTCTCCGGAGGATCATCCAGATAAACTGAGACGCATCCTGCCACTCTGCTGTGGCTTCCCTTTTGGCCATCTCTGGGGCCAGGTGATTTTCTCTTCTGGTGCTCCGTGATTATCCAGAGAGAATACATAGCCATGTAAGCATACATTGAGCATGCCATCTTATAGAAAGTGGTCTAGTGTTACTAGACTGAAGAGTAAGTATGGGGGAGGGGGAAGAGGCATAAGGAATAAAAAGACTGGAAACATTGGTAGGTGTGACTTTGAACACCAAACAGATGATTTTATATTTGATTTCGGAGGTAATAGGGAGCCCCAGGAGTTGAATGAGTAGGGGAGTGATGCAGTCAGACATGTGCTTTAGGACAATCACTTTGGTACCTGAGGGGCTAATGGATTGGAGTGAGGAGAGACTTGAGGCAGGAATCCCAACGAGAAAGTTATTGCAAGAATCCAGGCATAAAAAAATCAAGGTCTATGCAAGATGGCCAGCAATATCAGAGGAGATAAAGGGGGACATATACAAGAGATATTATGAAGGTAGAGTTAACAAGCCTTGGTAATGGATTGGATGTGGGCAGTAAGACAGAGTGAGAATCGAGAATGACACCAGACTATGAGCCTGGATGACTGGGAAGATGATGGTGCCCTCACAGTAATAGGAAAAGTAAGAAAGGAGGGTTTTGGTGAAAGGATAATGAATTCATGTTTTGATGTGTTGAATTTAAGATGTGTGGTGATGCTCAGTAGGCAGTTGAAGATGTGAAACTAGAGGTTAGCAAAGAAGGGAAGGCTGGACTGAGAATCATCAGCATAGAGATGACAACTGGACCCAGAGAAGATGATGAGATCACCAAGGAAATGGTACAGGGGGAGAAAAGAGGGCCCAGGACAGAGCCCTGGGGACCCCCACAGCTAATGTGTATGAGCTGGATGAAGAGCCAGCAAAGGAGATGGAGAAGGGTCAGTCTGATAGATAGGAGGAGAGCCAAGAAAAAGGGGCCTCCTGAAAGCTCAGAGAGAAAAGGTCACAAAGGTTAGAGATGGGAAAGAGACCATCAGACTTGTCAATGAGAAGATCATTTGTGACTCTGAAGAAACCACTTCTGAGTAAAAGATGAAGTCAGAAACCAGGCTGCAGAGTATCGAAGAGAGGAAGAGAAGAGGACGTGGAGGTCTTGTGATTGTAATGGCCTTTTAGATTTAGCCACAAAGAGAAGAGAGGAGATGACAGCCAGTAGGGAGGGGCAGATAAGTAAGGAGTTTTTGAGGAGGAAGCCAACAGGAGGATATTTGTAGGTAGGAGAGAAGCAGCCAAGAGACGGAGCAATTGAAGGTCAGTGGGAAGCTAAAGGCAATAGAAGCTCTTCAGCTGTGTGGCCTGGGGTTAGAGATGCATTTAGAAGGGTTTGCCCTGTAAGGAAAAGGATTGAGAGAGGAGAGGGTGGCCTCTGTGTAATGAGGTGAGGAAGAGGGGGGCATTTCCTTCAGTGAAGTTTTAGGCCAAGGTCTCCTTTGAGGAAGGTAGAGGAGGAGAGAGCCAGGAGAGGTTTGAGGAGGGATGGAAAGGTCTGGAAAACCTGCTATTGTGAACGGGTTAGTGAATCAGTTAGCGATGTGTAAAATGGTGAGATTAGGACTCAGGGAAGAGGACGTGTTCTTTTGGGCATTTGGAATTTAAGGTGTCTATGGGACCTCCAATTTGAGATTCAAGACTTGAGGCTGGATACAGATTGGAGAATCATCCGTTTAGAAATGGGAATTACATCCATGGAAACTAATGAGATTGTTGAGCAAATCATGTAGAGGGAGCAGAGAAGAGACCACAGCCTTGGGAGATATTGATAGTTAGGGGAAACTACTTGGCTGAAGACTCAGTCGCAGAAGTAGGAGGAAAATCATAAAGAACTGTGCTGGGAGAAAAGAGTTAGGTTTGGAGTGAGGAGAAGACAGCGATGGACACAGTGTCGAAGGCTGCGAAGAGGCTGTGGGATCTGTCAATAACAAGAACATGGATGACTTCGGACAGAACTTCAAGTCAGGCTCTTTCCACACATACCCTTTGAACTCTGTTGAAGGTCTCCTGGTTTGAGCAGCAACTCAAACTGCTCTTCTCCCATCTTTATGAGTGACCTAAGTTCTTAATGTGATTTGTAGCTTCAGGTGGCATCTGGTTACATATTTCACTCTCATCCTATCTCAAAGTTCAAAAAGCCATTTTCATATATTTTAAAAGCACAGCAATGCACAAGGACCAGTCATGGAAAAGGGAGAAAATAGTTCTAGCTGAGATACTATTTGATTTGAAGTTACTAGTGAAAATGCTTATAAACTAGCTCAGATTTCCTCTTAAATGACTTGTTAAAATGACACAAAGAGCTACATGCAGTGAAAGGCTGTGTTTACTTCTCAGCATCATCTGAAGCAATGAAATTTGGAGCAGATAGAGTTTAATGTTGAATAAAGCATCCACCAGCTCTCCAAAACCAGGATACATGGAGACAGAGAGCTTTATCTACATCTATAACTACAGCCCTGGTGTCACCAGCTTAACCAGCCCATCTGTCAGGCAATTTCCTTGTCATTGTTGCAGAGGGTCACAGGTACTTAGCACAGAGCCTGGCATTTAATTAAGTTCTTAAGAAATGTTTGTGAACTTTCTACTAGAATGTATGTAAAAGTGAATTGATTGGCTTCTCATCTTCTATGTCACTGGATGCCCTTGCAAAAAGCAGAAGGAATCACAGGCCTTTCCCAGAGGAGACAAGCTCCTTTTTCCTGGTTTTGGTGCACTCTCTGAACTCATTGAGACTTCCTGCCATGATCTCCTTCTCATTGTGAATGAGGGGCTCTCTTCATTGGTGCAGATTGCAGCCTTCCCCGTGTAACTCTTGTCTTGACCGAGGATCTACTCAGCACTTCCATGTGCTTTCTTCCTTTAGGTCCTTTATCGAGCATTTTGTGAGTACTAGGGGCCCCCTTTTATTCTTTGTTCTTGCTGCACAAGTGATCCTTCATTTCCAGCATATCTTTGCTTGCAAATTGATAATGCCCAGGCCTTCTTGTAATCACCATTTGTCTCTATTAGCTTTTGAGTGCCCACAGATTTGTTTTTGTTTTTGAAGTTTGTGGTTCCATGAGAACGTCGCCAGAAGACTGTTGGCATGAGAAAGGTGGGGTTTCAGGTCAGGAAGACATCTCGTACCTTGGGTTCATTTTAGTAGCAATAATAGTCATAAAAGCTCACATTTATCATAATAGTGACAGAGTCACATAGTGGAGAAAAAGAGCAGGCACTGGTGCTAGAAAGATCTGAGTTCATGTCCCACCCCAACACCTCTAGCTGTGTGACCCTGGGCAAGTCATTTCATGCCCAAGTGATACCTCTACTGCTCCAAGTTGTGGAGTAAATGACAGTCTGCACTGGGAGTGGGAGTTTCCTACCTGGGATTTCTCTGGGGCTATGAAATCACAAGCTTGAAGCAAAAGAAGTGACAATAATGTTGGAAGCTCCTCCTCATATACTGAGCTCCACTGCTCATCCCAACAACCCCAAGACAGATGTGCTTTTGTTAGCACATTTTCTGAATGAGGAAGCTCAGGCTGAGTACCTGAGTGATGGCCTAGCAGTCACAGCATTGACTCACAGGTTTTAAGGCAAGATTCCAACCCACGTCGTCCTGACTCCAAGTCTCAGCTTCTTTCTACAGCTTCTGTGACTCCCTCACCACCAAAGGAATTTCCCACATGCCATCCAGACTGCTTTCTTGCTCTTGTTTGGTTCTGGGCTGACCTCAGCGTCCGTCAGGGAGGTCACCCCAGCCAGGTGCACTGATGGAGTTACTCAGCAAAGGGCCCAACAGGCTGACTAATCAGCATTCTCTACTCATGTATTGGTTCCTGTTGGGATTGGGGGGACCTCTCCCTTTGGAGTAGTTGTGGATTTCACTGGAGAAGTCTTGTTCTCTTGGACTTGATGCACTCGGTGTTGTATCTATAAATGAGAGGATCTGGAGGGCCTCACCATCTCTCCGTAACAGAGTTCTTAACCTTTCTTGTGTTCCCTAGTTACAGCTAGGGGACACAGTGGATAGAGGCCACATTGGAATCTGGGTCTTCCTGACTCCAGACCCAGTACTAGAGCATTAGGCCTAGAGTCAGGAAGACCCAAGTTCAAATCTAGCCTCTGACACTTACTAGTTAACGTGAATCTGATCAAGTCACTTAATCGCTGTCTGCCACAGTTTCCAGATCTGTAAAGTGGGGGGAAATGGTAACACCTTCCTCCCAGGTTGTAAGAAACAAATGAGATAATATTTGTAAAGAGCTTAGCAGTCTTGGAGTGTTATGTAAATGCTGGCTGCTGTGTTATTAAAACTATTCATATTGAGCCCTTATTAGGAGGTTTTTTTAAAAAAATGGAAGGAAATGCTAAGTTTCATTTAGTGGCTAGTGAAAATACAGATATAATTTTTCCCCATCCAAGTTTACAGACCCCTGAAATCTGTCCACTGACCTCTTGGAGCCCAGATTAAGAACCCCTTCTCTCAATAGAATCTGATTCCCTTCCAGTTAGACTCATGATAGTAGATAGAGCACTGGGCCAAGGGTCAGGAAGTTCTGGCTTCAAATTCAACCTCAGAACCTACTCACTATGTGATTCCAGGCAAGTCACTTAACCCTGTTTGCCTCAGTTTCCTCATCTGTAAAATAGAGATAACAGCTTCTGCCTTCCAGGGTTGTTGTGATCCACTGAGAATCAAATGAAATATCTGTAAAGGGCTTAGCAGAGTGCCTGCCCCAGAGTAGATAATATAGGAGTAGGAGTGAGAGTGGTAGTACTAGTGCGCATCTTCCTATGGGATCATTGGAGAAGCAATATCTGTGTTTTCATCTACCAAAGAATTGTCTATGACCTTAACACACACAAGAAAGACGCCTTCTTGGAGAAGAGCCTTCCAGGGTGTGTTTGCCTCTTCTGAGCCTGGTGGTGAGCAACAATTAGCAGTAAGAGAGCAAGTTGATTGTATTTGGGCAATGTCCTTAAATGACCCCAGGGCTTCTCTTTGCCACCCTCTCTGCCCAGTGAGCTCTCCTATTTACTGTACCTGTTCGCCACTTATGAGAATGTCAAGATGCAGACTGTTGTGGAAAATCCTTCATGGCAACCTGCATCTTCCCTTCTGATATTTCCACGCAGGGTGCTCTTGATGGCTGTGGAAACATTTTTGCCAAAGAGTTCAGAGTTGGAAAGGTAGGCAAATGGGCAGGTGTATGTCTCTCAGTATTGTTTTTTCAGTCTTGAAAACTGGCCCCATGCACCTTCAACTTCTTCTGGGCAGTCATTTTTTCTCAGATGCATTTCCATTTCTTCATGTTGTAGAAGAGCCAAATGAACGGTTAAATTAATTCTACCATTCTTTCTTACAAGAGAAAACAAAATGAGTCAAAAATTTTTTCCCTGCCTTGTATCTCTTCCTTGTCCTAGACCATTTTTGCTCTAAAGGAGAACTACAAGTTTCTGTGGTTGACCTGAAATCCAAACCTCACCTCTTTCCCTCCTTGCCTATCACATCCAGGTCTCTGCTTCAGTTCAGCAGACAGCCCAGAGCACTGTTCTAGGCACTGAAGAAGATGCAAAAATGAATACAGCATGACTCCTACACTAAGGGAGCTTACAATCTTGTAAGGAGGGTATGGCAGAGACCCAAATAACCATGCCACCAAAAGGAGCTCAGGTTCCAGAGAGAGAACAGAGTGCCAGCCCAGCCCTTCTGTTCCCCACATCTTTGCTTCTCTCTCCTAACTTTCTCTCCTGTCTTCCTAGGGCTTTGTTTTTTTTTTTTAATTCTTAATTACTTCTGCTGGAGTCTAGCCAACCACTGTGCTCATCTTCCTAGGTCAAAAGGCCATAAAGTAATTACAGCTGGCATTTACAGAACACTTTAAAACTTGCAAAGTACTTTACCCACCTTGTCTATTTTGACATAAGAGAATGAGTTAAATTGTGCTTTCCAGAGATCCAGGTATGCCTCTGCTGCTTGGGAACCTGGATTCTACTGAGAAAAATCTGGTTCCCTAATAGGATTCTGGCCCCCTCTGTCTAGGAGAGACTCAGCAGTCATTCACCTGACAATGGCCTAAAAATGAATCCTGCCCTTGCCCCCAGGTCCACATTGACTCATTCAGGAGTAAAATAAAATTCTAACCTCTACAAAGAGCAGAGGTCTCAGACTAGAGAGTTCTCTTGAAGTTAATCAGTGGTTTCTGAAAAGATTGGGAGCTTCAACTCTGCTGCTTTCAAAAATGTCCTAGAGCTCTGCCTTGTCCCACATCATAGGGAAACTCCCTGGGTCAGGCAGCAGTTGGTGAGCATGTCCAGGTGGTCAGGCAGAGGGCTTCAACCTCAGCATGGGTCGTGGTTGTGGGGAGACGAATGGAAATCTCATTCTACTCTGCAGATTGCAACCAGGACCCAAACCAGATGAGGGAATGCATAGAACCCCCTTTCTCAAGGGAGAAGATTTTAACCCAAAATGAAGTCTTCAAGGATAATCATAAGGGCTAGAGGCAGCCCTGGAGAGTCGGGGCCACCAAAGCTTAGCTTCCAAGAAGCGATTGCCTGCCTGTTTTTAAAACCTACTTGTGTTGTGCACCCAGATGAAGCATGTCTGGGCCACCTCAACCTGGTACATGGCAGCAGGTTTTGTACAGAACATTAGTCGGGACGCTGACCCCAGGTGGGTCGTAAGGTCAGGGATCATAAATTTAGAGCTGGTAGGGGCCTTGGGGATCAACTAGCTCAGTCCTCCTTTTGTGGAAGAGGAAAGTGAGGTCGAGAGACAGGGTGAGGCTGCCTGCCTCAGGTCACACAGAGAGGTAAAAGGCAAAAGCAGAATTTGAACTCTGGTCCTCTGACTTCAAACCCAGTAATCTCTGCATTGCACTTTGCTCTCTCCTATTGGGGTATTTATTTCTTCCCATAAATCTGGTTCAAGGTTTATTTTTGTATTTCAGATGTTCAGTTCAATTGAACAAACATTTCTTAACAATCCACTAGAAGATGCTACCTCTAAAGCTTACCACTTCTGCAACTTTGGGCAAGTCCCTTAAACTCAGTTTCCTCATCTGTAAAATGAGGCTCAGTGTTCCTTCCACCCCAAGACTTAGGATCGTGTATATTGTTATTACAGTAATAAAAAATAGTCCCTGCCCTCCAGCTGCTTCCATTCTACAGTGTTGTGTTACACAGAGTTTATCCTAATAATGCCCATCCTTCAGTTCACATTCAGAGCCTAGTGTGGCCACTTGGCCATCCTCCCCCACTCACTCTTGAGCCCTTGCTGCATGGTCCTTTCACTCTGTGGTAGGTCTCGGCTCCATTCTGCCTCATGCATCGCCCACAACATTGCCAGGGAGCGTGGCTCCATTTCTGGGCTAGCTGGAGCTCTCGCTGCTCATCCAACATGGAGGTCCTTGGCAGAGAAGAAGCATCCCTGGCACGTGCCAGGATCCCTCAGAGTCACTTTGCTGAACCTAACCACATTTGTAGAGCTTTCTCTCCACCTCTCAGTAGTCAACGCTTTCATCTTGTGGCACCAAGATTTGGGTGGGTAATTACAGCCAAGATTCCTTGTAATTACACACGTAAATCTCTGTGTGCTGAGGTGAAAATGTGGCCCGCTGACCCCCTTCTGTTTTCCCTTTTATTTTTTACTTTAAGAAAATAACCCAGACAGCATTTCAAAGTTTTTACTAATATGCTGCCTCTGTTAACATCACAAAAATCTTCTGTTTCCTGCTCGTTCACTGAAATGACTCTTCCTTGGAGCCCCAGCTGCTTTGCTGAGCCCGCTTGATGCTAGTTAGTGCCCTGGGTTGGTGCTCAGGCCCTGTCCCACCCGTTGCCCCTCAGCCAGGTGTGCGTGTTGAGGCTTTTGGTCCACATGTGCTGACTCGGGAGGCTCTGTCTGGTCTGTCCATCTAGATGATGAGGTAACCGTGGGGAAGTTCTATGCCACTTTCCTGATACAGGACTACTTTAGGAAATTCAAGAAACGCAAAGAACAAGGCCTGGTGGGAAAGTACCCTGCGAAGAACACCACGATTGCTCTACAGGTGAATTGGCTTTTTTTCCCCCTTTTCCCACTAACCACTTTGCAAGCTTCTCCGAAGCACCAGGTAGCTGACCGTTCACGATCAGCAGAGATACTGAGCGGATGGACACTGCCATGGTCCAGGGATAGCCATTTCAGGCATGCAGGTGAGTGTCGCCGTCCTCTTCCTTTGTTGCTTGTGGCCATCCCAGCTGCCCAGTTCACAAGTTCACTGCAGCTGCAGGAGACCAGTCCATAAGCTCTCATTAAGCTGTCATGAGAATGTCATGGGAGGGATAGAGATGTGGGCTGTGGGGTGGGAGCTGCCCTTCCATTCTGCTGCCTTGGCGCTTCTATGAGAGAGCTTTCTTCTAGAGAGGTGGCCACTCCCAGGGGCTCATGGTGACTGCCAGAAAGTCAACTCTAAATCCGACTAGGTGTTTTTCCTTTTATTCGTTTGTTTGGTTTATGGTACATTCCAGTAACATCCATCACCTCTCTGTGTGTACTCTGTGTGTGTGTCTATCTGTCTGTGTATGCCCAATCTGGATGGGACTGAGACTGGCAGCGATGCTGTGGCTCAAGTGTGGGCCTAGGGTCCCTGAGGAGTGTGTGAATTCCACGGTGACTTGGCACCCCTCTGGCTCCCTGCCCTTAGAGGGGGCTCAAGTGCAACCCCCTCAGGCTTGCTGGCTGAACATCAGGCAAGAGCATTTGGAGATGGTGGATTGGAGGCAGGTGGGCAGGCGAGACAGGAGGTAGATGGAGGCCATGTTGGCACCAAGGAGAATACCTTTCTGCTTCTGCTGCCAGGTTGGTGGGTTTTAGGGACTGTCCAGCTAACTCCCAGCCTGTCTTATCCCAAGGAATGAGAGAATGTGTCAGTTCCTTGGAAGGTGACACAGAGAAACATTTCCCCTTTGTTCAATCACGTCTGAATTTTTCACAGCCTTTTGGCAGAATGTTTAGCTTCTTGATAATCTTGAAAGGCATTTAGATTCCTCCAGGAATCTTGGGGCTCTTTTTTATTTATGCTTTTAAAGAGAAAAAGAAAAGGAAAGTGACTGTGTGGGGGTGTGCTTGGAAGGTCAAATGTTCCACAAGAGGGAAGAGAATTTAATTCAGCTGAAGCTTGCAGCATAGAAGGCTACTCTGTTTCTTTCTCTAATGTGTTTGCCAGGTGAATCAGAATCCTCTTTCACCATAGCCTTGACCTAACTGTGTGGGATTGTCACTGGGAATCTTGTACCCCTTGTAGAAGGCCTACTCCCTCCCTCCTCCCGTCTCCAGCCCTAGGGGAGAGAACACACAGACTCCAGAGGATCCAGAGGGGCATCAGCAGCCATGTAGGCCATCATCCTCATTAGGGATCTGTGCAAGGTCACTTCAGTGAGTGAAAGAGACAGGATTGGAACCCTCGATCTTCAGGGTTTTTTGTACACACCATGCTGCTTCCTGAGAATAACAGTCAGTCAGTAAATGTGGATTGAGCGCCTTCTCTGTACCAGGCACTGGGCTTGGCATTTGGTATGCAAAAATAGGCAAAAGACAATCACTGACCTCCAGGAGCTTCCAACCTAATAGAGGAAGCTGCCACAGAAAGGGGCTGAGAAGAGGGAAGGGATGAAATCCTGCAGCAGGTTAGGAGGGCTCTCTCTGGGAGGGGTTCTTAGAAGCCCAGGGTAGGGCTGGAGGAGTCCCAGGGACAGGAGCCACAGAGTTTGGAAAACTGTCAGGGCACTTAACACTGAGGGAGAAGGATGTTTGGAACTTGACCAAAGGATCTAGTCTGTGATTTTTACCCATCAGGAAGAGAAGGGGAAAAAAGTCTTCCATTTACCTTGTGTTTGATTACAGGTAGAATGATGTACTTTTTTTAGTATTCTTAGGAACTTGGCAAATATCCACAAACTTATGTATTTCTCTGTAGAAAGAACAGAAATTGAGCACTTGTCTGGTGGGAGTTTCCTGTTCCTAAACTCTGTTGGACAGGAGAGTGGTTCTGAAAGGGCCTAAGATCTAGCCCTTTACCCTCAAGAAAGGACCCAGAGTCTCAGTCCTGGATTGAGGGGGTCAGTGAGAGTGGAAGCATCACTGCTTCTGGGCCCTCTGGAGTGGTCCAGTGTGGTGAGAGCCGAATGTTGGCTCACCAGAAAGAGTAAAACCTTTGGAGCTGACTTTTGTTCTTGTAGCACAGATGACTGGAACAGAAAATGATAGATTTTCAAAGACAACAATTTCCCAGTCAGTGTTATATTAACAATAGCTAACATGTATGTAGTTGAGGTTCGTAAAGCATTTTATATTATTTATGTCATTGGTGCATCATTGTAACAGCCCTATCATATGGGCATTATCCATATTTAGTCAGTATCTGCTACGTGACAGCCCTATCCCTAGAGCTGGGGTTAAAAACACAAACAAGCAAGAGGGAACTGAGGCCTCCTTATCTGGGCCTTTGTGGTTAGCCAGCTTTAGCTGCACATCCTCAGTTCTTACATGCCTTGCTGCCTCGTCCCGTTGCAACTATGCCCTGCCTGCCTCAGGCCTCAGCCATTCCCATCATGTGCCTTCTCCATGCTTACTCGTGGAAATCACGTAGCAGAGCTGCTGAGGCCTTGGCAGATGCGGTAACTCTCTTGAGGTGTCTTCCTTTCAGGATGCTCCCCAGAGTGGCTATTTCCAGACTTCTTCTCTCCTTACATTGCCCATGCTTCTGCCTTCCTTAGCCTCATGGGCTGGCAGAGAACCTTCCCTCTTCTCTCCTGCCCTCCAGACTACACATGCCCTCTTCTCTCTTCTTTGCTCTAGTCTCTGACAGAGAAATCGCTCTCTTGTCATCCATGAGGTTAACCTCTCAATCTCTCAATTAGCTTCCTATAAATTTTATTCTCTCCCTGTCTGCTCAGGTCTCCTCCTCATCCCTAAAAAGCCTTACTTGCTCCCACTCTGTCCTCTGATGGTCTCCCTCCAGCTCCTCCCTTTCTGAGCCAAACTACCAGATAAAGCAGTCTACACCCATCCCTTACATTTCTCATCCTTCTGTTCCTTTCTCAGCTCCTGCTAACCTGGCTTCTGACTCTCTTACTTAACTGAAATGACTTTCTCCAAGTTTACTAGTGAGTCATTAATTGTTAAATCTGTTGATCTCTTCTCCATCCTCTTGACCTTTATGCAATATTTCATACTGTTGATCAGTCCCTCCTTTTAGCTACCCTCTTCTCCCTGAGTTTTTGTGCCAGTGCTATTTCTTGGTTTTCTTTATACCTTTCTGACTGCTCTTCTCAGTCTCCTTTGAACAGTCTCTCTCTCTCTCTCTCTCTCTCTCTCTCTCTCTCTCTCTCTCTCTCTCTCCCCCCCCTTTTAAATTTTCTTAATATATCTTATTTTTTCTCCCAATTACATGTTAAAACAATTTTTAACATTTTTTAAAAAGTGCTTTAAGTTCCAGATTCTGTTCCTTTCCTCTCCTCCTCCCTAAGATGGTAGGCAGTCAGTTATAGGTTATACATGTGCAATCATGTAAAACATTTCCACATTGTCATTTTGTACAAGAAGATCCAAATAAAAGAAAAAGAATGAAAGTGAAAAAATAGCTTGCTTCTGTCTGTATTCAAACAATAGCAGTTTTATCTCTAGAGGTGACTTGTGGGCTTCATCATTAGTCCTTTGAGATTGTCTTGGATCGTTGTATTTCTGAGAAGAGCTAAGTCGTTCCCAGTTCTTCACTGTGTGATGTAGCTGTTAGTGCATACAATGTTCCCTCGTTCTGCTCACTTCACTTTGCATCAGTTCATGTAAGTCTTTCCAGGTTTTCTGAAACCATCCTGCGTGTCATTTTTAATAGCACAGTAATATTCCATCCAAATCATATGCCACAGCTTGTTCAGCCATTCCCCAAATGATGAGCATCCCTTTCATTTCTGATTCTTAGCCAACACAAGAAGAGCTGCTATAAATATTTTTGTACAAATATTTTTTTGTTTTCAAGACATAGACCTAGTAGTGGCATTGCTGGATCAAAAGGCAGGCACAGTTTTATAGTCCGATTGCTCCCCAGAATGGTTGGATCAGCCCACAGCTCCACCAGAAGTATATCAGTGTCCCGGTTTTCCTCTATCTCCTCCAACATCCGTTTTGTCATAGTAGCCACTCGATAGGTGGGAGGTGGTGCCTCAGAGTTGGTTTAATTTGCATTTCTCTAATCAGTACTGATTTAGAGTATTTTATGTGACGATTCCTTTAATTTTTTTGTCTAAAAACTGCCTATTTATAACCTTTGACCATTTATCAATTGGGAAATGATTTGTATTTTTATAAATGTGACTCAGTTCTTTGTATATATGAGAAATGAAGCCTTTATTGGAGATACTTGCTGTAAAATTTTTTCCCACATTTCTGCTTTCCTTTTAATTGTGGTTGCATGGGTTTTGTTTGTGCAAAGACTTTGCAATTTTACCTATTTTACATTTTTTAATGCTCTCTATATTTTTTTGGTCCTAAATTCTTTCCATATTCATGTATCAAACAAATACACTAACTATCCCATGCTCTCTTGATATGTTTATGGTATCACTCTTTGTATGTAAATCGTGTACCTATGTTGACCTTATCTTGGTATACAAAGTTATCTAGTTTCTGCCGTACCGTTTGCTAGTTTTTCCAGGAGTTTTTGTCATATAAGTTTTTGTTACAAAAGCTTGAATCTTTGGTTTTAGCATATACTAGATTACTATGGTCATTTACTATAATGTAATGTGTCAGCTCACCTGTTCCACTGAGCCACCCCTCTATTTCTTAGCCAATTCTAGATTGTTTCAATAATTACCGTTTTATAATACAGCTTGAGATCTTATGTAACTAGACCACCTTTCTTCATTTTTTTTATTCATTCCCTGTATATCCTTGACTTTTTGTTCTTCTGGATGAATTTTGTTATTATTTTTTCTAGCTCTATGAAATATTTTTTTAAGTTTGATTGTCATGGCGCTGAATAAATAGATTAATTTAGGTAGAATTGTCATTTTTATTATATTGACTTGGCCTACCTATGAACAATTAATATTTACCAATTGTTTAGATCTGATGTTATTTGTGTGAAAAGTGTTTTGCAGTTGTACTCCTAGGTTTGTCTTGGCAGGTACACTGACATGTGTTTTATATTGTCTACAGTTATTTTCAGTACTCTCTCCTAAACATAAACTCAGCTCTTTTGAGTTCAGTGAACATTTCTATGCAGAGATGGCTCTCATCAATTGATCTAATCCTGCTCTTTCTCCTAAGCTCTAGTCCCACACTTTCAGTTGTCTCTTGGACAGTTAGATGTTAGGTGCCCTTTCTGCATCATAAACTCAGCCTGTTCAAAACAGAACTCATTATGCACACACACACACACACACACACACACACACCTTTCCTCTAAATCTTATTTCCAATGAGGGTACCACTGTCCTTTCACCCATTCAGGTTCTCAACCCTAGAGTTTTCCTTAACTCTTCCCTTGCCCTTGTTCCCCACACCAAAGAGGTGTCACGTCTCATAGATTCTCCCTTTATGTTATCTTTCATGGTCACTTAAGTTCAGAGTCTCACTTATCTTCCACCTAGACTATGGAGGTAGCTTCCTCATTGGACTCCTGGCTTCTGTCCTCTTTGCACTCCAATCCATTTTCCCCACAGCTGTCCAAGCAATATTCTTAAAGCATAATTCCAAGCTGTGTCATTCACCTGCTCAGGAATCCTCTATGATGTCTCTAAGCTATTCCTCAGCTTGGCATTTAAAGACCATCATAGTCTGGCTCCAACTTCCTTGTTCCAAAGCATTGCCTATTAATCACCCCCTTCAAATGTTCTAGGAGCTCACCATGCTGGCTTCCTTTCTGTTCTCCAAAATTGATCCTGCCTCTCCTGCCCCACTTGCTGAACATACACTTCCTCCTCCCCTCTGCTTTGCAGAGGCCCAAACTTCCTTCAAAGAAGATTGTATGCCAGTTCCTATAGGTAGCCTTCCTTGATCTGCTTAGTATCTCCTCAGGTTATCTTAAATATACTTACTTTCTACATGAGGTATTCCCTAAAGACACTGCAAACTCCCAGATGACAAGGACTTTTTTCAGTTCTATCTTTGTAGCCTTGGAGCCCAGTTTGGTGCCTTTCATATGGTGGGAAATTAATAAATGTTTGGTGAATTGAATTAGAGGCCAAGAGAGTTTAAATGACTTATTCATGGTCACATGCCTATTGTCAAAGAGGGGTCAATCCTAGCACTGTTGGACCCTACATCCATTATATCCTGCCTCTCTGAATAATCTCAGAAGGTATTAATAGTCTCTGTCATGATCATCTGTCTTGTTTTCTTTGGGTAATGCGGCTGATAGTATAGAGGTTCACACCTTCAATGAAGCCCAGTGAGATTTCCCATTGATACAGATGAAGGCATTCTAGTCTTTCAAAAATGAACAGAAAACACTGGCTAAGCTTACTCCATTCTGCCCAGGAGGCTTCCTGAATTTGGACACCATAGCACCTGAAGAGAGGGTATGGGTCAAAGACATTTCCGTACTATATTTAAGTAGTAATACAATTTTTCCTTGTTTATTTTACAGTTCGCAGGTTATAGAAAAGAACTATTTGATATTCCTCAAAATGATTCCACTAGAAAGAAAAGGATATACCTGTAATTTATGTCATGTCCACAGGCCACAAAAGTCACTTGTGATTTTGATATAAATAAATGTTGAAAAGGTATTTTGGTTTATAAAAAAACATAAAATATGAAAAATCGTATTCTATTTTTGACTTCCCCTGCTCTAGGAATGACTTTAAATATTATTTGTCATTTAGAATTTAATTAGCATGAATTGGTATTTTTTCGCCTTTACTTGATGGACTATGAGTTCATGATGTGGCTGTTAGAGAACATGCTAGAAACAAGATGGGAGCAAGAAAGTTTTGCTCTGAGTCGTACATCTAGGAAGAAAGCAAGCGAAGTGTGGTGGAAAGTGGTCATCAGAAGTAGGTGGTGCCCAGGGAATGAGTGCTTATGTCATTGGCCCAACCCTAGCTCGCCCTGTGAATGCTGGGGAAGGGGTGGTGTGCACCACATCTCTGTTGATGCATGTATGTGTATGGGTGTGTGTATATGAATGCAGCATGCATCGACGATGGGCATGGTTGGTCTGAAAATATTTCGGTCTCATTCCAGGATAGATCTCTGATCTTTGCTAGATGGTTCCTGAGGGAGAACCACACAGCAAAGTTTAAGCTCCGCTCCATTGCCCTGTTGCCTCTTCCTTGAAAAGGAGCAAAATGAGGATCTCCTGGATCAGCGTGTGGGTAGAAGCTGTGCCTCCCAGAGTCATCTGGGAACCTGGATGAATGTGCAGTTTCCATTGTTTTTGATTCTCCTTGCCATCACCATCGTCATCATCACCACCATCACCATCGTCATCATCATCATCATGAATGACACCCCTTTCTTAAGTCCCTGGGGCCAAGAAGGAAAAAGAGAGAGAGAGGGAGAGGGAGGATGAGTCGGGCCTCTCTGTCCCCACCTCGCACTTGCCATTCAGTCTTATTCCGCTTTTGCCTGGCCTCCATCGCTGCTGCGTTTGTGATCCACGGGGCTCCTTGGGAGCCAATAAGCTCATCAGTCAAGACTCTTGGCTGTTGCTTCAACCATGTTCAGTCCATTTCACAGTATTAGTAACCTGCCGTACAAGAGCATTAATGCAATATCCAAATGTGAATTCGTTTTGTAAATCATGAATGAGTACAGGGCAGGGGGTGACGCAGATTTAGCAAAGCTTCAAAAGTTTTGTTTCCATTTTGTGAAAGTTTTTGGGTTGGGATTTTGGGAGTCTGGTTTTTTTGGTTATTGTTGCACTTTCCTACATCATCCAAGAGTTTCCTTTCTGCAGAAGATGTGCTGTCTCACAGGATCTGAGGACACTGTCTGTCCCTTGCCCACACAAGGCAGTAGAAAGACTGTCTTAAGGAGAGAACCCCCACTGGGGTGTTGTTTGGAAGTTGGGTCTCAAGCGGAGACCCTTCCTGCTGCCTATACAAAGTTAGATTGTGTGATGGACTCTCCACTGTGGCTGGCCTTTGGTGAGCTAGACAGGCAGAGGGAACATTGGTGACATCAGGAGAAGCCAGTGCCTCTCCCTGAAAGGCCTCTCTAGCTGAAGATCCTGATCATGTCTCCTGAAGGAGGCACATTGCTCAGGACAGACAGGAAATGGGACCCCCATGGCACCCAGCTGCCTGTTACTGTCTAGTCATCATAGTACTCCAATGTGGGGGTCTTTATTTTCTTCTTTTTTTTTTAAAGCATGGTCCCATCTAAAGACAAAGCAGTCGTTTTTCCCCTAAGAGGAAAACAAATGCTAAAAGATGAGATTTCACTGCCTGATTCGTTTGTTTCAGATGCTTGAACGGATGCTTTAGCGTTTTCTGCCTGAGCTACATCATCACACTCCTTAGTCGGAAGGCAGTTGTGGCTAAGGCCTTGAAAGGGAGAAGGCTCAAGCGGGCTTATTTCTACTGAAACGGCATTTCAGGAGAAGCGCAGGAAAAAAACAAAACAAAATACCCACATCCACAGTCTGATCCCTTCCAAGAAAACCAATCATCCGGGAGGTGGGAAACGGTGCTGCAGCATCTGTCATGGGAGCCACGGCCACCGGAAATGCACATGGCTACTCCTTAAAAAAAAAAATTCAAGGCTCAATAATTTTGCTTTTCAGAGCAGAAACCCTGGGAGAGAAGAGGAAAGGGGGCAGGGGGAGGACAGCTGGCCTGAGGAAAAAATGAACACAGTGTCAGAAGCTAGCTGGCCAGTGAGGGGAAGGAGAGAGAGACACACACACACGCATACACAAACACACATACACACACGCACACACTCAAAATGATCCAACACTTGTCTGCTTTGGATGAGCAGATGATGACGTTCTCGAGTCTTTCATGCCTAGTTTGCTTGAACTCCTGAGGACTGGTGGGCCACCCTGGCCTGAGCTGACAAAGCTATTTTTGTAGACTTCTTTGCCACGATCTACCTTTCATCTGGGATCCTCCTGTGCTATCATCCACTGTGGACCCCAGGGGGACTATTTAAGGGAAGGAAACACAGACGCACCTAAGTCATACCCACAAACACACATGCGCACACATCCACCTGCCGAAAGGTAAAGGCGACACCTCAGGTTTCATCTTGTTTCCATAGGAAATGTCACAACACATCAATGCCATCGAACATTGTTCATTTTTAGTCCAGCCTCAGCCTCTTGGGGGCATTTGGTCTAGGTTCAAGGACATCGGGGAGTCAAGAAACCTGGGTTCTAGTCCCAGCTCCAGCACTCGTTTGTTGCGCAAGACATTTAACCTCTCTGTGCCTCAGTTTCCCCATCTGTAAAATGGGGATAATAACGTTGACCTACCTCACAGGGGTGTTGTGAGGAGTAGCTACCTGACTGTAAAGCTGTGCTTGTGAAAGTGTAAATGCTCATTACCCAGAACAGACTAATAATAATGTATGCCTGTTTACCACCAGACCCTGGAGAGATCTTTGTTTTTATTGAAGTCCTCTTTCTGTCTAAACCATTCTCACCCACAAAGTCAGGGAGCACCTCCCCTTTCTAGGCGCAGGAATTAGCCAGGAGGCGTAAAGATGTGTACCGAGGGCCCCCACAAAGGTGCTTCTTCCATTTCTAGGGCGTAGAAGAGGCGATGGGGTAGCTGCTTAGTACCTCTCGAGCAGAAGAAAAAGGGAATGTAATGGACTTATGTAGTCCCAGGGTCCTCCAGTTCTTTGTAATGATGCGTACATTGCCAGGCACAGCTAAGCGGACCTGGCGTCAGATGATAAGGCTGACGTGCCCAGGTGCTGCACAGTTTCAGGCCAGGTGTTGGCGTCATGTAGCTTTGCAGGAATGTGCATGGGGCAGAGAAAATGAAGGCCTCTCGGACCTCCTGAGCAGTGTGCTCAGCTGATGCTTGCAGTGTAACAAGCAGAGAGGAGTCCTAAGTGCCGACTTGAGTAGGCACGGTTGAGGTTGAGCCTGCCCTGAGGGACACTCCTCCGGGCTTCCAGGAAGTCCCATTACAGAGAAGGATGATGCATATGGAGGGGAGACCCCTCTATAGAACCAGCAGGTACCACATGTGATAAGGAGAAAAGCCACTTCATGAAGGGGGAAAAGTAAGACTGAGCCTAAGATCAGTCCTCACCCCACGCAAGTGCAGTCTTCCAAAGAACCATCAACCCAGTTGGGCAGTAGATGAGAATGCCTAGAGTGTAGGAGAGTGGAAGAGAATATTTACCCATTGACCTCTGTACTCATGTGGATGTTGCCTGAGTGAAGCCTAGCCTTCTCATTCTCACCACAGGATTAAGACGATTGATGGTGCCCTCTTCCCATATAGCCAGCCTGAGACCTTAAAATGGAACTGGCCTAAGTTGACATCCTCCCTCCTGACCTTGGGATTTGGTGTCATAACTGATGTGGCAGGCAGGGCTCCAGGTTATGGTTTTGTAACTTAGCCTTGACATGCTTGGGCTAGATCCGCAGTTCTGCCAGGACATTGAGTGGGCTTAGAAAGTGGCTGTGACCTCTTTACATGGCACCATATTTGCTAAGGCAGGGAAGCTTTTTGAGCATGGGATTGCTGAGATTCTTCCATTGGAGCAATGATGAAACCACCTTTTCATGGCACACACCTGTTGGGTGTTAGGTGCCTCAACTCATATAAGAAGAACCAAGCCATGCATGTCAATTGTAGACTACCCTGTGTATTCACCCTTACCAGGTGAATTTCACGGAAACATTACTGTCTTGGAAACTGAGGCATCTCCTTCCCTGAGACTCAGAGGGTTGCCTTGACTTTGTCCCACTTGATCCAAGTCCTGCTAAAGGGTGGTCCAGGATTTTCTGAGCCTCCAAAGAAAGTTCTTAGAACTGTAATATGTGCATGGCTTGTTTTTCATGGCCTTTCTAAGTCAATAAATAAATTTAATTAAAACATGCAAAGAATGGTGACCATCTAGATGAGACTTAAGAGAATTGTTTGAAGGAAACACCAAAAAGTTCTTGTTCCTTTTGAATCTTGCGGTATTCTAGGGAACAGCTCTGGCTCCTGTCAGGAGCCAAGGCCAGATGGGCATTGTGAGGTTTGTCTCAGACCTTGGCTTGTAAGGGACATAGGATTGGAGAAAACTCAGTTTGAGCTCAGCAGCAGTAGGGTCTGTGTCACTGGGCATTGGTTGTTAGTGTACTCCTGTACCACCTACATGGAAAAATGGTTTCAACTAAAAACATTCTCCATTACTATGAGATACCCAAGTCCATGGTTTCAACACATAGTCAATATTCAAGAAACTATGGCTCTCTGCCCCCTCCCCCTCCCCCGGTCACTGACCAATATTTCTCTGAGCAATGGTGAATATCAGCTATTTTCTAATTAATGCGTTTAACTGTGTACTGCTTTTGTTGTATGAAACCTTATCTCACTGAAGATAGTAGTTACGTTCAACATTTGTTGAAAAGGAAGCCTATACAGTAGGAAAAAGAAAACAGTTCCTACCACACTAGTGCCAAAAAAAAAATATGGTCCTGTCATTCCCCATTTTTTCTTTGTGATGATGTTTTTACTTACGTACTTACCAAGCACATCTCGTCAGTCTTGACATATAATTTCACCTCATGACTTAGATGGCGGCACTAATGCTCTGGGATAGGAATGATAAGTGGTCACCTGCATGAGAATCCTTCAGAGGGTACAGTGAGGGGCAGCTTTCAGTATTACTGTATGTGAATGTCTGTATTTCAGTGACAACCACGGGGCACACTATGGTATAGAAGTATATTTCATAAAGAGCCAAGTGGCAGGAATTCCTTTTAAGTGTAGTTTAGACTCTATGGCTACTGATATCCTTTCCAGCTCCAAATCTCTGTGACTCCTTGAAAAATCCACCTGTTTTCCTGTCAAGACTCAAAAATTCCAGAGATCAGAGCAACCCAAAGGGCATTCTTTATAAATCTTGCCCGGTTTGCACAAATGCCTTGTCTCAGGTCTGGCCAGAACCCACATTATTTAGCTGTAGAGTAAGCCTCAACATTCTATGTGACCATGTGTATCTTCCCTTGGATAAATCTTTTCTCTTTCCTGAATGTCCTGGTGCTAGCAAAGGTGAAAACTGGAGGGCTTTGCTCTGATGTTTCATGGAATCCCAGATTGGGGCAAGCTCTGGACAACCCAAGCCCTGACCATTTCCAAAGGTGAGGTGTTTCTGGTATGGAGAACCCTCCTCTATGAGGACTCTAAGGGTTTGGACTCTTTGTCCCATGCTTTTTCTACTCCATTTTCATCATGTTGATGCCTTTGTTTCCCATAACCAGGACAGGGATCCCTATCACTGGTGTCCCAGAAGAACCTGGAGAACATAGGAACTGTAGCTCTGCCTCTGTAAGGAGAGGCAGTTCTACTAGGGAGGCACCTTTTGGACAGGATCTCCTTTAAGGTGAGGGACCTGCAGCCTCATCTTTTCGTATTTATTACTTAGAAAGAAACCCATACTATTAACTGTCCCCGTCCACTCATATGTTGCTGAGGTAAATGGAAGCATCTTGACATTGTCCCATAGGGCCCATTCAAAGCTAACTTTTGATATAGCTGGACTTCGTTGCTTTTGAACAAGTTGGAGAAGGACTTCTCTAAATTAGTAAAAATTTGAAAATATAAAATATTTTCAAAGATATGTACATTTAGTAGCTATACTGTTGTCATGAAGGGCATTTGCTTTGATGAATAGGTAAGAATCCATTGTAGTTACCGTATTATTCTTTTGAGTAGATTAGACATTATCCCTGAAAATATTAATTTGCGCTGAAAACTTTTTCATTTGTACCGTTAAGATTCATCCAGTTCTCTGTTGAAAGACTAATGAATTCCAAGCTATAAGGATCTCATGATTGAGCTTTTATTTTTTGATTTTCTCCTACTATACAAAAGTTATTTCTCAGAAGATTCTTATAATATGCCTCTCTCCTGGGTTATGGAAGATGAAGGCAACAGCATGATGAAAATGTAGTGGAAAGAGCCCAGAATGAAGAGTTCAGATACCTAAAGTCTTAGTTTTGACACTTACCAATTCAGGCCAATCCTTTAACTTCCTTGAGACTCACTTTCGTCAGATGAAAAATGGGGAAGCGGGGATTATAGCTCATCCATCTACATTGCAGGGTTGTCATAAAGATCCAGTGAGATGAAGTTTTTGTAAAAAACACTGAAAAAAGTAAGATACTCCAAATTTCTGTGAGAGTGAGTAATGACTGCCCCACTGCCACCATCACGGTGCCTGGCATATATTGCCTTTATTGGTAGTTGACTTTGCATTTCTAGGGACATTGAGAGTGAATACTGCAGAGCCTACTCTGTGAAGGTGTCAGGAAATTAATAAGTCCTTCTGTGAGCCCAGCATCACAAATTACAATGAAGATTTAAGTTCTTCCAACACAGGGATTGCTTTGCTGTTGGACAGTCTAAGAAAGGAAAGAAAGATACTCATGTTCAGGCAGCTCCCTTGTCTTCCCGTGTAGAATGATAAAATATTACTTGATTTATAAAGCTGAGCCCCATCCAGAGACATGGAAGAATAACTTATAACTTAATTTAGTCTTGACATTTGAGTTTACCTTGCACTTAGCAAGGAAATGAATATTGACAAGGAAATGAATAATGGGGAGGAGCTCCATCCCCACTCATTCTGTACAAAATAAATAAATAAGTGAGATCACAATCGTATCTCCCTTGGAGGAAAAAACATTTGCAAAATGTAGGGTATATCCATGAATTCTCCATCAACTAGAAAAGAAGGAAAACAGTGGCTTTCAGATGAGCTGGTTTGTTTGACAATAGTCTAATTTCAGATTCCTCATTTTCATCTTGTTAACTATAAAGTGGACATGGCAGAAACCCACTGAAGGATAAATATGCCATGTTGACTTGTTTGATTAGGCTGTTGAACACAGACTGAATGGTAGCTTTGTCAGACACCAACGTGCTCTTTCCTGAAGGGCCTCAGCAGTGATCTCGTGAGCTGCACCATCCGAGGCTTGAGTACTTTGTCTTGTGGTCACTGCCATGGCATAGGTCCACCCTGATCCTTCTTTTAAAAGCATTCTTACATAATTTTTAATGGCTGTGTAAGTGACCAAACACACATGTCTTTGATAGTGTCAATGACCAGTAGTTTTCCAGGGTATAGCTTCAATATTCAAAGTACACAGACTGGCAAAAATTAAAATCTGAGAACTAGCCAAGAGTGATTATTCAGGAGCTAAGTGAATGTTCCCATTTGATGGACAAAACCATTATTCTATGCCATTGCTTCTGAAAGGGTAGTAACATTCTTGTTTAGAAGTCTCTTAGGCATTGAGTGGGAAAATTTCCCCCATTTCTAGTAAATGGAATCTAGAAGTGTCAGCTTTTTTTTTGTTTTTTTTTCTCCTTTTAAAAATAGTTTATTAGTGATTTATTAGAATATCTAGCATTTAAAAAAAAACAAAGCTTGAAACTGTTTACAGTTTTATAGGATTGGACATGTTCAAACTAAGTTGCTATTGTCTTTATACATAGAATATTTTATAGCTACTGTATGTTTCTTTAAAATCATGACTGTAATGTTAATGAAATGTTTTTAATTAGATTTAATTATGCAGGGTTAATGGCTAATGAGATCTGAAAATCTTTTTTTGCAATTATATTTGCCATTAGACGTGTGTAAAATGTGGGAAAATAAGATAATTATTCTGGTTATAAAGTTTTTATTTTTAAAAAATGGCCCTTTTTTGGGTTAGACATAAAAAGAAAGCAATTTTCTTGCACAATTTAAGGCAGTATTCTGTATTTCCTGGAGTTAGAAGTTGTTGAGAATTTGGGGAACAGCCTAAGCCATTTAGCCTGATTGATATGAAATTATCCAACAGTTTTTGTCATATGTAATGAATTCAGGATGTGATTTTTAGCCTTTATTTCAGTTTAAATTTGAGGACAGAGCCATTGTCCCGTTCATTGTGTTCCTCCACCCCTACATGTGATTCTTTTCAAATGGTGAAGAAATGCCAGTATCTCGAAAGGTCTGTTTGACTCCTTGTGGAGAAAATGGGGTGATAATGTTTTCTAGATTTTCGTTCTCGTTGTTGTTGTTGGATAGGGAGATGCCTTTTCCCATCTTAATGTCTCTTCAACAAATACTGTATCATATTTTTGTCTTTGAAGGTGATGTCTCTGTCCCCCACCCAACGTTACTCATGATTTGTGTTGTCCTAAACCAGTTGTAGGCCTTGTCCCAGCTCATGAAACATGACTGCACTGCATTAACATGTGGATTGACTCATAACCTTGTGTATTATTGAACAGGGTTGCGGGGAGGGAGAGACAATTGGAGACAGTTTTGATTTTCTTCTGCAATCATGTTGTTAATCACTCTGTGTGTTTCAGTGAAATGCTAAACCAACCAGCATAGGACAATGTCAAAAATTTGTTCAAATAAATAGTTTTCTATTTCTCTTATTATTTTCTAACTTAGTGCAATGAGTTGAATTATGAAATATAAAGGGAATTCCTAAGCCATCTCATCCCGTGCTGCAGAAGGGCATTCATAATTCACCAAAGCACGTTGACCTGATTAATTGTAACATGAACTTATTCCTATGGAGACACAAGCACAGGCATCTGTCACAGCTTTGCACACACTTCTGTGTCTGTTCCACTGGAGAGTGAGCCTTTCTTCCATCATTTGATGAAGAATTCAAACCTTCCAAACTCTTCCTTTCCATTTTTTTGTAAACAAATGCCCTCTCAAAGATTCCAAACTGAATTTTAGAATGTTTTGGACTGGATTGTATTCTTTGTTTTAATGTCCTTCTTATACCTCCAGCCCTGTTGTATAAGAACATGATTATTTTATCATGAGATTTGGCTCCCTTACCTGTCTATAAGCAAAGAAGTTGTTATGAAGCTGAGTCACATGACTTGACAACTGTCGTCAGCATGTTTGTGGGTCCTACCTGGAACCAAAGTCCACTAAAGGTTAGAAGCAGAACCTGTGGAAAAACACCATCATGTTGGCCTTAGGGCCCTTGCCCAGACCAGAATATTTAATGCTGAGAGCCTGAAGGCTTTAATTCCTGCCAATCCTTTCTCTCAGTCACTACCTAAGGTGGAAGGATCAGGGTCCTTCTTCCAGGAACAGCTCTGATGGACTGTTTTTGCTCTCCCTGTTCTGTTGGAGACCTCATGTCCTTTCAGGGTAAATTGATTCACTTAAAATCCATTGGCAAATCCCTACAATTAAAAAATGAATGTCACTCCTGTGGTGCCAGTACAGGAGAGATCAGGGCCAAGGCGGGTGATAAGCATCCAGGCAGCCTCCTTACTGGCTGTCGTCTGGCCGTACAATGCCCCTTGCCTTACTGAGGCATATTCTCTGTGACTGTCTCACTATTCCTACACCAGACAGCTGACTGAAGTAACTTTCTCCCCTGAAGATTTGCCACGTGGTCTCATTCTCATTTGCAGACGATTCTGATTCTCCAAGCATTAGATGCACACTTAAGTGCTATACGCCCAGCTTCATTTTTAAAGAGGTCTCCAGGAGGCCGATAAATGATAACAGGGTTGTAGGTAAAGACCCAATGCATCCGAAGGCCTCAGGAGTGGGGAAAAGTAAAGACCATCTCTTCTATGTATGGGTGATAGTGTTCCTAGGGAAAAAGATGAAGAAGTAGGTATAGTCCCTACATGTGTCTCTGTACTTGGGGGTGAAATGCTTCCATTTGGTTCATTGCCACATGCGATATTTCCCCACTTAGCCCCTCCTGACAGAGATAATGCAGCATCCCTTCTATTTGACATCTTAAAATGCCTCCCATAGGCTTTATGGGTTCAAGGTTTGGGTCACCTGGCATCTTTCCAAGTAGAGTCAGAAGCCAGGGTTTGTGGGAGCCACCTGTGCATGCACTGATGACCTATGGAGGAAGTGGGACACAGGAAAACCATTACTACATGGACCTTTGATCTCTTTTTTGGTCCTGACTTGGGATTTCCAAAGTGTAAGAAACTCACCATGTGGGAAACTTCTTCAGATGGGTTTGTCTTAGAAATTAGAGGCTCTCTGAGTCACTGAGAGATTAGTGACTTACTTGAGCCCCGGTTTTCCTGACTCCAAAACTGGCCCTTTTCACCATATAACAATACTACTCATCTTGAACCACATCCATTTAGTTGGTTGGGGCCTCAGTGACGCTAAAACCCCCTTGGGAATTTTCTAGCCAGACTAGTAAGCCAGGACTCTGTAAATGCTGAAACCCAACTTTATCAACCCAAGTATGCTGATTGGTTCCTGTTCAACACGTGGCCCTCTTCCTTCATTTGCTTTGCGGCAGATGCAATGCCTCCCCCTTCACCTAATGAAAAGACCTTGCTACAGCAGCAGGCCCCAAAGCCAGCTTGTTGACTGGTTTCTTTCTCTTCTTAGGCTTCATCAGTTTCCAGTCCTAAAATTAGCTAGGATGTTATCCTTGCATCACATAGAGGCTGGGGAGATGGCCAAGGGCTGTAACGTTCTTCTGCCCTTCTAAAGGACGGGCAGCACCAAGAATGAGCAGTGTCCCTTGAGGATGGCAAACCCATGAGCTGCCCACATCCAAACTTTAGTCACCCCAAGTCAGCCTGAGCCAGGGGGAGGGGGCTGTCTAACTTCTTCTGCTGTTCTCCTTGATCTAGGCAGGATTAAGGACCCTTCATGATATTGGGCCAGAAATCCGTCGCGCTATATCATGTGATTTGCAAGATGATGAACCTGAGGAAAAAAACAAAGAGGAAGAGGAAGATGTATTCAAAGTAATTATTCAAAACACAGCTCTATACTGTCCGTTTGGAAATTGTGGAGCAGGACTTCCAACTCTCAAAGTCTGTGCTTCTAAGACTTCATTTTGGGCTACCAATGTGAGCCTGTGCAAATTCAGACCAGTTGTAACACACCAAAACATGCTGAGGCACAAACACATAGGTTTAGGCACACATAGCACATCCATGACCATCCCTGCCTTGTCCCCACCAGCTCCATTCTCCTCCCATCCACCTCAAAAGCAGCTGGAGAAGCTCCCCTCTGGCCTCCAGAGAGAAGCACAATCCATGCCCTGGATGTGACCAGTTCCCTCCGTCACTGCATCCCTGCCATCCTGCACCATGCACGACACAGCCAGTCTCTGCCTGGTTCATAGCCTAGAGCTTCCGTCCATTGCCCACTCCCCAAAGGCTGCCACCTGCCTCAGATGGGTGTGACATTCTCTGGGTTAGGGATGGGCTTCTCTAGGGCAGCCTGCATTGCCAGGGAGTGCCCCTACTTCCCATCTCTGAGCACTGGCGACCTCACACTTGTCCGGGGGAAGGACATCTGCCCCGCTGGCACATTCACATGGATTTTTCAGACACTCACAATCTTTTGTTCATCTCAGGGATCCTGTAGAATTTTAGTAGAATACTTTTTCATGTAAAAAGAAAAAAAAATAACCTAACGTGGCTAGCCTGCCTGCGCCAAATGCTGTGTTAAATTACCTGGTATTGTCTCCCATTATTTTGCAGAGAAATGGTGCCTTGTTTGGAAACCATGTCAATCATGTCACTAGTGATAGGAGAGATTCCCTTCAGCAGACAAATACCACCCACCGTCCCCTGCATGTCCAAAGGCCTTCAATTCCATCTGCAAGCGATACTGAGAACCCAATGTTTCCTCCAGCAGGAAATTCGGTGTATCCTAACCATCATAACCATAATTCCATAGGAAAGCAAGTTCCCAACTCAACAAATGCCAATCTCAATAATGCCAATATGTCCAAAGTTGCTAACGGGAAGCACCCCGGCATTGGAAACCTTGAGCATGTGTCTGAAAATGGGTATCATTCACAGCACAAGCATGAGCATGCGCCTCAAAGAAGGTCAAGTGTCACAAGGTAACCTTTGCTGTGTTTGCGTTCAGTAGCCTAGCCTCCCACCTGTAGCCCATCCCACCTGACTGAGGGGCCCTAGCCTTTCCCTTGTCCTTTTTCCTCCCACTTTCTGTTGTCGGTTGCCATTTAGGATGGAGAAGCATTACAAACAGAATAGGAAGGTGTGAGTATTTTTAGCCTTAGTGGAAAAAGAGAGTTTCTATTATGTGACCTCCTGTAGTTTCCCTAAAGAACTCTCCATCTGCCCCAGTTCTGTTGACTTGATTGGCAGGTAGCATACCTACATTTTCATAGTCTTTGTTGGGAATATTTACTTTTATCTGATTATATTGTTTTCCCCTCCATATTTTATGCCTTTCCTGGATAGAACCCGCTATTATGAAACTTACACTAGGTATGTTCGCATTCCCCAAAATGTGTGTTAAGTGCTGTGTTGTCTGAGTGTCAGAACTGGGTTATTTAAATGCAGAGATAGGAAGAATTCCTTTAAACCAATTATCAAGAAAGCTTTTTGTAACTCAGGACCTTGGGTGGCGAATAAACGGCTGCCTTTTTGTAGAAAGGGAACTTCACACCAGCCCAGATCTGCCTGGGATTACCGATAGTGTGCCCAACTCAGTTCTTAGAGACCTGGGTTTTATGGGGAAGCCAGTTCCCCATTCTGCACATCCAGATGGCTCCATGATGGTGCCTCCAGGATGAGAAGGCTCTCCTGGAGTGCCCGCAAAGTGGAGTCAGTCCCTGGACCATCGGGATCAGAAGGTGGACACCAGTGACTTAGGAAGCACCTTTGGCCTAAATTGGGGGCTGTGAATGAAAAAGTTGGTTTCCTTGAGCTCTCAGTGTTGCATGGATAAGGGCAGGCCGAGCACCAAGCAGAAGCTGTTACTGTGAAAACTCAATCTTCCTGGTTCAATTTGTCCCCTTAGATTTAGCTTAACTGAGCTGTTATTTAGTCATTTTCAGTCATGTCTGGCTCTGCCCAAGGTCGTTTTTGAACTCGAGTCTTCCTGACTCCTGGTGTGGCACTCTATCCACTGTGCTACCTGGTTAACCAGGCAGAGAAGACAGCTTTTGAACTTGCATTCTGTGGCAGCTCAAAGCTACCATGTGAAAAGAGAGGAAGATGGGGTCATGGGAGAAAGACCAAAGAGCCCTCAAAAGTTATTTTGGCGGAAGTCCCTGTCCTTTTGTTTTCAGTTTCTTCACCTCCATGAACTCGTGTTTCCTTCTGTAGTTCTCACCTTAATAAAGTTTGCAAAGCACTCAAGAGCAGCTTCTAGCCCAGGTGGCTCCTGTCTAGGGATCTTAGGGTGTGACAAGCTAGACTCACCTTTGTCCGGAGCAGAGGGTACAGGGGGAGGGGGTGAGCACCAGTACATTTATGCACTGACTGGTTGTGTGTATGCTGATCAACTTAGCAGGCTGCTCCACCACACTGATGCAAGTCCAATCCCACCCCACTTTTTCCTGACTGTAGGTCTGATTCTGGTGACGGGCAGCTCCCTACTATTTGCCGGGAAGGCTCTGAGGGGTATGACTACTTCAGGGAGCAGCACTGCTTGGAGGACCAGGAGTATTTCAGTGGTGACGAGTACTATGAGGACGACTGTATGCTGGTGGGGAGCAGGTGAGGTCACTTCCACCGTGGGCCCAGATGAGATCTCCCAGAATGCCCCCCTCTTGAGACCAAGGGGACGGCAGCACCAAAGAGCTGGCAGGCAGCCTCGCTCAGGCCTTGGGACCATGAATGGGAAGGGCGGGGAGAGGCCCAGGGGTGGGAACCTTCAAGCCCTCCCCCTACACTGGGGCTATGCTACGGTTCCGAGATTTTTCAGGGACGGTAAAAACTTCTAAGCAGCATTTTGAACTTCATGGATCGTTTTTAAAGAGGGAACAGTTTCACACTGGACAGTAGCATCGGGCAGCTTTGGGTCCAGGAGAGTCACACAGAGGGGGCAGGGGGCCTCTGACACTTGGGCACAGGGGGCGGGAATTGTCCTCAGAAAGGGGCAGACACACACGCGTGACCCCTCCAGTCTTCTATGGCCAGTTTATCTCTTTTTCCTAGCATAGCATTCCCCGCAAACAGAAGGTGATCAGAAAACATGAAATGTGTGCTCGGCCATAGACCATTAACAGAACAGCACGAAACCGAGGGAGGGAGGATGCTGTGACTGTTTCTTGTGCCTCAACTTTTATGGAAAAGGAGGCTTTTGTTAGCAATCTCCCTGAAATGAGCCTAGTAGAAGGCGTGGAGTGGAGCCCCAGTACCCAATAATGCTCTGAGGACCAGCCTGGCCTTTCTGTGAGTCACAGCTGGGCCTGCAGGGCAGGTTGTTCAGCTGTCTGGATGAGGCCCTCATTTATTCACTCTTAGTGTATTTTTCACACCCAGGCAAGCCTACGACTTCTATAATAGATGCCCAGGCAACAGCTCGGACTTTGAGAGGCCACGGGGTTATCATCACCCACACAGCTTCTTGGAGGAGGATGACTCACCCATCTGCTATGAATCCAAGAGGTCTCCAAGGAGACGACTGCTGCCTCCCACCCCTACATGTGAGACCCTTTATGGTGGGGGTGGGGAAGGGCTCCCTGCCCTTTGCAGCTGTCTCTTCTGTAGCCTGCTGGGAGAGCTGCTCTCCTTCCCAGAGCCTGAGGCCTACAAAAGAGCCTCAGAGAGGGTCCCCCAGAGGGGCGTGGAGCCACCCCTGCATGGTTTCTTTTCTTGCTTTCTTTCCTCTCCTTTTTCTTTCTCCTTTGGTTTCTTTCTCACCTCTTTTCCCCCTTGTTTCCTACTTGCATGCCTTAGCCCTGAGCTCATCCATCTGGGTCATCTCTCCCCTCCTCACAGTCATCTTCAGTGTAAAGGAGGTTGCTGGCAGCTCCCCTGCCTGAGGGCGGCTACCCCAGCCTCACAGGGGATGCTTTTAGCTCTGACTCTGTGACAAGGTCGAGGCAGTGGGCCAGGGTCACACAGCTAGGAAGGGTGAAGGTCTCAGCTCAAGCCCAAGTTTTCTGAGCCCAAGATCAGCAGCCCTCCTCCCATACCATAAAATGTCATCATAGAATAAATCCATAATTCTCTTTAGCCCCCCATCTCAACCCAAAACAAACTCCATTACAGCCTCTACACATGAGAAGTGGACCTTGTGGCCCAACTCTGTTTTACGAGAGAAGCTTCTGGAGATGTAGGATAGGACCCACGTCGGTCCATCCAGGCATGGACAATGCTCACTGCCAGGTGCAAAGAGATCAGAAGTCAGTGGCCATACCATAGTTCCTGTCTTGTCCAAGCTGAGCCTAGGCAGGAATCTGCACCCCACCCCAACATCCAGACAGGTAAAACCTCTGTAAGGGCCACCTGGCTACCTGCAGAGGTGGCCCATTCCATGGGCGACTCTGATGGCTTGTTCCCTTTCCTGACCCAAAGGCCAAGTCTGTCTCACACTGGAGTCAGTTTCCCTGGCCTTAAATATGACCTTCCAGCTCCCAGGGCACCCAGAGCAGCTTTCTGCAGCCTTCCAGGCTCATGATGGTGCCATAGGCAGGGTGGACAGTGTTTGCTGCTGTCTTTTGCTCTCACCAACGGGCCTTTGACAGGCATTGCAAGCCTTGGATTGTGCCTGGGATACACGTGTACATCCTCACAAACCACACACGCACACACACACCACCGAGTACCACACATATACCACATACATGCAGACATACCACACATGTATGTGCCACCATACACTGCCCATGCCCCACATGGACACACTACACCACATGCACAGCACACATACCACACGAGTATGCACTGTCCACATACATGCCACATGCATGTGTGCACACCCACCCACACGCACATATCCAGAGCAAGCCTGGCTTCCTATGTGAATCCAGACCTGACTAAGGTTGGTGAGAAGGGAAGGTTTGTTGATTTTAGTCTTGGGGCAGAACCCTGCCCCTGGAGCCCATAAACAGAGTCCCACAATTAATATTTAATTGCTGCAGTTCCAAACATTTGTTAACAAATTTGTCTTCCTGCCTTCCTGAGTGGTGTGGGAGAGGCACGGAAAGGAGTCTGGAGGGGCCCTCGGCCACTGGAGTTTCCAAGCAGGGGCCTCTTTCACTTGGTTAATAAGAAATCAGAAAAAAGCCAAAGCAGGTCTGGTGTTCAGTGAAAGAGCTGGGGTCCATTTGCATAAGAGCACAGAAGGTCCTTTGGAGGAGGTTCTTCCGGCAAGGAATTCAAATTGGGTCGTTGGGAGGGAGCCTGGCCAGCCCCCTCTGCCTCCTGAGCCATTGGGGCCGTGCTGCCCAGGAGTCTGGCTCCCCGGGGGAGGGGGGGGGAGGAGAGGGGGTGGGGAAGGATCCCGCTGATCTTGGAGGTGACTGTGGGGAAGGCCCCTCTGCCTTTTCTCAGAGCTCTGGACCCCCTTCTTCACAGTGAAGAGCTCAGGAGCACCCTTTCTGTCTATGTTATTGCTTCACGTTTTTCTTCAAATGTCACCAAACCATCTCGTCTACCCCGTGATCAAACAAGAAGCTTCCAGATTTTTTTCCCTTTAAACTTTAAAACCACAAAATCCCGAGGTTGAGATTGTCTTGTTGTGTTGGCCTTGGGCCTAAAGACTCAGGCTAGAGTAGCCAGGGTTTCCTCACTAACCCCGTGACCTGCACCTCCGTTTTCTCTCTGTTTGGTGGCATGATAAGGCTTCCCCTGCCATCCTCACAGAGCTGCAGGAGGAGATGCCTCGCCTAGGCTGGGAAAGGGGGACCTCCCGTCATCGACACCTCTGAACCCTCTCCTCTTACAGACTTGGGCATTAAAGCACAGAGAGTTTAAGTGACTTGCTCAAGGTCACTCAGTCTTTCAGCACTCTCCATCACCTGTGCAGCCCTCCAAGTTACTGCTCTGGATGGGATGTGAACCTATGAGGAGGGGCGAGGAAGGGAATCAGTATCATGCTCCTTCTATGGGCCAGGGAGCTGAGCGCTTGTACAGCCATCTCATCTGATCCTCACAACTGCCCCAGAAGTAGGTGCAATTATCCCCATTTTACAGTTGAGGAGACCGAGGCAGACTTGCCTCTGGGTCTCGCAGGCAAAACATGTCTGAGGTTGGATTTGAATTCAGGTCTTTCAGACACTGGGCTCTGTGCTCTGTCCACTGCTCTTTCCAGCTACCTCTTACAGTCCATGGGAGTAGAGAGGGGCAGGGAATCTGCTCATTTACTAAATAGGGGTAGGAATTTGTACTAAGGTTATAGACATAACAAGGCTGAGATTTAGCTCAGGGTCTGCGTCTGTTCAGTAGTTTTCCCCTTTGCTGGATCCTCCTCCTGATCACACCTTCTAACCTTGGGTGTCCCCCGGGGTCCTGTCCTGGGCCCTCTTCTCTTCTCCTTCTGTATTATTTCACCGTGTGAGATCATCAGCCCCTAGTAGGTTGAATTACCATTTCCATGCTGATGGTTCCCAAATCTACCTTTCTGCCCCCATCTCTCCCCTAACCTCTAGTTTCACATGTCCAACAGCCTTACAAACATAGCGATTAGATGGCCAATAGACACCCTAAACTCATTCATCATCTTTCATCCTAACCCCCACTCTTTCACCCTCTCTTTTTACCATGCTCCCAGACTCTCGGTGTCAATGCCTGCCCATTTCACCTTGGCAGCATCTCTTCCACCCTGGTGCATGCCCTCATCACATCCCGCCTGGACCACTGCAGCAGCTGCTGGGAGGTCTGACAGTCTCCAGTTTTTCCCCACTGCAGTCCATCCTCTGTTCAGCCATGGAAGTGATTTTCCTAAAGCCTAAGTCTGATTATGTCACCCCCTCAACTCCCCACACCCCTGCCCCTCTCAGTAAACTCCAGTGGCTTCCTGTTACCTCCAGGAGCAAATATAAAATGCTCAATTCAGCATTTGAAGCCCTCCATAACGCAGCCTCCTCCTATCTTCCAGTCTTTTTACACCTGACTCCTCTGATCCAGTGACATGGGCTTCCTGTGAACAAAAGACGGCCTTTCTCAGCTCTAGGCTGTTCTCCCTCCTCATCTCTGCCTGGTTTCCTTCCAGTCCCAGCCAGAATTCCATTTTGTATAGGAAACTTCCCCAACCCCTCTCAATTCCAATGCCTTCCACCTCTGAATCACCTATTTATCCTACAGCTTGTCTGTCTGTACTTGCTTGTTGTCTCCCCCATTAGATGATAAGCTTGTTGAGGACAGGAAGTGTCTTTGTGGCCCCTGCACTTGTAGCATATTCCCTGGCACACAGGAGGTGACTGATGAAGATTCATTGACTGACCGGCTTTTCAGACCCCCAAGAACACTTGCTCTGAAGCCAGACAATTTGGGTTCAAATCCCACCTCTGACACTGTTTACTTTGTGTGTCACCTTGTACAGTTCACATGATCTCTGGGAGTCTCAAGTTTCCTCATTTGTAAAATGAGAATATTAGCATTGTGATTCTCAGCACCCTTCCTGGGCTCGATCTGTCATCCTTTCTCTGTCTTAATGGACCCGGAGAGAGTCTCCGAGAGGCTGCTTGCAGTCCCCAGTGCTGAGAAGAAGGATGTCTGATGCGGCGTAGGAGGGGGCTTGCTTTCCTTGTACAGCAGGCTAATGTTTGCCAGGACCCGAGGATCCCGAGGAAGGGGCACTGCCCAGGGGCAGCCACCGTGAGGCACAGAGACCGGACTCATTCGTTCACTGGACCTGGGAGCAGCTCTTAACTGAATAGCCTCTGGAAGGAAAAAAGGGAGAGAGGAAGAAGGAAGGAGGGAAGGAGGGAGGGAAGGAAGGAGGGAGAGGATGAAGGAGGGAAGGAGGGAGGGAGGGAGGGAGTTTGTAGAAAGGAAGAAGTATGCATTTATTAGGCACTTACTTCATGCCAGGCATTGTGCTAAGCCCTTTACAAGTATTATATAGTTTAATCCTCACATAAATTCTGAGAGGAAGGTACTGTTCTTATCTCCACTGTGACTTGCCCAGACCCCCACAACTAAGAAATATCTGACTCCATGAGAATTCAGGGCCTAAGGTGAGCCCAGGACTCCAAGACCCACAGAGCTTCAGAACTGAAAAGACCTCAGACCTATATTGGTCCACAAGGCGTCATGCAGCATTTTCTGAGCGCCCAAGGCAGTCAGTTCCACCTGTCAGGAAGGAGCTCTCCCTTATCTCCCTCTGCAGCTCACACCCATTGTTCCTCATTCTTTCCTTTGGGGCTTAGAAGACTAAGTCTGACCCATCCCCACATGACAGCTTTTTGGATGTGGAGACAGCCCTCATGCCACCTTCCCCTTTGCACTGATCTAGCTGAGACGAGAAGGACCTGGACTAGGCAGTGCTTGGCAACAGGGAGAGAAAGGAGCCAGCGTTGCAGCCCAAGGAGATGTAGAAACAGAACTGGTGGGCCGTGGTCCCTGGACCTGGGGGTGAGGGAGGGGGAAGAGCCAAAGACAGGAACTACATCAGTTCTATTCTGTGAAAAAGACATTTTAGTCTAATGTAGAAGCTTCAAGATCCTTGGGCTGTGAAAGCAGGATGCTGCCATGAATGAAATTCAGCACATTCAGTGCCATAAACACTGAGTAGTTGCTCTGTAAGCACAGACAGGGGCTGGGGAAATAGCTAGTCCAAGGAAGACACAGTCCTTACTCTTGTCGTGGATGATCTGACACATGTGGAAGTAACTCTCATACAGAATTCTCCATGATGATATATCAGCAGTTCTGATCCACTGAAGGGAGTGTGCTCACCAGTCAAAGTGAATAAGAAGCAAAGGCTAGAGGAGGAGGACGGGGCAGAGGCCAGTTATTGGCTGCAGGATAGAGCAGTGGGAGAAATGAGGCAGAAAGGCAGCCCTGAACTGTAGGGGACTTTGACTGCCACAAACATGTTCTTAAACTTGATGAAGAATCAGAAGCTGCTAAAGAGGTTTGAGCAGGGAGGTGGAAGGACCTGCTTGTTCATAGAGATGAACAGTCTGAAGAATAGCCTGCAGGGGAACAAGGACAGAAGCTGTGTTAGAAGGTGATTACAACATTTCAGATCAGTCACAGCAGGCACCTCTGTAAGCATGGTGGTTGTGGGAGTAGGGAGGAGATAATAGTAGTGGGAGATGGGGGCTCAAATGAATGGGACGGAATATTTAACAAGATGAGATTGAGGATGTTGAGGAAGGAAAGAGTGCTGAGCTGCCCTTGATGAATTTGGGGCAGCCAGTCCCGATGAACACCCTCCTCTGGCATGGCACAGCTGGCGGACCATGTTCGTATCTTTGAAAGACTGGGATGAACCAGAGAACGATGAGGATCCAAAAATAGCCGATGTTGTTGTGAACCTCAGCAGAATTCTATAGTGCGTCTTTAAAGGGGTGGTTGGCGACACAGAAAGTGATGAGTTCAGAGAGCCAGCTTGGCTGGATCAAGAATAAGTCATGCTAGACTAAAATGAGTGCCAGTTTTTGACAGAGCTACTAGGCTGGTTAAAGAAGGGAATGCCAAAGATTGACTCTGACAAGATTTTACAAAGCCCTGATAAATCCTCCCAAGTTATTTTAGAAGAAAGTAGTGAGGTGTGGAATAGGTATTAGTACACCAATGTAGATTTGGAACTGGTCAAGTGACTGGGCCTGAAGAGTAATTATTGATTTGATGTTTTTTTGGAAGGAGTCTGGGATTTGTGTATGGCCCTTAAATCATTTAACTGGATGATATAATTGATAAATACCAGATTTGCAAATAACCCCAAAGTGGGAGGAGACAGTGGGAACTCAAACCAACTCGATGGGCTAGAAAATGGGGCCCAGTCAAGTAGGATGAAATTTGATAGA
The DNA here is from genome assembly GCA_028658325.1 of Potorous gilbertii. Classification (NCBI taxonomy): domain Eukaryota; kingdom Metazoa; phylum Chordata; class Mammalia; order Diprotodontia; family Potoroidae; genus Potorous; species Potorous gilbertii. The sequence goes on from CM053772.1 coordinate 10,205,758, forward strand.
AGTACTCATAAAATCTTATACTTGGGCGTTAAAAAATCAACTTTGCGTATATAGAGCAGTGAAGACATGGCCGTATAGCACTGCTCTGGGAAACAGTGTTAGCTTTTTGTGGGCGTCAACAGTGTCTTATCACGAATAGAGAGAAACCTTAGTGTTTAAGCCAAGGCAAGCAATGAGGTTGTGTGATGGAGCACAGGAGTCAAGAAAACCTTAATTCAAATCCTGCTTCAGACACTTACTAGCTGTGTGTGTTCCTCAGCAATTCATTTAACCAGTCTGCCTCAGTGCCCTTAACGGTAAAATGGAGATGATAATAGAACGTACCTTACAGAGTTGTGAGGACCAAATAAGAGATCGGAAAAGTTTCAGTGACTTGTCCAAGGCTACACAGACATTAAATGGCAAAGAGCAGGATTTAAACCCATGTCCTCTGACTTAAAATCCGGTGTTCTTTCACCTCTGAATTACAATGTGGTCCCAACAGAGAGCCTAGTTTGGAATGTTGAGTTTGGATGGTGGGGCACTGGGTGAAGTAGCTGAAAAGAAAGGTTGGAGTCAGCTGATGGTGGGCTTAGAATGCTGGGATGAGATGGGACTTCATCCTGCAGACATTAAGGAGCCCCTGAAGATGTTTGAGCAGGAGTTCTGTGACTAGAACTGTGCTTTACTGCTGAGACTCTCTGCACTGGACGTGATGGCAGCTCTTGAACTCTTAGTTTGAACCTTTTTGCCCTGCAGAAGCTAGTCTTGGGTCACCAAGATCCTCTTGGGGCTCACAGACTGATCTCGACCCAACCTGTTCCCACCAGACCCCCTCCTCCTCTCCAGGCTGAGGATTTGCCAGCAGCCCACATACCCACTTTCATCAGTGATGAAGATCCTGCTGTAACAGAACCAAAGGAAAACAAACCAAGAAGTCTAAGTAGTGTCTAGGAAACACTCACTTTAGCCCATAAACTACCCAGGATGCAACATTTGTGTCTTCTGTTCATCCAAAATGCCTTTGGCACCAGATGAAGGTGTTAATTCTGGTCATAGAGGGTTGCTGTGACTTGTCATTGCTTTCAGAAACACTGTCTTTGGTCATCTCTCCTTGGAGGGCCGTCTTCTCCTAAAGTATAACGTAGAAGTGATAAGCTGAGGATCCTTGGACTTATTGTTGCAGAAACTGGAACTCTAGTCTCCTCTCCTTTCCTGCTGAATTAATGAGGTTTTATTAGTTGTTTGTGTTTAATAGCTTTAATTTTACTTAAAATATTTTAGATGTTGATTTAATAATTGTTTATAGTTTTTATTTAAAAAAGTTTCAATCCTCTTTTATCCATTGCTATTTCATCCAGTAATTTCCTTTGGGCCTGCTTTTCTTGAAGTGCTAGGCATGTGACTCCTTGAGCTCTTTCTCGTGACTAAATGAAATATTATTCTTATGTCCTAGCAAATCGGAGGTCATCCTTCAACTTTGAGTGCCTGCGTAGGCAGAGCAGTCAAGATGAGATCACTCTGTCTCCTTCCTTTCATCATCGTGCAGCTTTGCCCTTACACCTGATGCAGCAGCAGGTAAGACCCTCCCCAACACACTCATGAGACCTAGAGGGTGGTCCAGCCCTCCTGAGCCCCGCTTCCACTAGCCTGACAGCTCTCTGAAGCATGGTCCCATCTTCTTTCATTTCCTCTGTATTCCTGCCCAAGGCTCCTGATGATAGGGAACTTTGCATAAAGTAGGTACCCAGTGAGGAGTGGGAACTGTGTAATGGTGCCAGAATTTCTAGTAGTGTTTGCCCTCAGTAATTTACTTGGGTGGTCTCTTCTTCATTAGCTAAAAATGCTGAATTTCCCCCTAGATTCAGCAAGTGTCCTAGAACTTAGTTTCTTAATTTAACCAAGCCCTATTTTTTGCATTTCCTTTAAAAACTGTAATATCTGGATTCCCCCTGTGAAACTGTGACTCACTATAAGTAATGAAATAACTGCATTTCATATAAAGGAAAACAAAAAAAATCTGGATTAACTACAATGAAGGGTTATTATAGGAATCCTAAGGCTTCCCAATCCCTTTCTTTCTTTCCTCAGATCATGGCAGTTGCAGGCCTGGATTCTAGTAAAGCTCAGAAATACTCACCAAGTCACTCAACCCGGTCATGGGCTACTCCACCAGCCACTCCTCCATACAAGGACCGGACTCCTTACTATACTCCCCTAATACAAGTAGAACGGTCAGACTCCCTAGATCAGATGAATGGAAGCCTGCCTTCTTTACACCGGAGCTCCTGGTACACAGACGACCCTGATATTTCCTATCGGACATTCACACCAGCCAGTCTGACCATCCCCAATGACTTCAGGCACAAGAACAGTGACAAACAGAGAAGTGCGGATAGCTTGGTAGAAGCTGTGAGTACTAAGCAATTATTTAAACCATGGGCTTTTCAAGGAGTCTGGCACAGAAAATGTTCAGGCAGCTCTGTACTGAGCCTTTGTGAATGCCAGGAGGACAGCCATGCTATTTTACTGACTCTTGGTGCCCAACAGAGAGAATTTCTCTATAAAATGAGGCATGAGTTCTCTGCTGGGCCCTCGGGGAGGCAGAGATGATTACTGTGTAAAGCATTGCCTCATCAGGCCTATGCGAGTTGTTTGGAGCTTCATTCTAGATGAAGAGTCCGCCTTTCCTCAGCCCTTGTAAGTGGGCTTTTTCTAAGCCATGTTGCAGTTTTGGATTCTTGGGGCTTTCTCCTAAGTCTAAACGTCGTATTGTTGAGTAGCATGTTTCTTTTTAATGTAACACATTAGCCCATGAGCTTCTCCTTACAACCTGTTTCTAGTTTGCCACGTTATCCTAGGCACAAAAATCATGTTCTACCTTGCTTTGCAGGTCCTGATCTCGGAAGGCTTAGGTCGCTATGCCAGGGACCCTAAATTTGTGTCTGCTACAAAACATGAAATTGCTGATGCTTGTGACATGACCATCGATGAGATGGAGAGTGCAGCCAGCAACCTTCTGAACGGCAGCGTGAGCAGTGGGGCCAATGGCGACATGTGTCCCATTTTCAGTAGACGAGATGATGAATTTCCTGACTTTGGCCCTGGTTACAGTGATGAGGAAGCAGACCCTGGTAGATATGAAGAGGACTTGGCCGATGAGATGATATGCATCACGACCTTATAGTGTTCAGAGAGAAACTTGCTGCAATGTAAATAATGGGTGGGATGAAAAAGGGCCTAGCAGTGGCCAGTAACTAATCTGACTGGTCCCGATGAAGGCCCCTTTCAAGGAAGCCATAAACCTGTTAGGGAGTCTGCCTGGGAAAGGCCTCTGTCACAGAGGCTGGAGTCCCTCATGGGGAACCAAAGCAGGTTCAGACCACCCTTTTGGAGAGGAAGGAGTTAAGTGTTACATCTTGCCTGTCCTTCAGATCTACACCACTGTCTTTGAGAGAGGTTTTTGTGAAAAGCATTTGTCAGTGCCACAGTGCGTCCTCTCACGCACACAGTGGGCAAGGATGAAAGGTGATGCAGCCACAGCTGGCCGTGTCCTTATCTGGTCAGCCCTCTAGCATATCAAGTCACTGTGTCCAACTGGCCACATCTGTCTGAACTCTCCCCCCAAATTGTATCCTGATTTCTCCTCCTCTTCTGAGATGTATCATGTCAGACTCTACCTATCAGAGGTACAAAAAGGGAAAACACCCCCCAATTCTGTTAGGTAGCACCAGTTTACATAGGAAAATATCATTGCGATAGTCTGTTTTCTGACTGTCACATTAAGGGCAAATCTACACTGGAATAACTGCATTCTTACTGATGCACTCACAGCCAGGTAAACTTAGCATTAGATGAGATCATTTGTTTAAAGAATATATCATAGAGGTTTCCTGTACATGACTTGTAACATACTATAATTTGTATTTGTAAAGAGATGGTCTATATTTTGTAATTCCTGTACCATAATGGAGCTGCAGCAATATCCACGCATCTGAATTATTGTGATTCTCCCTGAATCCTTGAGATGGAAGAATACTTACCTGTATTTTTACTTAGGATGTAGGGAGCTACAGGAGAGGATCTAAACCGAGCCACCTCTTTTTGCTTCAATGTGAATTTCTTTAGAAAGCAGAATTTTGAGTTCAAAGAAACTTGACACAATGAGATTTTCTAAAATATTTTGAGTTGGTACCAATCTCTCTTTAAATAAGATATGCACAAAATGACTCTTTGCAGTCGTAGGTTTTGGAAAGGCCAATCTGCTTGGAGACTGTGCCCCTTCTAATCCACGGTGGGTTGCCATCATTTCTTGGGTAGCCCTCTCTGCTCAGTGGCAGTTACTGAAGATGGCTGAGCCCGTTGGGTTGACCTGGTAGCATTTGTAATAGTTGGAGTCTTCAGGCGACCATAGAGGCTCTTTCTGCATATCTGTCACAGAAAGGATAATACAGGCAAATGCAATGTCTAGCCATGTCCCCTAGGGACCAGTTATGCTGCTTGTAGGGGAGAGTAGGGTGCACATAGGGATCTGGCCATTGAACAGGCCCTGATATATAAAACTAGCACTCTGTCCCCTCTCCCCTTTGTGCTGGTCTGGGAGTTCTTTTTAAAGGGTTTGTTTTTATGCAATTGAACGAGGGCTGAAATTTGGGTGGAACTCCATTGCTGGATTATGAACCAGTTTGGGGTAAACTCAGACTGTCAAAGGCTTCTTTTCTTCTTCAAACAACGACGGGCTTGGCCAAGGTACCTTAGCAGTTGTGCCTGCTCTCAGAGGATGGGCAGCAATTCCAGCTCTTTTTTTTTTACATCCTACACAGAAAACCAGTCAGACGTTTTGTACATAATGACACTTTGTAATGGAGACCTTACGGACCTCTTCTTGAGTCATTCTTATTACAAATCCAGGCAAATACCTTAAGGTTTGTAAAAGAACTATTTCTTGACCTACATAATTTTGTATTAAAATGCAAAATACTCTTCAGAATAAAACTGTGTAATCATTTTATTATACCTGGGAACTTAGTTTACTAAAACTTTTTACCAGGGATAAATTTAGGAGGGACATTCTTTTAGAGGTGGTGGGTAAAGGGAGTAGGTTAGTGGGGAGAGACACCCCCTGCATCACAGAGGCAAGTCCTCCCAGCCATTTTCAGTAGGTGCATGCACACCACTTACTGGGGATGGGGACATTCCAAGCTGCTGTCCTGGTTTATTCCAGGCATGAGAGACCAGAACATTAAATGAATTAAACACAAAAGGACCCGTTTAACTAAAGCACAAGGCTAGAAATGTAGTGTGAAGAAACCTAGGTTGTGAAGGACTTTCAGGGCCAGACCAAGGGAACCACTGGGGTTCATTGAGTAGGTGAGTGATGTCAGACATGTACCTTAGGAAGCTCATTTAGGCAGCTGTGCTGAGAGTAGCCCAGAGTGGAGAAAGATGTGGCAAGGAGATTGACCCATCAGGAGCTGTTGGAGTAACCCCTGGAGTGATGAATGTCCAGGATAATGTCAGCCGAGTGGCAGAAGGAGCCAGAGTCTAGAGATGTTGCCAAGGTAGAACCAAGATTTGGTCATTGATTAAGCATGTGAAGTGAAGGCTTAAGGGGGATACCAGCTGGATGACTAGAGAGATGGTTATGTCCTAGACAGAGATGGAGGAGGGTAGAAGAGATATGGGTTTGGGGTTTTTTTGGGGGGAAGAGGTAGGAAATAGTCTTGTTTTGGACAGGTCGAGTTTGAGATGTTTGTGGAACATCCGGTTCTGAATGTCCAGAAGGCAGCTGGAGATGTGGTCCTAAAACTGAAGAGGATCGAGAGTCAGCCACACAGAGATAATTGTTAGACCTATGTGAACTGGTGCCACTGAGAAGATGGAGAGAAGAAAGAGCCATGAATGGAGTACACTCACGTTGAGAAGACATGATATGGATGATGGCTAACAAGAGACTCAAGTCATCAGGAAGGAGAGCCAGGAGAGTATCCAGAGCAGAAGATGGTCAATGTTGTCTGATGGAACAGAGAGGTCATGGAGAATGAGGGGGGAGAAAAACCCGACAGACTAGGCACTTAGGACACACTCAGTTGATGCTGTTTAGCTTGCTTTCTCAATAGGTGGGAGGAAGGGAGAATATTTGAAACTCAATTTAAAAAAAAAAGAATGCTTACAAAAAAGATATACTTTGGCACTTTAGAGAGAGATGATTGTTAAGTCTAAAGGAGAGGAAGTGGCAACCAGTATAGACAAATTTGGGGGGTGGGGAGTTTAGCTGAAGAAAATGTTTTTTAAAGGCTAGGGATGGGGTGAGACTTAGATCAGCTCATAAGCAGCACAGAAGGAACCATTGGTTAGGGATTAGAGATGAGTCCAAGAGGGAGAGTGATTGTGGGCTCTGTCTGCTGGAGAAGCAGAAGGGGAAGGCGTCAAACTATTGGCCTTGGGGAGGAAAAAGGTCCCCACTACCTCAGAGCCTGGAGCAAAGGAAAGGACAGGACAGTGCGGGGTAATGTCAAGGGGCTGTGAGATTCAGAGAAGAGGAAAAGAGAGCTCAGACAGATGGTCTCCTTTTCTCATTAGAATGTGAGGAGAAATCCTCAGCCATGACGGGCAGAGGAGGAGATTCTGGGGGTTTGAGGAGAGAAGAGAAGGTTTGCAACAACTTCTGTGGGGAGTGGGATAGAGAATCAATGAGAGAGCCCTGCATTGAGGGCCCAGTTGAGATTAACTAACGTGTTTTTATAGGAGACCTAGTCAGCACAGTTGTATGGCATTCTCCAGTTCTGTTCCACAGCATGTGCTTAGAAGCAGATTAGACAAGATGGTGGGTGTAATCCAGCATTACTATTTGGCAACTTATGTGAAATGACCAAGGGACTCTGGGGTAAAGGATAGTGTAGAGTTGAACTGCTATATTGGTAAAGAAAGAAAGAGAAGCCAGAGCAATGGCTGGTAGCCCAGGAAAGTACTGAGGGGCGGAGAGCATGCAGGCCATGGGGAGAGAGGGAAGGATTATCAAATGCCTACTGTGTGCCAGGCCCTGTGCTAAGCACTCACCAGTATCTCACTTGATCCTCTCAACAACCCTGCGAGGGAGGTGCTATTGTCCCCATTTTACAGTTGGGGAAACTGAGGCAGACAAAGGTTAAGTGACTTGACCAGGACCTCATAGCTAGTGTGTGTTTGAAGCTGAATTTGAACTTAGGTCATCCTGCCTCCATACTCAGTATTCTGTGCACTATGGTGCCAGCCAGCTGCCTCTGGGTTTAGAAAGGCTTAGGAAACTAAATGTAGATTTAGAAACAGTAAAAATCATAGGAAAATACAAAATCATGAGAATTATGATTCAACAAAAGAATTTCAGGCTATTTATAGAAGTAGATCAATTGTAAGTGATGGAAAAATCAAGGGTGTGACCATCGGTCTGTAACTGAGATGGAGTGGAGCGATAGGTGATGGGAGCTGGGAGGTGAAGGTGTCAAAGTCTCTAGTCCAAGGGCAGAGATGGTGTCCCCAAGTTTGTGGGGATGGGGGGATATGAATCTTTTTACTACGTAATTAGGTCATGTAGTGGACGGAGTGCTTGACTGGGAGTCAGGAATACCTAAATTTAAAATCCTGCTTCAGTTACTTACCTGCGGTTTGGTCCTCAGCAAGTCACTTAATGTCTCTTAATCTCAGTTTCTGCAGCTGTAATATAACCTACCTACTTCATAGGATTTATTATGAGAATAAAACAAAGGTTACATATGTAAAAGTACTTAGTAAACCTTAAAGCACTATTTTTATAGTTAGATATTAAATGCCTTTGCATTAAAACAACAGTGTCTTCTGGTTGATTATCAAAGGGTAAATACACAGTGGGGTTTTTTTTTTTCACTTGATAACCAACACATATTTATTAACATCTACTGTAGTTGAGGAGTGATGACTTGTAGGATACCTGGAACTTAGGGGTGTGTGTGTGTGTGTGTGTGTGTGTGTGTGTGTGTGTGTGTGTGTGTGTTCGTCCTTTGTTGCTGAAGAGGACTGTGCCATCAAAGAAATGATGACATGACTTGCACTTGACTTTGTTTTGAGTGAGGGAGGGCTGTGCAGATCACCAGCCTCACTTTTCCTCTAGAGCCATCTGAATCCAGTGACCAGATAATTCATCAGAATGACTGGAGATGACCCAGGATGAGGCAGTTGGGGTTAGTGACTTGCCGAAGGTCACACAGCTAGTGAGTGTCAAGTGTCTGAGGTGAGGTTTGAAATCAGGTCCTCCTGACTCCTGTGCTGGTGCTCTATCCACTGCACCACCTAGCTGCCCCGAGCTTAGGGTAGCCATTCCGTGGAAGAAGGGTCCTCTCCCTATGAGTTGTGGTGTCCCAAAGAGGGTTGACACTGCTAGTTTAGCTTCTGAGACAACTTGTTGCATTAGTTTGCATATTAACAGAATCATAGAATTTTATGTTTGAAAGCGACCTCAGATGCCATAGGGTCCAAATCATTTTGGAATCCCCACTGTAACATGCGTGATCATTGGTCATCCAACGGCTACTTGAAGAAGACATCGGCAACCCCTCTTCCTCTGAGGTCCATTGAGTAGCAGTTATCTACCCACCACCACGACACTCTCCTTTCTTCAATGAGTTCAGTACCTGGCCTTATATAAGGAGACTAGCATACATCTTGACACTTTCCCTCAGATATCTCAACTTTCTAGTTCCTCCACTTCCTCAGTTCCTATGGCCTAGTCCTTCAATCTACCCCAGTGATACACAGAGGTGGTCAGACTATCTCCGTTCCACTTTAATGTTCATGAATTCCCAAATCCCTTAATCTGGCCCCAGCCTTTTATCCTTCCATCTTTAACTCTGTCTTGCAACTCCAAGCCCTGCTCCTTGGCTCCTCTGCCCCTTTGCTGTTGCCAGCCCCATCTTGGATCACTCCAAGTATCCACTACCTGTGCTCCTGTGAATAGGAGTTCTGCTGAACAGAACTAGGGAAGAACATGAAACCTTACTGGATGGCATCCCCTCAGAGGGGTTAGGTCATCTCCACTGCAGCCAGGCGGCCCTCCTACTTCCCTCACTTATCCACTATCCCATTCTCTATTTCCGCTTTTCTAAAACTTTCCTTCCTCCTCAAGCATCCCATACTATGCCCTCCTCCAGCCCTCTCAGCTGAGGCCTTTGCCTCATACTTCACTTAAAAAAAAAAGAGGCCATTTGCTAAATACTCCCTCTTCTCCTTCCTCATCTCACATTGTTAAAATGCCTTCTACCACAATCTCCTTCCTCACCCTGTCTCACACGAAGTGGCCTTGCTCCTTCCAAGGAGATCTCTCTACGTGCACCTTGGTCTCATCCCCCCACATCTCTTCCAGCAGATTGCCCCCTCTATCACTCTTTCTCTCTTCAGTCTTCAGTCTCTTCCTCCTCATTGGCTCTTTCCTTATTGCTTATAAACACACCCTTGTCTCCCTCATTCTTTAAAAAACCTTAACTTGATCCGGCCATCTCCAATAGCTATCATCCTATAGCTCATCTTCCCTTTATGGTTAAAATCCTAGAGAAAGCTGTCTATGCTGGTGTAGACTTTCTCTTCTCTCACTCACTTCAAAACTCTGCAGTGTGGTACTCTCACTCACCATTCAACTGAGACAAACTCCTTTCTCATAGTTACCAGTGAAAAAACTGGGCTGGTGATTTTATATACATATACGTGCCTGCATAGATAGACATGTATAAGCATACATATATGCATAACTTGTGTCATGGCCTAAGAAACGACTGAATGCTTGAAGGATTACGTGTCTTGCTGAAGGGGAACAGATTCAGGAGGGGGTGACATAAGGTAAAGTGAAATGATCGCTTGTGGATAATGATGTGATCCAATGTGTGACCATCCCTATGTATGCCTGAAGTGAAATGAAAGTGAAATGGGGTAGAAAGAGGCCAAAGAACTTGGTAAGGCATTTGAGAGAACATGCCAATACTGTCCATGGAATTTTCTTGGTAAAAATACTGGAGTGGGTTGTCATTTTCTTCTCCAGTGGATTAAGGAAAACAAGTCCCTTGCCCAGGGTCACATAGCTAGTGAGTGTCTGAGGCTGGATTGGAACTCTGATCTTCCCCGCCCCAAGTCCAGCACTCTCTCCACTGAGCCACCTAGCGGAAGTTCTAGCTGTTGGTAATACTGGCCATCCTTCCTTGTTGATACTATTTGTGACATGTTTTATCTCCCCAACATTTATTTATCTGTATGATCTAGAGTTCACACCTTTTAATTTTTGGAAATTTGTGAGAAGTGACTTTTTATTTTTACACAAGGCAGAAAAATATCGATAAGCTTCAATCTGGAAACAAGAAGCTTCTAGAAAGAGAGACGTATCCATAACGTTGCACACAAGGCAACATGGAAAGGTTTTTTTGAATCATGTATATTGTTTAAGGCAAGACATAGTTCCAGCTCCTACTTGGGGAAAAAACAAAAAACCAAAAAGGCTGGAAAATGATAGTTGGTGAGGGATGAAAGTCCCAACTTTTATAAACTTTGCCACGGCAGCTTCTCCATAACCCAAAGAAAATAAACAATACTCTGTCACTTGGTCAACATGCATTGAAGTGCCTACTATGTGCCAAGTACATACTGAGCACTGACTGCAGTCAAACAGCCTCGGAACAATGCCCTGCTTGCCCCTAAGTGAGATTTGCTGACCCAGAGATCAGCCTTCCAGGTGATGAAAAAGCATCATTGGTTCAGTAAGAGACAAAACCTGCTTTCGCAGGTCGTCTCCTCCGTGTTCTCTCACAAACAGAAGCCCATTTTGGTGGGCAGTTGGCCTGTATTTATTTAGCTCCTATATTGTATTCTTAAAGTCCTGGTTCCCCAATTTCTCTTCTACAGCCCCGACCCACTTTCCCCCAGTGCCATCCATTTCCCTTGTAATGGTGCCTTTCCTAGTCACAGGCAGATTGTCTATTTCCTGTTCCCCAGTAGAAAGACTTGTTTTGGCCACAACCTTATTAAATTACAGCATTAGTTGGTTTAAAAATACCATTGGGCACTCTGTCCCTTTTTTAAATTAAAAAATGCACTCAAATCTCTATCGATTGCTATTTTATTCATTTGATTCCAATTTCAGTTTTATGTGTTCATGAGTTCATGATATGCTATGGTGATGTCCTGTGGACCCCAGGGGATGCCCAGGTGGCTTCTCCCATTAATGGTGAGTAGCTCTGTGCTCTGTTGCTAACAGACTGGCAAGAAGTTCACATCTGAAACACACAGATGAAGGAAGCTTCTGGGACGTCCGGTTCTGTAGAACAAGGGGATGCTGCTGAAGGGTCCAGACAACTTCTTATCCCAGAAAGCCCAGATGACTGATGCAAGAATGATCTTCCCAACTCCTCCCCCCACCCAAAAAACCCTTAAGAGACAAAATACCTTAAGAGACTCCTGATGAAATAAACAGACGTGATGGAGGTCACATCTGGTTTTTTCAAGTCCAAAGACTGCCGAGCCCCAGCTAAGGAGTACCCACAGACTGTGCTGGCCTGGCATAGAGGGCAGCCCAGTTCTCCAGAATCACAGCAGTTCAGAGCTGGAAGGAGCCTTCAAGATCACCCAGCCCAATCTATTCCTGATTAACTAACTTCATGGATGAGTTGAAATTACACCTCAGTCTAAGGGAAAACTTCCTATCAAGTCAAGGTCTCCAGAGATGGAATGGTTTGGCATGGGTTTTCCACCAGGGCGAGGGTGGGGGGTGGGGGTGGGAACTTGTTCAAGTCAAGGCTAGATAACCATGGGTAGAGGAAAGCATCCAAAAGAGAGCACGGTTCAGGTCTAGGTGGGCTTAGATGGTCCCTGGACTTCAAACCTCACTAGCTCTGGCTCTGTGTGTATGTGTGTGTGTGTGTGTGTGTGTGTGTGTGTGTGCATGTGTGCACACACACACATGGGTCCCAAGGCTACAAGTTCCAAAGACAAGACTTTCATTTAGTACCCGAATGAGATAATATATGTTGGCTTTCTTCCAAACCCCAAAGGACTATGCAAATCTTAGCTAGAAGGAAGTCAAAATACCTGATGACTGCTGTAGGATGTTTTCTGTAGCATGCTTTGAGGACCTTTGTCCTTAAATACCACTCTTCCCTCCCCCTAACCTTCCCCCTATCACCCATCCCACCCCCAATCCTATAAGGAGGGAGATGGGAGGAAAGTGACCGTCCCTCTTTTGCAGATGAGGAAACAGGCTCATAAAAAGAGATTTGCTGAAGGCCACAGAGGGTAGAGCAAGGACCAAGTCTTTAAGGCTGTTTTTCACCAAGTAAAATGTGAGTTAGAACATTGATCCCTCAGGTCTGGTACCATAGTCTTCAGGCAGTCACTTCCAAGGAACCATTGCATTCAATTCAACGAACATCAAGCATCTAGTACATGCATTGCAATGTGCCGTGTCCTGGTCACAGAAATGGCAAAAAATGAAGCTCTCCCTGTCCTCCCTGGGTCAGTCGCCTAGCATAAATGCTCCCTCAGGCTAAGGAGCCAGCAGTGATCCTGTCAGCCAACACTGAGGCATCGAGAACTAAGCCAGTAACTCACTGACTAAGCCAGCTCCATGGGGAAGAGTACAGATGCCCAACAGCCCTCCCCTGCCCTTGGTGAGCTCCTTGGACTGAGACAGGAGCCAACCCTGTGGTGAGAGGGTGGAATAAAGGTAAAGAAGACCTAAAGAGGAACCCACAGTCCTCCCATCAGGGGACCCAGAAGGTCCCTGCATTGTTCTTGTCCCACAGGTGGCCTCTGAGCCAGGCAGGGCACCTGAGAAACAAACTGTTTCACTGGAGAGCACTTCCTAGTTGAGGTTGTCACTGGGACAGGCTCCAAGATGAGGTTGTTAGCTACCTGAATTACCTGCCATTTGGGTCTGTTTCTAGGTCACACATCTGAAATGAGATTTCTTTTAAAAGAGAAATAACCAGCATAGGCTGGAGAAAAACATCACCCCATTTATAGGCAACACATAGGTTTTCCGCAAGTGTGTTTTGGTGAAGGCTGGCCTAGGCAGTAGTTTGCATCCACATAAGCCAACATCTAGCAATGTCCAAAATTACTCCAGAATTTGGCTTTGGGTCAGTAAGTAATGTCAAGCTACTGTTGGACCGGATTCCTTAAAGATAAACTCCTTCAGCTACTCCCTTGCCAGGGCCATGTGAGGTCTTATCGTTGGGTTTCTAAGGTCTTGGGCTTGTAGACGAGGACACCCTCATCACAGAGTGCCGGAAGCCCTCGGATCATGTCAGAGGCTTTCTCTGCTATCATGATGGTGGGTGCATTAAGGTTGCCACTGACCACACTGGGCATTATAGATGCATCCACCACTCTCAGGTTTTCTACACCAATGACTCTGGCCTGAGGATCAACGACTGCAGCGGGGTCAGAGGGCTGGCCCATCTTACACGTGCACGAAGGATGATAGGCACTGTCGGCCTTTGCCCTGACAAAGGCATCAATGTCTTGGTCAGACTGCACGTGACTTCCAGGCTGGAGCTCCTTGCCCCGGAATGACTCAAAAGCTTTCTGGGAAAAAATTTCTCTGCTTAGCTTCACAGACAGACGGAACTCCTGAATATCTGCTTCTGTAGAGGGAGGAGAAGACTGGTGAGGATTCCTCCTAGCTCTTTTTCCCTCATTCATTCCCTCCTCTACTTCATTTATACTTGCCTGAAACACCTATCTCAATGCAAGTGCAAACCTCAAGTTAATGTCACATTGAAAGCTAAACTGGGAAAAACAATGACCCCATTTGAAAGATTAAATTCCAGGAGAATATCATGAAACAGGTTCAGAGAATCCAGGGATCTGCCAAAGACCACCCACCTAAGTGTGGGAACCTGGTCTTTAAGGCCAGAAGTCCTCCCTGTGGCTTTTCATTGAGGGACATTAATTGGGGATATCAACTGCTTATGTGCAGGGAATTAAAAGCCTCCTGCCCTGGGAATGCCCAGGAACCCCTCACTCCTGAGCTGAGAATATCAGCATCCCCAGCTACCTCCTAGAAGGAAGGAAGAAGCAGGCGAGATAAGCTATGGAGAGCACTTTGTAAACTGTAAAGATAAATGCAAAATGTTAAAAGGAAAAGTAAAAACCTTCAGGAAACACCATGCTTTCAGTATCATCATGATCTTCTTCTCCTCCTCCTTCTTATGATAATGAAGAAACCATGGTGTTTCCTGAAGACTTTGAGTCACCTTGGTTTATGGGAAATTCATCAACACAGAAGGTTACAAATCCAACTCTTTTGACGTGCACCAGGCAACAGACCCAGAGACCCTAATTGTGCAAAGGATTGAGGGGCCAGCCAATAAATTACCTGTTGACATGTAGTTAGGTTCAATAATTGGGTGGTCCATGGGGTTGGCACTTTTCAGTTTCAGCCAGCCCACACTCATGCTCCTCATTGTCCCCACATGCACCTGGAATAGTCCAAACACACCAAGCCATGAAGTCCCCTCACTAAGTAATCCTTGCACACAGTAAGCACTAAATAAATACTTGTTTGAATGAATATCCCCTCTACAACACGGCCATCATGCCTTCCCCTTGGAGGTAAGCATACTACTTCTGTTGGGGTTGGGGGTAGGACAACTCTAGGAAGGTCTTCCTTATGTCAGGCTGACATCTGACCCTTGATATTTCACCTGTAGCTGATCTGACTAAGTGATGCCTGGCCCTTTTCTGAACCAGCATGGATACACTTCGACTTTTTCACACACTCACTTTGGACCCCCCAAGGGTTCTGAACCATTGCTTGGCTGGGGTCTAAGGAGGGCTATGGTGTTCTCAGAATTGTGTTCCTAAATAATTAAATTAATTTATAATTTTCAGTTAGAAGTTTGTGAAAACAAGGTGACATTTTTTTCCACACCCAAGTTCACAGACCCCCTGAAATCTACATTCGTGGACCTCCAAATATGGGTTAAGAACCCCTGCTGTAAATCCACATTATTTCACTCACAAAAAGACTAAGGATTATGGGACCAAGTAAAACTGTCCCCCCCATGATTTTTCTTCTTACAAATGATAATCACTATCAAGTTTGAGGGAATTTAAGGTGTCCAGAGAAACACCTGGGGCTTCCCCATGAGAAGCTCCCCCAAGGGAAGCCCTGTTCTTTTCCTATTTAAGTAGCAGAGTGGAATTCCAGGAAATGGCTAGGATGGTGTAGGGAGTAGCACATTAAACTCTCTCTAGTTTCTTCCTCTCCATTCCCATTGAACTAGAAATGTCCTGAAGATACAGCTTTGCGAAACTATGCCAAGTAGATGCCATGTCTGGCCTGGTGCTCAGCCAGCAATGGCACTTGTTGGTAATGAGAGAAAAGATCATCTTTCATTGGGGAGTGGCCACAGGACCTGGCAGTGCCCATTCTGCTCACCTGGTAAGCTTCCTTTTGGCTCGGGACTCGCCCGTGGTCAATCACTTGAGAAGGCAGGAAGTGGAACTGAATGTCAGGGTGAGGAACACCAGGACGGCTCCGGATGAAGCCACCTGTTTCAAGATGGGCAGTAGATCCCCACCCTGAGGAGGAAGAAGAAATACCTTTAAAAACAATCATACTATCTGAGGGGGGACCTCAGCAAATGGTTTGTGCAAGCTTGAATTGGGTTAAATATCTATCCCTTATGGGCACCCAGCCTTTGCTTGACCCTCTGATGTGGTCAAGGGGACCTAAGATGTGGCTGAGGAAGAAGTTGGGGGACTACACTTGTTCCCATCTGGTGGACACTGGTAGACTCCTCTTGGATTTAAAGAGTTAGCAAATATAAAACTCTGGTAGCTAGACCACCGTGGTCATCACCTCCCTGCTTCCCCTCTCCCCAGAGACATCAAGAAACAATAAAACAAAATCAAAAGAATGAAAAAATTAGAAAAATGCAAAATATTTCTTTGGAAAAACAATTGACCTGGAAAATAGATTGAGAAGAAATAATTAAGAATTATTGGACTACCTGAAACCCATGGTCAAAGAAAAGAGGATAGACATCATATTTCAAGAAGTTATCAGGGAAAACTGCCATGATATCCTGGAACCAGAGGGTAAAATAGTAATGGGGAGAATCCACTGATCATCTCCTAAAAGAGATTTCCAAATGAAAACTTCCAGGAACATTGATTGTAGTGAAATTCCAGAGTTCCCAGGTCAAGGAGAAAATATTGCAAGCAGCCCGAAAGATAATTTAAATATCATGGAGCCACAGTCAGGATAACACAAGATTTAGCAGCTTCTACATTAAAGGATCAGAGAGTTTAGATTACAAAAAGAAATCAGAAATCTAGGATTACCATCAGGAATCACCTCCCCAGCAAAAATGAGTATAGTCCTTCAGGGAGAACAAATGGACATTTAATGAAATAAAGGACTTTGAAGCATTTCTGATGAAAAGACTAGAACCTGAATAGAAAATCTGACCTTTAATTACAAGACTCAAAAGATCATAGAAACGTAAACAGGAAACAGAAATAATAAGGGAATTTAAAATGTTATACTGCTTATATTCCTACTTGGGAAGATAATACTGGCAATTCCTAAGAACTTTATCATTATAGGGCAGTTAGAAGTATACATAGAGGGCACAGGTGTAAGTTGACCTAAACATCATTAAGGGGAGAGAAAGAGGGATGCATGGAGAGAAGGGGTAAAGGAGATGTAGAATGGAGTAAATTATCTCACATCAAAGAGACACAGAAGAACTTTCCAATGGAGGGGAAGGTGGAGGAGAGGGTGGGGAGCATGTGAAGCTTACTCTCATCAGAAATGACTCAGAGAGGGAATAGTCTATACATGCAGTCGGGCACAGAAATCTATCTTACTCTACAGGGAAGAAGGGCAGGGGATGATAGGAGGGAGGACAAACCAGGAGAGGTGCTGGTCAGAAGCAAAACCATTTTGAGGATGGGCAGGGTGAAAGGGAAGACAGAGAAGGATAAACAGGAGGAAAATAGGATGGAGAGAAATATACAGTCAGTAAATCATATCTGTGGAAAAAATTATACCAAGTTTTCCAGATAAAAGCCCCATTTCTCAAATATGTAGAGAAGGGAGTCAAATTTCTACGAATACAAGACATTCCCCAGTTGATAAATGGTCAATGACAAGAGCCCTAATGCTGCTGCTACTGCTGCCACCACCAGCAGTGACAAGCAACAATGACAACTCTTATTCTGATAGTGCTTTATCATTTGCAAAGACATTTATAAAGATCTCATTTCATCCTCACAACCTGAGAGGGAGGTGCTACTGTTATCAGTCCCATTTTACAGATTAGAAAACTGAGGCAGACTGAGACTTCCCCAGGTCACACACACTAGTCAGTGTCTAAGGCTTGATTTGAACTCAGGTCTTCCTGACTCCAGGGCCAGTGCTCCACCCACTGAACCTCCTAGCCCCTTCCTGAGCCAAGCAGGTCTTCTGCACACAGGGAAGGAGGCAGAGGTGCCTCAGTGAGTAGCCTGAGGGTGTGTCCAGGCATTGCCTCTGCTTGCTTCTCCCACCCTATGGCTATTCTCTGGTGCCCCTCTGTAGTCCTTCTACTAAAAGGGGGACATGGTCTGTGAGAAGAAAAAGGGTACCTTGGATGCAGTGTAGACTGCTTATCTCCGAAAAGGCTGTATGCACCCTTCCAGTCTGCTGTGGGATTGGGCACTGCTGGGAAAGGAATGAGAGGGGGGAAGAACAGCCAGAGATGGCACTTGTTCTGTCCCAGAAGTCTTTGGGAGTCAGTCACCTTGGGCATTAAGAGGTTCAGCGACCTGCCCCAGGTTATGTAGCTGAAGTATTTGAGGCAGGATTCGAACACAGGCTTTCCTGACACCGTGCAGCACATCATCCCACTGCCCAGTGAGGCAAGGAAGACTAGCAGCAGAGAAATGGCTGGGCCATGGTCCCAGAGAGGAGACGAATCACAGTCTGAGCCCACCTGAGAACTTCCAGAGCCACTCCAACCCGATGGCCATCTTCCGAAATGGCTTTTGGGCTGAGTACAAAGTGATGGGCTGAGTGCATTCCTGCTGGATGTACATCTCCAAATGGTCCTGCAGGTTCTGGCCCACACCTGAAGGAGGGGGAAGCGGGGAGAGAAATGAGGGAGAAAATTATCAGCGAACCAGAGGTTGGACCCAGGACTGGCTCTGGCACCTGAAAGATGCCCTCATGGGACAGAGGAGGAAACTGAGGCCCAGAGAGAGAAAGAAAGCCAGATGCTCTTCTGGAGGTGCCTTAGCACTTTCAGTGGGCAAAAGAATAGTGATTTGCAGTAGTGATTTCCATCCCCATACCCAGGCAGGTCCCAGGGCTCTGAGACTTTTGGGATGCCTCGTTCTTTTACCAAGATGATTCCGGGAAACAACCTTTGCTGTGGTTATGGCTCTTTACATGTTTAATGGGAAACTTGGCTGATTGTTTTCTAGGAACTGATTTTGCTTTGATTTCTCAGAGCATGCCATATTTTCTTAGAAAATAGAGAAAAATCTGTTCCAAATCTGAAGTAGGGTCTCTAACTCCAAATTGTCTTCAGCTGTTGACTATGCTTCCTAATTATTTCTTTCTGAAATCCCGACTAGGTTCGTTCCCCAACAGAAAACCTCCTTTCTGGGGGGGTAAAAATCCAGGTGACCTGATATTGGTTGTTTGAGACAGCCCCATGGCAGGTCATCCTTCTGACATGCTCAACTGGAAGGGGCCAAAGTAGAGGCTGGATGCCCCTGACTAGTGTTCTCTGGTGTAGGGGATGGCCCAGAGGGCTGCTGGCATCTCTGTGATGGTGTAAGCCCCATCGATCCACAGTTCTGGAACTGGAGTTGCCCCAAATTACACAGTGAGTCACTGACACCTCCCTGGGAGCATTTAGAGCATATAGGAACAGCTGGAGAGCAGGATTTCACTGTTGTGCAAACTTACATAAGCATGGGAATTAAAACACTATAGGCTAAACTTGATAAAAAAATTCAATGGGTATAATAGGAATTATTTTGATACTTTATACTTCGATACTGAACAAAGAATTATTTTTAGCTATTACAATTTTATTTTCATGTCCTGAAAAGCTACTTTTTTCTGGATATTGATGCTGAGGGCCATTCCAATGGATTGGAAACTTGTTGAGGCAAGGGCGTATCATTTTCATCTTTTTGTTGCCAGTCCCTGGTATGCAGTAGGTGTTTAATAATTGCTTGTTAGATTGACCTGAATTAAGATGAATTGAGGGCAGGGAATTGTCTTTTATTTTGTCTGTGCGTGGTATACAGTAGGTGATTAATAGATGTTTACTCAAGTCAAGAAGCATTTATCAAGTGCATACTCTGGGTCATGTACTAGTGATACAATGAACAACTCTTGCTTTTAAGGAGGTGAGCAGTTCATCATGAACCAGTACAATTTCCTGACCAAGGCACAGAGACCAAGGAGAAAGACCCCCCTTTCCAGGGTTGATGCTTCCTGTTTGTGGAATCTCCAAAGCTCCCCTGGGATTGCCTAAGCGTGGACTGGGCACCAAGAGGAAGCATGCCTTTGGTCCTTAGATGGGGCGGGGGCATCTCTTAGTGGGAACATTTAGCCAATCAGTGTCACCAAGAATCATGAGACCCCTGTACCTAGCATGGTGCTGACCCAGTAACCCTCTTCTATAGCCCCCAAACAATGGTCATTCAACTCTGACTTGAGGTCATCTACAGAGTAGCTACCACCTCCAGAGGCAGCCCCATCCCATTATGGGATAGCTCTAATCGAAAAGTTTTTCTGAATACTGAGCTTGATTCTTCTATTTTGCAATTCTGCCCCATTGTTCCTGGCTTGGCTCTCTGAGATCAGGCAGATCAAAACTCAGCGCTCTTGTACAAGACCCTTTAATTCTTAAAGAGAGCTGTCTAGGACCCTGGGAGTCTTCTCTGAGCCCCATCTGGCAGGCCTATGCTCTGTAGAGAAGGGGAAACGTACCGGGAAGGTTACAAACAATAGGGATCCCGTGTTTCTTTAGGTCATCTGCATTCCCAATTCCAGACAGCATGAGCAGCTGGGGTGAGTTGATGGCTCCTCCGCTCAGAATCACCTCTTTGCTAGCATAAACCTGGAAAATCATGACATGATAAGAGGCCAGGAAGCACTCCACAGGGGAACATTTCAAATCCCCACTCTGTCAGTCATTTCAGCACACATTTGGGAAGCGATCAGCAGGATCAAACCTCGTAGCTGACTTAAAGACAAGAAGGACCCTGCCCTCAAGGCACTTAAGTCCAGTGAAGACATAGTGTGAATACACAGGCTCTAGGATTGTAGGTGACTAAATGTCCAGATTTTTTTTAAGTAGGTACAACATAGTCTTCAAACCAGAGAGCTAGACATAATATTTAGCAAAAATGTTAGAGCAGATTATTAAAAGAGTGAACTATGGGCATTCAACAAGGGAATCTGGGATCACTAGGAGCCAGTAAGTGTTCACTAACATCATGCCAACTAACTTGATGGTTCTTTGATGGGCTTCCTGGGTTGGTAAAATAAAAAAACAGGGATTACATGGGGATTTCCCAAATATTTTATAGATAAAATGGAGATATTGGGAACTGAATTATAGGATAGAGAGGTGGATTTGGAATTAGTTGACCAAACAGATCAGTGCCAACCTGGAGGAACAATTCTACTGAGATGTGCTAAAGGGCTCTGCTCTTGGCCCAAATCCATTATTGTTCATCTGTGACTTGAATTAAGGCATTGAAAAGACGCTAATTAAATCTAAAGATGGCACAAAGCTAGATGAGGCAGCTAATACACTGGCTGGTCATTGTGCTTTGTTCTCAACAAGGACCAAAATGACATCACTATTAGCGTCAAGTTAGAGAGTATCCAATTGTGGTTGATCAGACCGATACGAGCTGGGAATGCTCTACCACAGGTCGGGCACAAATAGTCTGTGTGAATGTTTGGGGTGGATTCTCCAAAAATGTGTTTCTTTTGAGTTGCTTCAATTCTGCTTTGCTCATAGAGCACAGCACCTTTCTGATATGGGCGCACCATGCTGAACAGTCCTGTGCCAGGGTCTCCCATGTCACACAATCAATTCCAAAGTTCTTAAGAGAGACCCTGAGAGTGTCCTTGTATCGCTTCTTCTGACCACCATCTGAATGCTTGCCCTGCATGAGTTCACCATAAAATAGTCTTTTAGGCAAATACACCAAACAACGTGGCCAGCCCATCAGAGTTGCACTCTCTGAAGCATACTTTGAATCCTTGGTAGTTTAGTTCGAGTAAAGACTTCAATGTCTGGTACCTTATCCTGCCAGGTGATCCTCAGAATCAGTTCAGATGGAAGTGATTCAGTTTCCTGGCCTGGCGCTGGTAGACTGCCCATGTTTCACCAGCATACAATAATGAGGTCAGCACAACGACTCTGTAGACCTTCAGTTTGGTAGTCAGTCTAATACCTCTTCTCTCCCAAACTTTTCTTCTGAGCCTCCCAAACACTGAGTTAGCTCTGGCAATGTGTGCATCCCTGGAAAGTACACTACCAAGGTAAGTGAACTTATCCACAGTATCCAAAATGTGTCCATTTGTTGTAATTGATGGCTTTGCGTCTGAATGGAGTGGTGCTGGCTGGTCAAGTATCTGTGTCACCTTGGTACGAATTGTTAGGGCAAAAGTAGCACAAGCGGCTCAGAACTGACCCACACTTTGTTACATTTCAACTTCAGAGACTGCATTGAGTGCACAATCATCTCAAGTTTAAAAAAGTCATGCACCGACTCTCCCTCCACTTGGTCCTGGATTGTAGCCTTACCATCATTCCAGCAGCTGACCTAGGTGGTGCAGTGGATAGAGTGCTGGTCCTACAGTCAGCATGACTCACCATGACTTCGAATCTGGCCACAGACACTTACTAGCTATGTGAACCTGTGTAAGGCACTTAGCCCTGTTTACTCAGTTTTCTCATCTGTAAAGTGAAGTAAATGGCGAACCATGCTAGTATCTCTGCCAAGAAAACCCTACAAAGAGTTGGACATGACTGAAAAAGGGTGCAATGACAAACTAACAAACTGGACAAGACAGCTGGAGTCCAGCCCTTTCCCTTCTTAGGATGCCGGTCTGGCAGACCAGCCATTGGCTCTTCTGGGTTCCTCACACTCAACGTGACCTTACTACTGCTCTCTGAATTTGAAATGCTGTCCTCTATATGTGGCCTGCACCCCTGCCACATCTGTTAGATTTCTGTTTCTTCAAGGCTTAGCTGAGCTGTCATCTTTCTCTGGTGACATCTGCTCTTCACAAATTACCTTGTGCTGACCTCTCTGGCACCATGTTGCCTCAATTGTATGTAAGCTTGTTGAGGGCAGGGGCTGTCTAGTCTTTGTATCCCAGCACAGGGTAGGTACTTCCCAGCACCTCAGATGTGGGGGGCAAGTCACATCTTACCTAGGCCTGACCAAGAGTCCCTTCCCAAGGGGTCATCCAGTTATTTCTGAATGCCTCACAGTGAGGGGAACTCATCCCCTCCTGAGGCAGTCCATTCATCACTCTGGGACCTCCAGCTTAAGCCTCCTTTCTTTGGATAGATCTGCTCTCCTGATTCTGCCTTCCCTAGACTGATGCCATGGGAAGATCTGGAATTGGAAGACCTGATTCAAGTCTCACCCCTGACTCTTACTCCTGGCATGTTTGAGCAAGTCATCTAACCACCTCATCTGTAAAATTATTAGGTGCTTGCCAGTCCTGTCCAGATCTGGGCTTCCATTATCTCTCTGGGCCTCAGTTTCCTCATTTGTAAAATGGGAGGGTTGAACCAGATGGCCCCTAAAGTTCCCTAGACCAATGGTATTAGGCACTAAGCCTCATGTGGCTTGAGGTTGATGATTAATCAATATTTGTCTGGTTTAATTGAAGAATGAAGTCTCTCTAGAGCTAGGACAGTATACCCCAGAAAGTGCCAGGGAGGCCACTGACCTTTGGGTACAGTTTACACTTTGTCTGTGAGGATCCCACCAGTTCTGAGAATCTGTGATGCAAACCAAAGGCCTCTGCTAATGACGAGAGCCCTCAGGATCCAGGGCAGATGAGGAGGGCAGTGACTGAGGCCTGTTGGCTTCTAGCCCCTAATGCTCTTTCCAACATCACCCTCAATAAGTGATTCCTCTATTCTCAGCCCTGGATCTGACCCCCTGCCTTGTTGCCTTCCTTGTCCTTGCTGCTCTCTCTGCCCTGACCTGTGAAATCCTCCACAGCCTCCAGAGCATCACATGTTTGCACTAAAACAGATCTTTGACCAAAGAATCCAAACTTAGCTCATCTGATGGATGAGGAAACCAAACAGAGACACTGGGTACTGAAACAATGGCATGCAGTATGGACACAGGGACTCTGCCTGACCTTACTTGGGTTTTAGAGCATTGTAGCCCAGGACCAAAGGTCAAGAAGCTGGTGAATGAGTACCCGGTCCTACCCCACACCCCGAGCTGGCTCACAAGTGCCCTGACAACACCATGGCCGAGGAGCTGGTAGGCAAGCAGAGCTTCCTCCTCGGCCCCACCAAAGGGGCACACTGACCTTCTTCATCTGGCCACTCTGCACGTACTCCACACCAATAGCTCTGGTCCTGTCAAACAGAATTTTGGTCACAAAGGTTCCAGATTCTGCTGTCAGATTGGATCGGGTCAGGGCAGGATGGAGGTAAGCACTGGCAGTACTCCATCGAAGACCTGGGGGACAGAGCAGAATGGTGGATTTGACATGAACTGGATTCAACTGTCCTGTCACATACAGGTCCAATTCTGCATCTCCCAGTTCAATGAGTAAATTATTGCTTCTCTGTGGGGCACTTAACTATGGCATCTATGGCTCTAATCGAGGCCCCCCCAAATCATTTCTAGAAGGAAGTAGCTGCCCCACCCCTGCCCTGGATTCCAGTTCTTCACATCAACTAACAAACCCATTTCCCAGGCAGTAATAGGCAATTCCCAAAATACTCCCCTCCTAAGGCAGCCTCGGTGCCTATCAAGGACTTTACAAAAGATGAAAGGGTTCCTGGTGCCAGCTATCTTGACTGCTTGGAGAGAGGAGAAAATCATGCTCCCTCCTGTGCCTTCAGTGGCCAGGGATCCGCAGGGCTTCTAAACCAGGGGTCCTGGGATTTGTTTTTAAGAATATCTGAGAAACTCCTTTTCAATGTAATTCATTTTCTTTGTAGTATCATGAGAAGGGGTCTACAAGCTCCCCATGATGATGACCCAAGGGGTCCAGGACACAACAAAGGCTCAGAATTCCAGTCCTTGTCCCTCACTCTACGCCGATCAAATGCTCCAACCTGAGGCCGAGGGAGGGGCAGACTGTCTTATGAATCATTTTTTAATCCCAAACCACCCTGACAGGTCTCTAAGAAGTAGGAGAAGCAATCAGGAATAGTATGGCTTGGGTCCCAAACTTCAAGTGGGTTGAAGTCATTGACACACTAGCTGTGTGACCTTAGTTAAATCACAGAACTTGGGGGGAGCAGGAGTTTCTTTATCTCTAAGATGAGATAACATATCAGCCAATTTTCTCTAAAGGTAGGGTTGTGTTACCAAGATCAGCTTGATACAGTCATTGCCAAACCGCAGTGTCTTAGGCATTGAGGGAAGCAGGACCAGTGAGGGAGCTGGGACAGTGGGGTCCTCAGTTCCACTCCCCCAATACAGTGATGTGTAAGTCTATCATCATAACTAGCCATCAACCAGAGACAATCTGACCTACTCCCTTCCTTCTTCACTCCTTTACTGTGTCTTTCTCTTCCTCAGCTATTATCTAAGACTGGTCTTCGGGGTTCTCCTCCAAAAGGAGGGTTTGAGGTCTTGCATTAGGGGACTGGGTGGGCTGACTGCCTCCCTCTTGGACCTTTGTTATCTCTCTATTGGGAGTTCATCTTTAATTCATTTATTCTATTTCTAGAGAAACCAACAAGTCAACAAAATGGGTAATATTTTTAAGAAAGTGAAAAAACCCAGGCCATCATTTGGCAGGTCAGTTCCCCTCTTTGGTTCCCAGTTTAGCCATGCAGAAAATGGAGCTCAAATCACCAACATTCTGACCTCACAGAAGAGACAGGATGAGAGAAGGAGTGTGGAAAAAGCTTCATTCAAGTTAACAGTGCCCCATGACTGGGTAAGGGCTGACCTCGGTCCTGCTCATCCTGGCCCTTTACCTTTGTAGATGGTCATGTCCATCCAGCCAAAGCCTTCCTGCTGGAAACCATTCATGTCCTCAGTAAAAGGGTAGCCAGCCTGCTGGGCTGCCTCCAGAAAGGCATGATGTAGGGGGTGGTTACTCTTGCCCCTGGACACGTACAAGGGGCCCTGCCCACCCCGGTACCGGTTAGGGCCCAACTCATGAGTCTGGGCCTTGCGGAAATAAGGCAGACAGTGCTCGTAGTCCCAGCCCTCAGCCCCTTCCTCTCTCCAGCGGTTGTAGTCCTCTGCGTGTCCACGGATGTAGACCATGGCATTGAGAGAGGAAGAGCCACCCCACACACGGCCCCGGGGCCAATACATGACCCGCTGGTTCAGGCCCTTCTGGGGGGTGGTATGGTAATACCAGTTGTACTTGTTATCGCAGAGGTTCGAGACCAGGGCAGCAGGCATGTGGATCTTCCACATGAGTCGCTTACTGCCCAGGAAGAGGTCTCTGGGCCCAGCCTCTAGGATCAGCACAGTGTTGCTGGCATCTTCTGACAACCGATGGCTCAGGACACAGCCAGCGGACCCAGCCCCAACGATAATATAACTGTAGGTAAGTCTTTTCCCATCATTTGATATGGTCCGATGGGCAAGCCTCGCCAGTCCAGTCATAGGAAAGAGGTCCCACTTCTTAAAGGAGGCTCGGAGGCACAGAGACATCCTCCTCACCAGGAGCAGCAAAATCCGTTGCCCTGGAAGACACAAACCAATTGTATCATGCTCAAAACATAATGGGAATATGGCAGTGGGGAAAGTCATTTGAAGCTCAGGACCCCGGTCTGGCATCTAGCCTTAGGAGGCAGTCTTCCTGGAGGGGCTGATCCAACCCTGGAAAAGGCCCCTCATTATCCCTCACTGGAACTACTTTCTGCAAGATGGCACCAACTGGTCTCTGCCTCAAATTTATCCCTGCTGCAATCTTTTCTCCACTTGTTTGCCAAAGTGACTTTCTGTATTGATTTATTTAATTTTTTGGACCAATTATAAACACCTCAATTTGGCACTTAAAACCCTTCACCTCCTGGCTCTGACCTTCCCTTCCAACTTTAATATTTCCCTTCAAACAATCTACATCTAGTCAAACTGGGGCTTCTCATTTCTCTTGCTTGGGACTCTCCATCTCCCACCTCCCTGTCTTTGCTCTGGCTATGCCTTACTCCTGGAATGTTCTCCAACTCTGCCTCAGCCTCTTCAAATTTCTAGTTTCCTCCAAGCACCAACTTCTCCACAAAGACCTTCTCTGGACACAGATACCCTCCCCTCACAAGTTACCTTGTGGGTTTTTTTGCACATACCCACATGGGTCCATCAGAGGTTTGCACAGAGCTTGAGATGAGTGTACCAGCAGCACACCCTGAGGAAGCATTGCCATTGGCCTTCACCTTGAGGAATAAGAAGGGCCAAATGAGAATGCTCTCCCTGGGGATGCTTCAATCTCAGGTCTTCCAAGTCATGTTCTCTCTCCACTGAGTCACCCAGCTGCCACAAACAAGAGCTGGACCAGAGATATGCTGACTGCACTCGGAAAAAACCAGACTGAAACTTCAGGTCAGAAGACCACCACTTTGTAAAGAGCTGGAGTGGAATCTTCCCATCCAATCCTGCTCTGGTTAACAGATGATTGAAGGAAAACTCTTCATAGAGCAAATATCTGAGCTAAGTCTTTCTGGAAGTCTTACGAGCCTTGGATTCTAGGAGGTCAGAGGTTCTCTCAAGTAAGAATTTAATGCAATCTTTGTTTCAAAGCCACTTTCAGCCCATGTGCCACTACATAAATAGCACTGCCTGCCTGTCTCCCATCATTTTTGTCTGTACTCATTTTCCACGTCCAGTATCTTTATCCACCCATCCATCCATCCATCTGCATTAAATTCACATACAGTCAATAGCCATCTCCTCTGCTCCCACTTCCAAAACTTAGCAAAGGGGAAAGAAGAAAAACCCAAGATTCTGGGATTTCATTTCCCAGAAAATGCTAGTTAACAAACAGTCATTGTAACGATTGAGAAGGTTGAAACAAGTCAGATCTGAGAGAGAGCCAGGGGTGGGGGGAGAGGAAGGGAGGAGAGAAAAAGGGGGGGTCATTGTCAGCATCAATATCTGATACTGCTAGAATGCTTTAGAATTGGGAAACCAACATAAAGTCATGTGATTCTATCAACAGATGCAGAAAATGCTTTTGACCAAGTACAGTGCTTATCTACGTTAAAAAACCATCACTCTCCCCCCTAAAAGCCCAGCTATATATTGGCCCTTTTTAATAGGATAAAAACCATCTATCTAAAATCAAAAGCTTGAGTTATTTACAATTGGGAAATATGAGAATTTTCCCCAATGAACACCTAAAGTATAGATATCTCTTTCTGCTGTTATGAGATACAAAAAAAATAAGCAACAGAAATAAAAGAAAAAGTAAAGGGATAGGCACAGACAGGTAAAACTGTCCTTCGCTGATGATATTATGGTCGTCTTAGAAAACAGAGAAAATTTACAGTCTCAGGAAAGAAACAGGAATAAAACACTCCCTCTTCTAATCAGAGTCAGTCACAGAGCCAAGACAACCTGGCCTCAAATCCAGCCTCTGGCACTTCCTAGCTGTGCGACCTGGGCAAATTTCTGAACCTCTCATGTATTTCTGACATTCTATTCACTTCAACATCCAGTTGTGTTCATGACTGGTCCATGTAAATTTTTTTAAAAGGGGATCATATTATTGAAATCAAAGTACAGATTTAGTGCTATACCAATCAAACTACCCAGAGGTAAGAGCTAATTAGTTAATTAATTAAAGAGATAATAAGAAGATTCCTCCATCTCAAGGAATAAATGGTCAAGAATTTTAGGGGAAATAATCAAAGAAAGGAGTGGGAATATTAGGAGAAGTAGTATTCCCTGACTTCAATCATTCTTTGCTGCCAGTTAAAAAGTGAGGTTGATCAACAGAAAGGACTGGAAAAGGAAGAATCGAGATGAATGGGACTTTAATAATCAATTGAATGTTCAATAAAGCAGGAAACGTATATGCTGGGGAAGGCCCTCCCTATTTGATGAGAATAGCCAGGAAAACTGGAAAACAATGCAGCAGAAATTAGGTTTAAACCACCTCATCCCATAGATCACAATCAGCTCAAAGGCAGACCTGAATACTAAAAGTCACTGACAGAAGAACGAACTGCATCAGGTACCTTTCACACCCATAGTGATGAAGAGAGCTCTTGACCAAACAAGAGAGGAGATCACAAAAGAGAAAATATCTAAATCCAAGTACATGAAACTGAAATTTGCACTATCAAAATCAATGCAACTAGGATAAAAAGAATATTTGTTTATTGTGGGAAAGGGGAAGGGGATCTATACATCAAATGTCTTGGATGAGGGACTGATATCCTAGATGTATAGGAAACTGGTGAATAAGATAAAGAACAATCCCTAATGGATAACTAGTTGGGTTCTAAAAAGAAACATCACAACCTATGAATAACCTTAGGAAACATTGTTCCAAGTTACTCACAGTAGGAGAAATGCTAACTACAGCTTTAACATTTCACTTACCAATTAGCAAAGACGAAGAAAGATGGAAAAGGAAGAACCAAAAGAAATAAAAACAGAAGCAAGAAGAGTAATTCAAGGAAGCTCAAAAAATTTGAGATAAGGCAGGGAAAGCAAAGGAAGAAAGGGGGAAATGATAGGAAAAGTGTAGAATCAAATAATATTCAGAAAGGCTAATGACAGGGACAAAAATGTAACTTAAATAAGAAAAGAGCACATCAATACAAAAACAAACAAAAAAAACCCCTTAAATGGAAAAAAACTCCCAACAAGTTTAATCATGATAACCTTAAAGGTGAATGGGTTAAAATCCCACAATAAAAATGAAAGAGAATGGCATATTGGATAAGAAACCAACTCCCCACAATTCGATACGTAATAAATCCACATTTAAAAAGCAAATAAATCTATAGAATGAAAACATTGGACTAGGACAAAATTTATAACGTCAGACACATTCCAAACAATCAAGAGTTATATTGGGGCAGAGCCAAGATGGTGGAGTAGAAGGACAACCCGCGGAAGCTCTCCTGCCACAACCCATAAAATACCTGTAAAAATGACCCCAAACAAATTCTAGAGCAGCAGAATTCACAAAACAACAGAGTGAAAGAGATTTCCAGCCCAAGGGAGCCTGGAAGGCTGACAGAAAAGGTCTATGTCACTGGGCACAGAGCAGAGGGCAGTCCAGTCAGAACCACACTGCACAGCAGGGACGGAATCCGAGCCAGCTTCAAGGTGCCACCGGAAGCAGCTGTGGTTCCCAGATCCCTCAACCCGCAAACGTCAGAGACAGCCTCAGCGGTCAGTGAGAAAGCTCTTACATTTGGGTGAGAAGGGAGCAGGGTCCTCCTGCACTAGCTCTGGCCTGAGGTGGCCTCTGGTGGCAGCAACATCCATTTTTAGAGCCCTCCACCTAAAGACTTTGGGGGAATTGAGCCACTGATCTGGATCTCAGCCCTGAGTGGTGGTCCTGGGGTGATTAAGAGTGCTGATGTAATGGAGCTGGTGGAGGCTCTGGAGAAGGAATTCTACTCACAGATTCTGGGCAGAAAAGCTTGCAACAGCTCCTAGACCAGAGCGCAGGCCACCTTGATTGTGCCACCTTGGAGGAACTGAGAACTTACAAGTCCCCAGAGTATACTCTCCTCTTGACAAAGGACTCAAAAGTCAAGTAACTGACTGGAAAAATGCCCCAAAAAAGGGGAAAAAATAAGACTAGAGAAGGTTACTTTCTTAGTGAACAGCTATTTTCTTCCATCCTTTCGGAAGAGGAAGAACAATGCATACCATCAGAGGAAGACATAAAAGTCTTTCACAGTATGACATTTATGGAAGTCATTTGTAAAACTACACATATATAGCCTGTATTAAGTTGTTTGCCTTCTCAGTGGGGATGGGTGGGGAGGGAGGAAGGGACAGAAGTTGGAACTCAAAGTTTAAGGAATAAATGTTAAAAATTGTTTGTACATGCAACTGGGAAATAAGAAATACAGGTAATGGGGTATAGAAATCAATCTTGCCCTACAGGAAAAGAGAGAAGATGGGGATAAGGGAAGGAAGGGTTGTGATAGAAGGGAGGGCAGATTGGGGGAAGGGATAATCAGAATGCTCAGCTTTTGGGGAGAGGAGAGATGGGGAGAAAGTTTGGAACTCAAGATCTTGTGGAGATGAATGTTGAAAACTAAAAATAAATAAATTTAATAAAAAAATAAAAAAGAGTTACAATGATAACTGTAGATAAGGCAACAATAAAAATTTGTGACAAGAAAACTATACTGTGCTTAAAGGAAAATAAAACTATGTTATTAAGTATACATGGATCAAAGGCATAGCATCCACATGCATATGGGAAAGTTTAACTGAATTGCAAAAAATATTTAGGTAATAACAGTAGGAGACTAATGCTCTTCTGTGGGAACTAAGTAAGTTGAACAGAAAGATAAGCAAAAGAAAAACCCAAGTTAAATGTACTGTTAGAAAAATTAGGTTTCAAAGACATGGTATCTGAATGGGAATATTATATGTACATACAGACACACACCCTTTTCATCACAAAGTACCTCACAAAAATAGTCCATGTTCTAGGGGACAAAAACATCATATATAAATGTAAAGAAGCAGAAAAGTGTATTATTTATAGGGTTCAATTCAATAAAAACAGTGTTTAATACCAAAAACACAAGATACAGAACTAAATGGAAGCTGAGTAATAATTCCTTAAACAATGAGTACATTTAAAGAACATACCACAAAACTACATGAAAGAGAGTAACATACCAGAATTTAGGATTGCCACTAAAGTAGTTCTTGAAAGAAAATGATTTGGCTCTCTTTCTCTAAATCTAGAAGGTAAGAAAATTGAAAAAAAATAGGATTAATGAATTGATTGTGCAATTAAGATAATTAAAAAAGAAATTAAACTCAAAAATGGACAAAAAGATATCTTGAAAACTAGAAGAAATTGATTAAAGAGAAAATTAAAAGATAAGTAAAATGATAAAACCAAGAACTATTTTTAAAAAATCAATAAACCATTAGCTTGTTTTAAAAAGAGGAAAACTGAATTATGAAAATCATACACACACACAGATACACAAGAGGCTCTTTCATTAAAATGTAAGCTTTTTGAATTAAAATGTATCTTTTTTCTTTGTATCATCACTATTTAGCATAAAGCATAACAAAAATTAATAAATGGTTACTGATTGACTAGTCCAGATGATTTCACAAGCAAATTGTATCAAATGATTAAAGAAAAACGAATACTTGCTACAAAATTATTCTCAATAATTGAGAGATTACTAAAGTATTCTTATGGGGCTAAGACTATTAATACCCAAACTAGGAAGGGATAAGAGCAAAAGAGATATATGCCAATCTCCCTCATAAAGATGGAAGCAAAAATTTAAGAACTTAGCAAAATGACTTCCTCAACATATCCAAAAAAAAAATTCACTTTGACCAAGATGGATTTATCCAAGGG
The DNA here is from genome assembly GCA_028658325.1 of Potorous gilbertii. NCBI lineage: Eukaryota > Metazoa > Chordata > Mammalia > Diprotodontia > Potoroidae > Potorous > Potorous gilbertii. The sequence goes on from CM053772.1 coordinate 10,237,517, forward strand.
ATACAAGGAAGGTCCAACCTTCGGAAGATAGTGACTATAATTAGTCACATAGTTAATAATATTAATAACATAATATTAGCTGTATTATAAATATATTAATATTGCTGTTATTAACATAATTAATAGCAATAATAGTATAGTCAGGTCATTAGACATACAAACAGCCTATGACAAAATGTAGCATTTTATGTTTAAGTGATTACCTTGAAACTAACAGGCACAGAAAGGCCCTTATTTAATATGCTCAAAAGAACATGTACAAAACTTAAGAGTTAATATTTGTAAAACACTGGACGCCTTTCCTGTGAATACAGTGGTACATCAGGAATGCTCCCTCTCCTTATTACTATTTGACAATTTTAGAAATGCTGTTGACAGTAATAAGATGACAGAAAACTAAAAATATGAAGAATGGAAAAAAAGACAAAATTATCCTTATAGAAGGGTGGTATAATGATTTACTTAGACAACCCTAGAGAGTTAGTTAAATGAAAACAAAAACAACCAGAACAAAAAACAGACAACAGCTTCAGTAAAGTAGGATCCAAAACAAATCCACAAAAATCAGTGTATGTAAAGTACTTCCAAAATTAGAGAAAAGTGGCAGAAATGAGAAATACCATTTAAAATAACTACAAAATGCCTTTGAAGAATTAACCTACCAAGATATACTAAGATTAGGATACTATAGAATAATCTTTATGGAAACTAAGGAGAAAAATAATTGGAAATAGTCATGGTTCATGGTTGAATCACCCCAATATGATAAAAAATGCTTTTACTATACAAATTAATTTATGGATTTGGTACCTTACCAATCAAGTTGCCACAGGGAACTATTTTATACTAAAAATAAAAAAATTCACTTAGATGAACAAAAAAGACTTTGATCCAAAAGGAAAATATGAAAAAAGCAAGAGCAAAGGGGGTGTGGAATCAATACATCACAAAGGAGAAAAGGCCATGACAAACACTTCCTCAGTGGTACCAGTTAGACAACAGAAAAGCAGGTCACTGGAACACCAGATAGGCAAGAACTGCAAATGAGAGAGGCCAATATTTGATAAGCCCAAGCATACAGATAACTGGGAGAAGGGCTTCCTATCCTGAAAGAAGAACCAGGAAAAGTGGGGAAGACTTTGGCAGAAGACAGGATAATACCAAATTTTTCCTCCCTAAGTCACAATGAGCTGTAAGTAAATGTGTCAAAGTAGTAGTCCATAGTTTTGGAGTTGGGAGGACCTGAGCTCTGACACATTGTAGGCTGTAAGAATCTGAGCAAGTCCCTTTACTTGGGCGTCAGTTTCCTTAAAGGGAATGTGAGATAAAACAGATCATTCTAACTGTATAGAATTGATAACATATGTATATATATATATATAATATATATATATGTATAATATAGAATTGGTATAGAAATGATATTAAAATCCAAAGGCTTTTGAGTGGACAAAATCAAAATAGCTGGAGTAAGAGGAGAAACTGATGAGTAGGGAAGTATTCTGCACTTAAAATTTTTGATAAAAATCTTATCTTAAGACATAGAATTGACCATTTCCTAACAAAGTGGTTCAAGATACATGCAGTTTGGTTTTTTAGCTAATTTTTACAGCTGTCTTTATCGAGCCATAGAGGCAAGAAAGAAGCCATCTCAAAGCCAGAAGGTCTTGGGTTCAAGTCTCTGCACTCTGGCCATTTCTCTAAGACTATATTATAGAGAAAGGGCCGACCTGTATTTAGGGAAGGCATTTCCTCCCTGAAGGAGTTCCCTATACCAAAGAAACCTAATTCTCAGCATTATCCACCCCCAACCCCTACTCCATCGTGTCTTTACATCACCTTCATTTCCAAATATATTTCTCCCCCTCAAAGCAGCAAAGAAAAGCTGTTTAACCAAACCAGCCAGTACATGAAGCATCCTTCATAGTATAGGCACTATTCCAAACCCATAGTTTACAAATGAAAGTTTACACACCCTGAAAAGCATCTCTCTCCGGCAGCAGTGTTTGGGGTGGGGTGGAAGGCAGAGAGGATTCCAGTCTGGTGCTTTCTCAGAGACTAGAGGAGAGTGTCCATTCCTGGGCATGCTGAATGCATCCATGCCATCAGATTCTCACTCTCTATGACTCCAGGGGGCCAGTCATCTATGTCAGGAAACCCACTGAAACGCTATCTCTTACAGGAGTGCACACACACATCCCACCCAAATAACGTGAGGAAGGTCAGAACACTGCTTGGACCCTGTGGGGTAGAAAATCCAAGTTCAGAGAATATCCCCCAAGCAGGGCAAAGGCAGAAGGGCCTCACGTAAACCAAACCACTAGAAGCAGCACATTATGTGGTGCAAATCAAAGTAGGTGCCCATCAATTGGAGAAGAGATGACAAATGGTGGCATATTGATGGAAAGAGATTACTGTGCTGGAAGAAACAAATGGAAAATATCTAGATTTTAAAAAGGGGATAGCTTGTAGGCATTAATGCAGAATGATGTAAACGGAGCCAAAAGAACAATGGAAAACTTTCCTCCTCTGGGAGCGGAGGGGCGCATGCACATGTCTCTTTGATGGTCACTTCTGAACTTTTTCTTCGTGACAAGAGAGGGTTCAATACATGGGGTGGAGGGTGTTATATGTAGTATTGAAGCAAATGTTTTAATCACCTACTTGTTCCAGGAAACCTCTACAGATTAAAAGGAAATACTTTGTCCTAGAGAAGATGACATTGTTTTTCAGTCATGTCTGACCCTTTGTGACTCCATTTGGGTTTTTTTTGGCAAAGATACTGGAGTGGTTTGCCATTTCTTTCTCCAACTCATTTTACAGATGAGGAAACTGAGGCCAACAGGGTGAAGTGACTTGCTCAGTGTCACCCAGCTAATTATCTATGGCTATATTTGAATTCAGGTCTACCTGACTCCAGACCCAGTGCTCTACCCACTGTGCCACCTAGCTGTCTTATATTATATAGGGGGAGGGACATAAAAACAGGACTTTTTCTATCCCTATTAAGGATAATGGACTCACGGTCAGAAAAAGTCTTGAGTTCAAATTCCAACTCCAACAAGTACTAGCTTTGAGGCCATCACAAAGAGGGACAGCCAGAGATAGTTGGCTTGTTTCACGGATGCCCACAGAATATGAAATGACCTTGAGCCCCTTGTTTGGCTCAGGGGAGGTCTGGACAAACAATGACAAGGCCTTGTGACCCAAGCTGAAGAGGTCACCCACCAAGAGACCTCAGATTCACTGGGGGGTCTGAACATTCTCATTTGCTTATGGTTCCGCCCAAGCATATCCTTTCTCTCCCTCCCTCTTTTCTCTCCCTGTCTCATCTCCTTCTCTTTCCCCTCCTCACCTCTGTCTCCTCTCCCTTTCCCCTCCTCTCTCCCCACCTCTGTCTGTCCTCTTTCTGACTCAGGATTCCTCCATAAACTTGGTTGAAGTTAGGCTGAATACTCCGGTTCACAAAGCAGACAACAGTGGCTTTGTTTCTTTGCAGATCTCCTGCCACCCTAGTGGGGGATGTTCCCTCAGAGCCTTCTGTGTCCTGCAGCAGAGCTGACACCCACAGCAGGACCCACCAACAGCCCCTGAAGTGACTAGTCTGGAGCAGCTGGGAAGGTGGGCTGGGGTTGGGGCCAGGCTGCATTTCTTAATTCCCATGGGTGGTCCCTAGCTGGACACAGCCCTACTCACCAGAATTGTGGCAGGGATCGGGGACCCAATATAAGTCCAACTGTCTTACTATGTACCTGAGGAAGTGGCTCAGAGATGAAGTGACTCCTTTACCCTCCCAGAAGAATATCAGAGCAGAATCCTATTTTTTAGAGTTAGAAAGAACTTCCAAGGCCATAGACTCCAGCCCCCTCATTTTAGAGACTGGGAATCTGAAACCCAGTTCAGTGAAGGGACCAGTCAAGGCCACCCAGGTACTATGTGGCACAGCAGCAATTCTGACCCAAGTCAGACACCTCCACATTTAGGGGATTTCCTCTGACCCTATAGTCTTTCTTCAGAGAGGCCCTCTTCTCCCAGTGGCTGGGGGGCTCAATTAACAGTTGATCTGGGGTCTGTCTCCCAAATTGTGTTTTTCCAGCTTGGTCACTGCAGAAGACAATTATTTCACTGAGGGCTACATTTGGGTAGGAGTCGGTGGCTGGGGAAATATTTGTAGAAGGAACAAAATGGAAAATTCCTTCTGGGAGGGTAGTCTGAACCCAGGTGGAGGCCCAGAGTCTCTGGTCAGTTAAAAAAAAAAAGTATCTGTGGGGAAATTCCTTCTGTCCTCTGAGGAATCCAGTTTGCTTTTGCCTGGCTCTGACCCAAAAGCAGGGTGGAAGGGTAATCCCTGGGCCATGTCCTTGGCCCTGAGGCTGGCAGAACTCATGCATGTAGCAGGGATGCAAGCCTCACTGCCCTTCTCAAAGGAGAGAAGCTGGCTGTGTGACTGAGCCAGGGCTGCTGCTTGTGAAACACAAGAAGGGACTGTGCTAAGAAAACCTTTCCTTCCATAAAGTAGGGGAAGAAAATGGCAAGAACAACTACTGGACAGAGCTTGGGACGGATGCAGGAAGACCTGAGAAGTCACTTCTCTCTGAGCTCCCCCTCTCCTTATCTCCTTCCTGCTCTCCAAGGACCTTGAAGTGCTTTTTGGGCCTGACCGCTCAGGTCCCAGTAGGTCAGACAGCTAGGAGGCAGGTTCTCAGCCCAGTGGTTACGTTGGAGGCCATGGACCTGGGCACACTTTCTGAAGCATGGAGGACAAGGACAGATGCCCTGTTTGGAAATGCATGCCCAATTCTTTCAATTCTCTTGGTGCCAGGGGATTGGGAAAACGTCAGGTATCTTTTTGTGATTTTGTTTTGTTTGGTTTTTGAGGCTTGCTCCTAGATCCTCCTTTATGGAGGAAGAGACTTCCAGCCCCCCATACCTATAATGGGTAAATCCTTTTCAATTCCCAAAAGTTCACCTTGGACTGTCTTATATAAAATTGGGAAAATTTTAGTTTCCTTAAAGAATTTAAAAAGAAAAAAGGCTTATGTTCTTTTGCAGTACAGTTTGGCCTCAGTATCTCCTAGAGGACCACGAAGAATGGCTGGTTCTTGGAACTTTGAAAATGAATATACTCTTGCAGTTAGAATTATACTCTTGGCAAGCTTTTGACTTGTCAAGCTCTCTCAGAACCCAATTCTCAGGAAAGACTGTAAGATACTCATAGATAGAGCTACCCCATGAAGGGGCAATGGGGGCAACCAGATATTTTGGATGACCCCCTTCTTATGGATCCCAGAGCTTTGCCCCACTCCCAACTTCCACAGTTTCTATCCCCACTCCAATCTCCCCTAGCACCCCATTTCCTATGCCACCCCCTTCCTGGCCACCTTTTCCCTTTGGTTTCCCTCCCTTTTTCCTCTAGCCCAACCTCCTTCCTTTCCTGACTCCTTCACCCTCCACATCTACCCTGCATCTCCTCCCATGACCTCCCCCCTCCCACCCCCGCCTCCCCAGCAACCCCTGCTCAGGTCCCAGGTCTTGCTGAGGTGCCTTCCTCTTCAGCCCTTCCCCTAGAGGCAACGCCCACTCAGGCCTCAGACCCTCTGACTTCTTCCCCTCCTCAGGTGCCAGCTGATCTGTCCCCTTGCCAGCTGGTTATCCTGGACTTGCAGTCTAATCCAGATCAGCCAGCATTCCTCAGCCCCTTCCTCACGAGAAGTGGGATTTCCTATCTCCCTTCCCCAGCCTCCCTGCCCCAGCACCTTTAGGGCTTTTATCCCCTGAGAGAAGTTCCTGCCTCACCTAGTGGGACAGTAAGAGTGCATGTCCTATTCTCCATCTCAGGCTAGCAGCTGGATGCTTATGGGCACACCTGACTGGTTCAAATTAGCTGGGGGGAAGCTGGATATCGAGGGGGGTTCATTCAGGGCCTAAATCCTGTGGCCATCCCCTCCCTCCTCAGCCCTACCCTTCCCCTCTTCCTCCTGCCCACCCCTACCTGTCCTAAGCACCTTGAGGACAGGGATTCTGCTTCCCTGTGGTCTCTGTAGGCCTGGTCCTTAGCCCAGCTAGGCAAGGAGCAGGTGATCAGTGAAGGGCTGTGAACTGATCTATCACCCACCCTACCTCTACAACGAGAGTTTAAGCTCTTCGAGGGCAAGGAATTCTTATTTTTGTTGCAGTGTACACAATAGGGACTTAATAAATGCTTGTTGACTGAACCCTTCTTGAAGATGTGCTCTGTCTGGCTAGAGGTGTGAGCTCCTTTGGGGTGTGGGAAAGCCAGAGTCTCCTTGAAAACTGCTCCGACTCGCTTCCTATTCTGAAGAATAATTGACTTCTGCATTCGTCTTTGAGCTAAAATCCAACACTCTCCCCCCCCCAAAGAATATCTTCCTTCTGAGAACTTGCTAAAATGCAAAGTCCTGCTTTCCAAGAAAGATCCAGAGAAGCACTGGATCCACTGTGCCAAGATGCTATTGCCAAGGCTGAAAGATGCCAAGGTCAGGGGACCCTAGGAATCCCTGCGAGAGAGATGTAGGTCCATCCCCGAAAGGGGGGTGAGGGATGGGGAGGACAATGATGGTGCCTGTCCCCAGCACTGCTACCAACGTCAGACTGTCCTCTCTTGTTTTGGGTCCTGGTCTGCTCCTTCTTATGGCCTTCCTCTCTCCAGCTGGTCTCCCTCCCCAATCCATCCTTTACACTGAGTAGCCATCCTCACGTACAAATAACGCTGTGCTCAAAACCCCTTTGCCTATGAAATAGACTCCTGTGCCTGGCACTCAAGACACCCCTCTCCCCTAAGCCCTATCAAGTTCCTCTCTTCAAGAACTCTCCACTGAGGCCAATCTAGTCCACTCTGTGCACCCCCCCCACCCCCATTCTCATCCCACCCTCTTTGGTCCTTTCTTACCACCCATCCTGGCCTGGAACAAATACAGAATTTCACAGCTGTAGAGACCTTGGCAGCCGCCTGACCCATTAACAAATCTTCTGCCTCACGGCCTCCACTGAAGAGGAGCTCATTATCTCTGGAGACAGGTGACCATGGCCCTTCAGGGACAGCTCTCCAGTTGTTCACAAGTTTTTGGTGAATTCCAGCCTCCATTCCATTGTTCCTGGCTCTGTACCCTGGTCTCAAAGGATGAGCCACCCAACAGCCCTTGGAATCAGGCTGGGGGAGGTCAGCTCCTTCACCAGTCCTCAGGTTCACCATTCGGACTGGCCTCCTCTGAACCCTCACTGGCTTATCAAGATCTTGCTCAGAACCCTGATGCCCAGAAGCAGAGGCCCAGGGCCGAGGGCCCAGGATAGAAAGGTAAGACCCCTCTATTCCTGGAAGCCAGCCTCTCACTGAAGCCCAACTCAGAATTCTTCAGTGGTCACATCTTGTGTTGAGTCAGCTTGTGGTCCACTAAGACCCCTTGTATCTTTTTTTTTTTTTTTTGGAACAAATGTCTGCCTGATCTGGCCTTCACCAACTTGCACCTATGGAATCAGATTTTTTAAAAACCCAGGTACAAGACTGGATCCTTTGTGAATTTTCGGCCCCCATACTCTATAGCGCTTTTATAGGCATCCTGACACATCCAGTGGATTGGCTATAACACTCCTGTCTAGGGGCCATCTTCAAATATGTTGTCTGCTATCTGTGCTGAAGCCAGAGCCCCTGGGGCACCTGATACACCCTTGGCCAAGCTGACCCTTAACCATTAACTCTTTGGGCCAGGCCAGTGAACACTTTACACTGTCTTCTTGCCTCTTTTGCTGCTTTCCATGTTTTTTTGTGTTTGCGTTGTTTTCTTCAAGAATAATGAGATACTTGATCAAAGGCACTGATCAAACCTGGGTAACCTGTAAGGACCACACTCCCCTAACTGGTCAGTTTACTAACTTCAGAAGAGAAACAAGGCCCTTGCTCAAACACTTTTTCATTTCCATGTTCAATTACTGTCCTTTAGAGCTCATTTCTGGGCCCAGTGGATTGGAATTGGCAGGCTCTGCTCTGGCTGATTTGGTTTTTTGAAAATGACAAGATTTTTCTCCCGACCTGTTGCACCATTCCTATTTTCCATGATTTTTCAAATGTCACTGACTTCCCCCAATCTTGCCCTGTTAAAATCCACCTTCTCCAGGAAGTTTCCCCCAATATCTCCCAGTATTCCAGATGAATTTCTTGCCTCCATATTCGATAGCAGTTAAGCAGGACGACTCAGTGGATGACTTGTGTGCAAATAAGTGACCCTTCCTGGGCCTCAGTTTGCTCATGTGCTAAAGGCCTGTCTATCTCACTGGGCTCTAGGGAGGGGCAGCTGAAAATGAACTTGAACAAGGGTCTTCCCTGACTTTGAGGCTCCCTATGCTTGAGGGGAGGCAGGCTGTCCAGTAATGGCTTGAGTAGGAGGTGTTCTTTGGACTGAACTGTGAAAGTCCATTTCTCTGGCCCTCAGTTTCCTCATTTGTCATGTGAGGAGGATGGTCCCCTCCAATCCTAATAATAAGATCAGAAAGTTGTTATCTGGCTCTAAAATCCTTTCTTGGAGCTCTCACTTCAGTTAACTCCCTGGCCCACACAACAACACTTTGTCCTCCATTTCAAGGGGCACAAAATGGTCAGGATCTGAGGCAGCATTGATTGGCAGGCCTTCCCAGCCCCGTCCCCAATCCCATAAACAGCCAAATGAAGTGTCCCAAAGGCAAACCTCCCTCAACAGGCACAGGGGTTAGTCTATGTCAGGGAATCTCAAACCAAGTTCGATAACCTGGGTTTGCAAACATCTTGGGGGGCAGCAGGGAGGAAGGAGAGTGGAGAGAAGAGCTAGTCCTGGCTCTGAGCCAGGCCGTACCTTCTGGGTCTTCCGTCTAACGTGCCCGCCTGCTCAGAACTGGCCTAGGACCAAGGCCAGTTAGAGACTTGAGTCCTCACCGCACCTGGCCGGGAACAAGCGTTTATTAGTCGCCTGCTCTGCAGAACGCACTCTTCACAGATATTATCTCCCGTGATGAGGGCAGCAGGGGCCACAAGACTGGCATGGGCCCTCTCCTTCCTTCCTGTGCTTGGCCCCGGCCGCGATTACAACCCGAGAAAGGGCCCAAGCTAGCAAGCCCCGGGGACATTTGGGGAGGTGCTAACCCCTCCTTGCTAGGCTCCGCTCCTCTTCCACTCTCCTCCCCCTCCGGGCCAGGGCACCCCTATTCCAGAACCCCTTTCCCGGCCAGGCCCCACCTCTTCCTCTCTCGTCCCCTCCCCCGGTGCCAGGGCACCCCTTGCCCCAGGGCCCCCTCCTCCTCTGCCTTCCTCTCCTGCCCGCCTCTCCCAAAGTCTCCCCCACAGCCAGCTCACCTCCTCCCCGCGCCCCCAGCCCCTCCCTTCCTGCCAGCCCCCCTCTCTTATCCCCCAGCCCTCACCCGGCTGTCTCTGCCCGGCAGCTCCGTCAGTGCAGCGCGGCTGGCACCCAGCTGGACCCTCCTGCGGACGCTCCGGGAGGCCGAGGAGGGGCGGGCAGGAGGCGGGTCCGTCCCGGCTAAACTTTAACGGCTGCGCCCGCGCGGGCGAGTTTCCACCCCCACCCCGGGGGCCTGCCAGGCACCGCCCCTCCCCCGTCTCCTTGACCGGGGAGGATAAAGGGTGGCCCGCGGGCGGCCGAACGCGCCGTCCCACTACGCCTCCGCGACCCCCTCCCCGACCCCAGCCTCGAGCCGCGGGTTCGAATCCGACCCTGTAGTTGTGCTCGTCGCAACCCCACGGGGGACGTGGACCTTGGGGGGCCGTTGGGTCTGCCGCAACCACCCGCCGCATTTCACGTGACAGAACACTTAGGCCCAGGGAGGGCATGCACACCTGGGTGGACACCTGGGTTCGAGGTGGGGGACTGCGGGCACAGGACGGGCATGCCCGCCCCTGGCAGGGTTCGCCAGGAGAGGCTCCGGAGCTCCCGCCCCGCCCTGCCCAGTCCGGCCCAACCCCGTGGGCAGGGTCCTGGGCGGGGCCGGGAAGCGGGAGCAGCCAAAGGCTCAGCTGCCAGGCAGGTAGCCGCACCAGCTGGTGAGTCCCGTAGCTCCTTCCATCCTCAGAGATGCTACCAGGGCTGCCCTCCCTTCTGGCCTTGTCCGTGCTGTGGCTGAGCAGCGTCGTCCAGCAGGGCTCCTCTGAGCAGGTAAGCCCCGCCCTCCCAGCGCCCACCTGCCTCTGGGCAGCCCGAGCCCACAGCCCCTCGGTTCCCACCTCCGCGCTCCTACCTCCATCCCGGCTTGGGCCGTCCCATTCCGTACTCGGATGTGGTCACCTTTGCGACTGCGAGCGCACCTAACCCCGAGCACACAGCAGAGTGGGGCCAGAGAAGTCAAGCCCCTTGACTGAGGCACACAGGCTTGGCCCCTGCCCACCCCCTCGTTCATCAGTGCCCCTGCAGCTCTCTCCAAGAGCCCAAGGGAAGGTGCCCAAGAGTGGGATGCTCCCGTGGGAGAAAACCCGAAGGGTCTTGGCAAGGAAGACGCCTTGGAGAGTCTTGGTACCGGCAGCGGCTGTGGGGGCGAGGGAGTGAGGGAGAGATCTGACCCAGCCTGAGATCGGGCTCTCTTCCCGTGTGACCTCCGTGGGCAAGCCCCTGTCCTTCTCTGGGCCTGGAGAATGCCGGGACTCGATGCCCTTTAAAGTCCCTTCCAGCCCTGAACCCTTGAATTCGAGCTCCCCAGAGAATGGGGGCGGGAGTGAAGGGGGAGCATTGCCACCCCCCAGTTCTAGTTTTCATCCCTTTCACATACAAACAGCACAGGGCCCTCAGGCCCTTATCACAGCATCCTGGATTTCTACCTGGGAGAGACCTTAGAAGTTGTCTAGTGCAACCTTCTCCATTTACAGAGGAGGAAACTGAGGCATTAAAGAGGAATCAGATGTCAGGCCTTGGGGTAAGGGTAGGGTGGGAGCATCCTAGTTTTAATAAAATACTAGCAGTATTTCCCTAAGCAGACCATGTAGACACAGGGTAGGTTTCCTGTTGGGTTCCCCAGAAGCCCTGAGTTCAGGGGCCAGGTTCCCCCCAGCCCCATTTAGCCAGCCTCAGCTTTCTTACTTTGTAAACTATGAGAGGAGGTTTATGATCGATGCCTTCTGAGGTCCCTTCTAGTCCTGAGTCTGTGCTCCTCCCATCCCTGATGGGACCCATAACAGCAGTTAGCATATATATTACACATTAAGGTTTGCCAAGTGCTCTATACTGGTTGTCTCATGGGGTGCCATGTACCTCTGAGACCTTGGCCAAGGAATTTCTCTTCTTGGGCCCAAGTATCCCCATTTGTAAAATGAAGGGATTGGACTGAATTTCAGGACAAAGTTTGTACCAAGTAGACTTGTCCAAGAGTACCGGGGAGAGGTGCTGGGTTCTGCCTTGAGTGGGAAGGTCAGACTGTCTGGCTGCCTACTTATCAGATGTGATTCAAAAGGGGATTCTTGTTCAGGTCTGAGTTCAACTATATTACTACCACAGGGAACTCCCCTGATGCTCCTTTTCCTGCCAGGTCTTTCCTTTATTTCTTGCTGGAGAATCCCCACCCCTGAAGACCCTCCCTGCTGAGCCTGTTCGGACTCCCTTCTAGCTCCCAAACTTTGTGATTCTGGGACTCCATGGATGTTACGGTCCCTTCCAGAGTCAGGCATTCCTTCCCTTCCACTTATAACAAACAGTCTGTGTTCTGAGGTTTAACTGTCAAAGATATACCACCCTACCCCACCCAAGCCCTTGAGATGCATTTAAAAGTTTTCTGAATAGTTACAGGAAGAAAAAGCATCTAGCAAGCATTGATTAAGCACCCATTGTGTACTTAGGCGCAAAGGATACAAGGAAAGACCCAGCTAAGGTCCTTGCCTACCAGGAGTTCATCTGGTTGTGGAAGGGGGGACCTAAATGATACACTCAGCAGCCTCAAAAATCTGGCCCTCTGTACCCCCAAGTTTTCAGACTTGGCCCTAGTTTTCAGTTCAATAATGAAGCCACTCTGGAGTCCTCCATGATGTTTCAGTTCAATAATGAAGCCACTCTAGAGTCCTCCATGATGTTTGTGTTATTTGGGAACAGGGACAGAGACCCCAGAGGTGGCCTGGTAGACAGTGTGGGTTGAATGGGAGGACCTGGGTTTGAATCCTGGGTTTTCCCATCTCTCTACCTTCTTGTTGGCTCGCTATTCTCCAACATCCCCCCACACATTGCAGCAGTCTTTCTCAGTCTCTCCCCGCCCCCCCCGCCCCAATACCAGCTGCCTTCCCCTCTGGGATTTCTTCCCATCTACTCATACAGAGTTGGTGGCGTGTTGCTTCCCGTTTAGAACATGAGCTCCGTCCTTGAGAGCGGCGGCTGTTTTGGCCTTTCTTTGTGTCTCCCGCACTTAGCAGCACCAGCAGTGACAATTCTTCTTCTGATGATAACTGACATTTCTATAGCACCTCCTACTGTGTGCCAGGCCCTGTGCTGAGCACTTTATAAATAGTCTCATCTTGAGCCTGATCCCATAGGGAGTGCTTACAAAAATGCAGCCTGCGGGTATTTCAGTGACAGGCAGGTGGTGAGTGGAGGGAGGTGTCGAGGGGGGCTGCTTCTGTTCCGGTTTTTCTTTCTTGGGCCTTGTGGTTAGAGCTGGCTGCTTCCTGAGAGAAGCCTCCCCCCCCCCCCACTTTCTTTTGCCCCATTCTAAGACTCCTTTCTCCTCTATCAGAAGACATGCGCATTGGGCCTCAAAGGGGCCCGCAAGGACTCCAGAGCTCAACGTGCGGCGACATTTCTCTTAAAGAACTATTCTTGGAAGGCTAACATATCCTAGCCTTTTAAGGGAAAGGTGGCTTGAGGTCACGTGGCATAGTGGAATGGGTACTGGGCCAAGGCAGAGGTTAATTAGCTTTGTTAAGGGCTCACTCTGTGCCAGGGAAAGGACTGCACTGGTCTTGAACTCGCTTCTCTCATTTCCAAGATGAGGAAGCTGTTGATCACACAAATAGTATGTGGCAGGGCTAGGATCTGAACCTAGGTCCCCTCACTCCAGTCAGGGCTCTGACAACCCTAACCTAATTCTAATGCTGCATGGCAGGTGATAGCTTCACTGGCTGATGGAACTGGGAATGCTTTAGTTCAGACATCAGAGGGATGGGAAGGGGAGGAACATCCAAGATGCCAAAATAGCTTTAAAAGCTTTTGCTCAAATGCAGATGTTCTCCGCTGAGTGAGAATGAAGAAGGGCAGGTGATTCTCTAGCATAGTTTTCTTAGGGAGTCATTCAGCCCAGGACATTTCTGAGGGTTGTGGAAGGCCATCTGGAGGCTGTGGCCAGTCAGGGCTGGGCCACTGTGAACGCCAGGGAGAGGGGGATTTTCACTGACAGGATATTCAGTTAACAGTGAGTGGAGGGGGGGTGAGAATTTGGGGCTCAATTCAACATGCTGGGGCCCCAGAAAGAGCAGTTTTGCTCCGTGTCTCTCTCACTTTGGCTCAGAGTGGTTTTGAATGAAACTAATTGACCCAGGAAGCATCTCTGGAAGCCAAGTGTATCGGGGTGAGGGCCAGCGAATGGACTAGTGGGGTCATTAGGTCAAGTAGGTCCTCCCCAGCATGCTACAGCCTTTAAAAAGCTCCTGAGTCACAGGATGCAGGATCTACTCTCAGAAAGACAACAGCATCTCAAGGCTGAAACTGCTGGTCCAGCCCATACCTGTTCTGACTCTGATGCTTTCTAACTGTGTGGAAGGACATGGCACCAAAGTCAAAGCCAGAACGAGGCAGACTTAGGTTCCATGGGCAAGTCACTGAGCTCCTCACTTTCCTATGGGGACCCCCTTCCCTTCCAAGACGATAAGTAGGTGCTGACCTCCCACAGTAGAGGGAGCTTCTTTGCAGGAATTCTTACATCAATGGAATCACAGTTCTATTGCCTGGAGGGTCCAACCCCTTCCCCAGCCCCATCTGAAAACTGATAGCCAATCACTGCCCTTAGCTTTCATTGTTCCCAAGACATCAAGTGACACCCAGTGGATTTTGCTAAAATTGTTCATGTGAAAAACTTAATTTTTCAGTGTAAAAAAAAATGTACCCATTGTAAAAAACCTTTTGAGTGCCTGGAAATCAGGCTGTGATTTGAGAGGTAGGAAGCATGTGACTGGGTGCAGAGAGTTCTTGCACCTGTGGAGGAAAACCAGTCTCAGACACTCAGGTAGCTGTGTGAACCCAGGCAGGTTTCTTAACCTCTTGGTGCCTCGACTTTCCCCTCTGTAAAAAGGCAGCCAGACCCAGTGACATCCAGGGTCATACCTAAGAATTGCCTCACGATCAATATAAGTCATTCATTCATCCCCTCGACAAACCTTCTAGAGGCAGCTGCTATGTGCCAAGGACCGTGTTAAGAAGATCTGGGTCATGGTGGGGACCACAAGGGTTTGTCATCCTTTGTGACTGATGGATGATTTCTTTCTTTCCTTGCAGTCTATAAAGTGTTTTCCTGAAATGGGTAAGTAACTAAATCCGCTGAAAATTCTGGCTGTGGCACATTGAGAGAAGCTGAAGTGACTGATCGAGGTCATTAGGGAGCAAAGAGAAGTCAAATCCCACAACCGAAGCTTGAATTTAGGAGCCAATTAGGAGATGGAGATTCCATCCTGGAATGACTTTCAGAAATCATTTTAAATTAGAAGCTATCTAATGGCTATCCTCAAAACAGCTTGTCAAATACAGAAACTATAAAGCATAGGATTAACAGATTAAAGTCCAAACTCGAGTCCGATTTGCTTAAAGGAAAACTGTGCACGAACCAAATAATCTCCATAGGCTCTTATTTGCATCCTGTTCCTTTGTGCTTTGTCTTTTGGTGTTCTGCAGATTTTATCACAGCTATTTGCATTCTCATCTTTACTGGTCCTGCAGCATGTCAGCGAATCCTCTGGTTTCCTGCACTCTTGTCTGCCTGCCCATGGGCCTTTCCCTACTGCTTTGAGCTCTTGATACCTGTCACTGTTAATGCCAAAGTGATACTTTGTATCATTCACATGCCCCTGTTCATTCTGCTGTGCCCAAGTCACTCAGCACAGAGGCAGGTGGATACTTTTCTGTATTTTCTTTTCTGTATTTCTGTATCTTCTGTATTTCTGAAAGCTGAGCTAGGATGTTCCAAAGTGCCCTGGGATCTTCTGTTCATTGTTAATTCATTTCAGTTGAATTTTTTAAAAACTCATTAATAAAAATTGCAAACATTATTCTAGAGTAGTTACACATAGTATTTCATTTAATCCTTACAACTACACTGGGAGGGAGGGGCTATTACTCTCCCCATTTTACAGATGAGATAACTGAGGCGGCAGAGGTGAGCTGCCTTGCCCAGAGTCATCCCATTAGTAAGTGTCTGAGCCTGAATTGAGCTCAGCTCTCCCAACACTCTTTCCACTGAGTCATCCAGCTGCTCCATGTACATAAGAGAAATATAGACAGAATAAATTCAAAATAACCCCAGGGTTAGGTAGGGAAAGAGAATATTTATGGGATGTGGCTATGCCCAAATGGAGGGCATTAGCATCTGGAAGGATTAGGGTGTACTTAGGTGGAGTTGTGAAATACTGAATTCCACCCAAGGGGACGTCGTGGACACGGGTATATGACAGGATTTAGAGCTAGAAGCCTTAATGCTTATGTAGACCAGAGTCTGAATTTTAGTGATGAGGAAACTGAGGCCTGAGGTGGTCAGGTCACTTGGCCAAAGTCACACAGAAGTAAATAGTGTTTCTCCATCTTCATCGCTTGCTGTCTCTGTGACCTTAGCCAAATCATTTAAACCCCGTGAGTCTCTGTTCCTTATCTGTAAAAAGGGAATAATTACAGATTTAGAATTTGAAGGGGCCTTAGATGACATTGAATCCCACTCTGTTATTTTACAGATGAGGAAACTGAGGCAGAGAGAGGTTATGTGATTGACAGATGTCCCCCAGCTAGTAAGTTTCTGAAGCATGATTAGAACTTGAGTCTTCCTGACTCCAAGTCCATTGCTCTATCCACTGAGCCACCTAGCCACCTCCAGTGACACTTGCACTACCTACAGTACCTTATCGGGCTTTACAGTGCTGTATAAAGGTCAGCTCATCATGTTTTTATTTCAAGGTCCATCCAAAGAATGGATAGTCCCAAAAGCCCTGACTCCAGGGGGGCTGCAGACCCTCCATGTGGATTCTGTTGCCAGTCCTGAGATCTATTCAGATACAGTCTTTTTGAACATAAGCTGGACACTCAAGCAAGATGGTGAGTGTGGGATGTAGGGATAGTGGAAGCAAGGCCAGCAAGGTATGTCTCTCCTGCATAGAGGTCTCCTAAGATATTGGATCCACTGCAATCAACCAAAGCAAATCACCACAAAAATACCCCAGGCAACTGGAAAGTTTGTATGGTTCTAAAAGAGGATGTAGGCGAATGGTCTCAGGATTTCTTGTGACCAGTGGCCAGGGTAATCACCTAGGACTGAGGCTGCCTTCTGTAATATAAATCCCTCAAGGCTCCCATCTTATGGAGCCATTCTGGTACTCAGTGCTGGAATGTTATACCCGGTGCCTGGTTGAGTCTTCCTGACTCCAAGTCCATTGCTCTATCCACTGAGCCACCTAGCCACCTCCAGTGACACTTGCACTACCTACAGTACCTTATCGGGCTTTACAGTGCTGTATAAAGGTCAGCTCATCATGTTTTTATTTCAAGGTCCATCCAAAGAATGGATAGTCCCAAAAGTCCTGACTCCAGGGGGCGCAGACCCTCCATGTGGATTCTGTTGCACAGTTGGGTGACTCCAGCCTATCCCCCTCCAAGATGCTCACGCCAAACCCTATGAGGTCTACTGGAGTGGGGAGATGACTTTTCACTTGTCCGTCTATTTTCAGGACCATCCCCTCTAAGGTTACCTTCCCTCCACTCAAGTATTGATCTTCTATGTTCTGATTCATATGGCTTGATTCCCTTATTAGAGTGCAAACTTGAGGGCAGAGACTGTTTTCAGTTTTACTTTGTATCCTTGGGTCTTAGCACAGTGTTTGGCACATAGCACACACATTAGATAGGTTGGCTGGTTGTCTAATGGTTGGTTTTTCCTTGATATTCTTCTCTTACCCCCCTGTTTCTAGGCAGCATCCAGATGCTAAAGGCCACCAAGATCTGTGTGGATGGAAAAGACCAATTCTCATCCTACAGCTGCGTGAGATGCAATTACACAGAAGTGTTTCACAGTCAAACCCCGCCCAAAGGCAACAGAGTAAGAAGAAACCTTAGAGAGTGTATTTTAGCATTGAGGGGAGCAGGTCAGATAACTTGGTCACTTCCAGGGGTAATTGCTGGAATCTCTGGGCAGCCTCCTAGGATGGAGGGCCTGGCTGTGATTTGGGATCTCTTACTGCCTCAATCTCCCGTAGAATCTGGAAAGTTCACTGACATTTCCTCAATGGTGGCACGTCATTCCTAGCACATTGACTCACAAGGCTTCAAACTTAGACCTGGTTTTATTTACACAGTAAAAGCTGAAGAAATCACTTTTAATCCCACAAGAATCCCTTCAAGTTTGCCCTCTCCAGGGTCCTGTAGAGTCCCTAGGCTTCACAGTTGTCTCTTGAGTGAGGTTTGGTCCTAAGTAAAAGAGGACTCTCTCTTCCATACACGTGATCCATGTGGCTTCTCCAGTGCTCCATACCCCATATTTCCTTGTGTCTCCTCTTTGCCTCTGACAACTCATGGCAGTTCAGGCCATACATTCTGTCCTGTCCCTTGCTGGGACGGAAACTTGACATGTGACTTGAAGACTTCTAGTCGTAGATCAGAAACTGAAAATCAATGTCCAGAAAAGATCATTGAATTCGTGCTGTTCATCATCATGGATTCTTTTGCCTTTTAGTGGGAGTTTCATTATGTTGGATTCCCTATAAAGCCAGAAACCTCTTATTTCATCAGAGCCCATAATATCCCACCTGCAAATATGAATGAAGATACTACAGCCATATCTGTGAAATTCATCTCGCCAGGTAAGGGCCTTCTTGGATCTTTCCCTCTGGCCTTTGCTAGGGATAGCCTTCATTGTACTTGCAATGCTCAGACCCAGGATTCCTAGGTGATCGTGTGTCTTGAGTCAGGCAATCAGTCAAGCATAATTCCATGCCTACTATATGCCAGGCACTGTGCTAAGTACTGAGGACAAAAAGGCAAGAACAAGGTCCCTGCCCTCAAGAAACTCAGTTTACATCAGTTGTTCTTTACAAATACTTGGGCTTCAGGAAAATCATTAGCTTAGTTTTTTAAATAAGTTTTCATTAGCATCCTTTGTTTTTAAATGTCCCTCTGTATCCCTCCCTAAAGCAGCTTAGAAAACAGATTTTTTTGAGAAAAAGAGAAAAAGTCAACAAAACCAATCAATACATTAAAAAAAAAAACCATACACACCAGACAGTGTAGACAGTGTCCACACCTGTGGACAATCCCCTTACAAATACACAAAAAGGAGTTGGGGGAGGGGGCTTCTCACATCTCACTGCTGAAGCCAACCTGCCAAGCTTTTCAAGGAGAGCTGTTCAAAACTTCTCAGTTTCATCGACCCCCCTTCCATTCTCTGTTCCTCTCATCTCTGAGTTAGAAGTGACCTCTCTTCCTCCTAAGATGAATCCCTCTATTTCATCCCTTCCTATGTCTCGGGATACTGCTCCAGTAAGTACCCTGTCTCTCTCCAGCCTTCTCAAGCTGGCATCCCCTACTGTCTCTTTCCCTCTGCTTGCAAACAGGTCCAAGTTTCCCTAATCTGCAGAAATTTTCCCTTTGACCCTGCTACCATCCCTCCCCTCACTCCCTCTATGGTGAAATTTCTTGGAAGAGTCATCGCACTGTGTCCCTGCATCCTGGTTCCCTACTGGCCTCTCCTCTCACAATTGGCTTCTGTCCTCACCACCAGATTCAATATGCATTTATCATGGTGGCAAAGATATGAAGACGAATGAAAAATCTTTTTGTCTAATGGAGATGGTGGTGACTGTTCTTTCCCAAGTCACCAGTTATCTCTTGGTCACCTATGCCGGTGGCTTCCCTGACCTCTCTGCAGCATGTCTCACTGGGGAGCATGCTGAACACTTGGCTTGGAGACATTGATTCTTCGTTAGTTCTTCATGCTGTTCCCAAATCCTGAAGGTGGGAAGTTCTCCCAAATTCTGTCCTTTACCTTCTCCTCTCTCCCTTGGCAATCCCCTTCACAGCCATGATTTCAGTTCTTTCCAGTTATGCAGAGGGTTAATTAAAATTTGCTGATACACCAACAGACTCCTAAATTTACATCTTCAGCCCTGTATTCTTGCATCTCTGGCAGCCTCCAGGATACTCCAAACTATGTCACCTCCTGACTGAGCTCATTCTCTTTCCTCCAAGACCTGCTCCTTCTCTGATTTGTCTACTTTGGTTAGTGTGGTTGCCCCTCATCCATCCTAGGTGGGCTATTATCCTCCCCATTTCACAGATGAGGAAGCTGAGGCAAACAGAGGTGCCCAGGGGCACCCATCTTGGCAATTTCTAAGGAATGATGTCACCTGGGGTCTTTCTGATTCCAGACCCATCACTCTATCCACTGCAGCACCATCTAGCTTCCCCCTACCTTTGCCTCTACCTTGCCTCTCTCTACCTTTCCTGCCTCATGTAATAAATACTACCCCTCCCCATTCCTAAAAGCCTGGCCTCAATGAAGCCCTATTCAAACCTCATCTAGGGAGTTTCCTTGGATCTCTCTTAATGTCAGCTTCCTGGGGGCAGGGACTAGTTTCCATTTCCCTTTATGTCCAGTGCCTAGCATAAGGCCTGGCACATTGTACAGACTCAATAAATCTGACTGGGCCAGGCTGGCCAGGGGTATTATTAGGTATTTTGACTCTCTGTGTCTGTCAGTTCTCCTAATAAGCTCCAGGAGGGCAGGCTAAGGTCAGTATCTCCCCCTACAACCAGCATAGGGCTGTAACCACAGGAGATAGTAATGTTTCTTAAATTGGAATGGTGAATCTTGGTGTATCTGTCAATATTTCCTAAGCCCCTACCATGTGCCAAGTGCATGGTGGTTAGCAAAAAATCCCAACAAACAAGAGGGAAGAAGTTCAGTTCTCAAATAGGTTAGAATCTTTTAGGAAAAAGTTGATACAGCCCATGGCCTGGGGCTACCCCCTCTCCCCCAGACTCTGGGCTCAAGTGAAGTGGGATCCTGGGGGTTTGATCCCTGAAATTTCCTCCATTCTCCTTCCCCTGCCCCAGTGATGCACCTCCCCCCACCTGAGTGCACACAAGCTAGAGAAGAAAATGAGTTGGGTCATTCTCATGGATGGACTGAGAGCCAAAAAAGGCAGATTTCCATGGCCTTGTGTTCAAGGCAGGATCCAGGCCAGGATGGTCTCACAGTCTGTGGGATGACAGCCAGCTTCGAGCTGTCCTGGAACCACAGAAAAGCTCATTTGGAAATGATGGATGGCCTGCCTGCCTGGGTGCCTGCGTGTGGTCTTCTACCCTTCTCCCAGGGACTCAGTGCTATTTCTATTCCAGGCTGCTGATTTGCATGGCACCCAGGCCATCACTCACTGCTAGCACATTAGTTTCCATCCTTGGTTTGGTGCTAAAATTTAACTGCTGCATTTAAATTCAATGGCCTGGCTTTAGGCTTTATGTGAGTGGCTGTTTCATTATGGGGCATCATCAATCATGTGTGTGTTGGGGGAGGGAGGGGGAGGATGAGGATGCAGGAGAAAGGAGCCTTTAGCTAAAGTGTAAAAACATTTTATTTCACATTCTTAGACTGCCAAGACCTAATGATGAAATATTCAAAAAAGTGTCAAGAATATGGTGAGTATGGGGCTTCTGGAGACCCAAGTTCAAATCTGACCTTAGATCCTTACTAGTTGTGGGACCCTGGGCCAGTCACTTAATCTGCCTGCCTCAGTTTCACTATCTGTGAAATGAAGGAGCTGATTAGATGGCCATCATGTCTCCTTTTAGCCTCAGACATTTACTAGCTATGGGATCCTGGGCAAATCACTTAACTTCTGTCTGCCTCAGTTTCCCATCTATAAAACAGGGGTTTACCTAGATGGCCACTGAGTCTCCTTCCAGCCACAGACACTTACTAAGCTGTGTGACCTTGGGGAAGTCACAAAAAAAAATCTCTGCCTGCCTCAGTTTTCCCATCTGTGGAATGGAGATCATAACAAATGAGATATTTCTAAAGTGCTTAGCCAACCTTAAAGAACTGTATAAAGCTAGCCATTTCATCCCCTGAACATCAGTCTTCTCCCCTGTAAAAGGGGGATAAGCCAGCCATAATCTGGCCTTGTGGGGCTGTTGTAAGCCAAGTTCTTGCAGAACTTTTGTGGGCCTTAGAAATGGGAGTGATTCCTAAGGTGTCCACCCTGGTTCTGACCCTACGGCCAGATTCTTAGTTCTGCTTCTGGCTGGTGTGCCTGAACTGGACACTAAGCAGTCTGAACTAAGCCTGTGTTGTGTGGCCACACCTTCAGGTTCCCAGAAGTGAACCATGGGCTTGAGTTGCAAATCACATGAATAAAGCCACAGGTGATGCATACAGCGCGGAGCGTGTGCCAGGGGGCTAAGGGGTGTTCCGTCATCCACACGGTGTCCACTGAGCAAGCTAGTGAAGGTCAGGCTGGCAGGGTGACTCTGGCCACATTCCTTAGTCTTCCTGTGCCCTCATAATTCCAACACGAGCCTACTGCCACCTCTTCCTCTGACGTGTATTGTCAGAAAGAGACATAGAGCCAGGTTCCCAAGTACAGTGGAAGGAGCTCTGAGTTCTGTCGGAGGATCTAGGTCTGAATCATGATTCTTCTCCTCACTACTTGTGTAACAGGGCAAGCTCCTTCCCTTCTCGGAGCCTCAGTTTCCTCCCCTGTAAAATGAGGACAGAATAGTCTTTGAGGGCCCTCCCAAATCTATATCTATGAGCTGATGACTCCCTCAGTGTGAAAACCACTGTAGGGAAGAGTGGCCTTTGGTGCCTTTGATCACATAAGCTTCCAAATGGAAGGTATCCCTGGAGAGGCTCCTGATGAACCCACTTCTTTTCCAAAGGAAAGAGCTGGCAAGTAACTTGGCCATAGTTGCATTGCAAGACAGAGATGAGATGGGTCCTGGGGGAGCCAATGCTTCTTCCAGTGTGCTTGGCTTCCTTCAGGGGAAAGAATCTGTTAGAATGTCTCCTGGGAAACTGTTGTCTCCATCCCAGAGCCTCTGAGTCTGGGGCGTGCCCCTACATAGGGGGAAGAGACAATGTCAGTGAGTTCCATGAGGGCAGAGTGGGTAACCTCACCCTTTCCCATCTTGGAATAACCCACAGGGAGTCTGTGGACCCCAAACATCACTGCGTGCCAGGAGGAGAAGAGTGTGGAGGTGAACTTTAGCACCAGCAACCTTGGATTCAGATACCTGGTCCTGATTGAGAACGACAAAGGTGTCCTACAGGACAGTGGCGTTTTGGAGGTACCATCTTCGCATCTCCCCAGGCCTGGCCCTTTTCCCTTTGCAGAATCTTCTCCTTCCTTCCCCAGGAAAGGGAGATGGTCAGGCCTAGAGGATGAACTGGGCAGGGTCCAAAGCTGTGTCTTAGGTTTTTAATTTATTGGTTATGTTTTGTTGGAGGCTTGTGTTCATAAGCCACGATCATTTTTCTGAATGCTCCCTTCCTTGGAACAGGGACAAACAGTTGAGCAAAACCAGCGATTTATCAGCATAGGAAACTCCTTCCCATGGAGGGAGAGAAGAGCTTCATTAGCCATTCTCTAGGACCAAGATGAATCGCTTTAAGTAATCACTACTAATTAAATAATTAATAAGAAATAAATAAATTATTATTTATATAATAATTTATATTTACATATTATATATAATAATTTAATAATATAATTATATTATTTTATAATTGTTATATGATTATACAATTATAATTAATATAATTAATTATATATTACAATTATAATTATATATTATAATTAATATATAAATATAATTATAAAATAAAATATATATCATATATGTAATAATTTATATTATAATTAAAAATAATAATTAATTCATTAATCATTAATCATTAGTAAAATGATTAAAGCTGGGCTGAGTTGATCCCTCCCTTTACATCATGTGTCACTGTTCTCTCGGGTCTACTTTCTCCATTTTATGGTTTTTATTTCTTCTGTGTTTCTCTCGGTTCCTCTATTTGTTGGTCCTTGAGCCACGATAATATTCCAGTTTCCTCATCCCTCCTTTGGTTCAGTCAGTTCCCGATGCCAGGGCACCTCACTTTGTTCCTGGTGATTTATTGCCCCCCAGTCCCATTTTGGTTAGATGGGGGCACTTGAAATATTCTTACTGAGACTTCTGTCTCTAAGTGACTGGGTGTTCTGTATCTCCAAAGCTTAGCACGGTGCCAGGCACAAAGTAGACAGGCTGTGTGACTTCTCTGAAGGACTCATATGATGGCTCAAGTGATTACTGGGGTCTGCCTCAGGAAGGCTCCTTGAGATTTACCCATGATCCTTGTGCCGGCAGTGTGCTGGGCATCCCTGGTCTAGGTGCTGTGGGTGATGAGGTGTGGGTGGGGGATTAACAGCAGAAGCGGATTATTGACAACTGTAGATTTCTCTCTGATCGAATCTCTTCAATCTCCCATGTAACCATAGTCATTCCTTCCATTAGGTGAACCAGAGCCGGGTTTCTGTGGTCATCCCAGTGACGGCAGAGGAAGGGAAAGGGGCCCTGGTGCAGGTTGTTTCCCACCCTCCTTCCCCATACCTTGGCTTCAAGTGAATTCGTCTGCAGATGGCATTCATCTCATGGCCCCTTTCTCGCCCAGATAATATTTGTGTTCTGTTGTGAAGGACATTTCGTTGAGCTGTTTGTTTGCTGTCCCCTAGTATGGATCGGGGCAGCTGATGACTCATGCTGGGATGCACCTCTCTAGCATGAGGGGTTCTGTCAGCTCCTTGGTGGGGTCAGCAAAGCTGCTTGCTTTGTGAATATGTGAAAGGTTGAAGTATGTGACACACTGGGGTCCAACTCCATGTTCTTATACACATGCCCAGTCCCTAGGGGAAGGGGGGGGTGCTGAGTGAAAAAAACCCTGGAATCCAACAGGGGCTCAGGTAGTTGGAGAATTCCTAAGTGTCAGATCATTTAGTTTTGTGTCCAGGGGCAGGTCCCTTAGCTTCCGTATCTGTATAATTGAGATAACAACAATAAACCTTGATTGCTCAGACAGAAGTTGATCCAGAGGGACTCCCTTCCATCAGTCCCTTGTCCTGAAAGGGAGTGAAACCTCACTTTCCCAGGAAGCTCAGAAGTGGATAGAGTGGACTGACACAGCTCCTTCAGGGAGATACTCTGCCCAAGAACTACCATCCATCTTTTAACAGATGAAGGACCTCAGGCACCATGGATGGATGAAGCCATTTTGATTTTCAGCATCTTTCCTGGGTTGACTCAGCAGCCCCAGACGGATACAGACTCCAAAAGTAAACTTAGGAAAAACATGAAGGCACCATGCTGGAGACATTAAAGGAGAGGCCTTATCCATTTTGCTGCAGTACCCTAAAAACCACAGGGCCTTTTCATCTGACTTATGCCTGAACCCTTCCACATGGGATGCCTCCTTCATTAGAATGAGAGTTCCTTGAGAGGAACCATTTGACTCTTCGCTTTCCAGAGTTCCTTCTGGTTTCTTACCCTCTGGGTACTCACAGTAACCCTGTGAGGTGGATGAAAGCAAGTAGTGGAGACAGTCCAGCCCTAGCCCCGTCACTCACTATATGTGTGACCCTGGTCCTCAGTTTGCTTACTTCTAAAATGGAGAAGATAATAGCTCCATAGACTATCTCACCGAGTTGTCATGAGATAAGAGGAGCTCATGTGGTTCAGTGTGGCTTCTGGATCCCTGCCAGTACAAGGGGCAGATGGGAATGAGCTCTGTCTGGCAAGGAAACTTTAAATCTCCATTATTGAGGTAAACTAAGATCGTTGTCTTCACTGTGCAGATATGGAAACTGAGGCCTACGGTGCCTAAACAACTTTCCCATGGAGACAATTGGTTATTGGACAACACTAAGCTAGGAATTCTTGAACTACCCAACTCCCTGTCAAGTTTCAGGTTGCTTTTCATTTTTCTGGTCTACATGGGGTAGTACCTGGGCAGGTGAGATGTAGCCAAAACCAGTTCACCAGAGTCCATCTTACAAACTATTGTCCTATGTCAGAAAAGGTTTACTAATTAGAAATGATTTATTTTAAAAAATCAAGATTTAAAAATTTAGTGGTCTGAGAAGACATCTGTTTACTAACTGGAAATAATTTAGTTTAAAAAAAATACTTAGTGATTTTGGGGGTTGGTAGACCAGTAAGCCAAAAGTTTTAGATCCTGGTATTCTTGGTAGATAGGATTTTTTTTAATGCTTGGCCACAAAATAAAAGTTCTGTTTTATTTTATTCCTTCCTTCCTTTTTCATATACTGTTCTGTGAGGCACACAAGAACCAGTGTGTTGGTGTGCTGGGAGAACATAAGCTCCTTGACACTGCTTCATATTGGTCTTGGTGTGCCCAGCTCCCATTTTATCTAGCACATAACAGGCTTCTAAGAAAGGCATATTGAGTTGAGTCGATCTGCATTTTTCAGATATGGAGTCAAAGAATCAGGACTTCAGGCAGGATAAAGATTTAGACCTTAAGCGTCACAGCTGGAAAGAACCTCAAACCTCATTTGTGCTAAACTCATCTTAAGAAGAGGGGGAAAGGTCTTACATTTGAGGACACAGAGGCTGGTGTGTTTATTTCCTGAATGAGGTTGGATGCTCTCTCTCTCTCTCTGGACCTTGGTTTCCTTCCTTATAAAAAGAGGAGACTGAATGGAATAGCCTTGATGGTCCCTTCCAGCCTGAACATTCTCTGACTCTTGATGGGGCTTGGTTGGAGCACTGTTGGCCAGAGCAAGGGTGAGGGGCCAGTGCAAGACTCACTAGTGTTTGGTAATGCTTCGGCCCTTTGGAGGAGAAGAAACTGGGAGGGAGAGGGTAATGCAGGGCAAAACGTGCCCCAAATATCTAGAAACAAATGCATGAATCTGATTTTTTCCAGATAATTCCTTATTTCTCTACATGCAACAATGACTGCATACGGCACAGAGGGACCATATTCAGCTGTCCAAAAATCATCCATCCAGTAAGCCCGAGTAAGTGCCCGGTAACCATCTTCCCACCATCTTCCCAGGTCCTTGGCATGACTGAGCAACAAATATAACTCCAAGTCACAGGTCCTTCACCAGGCTAGAATGGAGTGTCCTTTGTAAAAACTCTCCAATCCTTTGGGCTTCAAAAGTCCAAGTCACTAAGGTAGAGTCCTTGACCTTGGAAAACTCAGTGTCTAATTAGGGAGATTACTAAAGTCAGTCAAAATCACAGGAAAAGACTGATAGAGCAGGCATAAGCTAACGTAGGGTGAGACACATCCTGGTAGGGAGGGAAGGAGTGAGAAGGCTGCTCTCCATCTTGTTCCATTTGCTTCTCCTGGGTCTTCTGGCCCCAAATGGGAACTGAGGAGCTCCTCCCAGAACCATTTAGGTTCAAGATTGACACTTCTCAGAAAGGTCCCCCTGGTCTTTCCTCTGGCAACTGAGAGATTCTATCCTGGTTGCGCAGCTGGGGCAAAGGGAAGGGACCTTCTGAGATAAGCCATATTTACACTGGTTGTGGTTCTGCTTTTCCTTGTTAGACAAAAACCAACCATGGAAACATCAGATGTTCCTCATTCTCCCTGCTGTGAGTGTGGCCATATGGGTGATAGCAGTTGGACTCTATCTTCTGTGGAGACATGGTAAGGGCTCCAGCTCACAGGTTTACTGATAAGTGAACTTAAAACAGAGCTTAAAATACATATACCCTTTATGACCTGGGTGTAGGGGCTGAAATGTGATGGTATCTGCATGGACTGTGGGGTCAGCCTGGCCACACACTGGTTCTGTCACTTTGGGCAGGTTGTTTAATGGGTCAGCAATGAATTTAGGTGGCTGTGGAGATGAAAGTGTTTCTTAAAAACGAGAAGGGTAAGATATTAGTAAAGTATTATTGCTCTGTGCTTTCTTACACTAAGAGGAATGTGGCACAAACTGAGGAAAGGGAAGAGATGCCATAGACCAGAGGCAACAGTGGCCATTCCTGGTCACTTGGCTCCAAGTCCAAAAGGAAAGGCTAGTGAGTTCTGCCTCCTGCAGACACTGACCTCAGCACTGGTCAAGTTCCAGGGTGGGCCTGCAGTTCCTGTGGCTCTCAGTTGGTGACTCCAAGGTAATAATTTCCCACTGACAAATGAGTCACATTTCCCACGTGGGTAACCTGCATCTGCCCAAGATGTAAGGAACAAACCTAGCACTCCCACCCACCCATACTGGCATACCTGGCAACCAACACCTGCGTCTGACTTCTTCTTTTTGTAACCTACAGTAACCCTTATGGTCATTTCCAAAATGCCCACCCAGGGGGTGTATGGTTGGTGGGGAAGCTTGTGAGTGGCGTTTTGGGGTGATGCTGCTGAACGTTAATGACTATTCTGACTATTAGATGCCTAAAAGAATAGTCCAGCTGGCAAGGGCCAGGGAGATCATTTCCATAGTCTTTTCTAGCGCTAACATTCTCAGCAGGCATCTATGAATTCACAAGGATGGCGTTTGTATAGTTCACTTGGATTTTGTGGAGGCAGAAGTTCTCACAAGGTCTCTGATATATTGATGAACTGAAACGTGTGTGTATATTCAGCCACTGTAGTACCTCATTGACTGCAAGCTTGTAAGAAATGTACAAATGGGCATAAACATTTAAGAAGCCTTTTCTAACACTGCTTTTCCACTGAAGTCTCCCAAGGTCTCTTCACAGTACAGAAGTGACCTTGAGGTTTTGAGGTCCATACCAGCAAAACTAGACAGGTCCTGCCCAGCTGGGAAACGTAATTGAGCTTAACGGGAATTTGTGAAGCGCCTAAGAAAGGGAAGACAATGATAAAATCTGCACCCTTCCCCCCGCCCCCCGCAGGACTTTTACACTGTCTTAGCGGGTGGGAGGGTAGACAACTGGTCCACAGAGGAGTGGTGTGTGTGTGTGTGTATGTGTGTGCGTGACACCTGAAGGTGACAGGCAAGGTTACAATGTTCTTTGTTGGGGGTTGTTTCAGGAAAGGGCTTTTCATGTGAGGAATTATTCCACTAAAATTAGGGTGTCTGGCTGTGGGCCTTTCTCCTGAGTATTTCCGAAATGCAGATGGTAGAATCTCATTCACACAGGGCCCTGGGGATTAAACAGATGATGGGTTACTGTGATGGAGGAAGGTGGAGGGATGCCGCCACCTTCTGGTCCACCATGGGATGACCACCGATGCTTGGGCCCACCTTCAGCCTGATGTAGGGACTGGGCTCTTCAGGTGAAACCCTCTTTTTGTCCAGGGTGACTCCAGCCATTCAACATCAGCACCTCTGACTCCAAGCTCATCCTTGGCTACATCGCTCTTCATGTTCAAATCCTTTAAAAAGGGAAGCAAGGAAGATAAAAAAGTCCTGTTTCAGCCGAGTAGTGTGTGCTTGAATTGAATTCTTCTGTAAATTAAGTCAGTTAAGTTTGCTGCTATTTAAATTGGTCCAAAATGAGTTAGACTTTTATCTTATTTAGACTCCTTGCTGTGTATTTGCCCCAGGAACAGAACACTGTTTCCTTTATGCCTGGCTCCCACCTTTAGTAGACAGATTGTTCTGTCTACTAAAAAAAAAAAATTGGAGACATGAGTTGAAAATTCCCTCTTATCTAATCCCAGAAGCAGTTTTCATGTCAGTTTTGTTAGCTGTCATCATTCTCTTCATCATGTATTTGAGGGAATCCAGATAGCAATGATCCTAGGACAAGTCAGGAATCCAACTACAATTCTTTTATGTTTAATAGATGGCAGACTGTTGCCACATATTAGTGTAGCAGTATATGCCAAAATGTATGCCACAAAACACCAGCTTCTGGTAACTGAATAAAAGTTCTGCTCCTCTTCTGGGGTCCATAAAAGCATCATGGGTACAGAGGACAACATGGTATGTGCGACCTCTTCCTACGTGGTTTTGATTTCTGATACTTTTCCTCAGTCTCTCATTCTACAGAGGATGGAGGTGATGAGGATTTGCATGGTGATAGCTATTAACAATATTGCTCGTTTCTAGGCAATTGGAGGGGAAAGAGTTCTGTATGTAATGATGGCACTCTATTTTTGGTAGGTTACGTGTTGATTGCTCAGTTTTTTAGGGTTTGAATTTATCGCATCTGTTTGTGAAGCATGAAGGTGAGTTCCTAAGGGGAGGAGGCCGTGCAGAAGGACCAGGCTATGACAATAGCTTACTGCAACCTCGTGAGGCAGGTGCAGAGTCTGTGATCCTAGAAGGCATCTGCCTGATGAATGAAGCCATCTTCCTGGCCCCCTGCTTCTCTCCACATCTCCCAGCTAATGAGTGTATTATTTGTATTCTATTCACAGAAAAGGTCAAGATTCTTTTCCAGGCACCCAAGCTCCTTCCACCCATTAAGGTGCTCCTCGTATATCACCCCCAAGCCTGCTTCTATCACACCGTCTGTGATTTTGCTGAGTACTTGCAGGAACACTGCAGAAGTGACATTATCCTTGACCAGTGGCAGAAGACGAAAATAGCTGAAATGGGCCTTGTCTTATGGCTCACGACCCAGAAGAAGGAGGCCGACAGAATCGTGTTCCTCTTCTCCAGTCGGGCGGACACATGTGACAGCTCCTGTCACCCAAGTGTGGGCAAGCACAGAGAGAGCTCCCAAGACCTCTTTGCTCTCGCATTTAACCTGTTCTGTAGCGATCTGAGAAGCCAGACTTCCCTGGATAAGTACCTGGTTGTCTCGCTTGGAGAGGCTGGCTTGGCTGAGGATCACAGCGCTCTCAGCGTTTGTCCAAGGTACCAGCTCATGAAGGACGCCAACCCCTTCTGTAAAAACCTCCTCGCCATCAGTTCTGGGGACCTGGCACATGTCTCGGGGTCAGCTCACCCTTGCTAATTAACCCCACGCTGATGCAAGGAGACAGAGGACCAAAGGCTATAGCACACTTCAGGGAGCAGAGGGGGAAACGCTCAAGAGCTTCCCTAGTGACCTTACAAACTTTAAGTGAATGGAGCTACTGTTCAGTAACTCCTAAGACTGGGGAAGGGGAATGTGTGGTCTGCTTCTTGGGGGTTGGGGGGGTGGGGCTTAGGAAATTGGGATGGGGAGAGGAAGGCTAACACTTAGGGCTCTGTGGATCAGGTTCCGGCCATGGATTTTTAGCCACAGAAGCATTGGCTAAGCATGTAATGCTTCTCTCCACTGATCCTCACCACTTAGAAATGACTATTTTTGCTTCTTTTCACAAATGACTGGTAATAAAAATAGGGCGGGGGTAGGGGCTGAGGGATTATCGTAGCCTTGAAAGTCAGGCTAAGAAACCAAGCCAAGCCTGCAGTTAGGCCAAATAAAAACATCGCTCACTTGGAAGAACAAAAGGTTGAGACTCTCAGGGAAATGATTTTTTTGAAAAATTGGAATAAAAGAGGATTAAACTTCCAGATCTCAAGTAACAGAATATGAAGCAGCAGCAGAACCGATCAGCAAAGGAGCCGAGACAAGGTCTCAGCAGAAACAACAGGACCCGAACTATGCTTTCAGCAAACAGAGAATATAAACTACTTGGTGAAAGAATTTCCTATTTGACACGAACTGCTGAAAAACTAGAAAACTGTCTGGAAGTAGACCACTGACTTACACCATATACCACAACATGCTCCAAAGAGACAAAGATGTTAATATTGAAATACTAAAGTTGTCACCATGAAAAGACTGGAAAAGAACCAGATGAGGTGCCTTTCTCAGGCCAGGAAGAGTTCTTCACTAAACAAAGGATAGAAATGACCATAAAAGATAAGAGACCATTTTGATGATGTGAAAGGTTCAAGTTGTTGTATTAAAAGAACGTAGCTAGGAAACTGTTGATTTAGGGGGAAAAATTTAAATCAGCTATCTCAGATAAAGGGTCTGACATTCAAGATATACAGGAAACTAATACAAATACATAATCAAAGGGTAGAACAAACAGTTCTCTAAATAATTGCAAATTACTATCAACCACATGATAGACTGCTCTAGACTAGTAGAATCAAGGGTTAACAAGAGAAATCAAAACAACTCGCAGGCTTCTCCCTGTACCCAGAAAACTGCCGAAAAATTAACTTTAAGTTGGTCTAACCTTTCGGAAGAGCTCCTGGGGACATCGTAATTCAAGTACCAATCTCCAGGTGCAGCTGCTTAGCACTGAATCTGAGGGGTTCCACAGACATGGAAACATTCATGGTGGCATCTCTGTCAGTAGCAAAGAACTGGCGCCAGAGTCGACGCCCAAGGACCAAACAATGACCAAGTTAACAGGAGCCATGGAGTGGTTTAGCAGGACACTGCCTAAGAATTCTGAGCAGTGTAAGAGCCTCACCTGGGCTGATGCAGAGCAGAGGATGGAGAACCAGGGAAACAAGGGGGAGCACCAAATACAGCAAAACCTGTGCCCCCGCTGCAGTCATCCTGTCTGAGCTGGGCACCAAAGAAGGGAGGGGGCAGGGAGATCTGCCCAGCTCTGTGATCATTCTTCTTATAGTTGGGCGGCCGGGTATGAGAGAAGGGAAGGGTACATTCAGGAACGAAAGAGACATTTTAAAAAGCTATCAATAAAACCTTTTCTCATTTTTTTTTATCCGTTTTTAACTTAAATACAAAAAGACATTTTTTAAAGAGGAAAAAGAAAGTCAGGTTCTAATGGTTTGGCCAAGGAGCTCCAGAAGCAAACCCAAAGGGGGAGACCTAAGGAGTATTTTCCCAATCTCTCCCAATTCTGGCGTCTCCCCTCTATGACTATCACCACTCTATCTGGCACGGAGCTGCTTTGTCCGCAGTGGTTTGTTGGTGGCCTCCCAGGTAGATGGGAGCTCCCTGGAGGTGGGTGCCATTTGGTGCCTCTCTGTATCCCTGCACTTTGTAGAGTCTGGCACAGAGCACAAGGTTAGGAAGTGCTGACTGATGTGATTCCTGCCCCACCCACCACTGACATCACTGGATACTAAGAAAAGTACTCCAGAGTGACAGTAGGTGGGGTTCTGGGTGTGATGGGCCCCATCTGCCCACTTGTTCACGTGCAGATTCCCATCTCACATGCATCGGCTTCTGGGTTCATTCATGGTGAGAATATCAATAAGTCACTTGAACCAATATGTAGCCACCCAGTACTGTATGGATGAGTGAATGAAAAAAAAACGTTTATTAGGTGCTTGCTGTGTGCCCAGCACTGGGTTGAGTGCTGGGACAGAATAAACCAGTGTTGTTCGTTGGAGTCACAGAACCTTGGAGATGGAAGGGGTCTTTGCAGTCCTGTGGCACAGTTCAGCCTGGACTCTCCATAATGACACGCAGGACAAAGGGTCCCCCAGACGTCCAGGGAGGGCCTTCTTGCCTACGGACAGGTCACTCAGTCCTCTTAACTTGTGCTCAGGATGGATGGCTTTTCTGTGGCTCAATCCCTACGTGGACACCTTTGTTGAGGGCCCTCCCACTCAGCGAGGCCCAGGTGAACTTCCCAGAGTGTGGACTCCCTGGACCATACCTGAGAGCCCACAGATGCACCCAGGTCATGATGAAACATCTGGGCAGAGCTCCCAGGCATGGCAGCATTCTGGGTCCCTTTTCTTTCTCATTAAGGATTCCCTAATGGTGCTCTTCCACAAAGGTACTGGCCTTCCCCAAGTTCAAACGTATGGAAGGAAGGATTCCTGATGCATTTGAGGTCATACATGAGCCATATCACAGTTAAGGAGAACTGGCCTGAGCTTGATCTTTGGTCTATAAAAGAATACATGAAATGAGACTGGAAATGGTGATTCCCAAGGGAGCCCATCACTGGACAAGCCTGGAGCAGGCTTGTGTTGAGAGGCCTGTGGTTACAACCTGCATACTTTTCACAAACTGGAGCTGCTATCCTTGCGACAATGGCCTAAACCCACCTTATGTGAAGGATTTATGTAACCAGCTCTAGATTTCCATGATTAAAGTGCGGCAAAGAATGTGGCAAGAGATTTGAGCAATGCCAAAAGTTTATTCCAAAGTGCTTGATCGTATGTACAATAAGCAGTTCTACATCTTCAACAAAAAGCTAAATTTTATGTATCTCCCAATAAAACCCACCACAAGGAACAATAAGTTAGAAAAATAAATGAGATTCAAGTCTTCCACACCATGTGGCTTGCTGTCATCTGCAATGCTCTCCCAGACTTCACACCCAGGGCTCACCATACAAAAGCAGCTCGCTCACGCAGCATGCGGACTCCAAAGCGCTGCCATTCTCGCTGGTAGACCCACAGTTCCTGTGTGGTGTCCAGACAGGCCAGCACAGCTCCACCCTTCCACGCAATCAGGCGTGGATCCATGTCCTGGGGGCACACAGGAAACATGCAGCAAAACCAATTGAGCATTCAGGCAAGAGCCTCAGATCTGCTGACACTTAAAAATCATGAATCAGAGCTTGACTGGTCAGTCCACATAAAGGATGAAGTGACCTGTGAAGTTAAATGTTTACCCTTTTCATCAGCAGTCTTTGTTCCTAATTTTGAGAACTGTTTTTGTCCTGACAGGCATGCCTGAGACCCTGCTAGGCACCACAGTTGGGTAGTGAGGACATAGGAAAACCAAACAAGAAGCCAACACGCTGGGCCCAGCCTTGCCTCTGCCCAGGGACCACTGTGGCTCTCCTCCCACAGTTCAGACAAGCACAGAATGCTTTTCTCTCACAGAGGCTGATAATTCTCACCATCCTGTTTCTGACAAGTGTCTTCTGTCCAACACTAGGGAAAGCGTGCAGGGGATACCTTTAAGTACTGAGGACAGAGTCTCCCACTCCAGGGATGGATCAGTGGGCCTGCAGCCAAGGAAGTGCTCACCAGAGCCAATGTGGTAGACAACTGGCCTGTGGCAACCCTAACTTCAATAGGTGCTCATTCCCAAAGGCATAGAGAGAAGTGACTTTCAAAACTAAAAGGCAGAATGATGCTGGGCCTCAGTTTCTCCATCTGTACAACGAGGGGCTGGACCTGATGACATCCTAGGTTCACAGCCCTCCTAGTCACTACCGATTCAGTCCCCTCATTCTGCAGAAGAGGGACCCAAGGGAGGTGTGCAAGAGTAGGGGAAGCTCCTCAGGAAGCCGCAGCCTGGAGTCACTCATCCCCTCTGTCTTCTGAATGAGAAGATCACTCCTCTCACTGTACTTCCCAGGCTGGTTTGTGGGGATCCAGGGAGAATCTGTAAACGGCCTGGGAATGAATCCTATTAAAGCACTTTATGATCATGAGCTCAGAGCCTGTCCCTGCTGTGGCTGCTGAGAACTGGCTGAACATCAGATCTGAGACCTGAGGCCCACCTCCTAGGAACTAGTCTTTACTTAAGACTAGTCAGTCTACTAACACTGATGAAGTGTCTGAATGCTAGGCCCTGAGGATACACAGGAAGTCCAAAGGAGTTCACCATCCCATGGGAGAGACAATGTAGATGGAATAGACTGGGGCCACCTCAGAGCAACAGGAGCCTATAGGACATTTATCATGACTGACAAGTGGCCACTGACTGACTGAGGAGTGAGCCCCTTGGCCTCTCTGGGGATGACACCAGTCTAAGAACCTGAGACTGCCCTCAAGGAGCCTGACACCCACCATTGCTGCCCCTGGAGTTGCCCTAAGGTGCTAGCAATGGCCACCTTACCTTTGGCCTTGTGATGACCTCTACATTTTCAACAACTCTTCTGAAGGAAGGGGGCATTTTGTTAAGGATCCGGTGCTGTAGGAACTCCTGGGCTTTGTGGAACATCAGGCCGCCACCCACTACCAAGATGGAGCTGTACATCTTTTTTTTGGTATCATCTGAGGCTGTGAAGACAGTAATATCCTCATTCCTTCAGGCCCGGTGGCACTGGGCTGGAAGTCATGAAGATCTAAACTCGAATCCAGCCTTAGACACTTCCTAACTCTGTGACCCTGGGCAAGTCTCCCACCCTTTCTCTGCCTCAGTTTCCTCATTTGTAAAACAGGTTCAGAGCAGCATCTTCCCTCCAGGCTTGTTAAGGGATCAAAGGGATCCTGTATATAAAGCCCTCTCAACATGAGCTATCATTATCACAGCCCAAAAGACGACGCACAGATACCTGGAGACCAAACCAAACAACTAAGGAGGGCTTCACACCCACTCAGATGTAACGAGTGGAGAAGGCATCTGATTCACTGTTGTCAACAGAGTTGATGGGCCAGAGTCAAGGCCTCATGAGTGAGGCCAGGTCTCCCCCATGAGGAGGCCACCCAGGGGGAATGCCCTTGAAGTGCCCTGTTTACCGCAGCAGTCGATGCTGTGCAGGATGGCCTTGTCCAGGCCCAGGGCTTTTCCTTCAAACTGGGAAACAGCAGTTTTCCTAGACATGAGGGCGGTGGGTGCTTCCTCAGACTCATTGCCCGCCATCAGGCAGTCACTTTGGGATGGCCCCAGCTCCACCTCCTGTGCATGGAGCCTTTCTGGCATGTCTGAAGACTGAGCCCGCAGGTCACCATCAAAGCCGCCAGGTTTGGCCATGGACTTGCGGTCGGCAGTTGCTTTGGCAGACTTAAAAGAGACCAGGAGAGACAGGTGAGCGTTGTCCATTGCCCTTCAGGCTACTGCCTTATACTCTCAGAGACACCAGAAGCTTCAAGGGCTGACCTTGACCTCAATTGTCCAAGTACCAAGTGTGGGCTGAGGAGCTTTCATGGGGAAGTATTTCCCAAGGGGACTCTGGGAGCCCAGGATAGGAGGTCTGTGGGGACAGGGCTCCTGATTTAGGTCCACCCCTGTGCCTCCACTGTGAGTTACTCCTAGAGAGATGCCTGGGGCACGAGGCCTAAGGTGACATCACCCAGCCTGGGGCGACAGGGCCTAGAGTCAGGAAGACCTGAGTTCCAATCTAGCCTCAGATGCTTCTGAGCTGGGAGACCCTGGGCAAGTCACTTAATCTGCCGCCCTCAGTTTCTTCTTCAGTAAAATGAGGCAAGGAACAGCAGCTGCTTCACGGGGCTGCTATGAGGATGCCATATATCCTCATAGCATAGACGAGATATCCTAAGGTGCTCAGCCCTGTACCTGGCACACAGGGAGTGCTAAGCCTATCCCTCCTTCCCTCCTTCCCTTCTTTCTTCCCATCCCAATGAGCAGAGGCCCTGAGTCCCATAGCTAGGAAGAGTCTCGAGCTGACTCTGGACCCTCTGGCAGTCTACCCCTTCTCCACCAGACAGGCCACCATGTCTCTGAGTCTTCCTTTCTCCACTGCCTTCAGCTGACCCTGCTTGGCATGAGCTGGCACTTCATCCCCACCCTGCCTGCCCTCCTGTGAATAGTGTCCAGCTTACTGAGGTCTTTGCCCAGTAACGTGCAGGTAAACAAGACTGCAGATGTGGTCTGTCCAAGGGAGGATGGGCACCTGAGACCTTAGTCATAGCCATAGCCAGAGCCACCATGCCACCACACTGCAGAGGCACACTCTTTTTTGCGGTCCCCTCAAACTTCAGACCATCTTCAGGTTAACTGTTGCTGGGCAGCCCCTTCCCCCATCCACGTCTAGCTAGATTTGCCAAGAACATCTACAAAGATGTGGAGATGCCATCTTTCTGCACTGGAGGTACCCCAAGCCCAGCAGACACAGCAATCACTGTGCACTCTGTTCCCTGGGGACTGACCTGTTCCTGCTTACTCTGTGTGGCTAACAGGTAATGCTCATCGTGAGGGTCCTCGGGATCGCCCTGCGATCTCTGAGGCAGCGTTGTCATTTTCTGGCCAACAATGCCAAAAGTTGCAGGATAAAACAGAGCCATCGGAGCCTGAGTGTGAAGGAGAGAAGGAAGAGCTGTGTGCTCCTGGGGCTGCCCCATGACACAGCACAACTGAACATGTTGTTATGAAACTGAGAAACAGAGCAATGTCTCAGAGTGTCCAGGCAAGGGATGCTCTAGCTATAGAGGGCTAAGGAGGGCAGCCTGAGCCAGGCCTGGAGGCTCTGTGGTCCCAGGCAAGTCGCTGAAACCCAGGTGTCTCAGTGTCCCCATCTATGAAATGGGGATAATCCTGGCACCTGCCTCTCAGGGCTTTTGAGAATCCAGTGAGATAAAATTTGCAAAACACTGAGCACAGAGTACACAGTAAGCGCTATATGTTTGCTGTAATTCTTATGATGAGGCCTTAGTGACCATCTGATCTAGAGGTTCTTAACCAGGCCTCCACTGACAGATCTCAGGGGATGGGCTGTGAACTTTTATTTCTTAATACTTTTCTGTGTTTCAACATGACGAGTTTCACTTGTAATCCTATGCATTTCATTTCATGTTTTTAAAAATATTTTTTGGCAAAAGGCTTCCTCAGACTACCACTGGGCTCAGTGACTCACTTTACAAATGAGGAAACTGAGGCCCAGAAAGCAAAAGTGCCTTAGGGCCAGAACCAAGATCCATGACTGCTTTTTCTCTCACTACACAAGTAGGGAAGGACTGAGTTCAATGGATAGTGAAGAACAGCCAGACAAAGCCTGGAACAGGCTTTAGGACAGCCCAGCCTCTGCTCTGTGCCTGTGCTCAGACTGAGCTCTGAGTCCCAGAGTCTGAGACCACTCCTTTGGTAACATTACCTGCAGCTTCTCATCCCCAAGCCGAAACTGGTAAAGCAAAGCTGGAGAGTCAGGATGTCGAATCTGAAACTCGTGGTCCTGGAGGCCAGAGATATCCTAAGTTTTCGAAAAAGTGGAGGGAGAATCATAACATTTGAAAAGCAGCATGGAAGGTTCCAAAATAAGGCAGGTTTCTGCCTTTCCCTCCCTCACCCCAATCATGTCATTCAGCTGAGAGTGCTTAGGCAGGGCCCACGAGAGGCCGAGGTTGAGTTTGGGAAGGTCCAAACCATCCGGAGGTACCTGATCTCCAGGGCTGTCTCGGGAACTCTTTGTCCTGATTCATCATGACTTTGCACCTACCTGGTCCAGATGACAAAAGGTTTCCTTGAGGTGCTGCAGGAGGAGGCAGTCCATCTTGTTTGTTAACTGGCAGTCTCTATAAGGGAACCCAGCACGCTGCATGAGCCAGTAAAAACACCGAGAGACGTCGGATCCCCCATAGGCGAGACAAAGCCTAAAAGCAAAAGTGAGAGAGACTGTGCAGAACACTCTCTGATAGCCCCACTGAGGACGAGAGAAAAGGGAGGTTATTGTGGAGAATACAAAAACAACTGATGTTGTTCCTTAACCAG
Source organism: Potorous gilbertii (assembly GCA_028658325.1). Lineage (NCBI taxonomy): Eukaryota > Metazoa > Chordata > Mammalia > Diprotodontia > Potoroidae > Potorous > Potorous gilbertii. The sequence continues at coordinate 10,275,937 of CM053772.1, forward strand.
CCCAACCCTGGGACTTATTGTCAGCAGCTTTCTGTAGTGGGAGGAGACAGGGTGAAATGGAATGGGGTAAATTATCTCTCATAGAAGAGGCAAGCAGGAGACTTCTTAGTGGAGGGAAAAAGAGGAGAGCTGAGAAAAAAAAAACATGAAGTTTACTCTCAGCACATTCGACTAAAGGAAGGAATAAAATGCA
>CM053772.1:10276629-10297115 GCA_028658325.1 Potorous gilbertii
TTGTTCTTGCTACTAGGAAATAAGAAATACAGGTAATGGGGAATAGAAAGTTATCTGGCCCTACAGGACAAAAGAGAAGATGGGGTAAGGGAAGGGAGAGATGAAAGAAGAGAGGGCAGATGGGTGATAGGGGAAATTAGAATGCTCGGTGTATTGGGGTGGGGGGAGGGGACAAATGGAGTGAAAATTTTGGAACCTAAATAAATAAAAAGAAAATTCACTTGCATTCCTTCGGTCAACACCCCTTGAAGGTGGTGAGGGGAAGATCAGCTCACCTTCTGTCTCAGGCCTAAGCAGGGGCAGCTTTGGCCCTCTTAGAGCTGACCTGGTGCCCCAGCCAATTGTGATCACTGAGTTCCCCCTCCTCATGGTGGCACTCAGGTGACCCTGCATTCTCAAATGCAGGTGGCCAGCAGAGAGCAGGTTCTGCCATGTTCTACCAAGTCAAAAGGCCTTTAGGGCCAGGACTCAGAATCAAATTAAGTTCCAGAGGTTCATCACTAAGCTCAGCATCTTACAAAGACCACCTCTAAGGCTCAATGCTGAACTGGTGGAAGGATGACCTGATCTGATGAAATCACAGAAACCAACCTTATGGGGAAAACACATGCCTACCTTCCTAGTCCCTTACCGAGTGTTGCGATGGGAAACTCCATCTTCCACACAGCACACACTGGTCTTCTGGTCCCCAACATCTACAATGCATGCGCTGCCTAGGCCACTCCCAAAAGTGGCACATACAGACTCCTGATGGACCACAATGCCTGCAAAGAATAGTCATTGCCAGACTTGGACTGCCAGGCCCTGAGTGTTCAGTGTTCAAGGTAGATCAGTGAATGAGGTTGACTATAACCCTCAAGAAAACCCCAGGCCTTTCCATCTACTGGGCAGCTGAGGCTCCCCTCTATATGCCATCTGACTCCGGGTATGAGGCCTTGAGAACAGGGGCTGCCTCCCTCTCCTCTTGAGTCCCAGGGTTTGGCCCACACTAAATTCTTCCTTAAATTCTTTTTTGTTTACTCACAAAAATTGCCCCATAAACTCAGGGCATAGCAGGCCCACAAAAAATGCTCACTCACTGACTGAAATGGTTTTTTTACCTGAGAAACCCATTTTCATGAGGGTCATATTCACCACTTCCTTCACATGCTGTTTGTTGTAAATGTCAGGAATTAACAAGATGCACCTGTAATACTAAAAAGAAGACAGTTCCCACTCTGTTCTCATCCAAAGAAAGAGCAGAAAGTCTCTCACCCAATTTGTCTCAGAATGGGGTTGGGGATGGTCCTTTGATGTTCCACGTTTACAAGTCAGGAATTTACATATCCTATTTCTCTGCTACCTACTGGCTTTTTGTATTCGATGGAAAATAATTGGCATGTCTTCCTTTGAATAATAAAAATTTGAATATGAAACTCACAAAGTAGGTGAAGAGGAAGTGTGCCTTCGGATTAAGGAAACAAAAAGGCCAGAGTTGGCAGCTCTGGGGAGGGCAGAGGGGAAGGGGGAGGTTGGCTCCACCTGTCCAGATGCCAGCTGCTTGGTACAAAGGTGAGGGCAAGCAGAATACTGAGGGACTCTCCACTTACCTTTAGGTCTTTCAGGGGGATTTCCAAATATTTTTGTATTACATGTGACCATATTGCTTCCAGATCTGCCAGGATAGCGGTAAGGGAGCCCCCAGGTCCAGGGTGAACATTTAACTGACCTCTGCGGATAGGCCAGTGAACATTGTAACAGTCCAATGGATTAACATACAAAGCCTGGGGAGAAAAAACAAAGTGTGTCTCAGGTTCTGCTGGTTTGCACCGAAGAAGCAAGGCCAGAGGCTTTTCCTAATATTTGCTGAGTGGTCCCATGTCCAGAGTACAACCTGGACCACTTCAACAGCCAGGCTGAATGTTCAGTGACCAAAAGCAGGATTGCAGATGTCAAGAGATAAACAATGCAGCAAACAGAAGAGGAAGGTCCTCTTCCTCCGTGCCACTCTCAAACCATCGTGCCCCTTGCCCCCATTCCCCACTTCTTACAACAAGGAGAATAGCACCCACCTCTTCTCCTACTAAATACTCAGGGTGATGAGATGTGTTTGTCCACTTATTTCCAGAGCAGTGATCTAGAATTGCTGGCCGCATCTGCTTGTTGTAGGATCGAGCCTGAGAGTTTCAGAAAATTCCTTCAATTTATACATGAAATTCAGACTATCCTTTTCTCTCCTCTCCCGTGTCCTAGGAAGAGCAGTGGTCCTGACCAAAGATCCTGGACAAGGGGTAGGACCCCAAGGGTCCAGAAAAAACAGTATTTTCTTTGTTCACAAATGTAATTTCCCCATCCCAGGACTTTCTCATCTAAGCAGTTACTCAGCACTGATCTCAGAATAATGCCTTACTCAGCTGAAAGGAGACCATGTCTTTATATGGTGCACATAACTGTTCCTAACAGCTTCTGTAAGGGCTACATCATATTCTTTCAAAGATTCCAGTAAGACCTTTGTCCAAGAACTTGAAGTTAGGCAATGGTAAAAGTGGCCTTTCCGATGGAATGTGTCTCAACCTGGTTATATTGTAACTCAGAAACAAAGGTGGGTCAAGAGAAGTTCAAAGGTGCCTTGCATCTCTTAAGTCCTAGGGTTTCAAAATTCTAGTGATGCCAGTTCAGAAACGTTACAGGTAGGTAGCAAGCACAAGTGTGATTTCTTTTGCCGTCCACAATAACACAGAATGAGTAAATGTGGCTACTTGTGCAATCCTGCCTGGAGAGGTTCACTGACTTCAGATTGCCCACTATCCAAAGAATCTTGGTAGCCAAAGACCATTTACTAAGAAGTGAGAAGCGACACTAGAAGCTAGTAAAGGAACACTGCTGGAGTCTGCTCAGGGCAGGCCCAGCACCAATCCTCACCCACCTCTGGGAAGGGAGATCCCACCAACCTAGACCCTTCCCTGTTCCCTGTGCCCAAACTGCTTGGCTGCTCCCAGGGTGCCCAAGAGTTGGTACTCAAGCCCTCCATCCTTTCTGAGGTGATGAAAACCTGACGGTCACAGCTCTGTGGGAACCTCCAGGCCTTACCATCCACCCCCTTCTCTGCCCTAGACTCCCACTACCTTCTCACTGTAGTTACTTACATGACCTCAGCCCACCTGCCCTGGCCTTCCTGTCAGGAGTTGCCTCCCCTGATTAGAGTGGGAGCCCTTTGGGAGCAGGTTCTGACTTCCTGTATCCCCCAGTGCACGTGGGAAACGCCAATTGATGCCTTTCTCATTTGTTCGTTCAATCACTTATTCATTCACATAAGGAGGTATCAGGCACTAGATGTAGGGAAACAAGTCACAGGAAGGAGCAAATGCCTCACCTGGTCTGGGGACACTGGGATCCTTCTTGCACCGTTTGACATCTTTTTGGACCAGATTGCCTGGTCCACCATTTTAAGGCCATTTTGTCTCTGTTCAGTACTTTCAGGCTTCTGGACAGAAATCAAGATGAATAAGAGTAAACAAAAAATAAAAAACCATTCTCTAAACACATAACTGCCCATAAACAGACCCAATAAAGAAGTAGGAAATAGGGCCAGAATATTCTGTGAGTTTTAACTTTTTAATCATCACAAAACAGGAATCATGTTGTGCTGTTTGTTTTTAAGGCCGGATCTCCTCCCTCTGCCCAGCCTGTGTGCACTCCTCCCCTATCTGGGAGAGGGGAAGGACTCATGCACCACATGTGGGCAAGCCCCAGGGTGGGCCCAACTGGCAGAGCCCACAGAGGCTTGGAAGCCCTGGGCCCACACCTTTCCATAGCAGGGTTAGAGGGGTGCAGCCCCAGCCTGGCCATACCCCTAGAATAGCTGGGCTATACCACAAATGGATGAATTCTGAGACTGAGTTTTGGAAAAGAAACAAAGTGATGTATGTTTATGCTGTGATCTGATCTCCAAGTCTCTTTTAGTAACGAATGACTCCTTAAAAAATAAGTTAAGAGACTGTAAGTATAACCTTGCTTTGTCTTTTGGTGAATAATTCTTTAAGCATCTTCTGCAAATGACAGAAATGGCCAATTACCACATGGCACAGCTGTGCTTCTGTTACAGATCAGCTGTCACTAAATCTAGCATGAACTCTTAATTGTTAAGAAGGTCAGTTATTTTGGTCTACAGTGCTTTTAATGACCCTGACCTTCTCCCTCAAATCATGGCCATCTTGTTTAACAACAATATTTGGAAAATGCAATGTGGCTATGGGTCCCAGACAATACACAGTATCTACAGAATTCAAATGGTGGAGTCTCCCAAGATGCAGCAGGAAGGCCAAGTGGGAGGCATGAGTGGCTGTAACCCACTACGAGAAACTATGTAAAAGCAGTAAAAACGGAAGATATCACAGAGAGAGAGAGATGACTAGAAAAGCAGAAGGGTCTGTCATGAAGCAAACACAAGGACTGATGAATAGCCAACCCTTGGGTAAATGTCTAGGAACTTTCCAGTCCCTGCATGGGGGGCGGCCCTTCTCTGAAGAATCTGCAGGACGACACAGACCAGAGACCCACAGGATGGGCTGAAAGCTGCAACACTGGAGGGAGAGGAGACCTATCGGAAGATCTTGGGCTCAGCATAAAATCACTTGTAACAAATAGTCCAGTCACAAAACCACAGGTGACCGACTGCAGAAGGGAAGGCCTAGGACTTGTACGAGCTGGTTCAGCAGTGAAAGGGCAAGACTGGCGGCGCAGCCTCACCTCCAACAAGGCAGGGCCACCCCCGGTACTGCCGGAGGCCTGATGGACTCAAGGAGCCTAAGGAGACCTGTGCTTGGACATAGCCTGGGGGGAATTGGTTTTTATTGACTAACCATATTTCTTACAAGAGCTCTGTTTTTCTTTTCTCTTTTTAAATGGGGGTTGGGGAGTGGGAGGAGAGAAAAATACTTAATTGAAAAAAAATCCACTAAATTAAATTTTACAAAGGAACCAGGCTGCAGACTTACGTTGAGCCCCTCCCTGAGCAGCCAGCTGTCCTTGTACACGGGCTGGCCTGGCTGCTTGTGCCTCCGTGCAATGACGTGGGGGACGCTGACAGGAAGGGTGTCTGTGGCTCGCCCCATTCTCAGCGTGGTGGAGCCAGGGTGGATCACGACGATGAAGTTGCTCTGTATCTGCTGCAATCCAGAACAGGGAGTGTGATCAGGGGAAACAAAGGTGCCTTTCCCATGCCTGAGCCCACTGGGGCAAGGTGACCAGGGCTACGCCTCACCCATCACAGACGTCTGTAGCCTGAGCTTCTGCGTCTGAACCTTTCTTTGCCCACCTGTCTGCATCACTGGGCTCACCCGGACTGAGCCGGTGCTGACATCCCGTAAAAGCCAAAGGAGGGCGGTGGGAGCACAAATGCCCTGGGGCCAATCAGCCCACCTACCGGCGATGCCCTTGGGGGAGTCAGCAAGACCTGGCCCCAGGCCTGGAGGGCCCCTTCCCCTCATTCACCTTCTCCCCATAGACCCTGCCTCCGCTGGCTCAGTACGTATTAATGTGCAGGTTCTCTCCCCCTTAGACTAGAAGCTCCTGAGGGCAGGGGCAGCCTTTCCTTGCACACAGTGGGCGCTTAATCAGCCCCTCCACAGTCTCAAGCAGAAAAGCCCCCAAAGCCTCAGGTTGGTGCCCCGGCCCCACCAGGGTCTCATCTCCCAGGCGCCGGGACCCACCCAGGGCCTGCCCTCGAGGAGCATCAGGAGAGCTCCCCAGGGGGCCTCGCCAGCACCACGGACAGCGCCAGGAGGCCGGACGAGTGAAGGGTGGAGCCAAGGAGCGGGGGACAAAGATCCGGAGATGGGGCGGGAGGGTCCCAGGAGTGCGGGAGGAAGCCGGCAGTCCAGATGCCCCGCCCCCCCCGGATAATTAGGCGTAATCAGCGTGTAAATGACTGGCTGGGCCCCACCCCATTTCTGCCCCAGTGTCCCCAGCACACAGTAGGGCGTCGGAACCACGGGCACCCCTCCCCTCCTGTGCTTGGTCCGGTCAGGCCACAAGCCCCTCCAGCGCAGACCAGCCCCGGGCCGTGCCTCAGTTTCCCCCTGGGCAGCACCAGGGGAGGGGCGCTCCGGGTCCGGGTCTGGTGCCGGGCTTGGTCCCGGGCCGCGGCCTCACCTCCTGCAGGGACTCGGGCACCAGCGCGGGCACGATGGGCCGCTTCACGCCGCGCTGCTCCTTCTCCTTCTCGCCGCCCTTTTCCTTTCCGTTCTCCGGGTCCCCCTTCTCCGCCTGGGTCATGGTGACCGCCGCTGCCCGGGCTCCCGCCGCTGCCTCAGTCAGTGTGGGAGCCGGGTGGCCGGCCGCGGGACGACCTCACGGCGCAGGCGCAGGCGCAGGGTCAGGCGCAGGCGCAAGGATCGGCGCAGCCGCAGACGCCCGTCGCGTTCCCGCGGCGACTCCCCTTACCAGGAGCCAAGATGGCCGCCGCCAGGGCGGCGTGGCGATAAGCGTTGTGGGACCGTGGAGGACTGCAGGCTGCGCCTCTGAGCTGCACCAAACACGCTGACCTGCGTAGATTTCGCGGAGTTTTCTCCCTTGGGAATTCCCCAGACCAGTGAGGTCTCAGGGGTAGCCGCCCATCCGTAGGGCCCCTCTGCTTTAACTTGTAAGGGGGGAGGGGTCGGGGGTCTCCTCCGTCGCCGGACACACAGTAGGCAAGCAGTGTCCTTGGCCCGGTCCCGCCCCGCCCCCAGCCCGGCCCCGCCCCCCTCGGCCCGGCCCCGCCCCCCTCGGCCAGGCACCGCCCCGCCCCCCTCGGCCCGGCCCCGCCCCGCCCCGCCCCCAGCCCGGCCACGCCCCGCCCCAGCCCGGCACCGCCCCCCACGGCCCGGCACCGCCCCTCTCCACCCAGCACCGCCCCGCTCCGCCCAGCACCGCCCTCCTCGGCCCGGCCCGGCCCCGCCCCCAGCCCGGCCCCGCCCCCCTCGGCCCGGCCCCGCCCCCCTCCACCTGGCACGCCCCCCTCGGCCCGGCACCTCCCCCCTCAGCCCGGCTCCGCCCCTTCTCTGCCCAGCTCCGCCCCCCTCGGCCCGGCACCGCCCCCCACGGCCCGGCTCCGCCCCTCTCCACCCAGCACCGCCCCGCTCCGCCTAGCACCGCCCCCCTCGGCCCGGCACCGCCCCCCTCTGCCTGGCACGCCCCTCTCAGCCCGGCCCCGCCCCCCAATGGCCCGACTCCGCCCCTTATCCGCCCAGCTCCGCCCCCCTCGGCCCGGCACCGCCCCCCTCCGCCTGGCACGCCCTTCTCAGCCCGGCACCGCCCCACCAGGCACCGCCCCCCTTGGCCCGGCACCGCCCCCCCAGCTTCGCCCAAGGCTCTGCTGCGCCCCACTCTGGTCGTCATCCCAGTGACTAGTGCCCTCTCCGCCCCAAATTCTCCCGGAGGTGGCCGATTATGCCCGCGTGTTTCTGTGCCCGCACCCCGGCCCAGCGCCCACAGGAGGCCTTAGGAACGTTTGTGGGAATAAGCTGGATCTTTGGACGTTCCTCAGCTACGAGCCCACAGCCTGGGCTGGGGCCAGACCCCACAGGTAAACATCCTACCAAGGACCAGCGTCACGTGCCTCCTCTGCGTGCAGGGCACCGGGAACACAGGCACCAATTCTCTTTGCAAGGACCCTCCCATTTTCGTGGGGAAAATTAAAGAATAAGTACCGAAATTTTAGAAAAAGGACTTGGACACCAGTGGCCATGGGCGGAGGGGGGATCAATGGAAAAGTCTTCCCCCAAAGAAGGTGGCAAGAGAGGGGAGGAGGGAGGGTCTTCCAGGCACTGGGCACTGACTGGCTTGGGTAGCAGAAGTGGTAAAATTGGGCAACCGATTGGAGTTCAACTAGTTCAACCTATTTTGGTGCCATGGATCGCTTCTCAGAAGGATTGTTTTTTAAAACCTAAAACACAGGATTATAAAGGAAACCACTTATAATTATAAAACTCTATCTTGAAAAACCAGAACAAGTTTATGGACCCCGAATTAGGAGGTGGTGGAGGAGGAGGAGGTCCTGAGCTAAGAGGCTGAAACTTGTGTGAGTGGTCTGAAAGGGATGAATGAGGCACAGGAACCCTAGAGGAATGGTTTGGAAGGGGAACAGGAGACCACTGACAGATGGACAGAGTCCCTTCCTCTGAAGATCACACTTCTTTTCAGAGGTGTTGCCCACAGCGGCAGTAAGAAAACTGATTTTTCTGGGCTGCAGGGTGACTTCAGGGGTGTGGGTGTGGGTGTGTTCTTTTTTCATTCCACTTAGCATATGTCTCTCTTTTTTTAGAAGTACTTCTCACTGCAGTCACCTGAACAAACACTTATCCAAGCAATAAAAAAAAAAACTTCAAATTTTTTTCTACTTGAATTTCCAAGTATATCAAAATTAGATTTCAATTTGTTGTTGAAAATTAAAAAAATATATATAAATGTAAAAGCTCTTCCACAAACAAAGCTTCATTATTCAAAATGTAATGGCTACCTTCAGCCTCCTGCCTTGTCAGGCTTCCGCTTGGATCTCTTAGGAATACAGGGTTTTCTCCCAAGGTACTAAATTGCCTCAGTATCTTGGGGATCCGTGCTTGACACACAAACACAGACTATTTCAGGTAACCACGAGGCTGTGTTCTTTATAAAAAGATGGAAAGCATCTCTGTAACAGGCTGAAGGTGCATAAAGATGCATCATCATGCTGATCTCATATGGAAGCACAATGATTTCTTTACAAATGAAAGCAAAGGAGATAATGGAATACTAATTAGGAAACTGAAAAGTGCCATGTAATTTATTTATAAACTAAATCAAACAATGGATCATATTTAAGGAAATGAAAAATGACCACCTATAGTACACTTAAGTCTTTCCTGAACTTTAAAAATAAACTTAATGTCTTTGATGGTTTTCCCCTCAAATTCTGGGGACTGATACATTATCAAACAAGGCTGAATAAAGTCAATGCTTTGCAAGCTGAAAATATTTACTATTAGAACTACATGAGGCTTTTCACAAATTATACAAAATAAGAGATAATGAACATGTGCATTTATACAACTGCAATCAGTTACACCGGATCCCGGCAGAAGGGAGTTCCCAGTACAACATCATTAATCTGTGGAGATACAGAGCAATCCTTTTTCAGACACAGGGGCCTCCACTGCTTCAAGGTCAAGACTTGATGCTCCTTTTCCTTTGTCCAAGGGAGGGTGTGTCTTCTTGCCTGCTTCTCAGAGCAGGCGTTTACCTGGGGGAGGAGAAAAACCCAGTTAGCAGGAGCACTGAGAACACTGCACCCCCAAGCAGCTATCTGAATGAGGCGGTAAGGCTAGTATACTAAATTAATAAAACCATTCGGCAATGTTATCAATTTAAACAAAAATCTAATGGAGCTTGATGAATGTTAGTCTGTCTTTCCAAGTGTGGTTCTCTATTAAAACATCCTTAACAGTCAAATTAGGAATTGTTTTAGAAACAAAAATGCTTTAGAAATAACAGATGAAACAGACATCCAATTACCTTCCTCAGCCGCCGGCCATTGGAGGAGGGCTGGGGCCTTTCATGTGATTTATCCGGCCCATTCTGCGTCGGGGATTTCCTGGAGGTCTGTTTAGAAGGAAAAAAAAAAAAAACCCAGTCCATGTGTCTATCTGTGTCCCTGGCAAGAAGTCCTGGGACCCCCTCAAGTCTCCAAGGGGGCCCTTTTCTTGCTTTCACATGTAAGATGCCAGCCTCAAAGCTTAGTGAAGAAAGTAACTCCCACCAGTGAACCCCTCTGCTGGGTAACAATCCCAAGTCAAAGAAGTAAGAGGGATTTAGGGTCAGAATATAATGTATTCCTGCAGAGAAACAGGATTTCAAGTTCATCTACAAGTTTGTTTACAGGTTATATGACAATAGGAGATGCGGTTATCCCCCAGGAGTTCAAGAATGCCTCCGCTGTCCAGCTCTATAAAGGTAAAGGGAATAGATTGTCCTGAGACAATCACAGGGAGGTTCTCTCTCTTAGTCACTGCTGGCAAAATTCTTGCTAGAGTTCTCTTTAATAGACTGATCCTTTACCTGGAAGATGGTCATATACCTGAGAGTCAGTGTGACTTCAGAAAGGACAGAGGAACAGTTGATATGGTGTTTGCTGCCCAACAACTCCAGAAGAAATGCCAGGAGCAGAACAGAAGTCTGTACACAATGTCTGTGGATCTGACCAAGGCCTTTGACACCGTTAATCATGAGGGCTTTGTGGAAAATTATATCAAAATTTGGTTGCTTGGAGAAATTCATCAACATTGTATGGCAATGTCATGGTGGCATGTTTGCCTGGGTTCTAGATAGTGGACAATGCTCTTGTGCCTTCCCAGTCACCAAGAGAGTGAAACAGGGCTGTGGGCTTGCTCTCACGCTTTTTAGCATGATACTTTCAGCCATGTTGTCAAATGCTTTCAACGAAGATGAACAAGGCATCAAGGTCAACAACTGTACTGACAGTAAGTTCTCTGATTTGAAAAGGCTACAAGCCAAGACCAAAGTGGAGGGAGTGTTGGTGCATGATTTTCTGTTTGCAGATGATTGTGCACTCAGTGCAGCTTCTCAAGCTGAGATGTAACAAAGTATGGATCAATTCTCTGCTGCCTCTGCTAATTTTGGCCTAATAATTAACACCAAGAAAACACAGGTGCTCCATCAGCCAACATCACACCATCTATACATGGAACCATCAGTTACAACAAATGGAGAAGTTTTGAATGGAGAAGTTTGAATGCTGGGGATAAGTTCACTTACCTTGGTAGTGTACTTCCCAGGGATGTACACACTGACAATGAGGTTGATCCACTCATTGCCAGAGCTAACTGTGTTTGGGAGGCTCCAAGGAAAGGTTTGGGAGAGAAGAGGTATTAGACTGACTACCAAATTGAAGGTTTTGTTGTTCGGGCGTGTCCGACTCTTCATGACCCCATGTTGTGCTGGCCTGATTATTGCATGCCTGTGAAACATGGAGAGTCTACCAGTGCCATGCCAGGAAACTGAATCGTTTCCATTTCAACTGTCTTAGGAAGATTCTGAGGATCACCTGGCAGGATAAGGAACCTGACACTGAAGTGTCTGCTCGAGCTGAACTGCCAAGTATTCAGACTATGCTTCAGAGAGCACAACTCCGATGGGCTGGCCACGTTGTTAGAATACAAAATGTACGCTTGCCAAAAAGACTATTTTATGGAGAACTTGCATAGTGCAGGCGATCACATGGTGGCCAGAAGAAACGATACAAGGACACTTTCAAGGTCTCTCTCAAGAACTTTGGATTTGACTGTGCAACAGGGGAGACACTGGCACAGAACCACTCAGCGTGGCATGCCCACATGAGAAAGGGTGCTGTGCTCTTTAAGCAAAGCAGAATTGAAACAGCACAAAGTAAAAGCAGGATGTGAAAATTTGGGATGTCCACCCCAAATGTTCATAGGGACCATCTGTGCCCAACCTGTGGCAGAGCATTCCGAGCTGGTATCGGTCTGATCGGCCACAGTCCAACACACAATGGTGATGTCGTGGTCCTCTTGGAAGACCAGGGACAATAACCAACCATGTTTATTTGCACTTTAACTGCTTAGCCACTAGGTGGCGCCATAGTGTGCATAGTACTGAGCCTGACGTCAGGAAATACCTGCGTGACCCTGAGCTAGTCACTTAATCCTGTTTGCCTCCGTTTCCTCATCTTTAAAATAAGCTGGAGAAGGCAACAGCACTTCAGTGTCTTTGCCAAGAAAACCCTAAATGGGGCCATGAAGAGTTGGACACGCCTGAACAACCAGATTTCAAATGTAACAGATTCAGAGCTTGGAGACCATCTTCACCTAGCCCCTGATCTTCCAAAGGAAGCTACTGAGGGAGAGGGCCAGGGCAATGAGTGCTTTGCAGAGCTGGGGTCTGAACGCAGGTGAGTACCTGTAAATCCATCAATCCCTCCCTCAACATAGCACACACTATGCTTTCGTTCAATCTCGATACTTTTTTCCAAAAGCAACGTACGTACCCTCTTCCATCATCATGCCGGGAATCGGACGAGCTAACGTAGCCTCTTCTTTTCACATCCTGTTGAAGCAGGCTTTTGAAACTGAAAAAGGAGAGGAAATAAAAAAGCTGCAAATTAACTTCTAAGGCAAGTACCCATCTAAATCATACTTTTTAATGGATTTTAAAATGAAGAAAAGTAGATGATGTTGAGACTTCTTAGGAATTAACTGGCTAGTCAAAAATTAACTTCCAGAGTGAAGTCAATCACACACACACACACACACACACACACACACACACACACACCTTCCCAAACCTTCAGATCAGAATTCAGTTATTCTTTGTTGCTACTGTACAAATCAAAATGCATTACTTATGCAAATCAAAATGAGCTCTTTGGAGGGAAACCTCAGTGAGTTACATGGTCATTGGGGGCCAAGTATTACCTCTTTTCCCCCTTTTCCTTCAAAAAAAAAATCTCCCCCAGGTCAAGGACATTTGCAGGCACCATAGAAATGCTGGCTCAATCTGCAGGTGCTGTATAGTGTAAAATAAGCCCAGATGGCCACAGCACCATTGAGTGTTAACAACGCCTGTCGGGAATCCCACCATCCATGGACTGAGCCATACTTGACACACATGGGTTTGTAGCTCAGCTTAAGAGATGGCCACAAATTACCAATCATTCATGGTAAAGCAGAAGTGAAATATAGTTAGATTAAAAAATTACTCAGAAAAGAAAAAGTGAGTTTTTGACAGATTCCCATTCCAAAAGCACCACTGCATGTTTCAGTTTTGGAGGCAGGGCTGCTTAGAGAACGGATCACGACGCTTCACACTCTACCTGACACGCGCTCTGAAGAAGGGTTACCACACTGACAGAACACCAGGCCCCAAATTTAACCTTTCAATGGAGACACAGTGGAGGACTTACGGAAGGATGGGGGTGAGAAGTTGGAGAAGGGAAGAGAAGGGATGCTATCTGGATGCTAGAGGAGGACACAGACTGAAACACAGAGGAGCTAAATTAATAGATGTCTGTAGTGATACTCACAACATAATCACAAAGTCAGCAATTCCCCAAAAGAGATCTGTTAGGAATGATAAACTCCATAGTGACCGATTCCGGCTGTCTAAAACTTGTCCTACAATCAATGACGGAGAAACAAACAAGGAAATGAGCAACATCCTCATTGAGAAATAGATCATTACCACATTAAAATGTCAAAATAAACATTTCATAAGTCACAAACCCCTAACAGATTCAGGTTTCCAAGTGTATTTTCTACCTAAAAAACCCCAAACACCAGAAGCCCTGACAAGCAAAGCCCCATGTCTTGGGAGGTGGTGGGGTGGGGTGGGTGACACTATGAAAAACGATCTAGGCCTTTGTTCTAGAACCTGACCTCCCTCAAGTCTTAACACCTTCCTCCCTCCCCTCCCCAGCCACCTAACATCTACACCTAGGGCAGCCAAGGGCCACGAGTGAGAAGGTACCTGCCTGACACAGGTCTTTCCTCCTGCCTGCTCAGACACACACCCCTGGAGGGCCACCCCCAGAACCTCCCTTAGAGCACAAACCCACCTCCAGAACAAAGCAAATATCAGGTACAATCTTACTTCTACTTTAATCCTTAAATGAGGGGTTTTCAACAGTGAGCTCCCAGATCGGTCTGGACAGCCTGGGCCTGGAATAGAGTAAAAGGCCTGCTCCTGATAAGAGCCTGCTAGCCGGCCTGCATGGAGGTGTGATGCCACCTCTATCTGAGCCTCAGACTCCAGGTCTGGATTCTTACAACCTCTTGGTTCTGCATGAATCTTCCCTTGAGACACAAGCCCCCAATGGCCCTCACACTTCCTCATTTTGCCTCGGGTTCTCCACTCCCAAAGGCTCCTCTGCCCAGACTCCGGGGCAGCAGCTGCTGAAAGCATCCTTGCCCTCTCAGCAAGTGTGACCACTGTGCCCTATGTTGTTGATCGATTATTGCCTGTGACAGGCTTAAGGACTTCCTCATTTCAAAACAAACAAACAAAAATACCTTTGTGCACTAGAAAGGAGAATTTTCAGGCTCAAAAAAAAAGCAATTTATAAAAGCTGTATCTGAACAAGTGAGCCTTGTTATGCTCTCCCTGGTATTGGGCTTGAGAGTCTGCTTGGCTTCCCCTATCCTAGATTGACTGACCTCATGGTCTTCTGCCTTCCTACCACTTCAAGGCCTCACTACCTCCTTGCCTCTCTACTGGTTCCAGACTGGGCTGGCACTTGGACATTTTCATCATGTGTGTACATGCCTTAGGTCACCTTACTTAGGTCATTCCCACTCTGCTACTAAGGCAAGTTAATAGGAATCAGTGGATCCTGCCAAGCACTGATGGACAAAGCCACAAAAGCTGTGCTAATCTGGCCCATGGTAATCATGCCACCCTGACTCTATAGGGAAGAAAAACAGGACCTGTGAATCAATGATTTCCAATCATTGCTTTTGAGAAGGCAAGAGCTGGGCCAGGTCTTTCAAAGGCAAACACAACAGACAAAAGAAACAGTAACATTTGAAGCCCTAGGAAATGCTTGTATTCAGAAAAGGTAGAAGACTCTACTATCCCTATGGAGTCTCATATCTTAAGTATTAGAGAGGAACAAAGAGAGACTTAAGGGGTCCAAAAAAAAAAACCCAAAGGAAAAAACAACTAGAATATGGGGAGAAGGAATAAGTTTACTATTTCTTAAAACAGTAAGATAGTTAATTGGGACACTGCAGGAAAAGAACTTTTCAAACATGGAGGGTGTGGGGGTGGATAGAGATAGTATGAATCTCACTCTTATCTGGTCTGGGTTGGGGAAGGTTCAAGTTGGTTATCCTGGTAGAAATTTAAAGTAAGCAGGGAACTAGGCTGGAACAGGGAGAGAAGCAGGGGATGGGAATGGGGGAGGGGAGACTCAAACCAAAACAGTCTAGCTACAGAAAGGCTGATGACAAAGAAAAACAACAGTCCAACCTAGTGGTTTGTGTTGAGCCTAGAAGAGGGGAGAGGGAACAGCTTGGGATCCATGGGGTTGTTCTAAGCAATATAAACTAGATACCTATGGCTAAGGTCGCTCTTTTTTTTCCCTTTCTTTTTTCTTCTGAAGAAATAGGGGAAAAAAGAGAAGAAGTATTATAACAGATTTGACAGTAGGGAAAAAAAAATCAACTTAACAGTCCTACCTGGGCTTGGGAATCTAAATGTATGATCCAGTCTAAACAACTGGTTGTTTTACAAGTACAAATAAAAAAACTCATAAAGATTTAATAAGGATGGGTTAGAGAATTTATTATTCCTCAGTAGATCCCCAAAAAAGCAGGTAGGGCTCAAATATTGGAGAAAGACATCAGTAAAACAGACATGGTCTAAGAGCCTAAGAGTTTATGCCCTGAAGACCAGCTGAAGAAAACTGGGGGAACTTAACCTGGAAGAGAAAAGATTGGGAAGGTTATGCTTTATCCTTCAGAAAATTAGGGGACAGACTGCTATGTGGGAATGGGGTGGGAGCGTGAGGCAGGTCAGTCTTGTTTTGCTTGGCCCCAGAGGTCAGAATAGATGCAAGGGAAGGGTGGGAGTCAAAGGGAAGCCATTAGATTGAATGTCAGGAGAATCATCCTCTCAAGAGGAGATGTGCTGAAGTGGAATGGGGGCCTCTGAGTGTGTGTGTGGGGCTCCCCTGTTCAGATCACTCCCCTCGATGAGTCCACTACGGGGGAATCTTCTCAGGGTGCTTGCTGGACTCAGTGGCAAATGAAGTATCTTTTCATTCTGAAATTCTGTGGGTCCTGCCTGCTGCTACTCAGTACAGGTAGGCAGGAGTGGAGGAGTCAGGGATTTGTACTGCAAGGCTGAGCAGACCGACAATGCCTGGCACAATTCATGGAGGCTGGTCTCTGAAGTTGAGAGCCAAACCTTTGGAATAACTGATGAGTCTGTGCCTCTGGCTTCTACTTGCTCCCTGGCCACTGCTCCTTCAATTCTAGGATCCATCTCTCAAAGGACAACAATAATTTCTTACCTTAACTGCTAAATCCAAAGGCCTCTCTCTCCTTTGTTACAGGAAGTCTTTAAAGCATACACTACTTAGTTCCTTCCACAGAGAAAACCTCAGGGTTTTAGCTTTATTCAGTCTCCTCCACAGATTTCCTTTCCTTTTTTTTCCTGCCCCATCAATCAACATTCCCTAAAACTCAGTAGACAGATCTCCACCTTAGGCTGATTTTATCGACTTCCAGAGCAAAATGTCGGCTTTAACTTGCAAATGAATGATGACCAAATCTATCACTTTCAGTCAGATGGCAGTCAGGCTCTGGTCCTATTTCTAACTAATGGACATCTGCATCAAACCTCAACACTTTCAGAACCAAATTCAGCACCTGTCCCTTCATGTTGGCTCCTCCTGACTTCCCTGTTTCTGTTAGAGATACAACAATCTTCTCCATCCCCCAACACTTGAAATCTTGGCCATTTTTATCTCTTTCCCCCTCTCTTACTCCCGTACCCCAAAGTTTCCTAAATTCCATCAATTCTATCTCTGGAATCTCTGCTATCTGATATTTCTTTCAAACTTATACCACCTTCATTCAGACCCCCCCAGAGTTGGTAGGAATAAAGCCAGAGTCCTGCTCCTATGTAACCACGAGCATTCTCAAGTATGCCAGGGGTTTTCATGAGAAGACCTCCAGTGAAGGAAAACCACTGTCTCATCTCCAAGCTGCTCTGAACAGTTTTTGCTTATGTTAAACTGCAGACAGCTTCTCAATTGCTTCCAAGTTCTGCCCTGACAAGCCTTTAAACACTCGAAGACAGTTATCATGGCTCCAAATTTTCTCTTCTTCACATTAAAACCTACTCAATTCCTCCCACTAACTCACCTAAGGCAGGATCTGAAAGACTTCTCTCATTCTTCATCAACCTAGCAGCAGGCCTGCACGTGCTTCCTGATAGGTGGAATCAGAACCCAACATGGTGTCGCCCAGCTGGGGTCACACCAGGGCAGAAAGCAGAGGGACTCTCCTCTGTTCTTTCTCTCCCCTCTCACACCTTCACGCGCACGTGTGTGTGTGTGCGTGTGTGCGTGTGTGTGTGTGTGTGTGTGTGTGGCTGGACTTCCTTTCTGGGGACTCCAATTCCACTGATGCTTGGAAATGTGACCTCAAACTTTTTCAGACAAAAGTTATCTCCAGCCACATTTCCTCCACCTGCTTTTTGAACCCAAATATAAGACTTAAGTGTTATGCCTAGTAAATTTCATCTTCTATCTGTCCCTAGCTGGGTGGAGATAAGACAGGCTACACCTTCCAGCTTCATGAACTCTGCAACGTCACCCTCCTTCACCCTGGACTTCAGCAATGCTGGATCTGTGAGCATGATATGGCATCTGGCTGGCCCCTATAGACCCCAAATGACTCTGAATTCCAGTCAATTACCTTTAATGTCATGACAGGCCACAGTCACGTATTGACAAAAGACAATTTTAGAGTACAGAAGGTCTAGTTATGGGTCGGTGTTTGGATGACTGGAAGATGTATGGGCCACACTCAACATATCTTATACATGATGTATAATATACCCATTACTTGTGATTGCAGGCTGTTTTGTCTCACTGACTGAGGGACAGGAAAGACAAGCCCAGATAGTCAAGGCCTGTCTCCTCCCATTCCTTTCCTGGGGCCAAAGCATACAATCAGGAGGTTTGGGGGCTGGTAGTGATCACTTAAGTCTTGTTTATTTTGCCTTCTCAGCACCTTGCTTTTGGATCCATTCACACATGTGTGCGCACACACGCATGCACGCACGCACACCCCCCCCCAACTTTAACTCACATCCTGGAATCTGCTCCCCTCATTTCTACCAAAAAACCAGCCCCTAACAGGTCTCACATCTTTCAATCACTCATTTCTCTATCTCATCCCTCACAAAGTTGCCAGAATAATCTTTCTAAGGCACATGCATCATTCCAAAGCCTTCTGTGATTCTGCTGCCTAAAATACAAACACCTCAGACCGGCAGTTAAATTGTTACCAACTTAATTTCATATTATTTCACTCTGCCAAAATGGCCTACCAGCTGGCCTCACCCTATCTTGCCAGTCTCATGGGCTTTGGAAAATACATTCTCCTTTGCTTGCTGGGTTCCCTCTCGATGGAAGCTCAGATCAAATCCACTTTCTCATGTGAATCTTTTTTTCTCCACCCCTCTGTCACTCTTGGCCTGGCATTCTAATTAATTCAGCCATACACTGGCACAGCCTCCACCCCACCCCACCCCCACCAAAGTTTTTGAAAGCAGTAACTGTTTTTGATTTTTCTATCCTTGGGCCAGGTGCTCCATAACACTGGAACTGAAGGCAAGAGGCTCCGTGCAAGCACCAGTTGGGACACTCTGGCAGGCAACTCTTTAAAACTCACTAAGCAAACCTCACGTTTCCTTGTCTGTAAAATGAGGATAAGGCCTTTAAAATTACACAAGGTTGTGGTCAAGAAAGGAGTTTATGAACCAGGATACAAATATATTAGAAGAGTACACTCCAAAAGACGAGAGAAAAGAGAGGATGCTGGCCAAGTCAGGGGACTTGGGGTCTGTTCCTGCTGGAAAATGTGGATAATACTGGAAACACTGGGGGCTGTTGGGAGCAAATAATCACTCTGCACTACAGAAATGGGAGCGGTCATCCCAGAACTAAGCCACGGAAAAGTGAGCCACTTTATTTCTAAGGTCCAGTGAAGGTTTTTCTCATTTCCATACAACAATCTCATGAGGGAGGTGGGGCAAGCATTTCATTCATGTTATGTGGTGGGACCTAGAAGCTCCGAGACTTTTAAGTGACTCTTACCCGGGATCAACCAGAGGCTAGTGGATTCAGATTCTGCCTCTGACTCGTAACAGACCTGTGGCCCTGAGAGCATCTCGTGAGACATCTGGCCAGGGAGTTGCTGGAGCGCAGGGATAGTTTCACTCTGACTCTGTTTCCCTAGCACAGTCTGGCATCACGTAGGTGCTTAATAAATGCTTGTTAAAAGACAAGCGGTGCTGTGATCTGAAATCTCTGAGGCTTAATATTCCTCAACAAGCACCAATGTTTCAGGGTGCAGGGATCGGGGACTGTCTAAGACACTGGGCAACCTTGTTACTGTTTCCTCTTAAAATGTATACAGTGTAACAGAGTGTAAACAACCGCGGCCACAACCACGGCCCTTCGCTATTCGCCCCCTCTCCCCTCCAGCTGGACATCTGGGTGCCGACGGGCTAGGGCGGCTCCGCCTCGCCTTCTCCGAGCCTCGGTTTCCCTCTGCTGCCCGAGCAGCCTCGAAGGCCCGTGACTCAGTTTCCCCCCGACCCAGGGTGGCTTCCGATGCCCTGATTTGCCCTCCTAGGCCAGGTGGACCCTTCCTCGCCCTCCCTCCCGGGCCCCGATCGCGCCCCTCACTCACCGTTCGAGATGTAGACCATGGCGCCGATCCTGCCCTCCGCCCTCCGCGCTCCGCTCTCCGCGCTCCGTGCGCCGCCGCCGCGGCCTCCGGTGGTCTCCTCCCGTCTTCCTGGACCGCGCCGGCGACCCGCCCCCCTGCCCACGGCGGCATGACGTCACAGGGCGGGGCGCCACGCTAGAGCGACCTGGGAGAAGCCCATTGGCTGAGCGTGTGGGGGCTCGGCCCGAAGCCGCGAGGACGGCACGACAATAGTGGGCGGGGCGCAAGGGGAGGGGGGGGGTGTTGGCACGTGACCGGAAGTCGCCTGTCCACGCCGCCCGAGACGTTGAGGAAGAGCTGCTCGTTCCCGACCGGAAGGGGGCTCCTCCTTCCGGGGGGTCGGGGCTTCCGAGGGCCGGGGGAGCCGGGGCATCCCGAGGCGGGGCGGCCCGGTCAGACCGCACAGCGGAAACCCGCGGCCCGGCCGGCGCTTTGGCGTCTGCGGTTTGTCCCTGCGCCCCCCCGGGCCGCGCCCCCTCCCCCGGAGCCCGGGGGCCCGAGGGCAGGGCCAAGCGCTTATTAGGCGCCGGCTGTATGCGGCCAGCCGAGATCCCGGGGCCGGTCCGGGAGGGGCCCGGGACCCCCGCCTGCCTGGCCCAGGCGTGTCCCGGGGGTGGGGCCGAGCCCCCTCGCGCTCCCCCAGGGCCAGCGTCTCCGCCGTTCTCGGCCCCACCTCTTGCCTTGCTCCTTCCCCTCCCCGGGACCCCCGGCTCCTCCCCCTGCCTCCTGCTGCGTCCGCCCCCTCTGGCCTGGCCACCCGTGGGGCCGCTCCCCGTTGCGGGGCGTCCGCCCCCTCTGGCCTGGCCACCCGTGGGGCCGCTCCCCGTTGCGGGGCGTCCGCCCCCTCTGGCCTGGCCACCCGTGGGGCCGCTCCCCGTTGCGGGGCGTCCGCCCCCTCTGGCCTGGCCACCCGTGGGGCCGCTCCCCGTTGGGGGGCGTCCGCCCCCTCTGGCCTGGCCACCCGTGGGGCCGCTCCCCGTTGCGGGGCGT
>CM053772.1:10297615-10360550 GCA_028658325.1 Potorous gilbertii
GGCCACCCGTGGGGCCGCTCCCCGTTGCGGGGCGTCCGCCCCCTCTGGCCTGGCCACCCGTGGGGCCGCTCCCCGTTGCGGGGCGTCCGCCCCCTCTGGCCTGGCCACCCGTGGGGCCGCTCCCCGTTGCGGGGCGTCCGCCCCCTCCCAGGGGCACTGCCTGGCACCGCGGGCTGTAGCCAGGCCTTCCGCTCCGTGTTCGGGGCCCTCCGCTCCGCCGCCGGCTTGTGTCCCGAGCAGGCCGCTGCCCTGGACTCGCTCCTCCCTTGGGTCCGCCCCCAAACCATGCTCCCAAAGTGCGGTCCCACCGTGCCCCGGCTCTCCTCCTCCCCCAGCCTTTGTGGCTTCCTCCGGGGCGTGCTGAGCCGAGCCCAGCTTCTGCAGGACGCCCTCCCGAGCCTTGGTGCGTCCCCTCTTAGATGATTCCCGTTTATCCCGTAAGCGTCTTGTCTGTAGGTCTCCTTGTTAGCCTGTGAGCTACTCGAGAGGAGGGGCTGGATTTGTCTGCTTTTTATCGTTTGGTCGTTTGCCTTCCTTGGTATGCCTAGGATTTAGCACGATGCCCATAAATTCTGGTTGGTTGATGTCAGTAAAACATGGCTCCACCATGGAGCCAAATCAGTGACTCCGTGTTACCTGTAGGATAAAAGACATGGACTTGGCCCACCCTCTTCCATCTGGCTCCCATGCACCTTTCCAGTCATTTTTCCTGTTCTCTTCATGCACTCTGCAAACTGTCCGCTCCAGTGGGAAGGAGCCTGTTAGCTGCTCTGCTGTCCCCTTCATTGTGCTGCACTCCATCCTTTGCACACATGGTCTACCACCCATGTTGTGGGATCCCAAACCTTTTTCAAAGCGGGGCTCTAGAGCCACCTCCTCTATGAGGCCTTCCGCATCTCATCAGTTAGTAGCGCTGTCCCTTGGGAGGTGACGGTGTTTACTTGCCTGTGTACACATTGTGCCTCTCAGCTCGGACTAGTTCCTTTATTTGGCCTGGCACTTAGTAGGAGTGGAATAAATGCTTGTGGAATTGAAGAGGATATGACTGACCCCTTAGGAAATGAACTATTAATTAATCTTGCCTAAGGAATAAGAAATATTTAAAATGTCATCTGGCCCAGATGCTGCCCTATAAATGTCCCTTGGGAACCTATGGTTACCTTTTTACTTTAAAATCACATCCCTGTATTTGTATTTGAGGATCTTTCTTTGGAGGCCCTCTGAAGCCTTTTAGAATGCATCTAATTCTACATTTGGGGGCATTGGGTTCCTCTTCATATGCCCCAGCATTGAGCTCTCACTGAATGTCTATATGACAAGTGCAGCAGTGAAAGGGGAATACAAACCCAGAGCATACTAGATGAAGATTTCATTATTGAGTTACAGAGAGGATGAAATGCAGGCAGCCATAGCTTGCCTGGATTCAGAGGGTATAAAAGCGTCTAGCAGTCCTTGAGTACTTCCAGATTAATCACACTCATGGGCCTGTGGGATTTCTTCTGCTCCTTCTGCCCACTGACACCAGTGTCTGTGTCTGTTGGGAAAAACCTTACTTGTGACATGCTTTACACTCACATTTAACTGCTTGAAGTTTAGGAGTTCAATCAAATTCACCCGGCAGCCTCAGCCTGAACTTGTAGATAGTCTTTTTTGAGTATTTACTGACTGGAACACAAGAATCTACCTTTATTGACAGTTTCTTTCCCCTGTACATATGATTAGCTTTAGCCCTTGGCAATCCTTGCCTGTTATTGGAATGGGAGAAATTGACCTATGTTGGGCTAATTCTCCTTCCTAAAGATCATAGAGCTTGGAGGAGGCAGTTATCCCAGGGTGGAGCATCTGCTCAGCTCAGCTCACTAATAAATGTGAGAGAAGATGCATTTATCTTAGAGAGGGAAGAAGAAACAAAACCTGTAGAATTCGGACATCCTGTTTTTGTGTGTTGTGCTGTTGTTAAAGGAAACTGAATTCAGTATGGCAAGCAATAAATGTAGCGAACCCTCTCTAGTACAGAAGTTTCTTATGAAAGAAAAGATGTCTTCCCAGATGAGGTTTATGCCGGTAGTTACAGTGTTTTATCATAAGTAGGGATAATAGGGCTACTGACTAGATCCATTACCTGACCTCACTTCTACAGGTGGCAACCAGACATCCATCTCTCCTCAAACCACACAAGTCAAATGAAAAAGGCGCATCGTTTAGAAACTGTTTCTTAACTGTTCATTTGTCGTACATGTTGTAGAGGGCAGATTCAGTTACTGAGCTACAACCTGATGCTTTGAGGGGTTTGTTAAGTCAGAAGGAAAGAACAAAACATGCTACACTTTTCTTTTGGGGGTGGGGAATGATGCCATTGAACCACGTCCTTCACTGGAGACGTTTAAAAATACTGACCTAGAAGTTTCCTACTAGAAATATATTCACATGGATTCAGAAAAAGTCGGGGATTTCCGGATCCAGTTTGGCCAGATTGCCCCCGTGATTTCACTGCTGTTGAGAGGCTGTTTTGTTGAAATGCACGGTTATTATCTGGTTGTAAAACGAAAGATAACACTTTGTTTTTATTGCAGTTTATTCTCATTATTTCAGAAGGATTTCATTTTTCCAAAAGAGTGTACGCCTTCGAGTGTATTTGTTTGGTCAGACAGCCCAGGGCTGTGGGCTTCTCCACAATGGAAGTCCACAAGACGAGGGCCAAGGACAATTTAGTGACGTCCTGGTCTGCCCACACATGACCGGTCAGGCTACTATTTCCTTTAAAGAATAACATTGATGGTAGGTGATTCATGACTGTAGGATAGAAATGCAAAGCAGCCTATTAACCAGGTCATTATTAACTTTTAAAGTAGGCTATGGGTCCCTGCAGGATTTCATTGCTCTTAGGTTAGAAATAATACTGAAAGGTGTGCCCAGGTACCCTCACACCACCCCTTGGCTCAGATTTGGGTTCCAGAGCAGTTTAGTGCTATGGTCTGGTTTGTGATATACTCAGATACCACCAAAAAACCCTGCACAACTGTCTCTGCAAGTAGTTCAGCCCTCTCCATTCCTCCCCCAAAAGTCCCCTCAGTCCTGACCACTTTGTCACAGGATTTGATGAGTAGTTCAGATACTGTAGCAAATTGAGATAGGAGGAGGCTGCAACAGGATTGTAGCCAGGATGAAACTGGTTCTTTTCTAACCCTACCCCCAAGCTGGTTTGAGGAACACCAAAGGAAATAAGACACAGGTGGGGAGTGGGGGGAATATTCCAAGCATTGTTGTGTCCCTACGCTTGGTTCACTCTCACCAACTGTTCCTGCTCTGTCCTGAGCTCTAGCTGCCTTGTTTGCTTTGGCTGATCCCATTCCCAGGCTGCTTATCACCCGGAATTTGCTCCTTGCCAGACAGGGCTCTGCCCAGCCTAGCTCTGCTGCATGGTTGAGCCAGCATGAAAGCCCAGAGAGCTCCTCCTTCTTTTTCTGTCTCGTTGTGCTGCTTCTGGGAAGAAACCCCTGACAGCCAAAAGCCCTGTAAACTGGAAAAGATGGGCCCATGTTCACGCCAGTTCAAGTCTCTGTGTTCTTTGATCCTGTGATGCTTCTGCAGCAGCCTTTGTATGATCCCTGGCAAACAGGGTGGGTGGCACCTGCCTTAATAAAGATTACCTTCCTTTTTAATAAGCATGTAATCAGCTGTGAGGACATGAACATATAGTTATTCATACCTTTCTAGCGAATGAACACTGGTCAAGACTTTCATTTCCACCTATATTTTATACAGAGTTCCTGCACTCTGACAAATCCTAATGAAGAACATGGCACTAGTATTACAAAGAGAAAACCCAAACATTGCTTATGTTTGACTTTTGTGGCATTTACTAGTTTTCTAATTACATTGGGAATGAGGAGACCTGGGGATCTCCTGCCACATTGACATTGAACAGCGAGTGAGTCCTCTTAGAGTGATCATGCAGCCAGTCCAGAATCTGTCTAAGCTAATTTTCTGGTACATGGCTCTCCATTTTTGCTGTAAGAATAGTATGGGTTTTTTTCAGCATCCCCTTTACCTTCCTATTGTTAGTCTAGTAGGACTCATATTTGATGAAGCCTGTGCTGGCTCATCATAAGCAACAGTGCCCTTTCTGGATATTCATTTACCATCTCTTAATATCCATTTTAAAACTTTATCAGGAGTCAGAGTCAAATTCACTCTGTCTCTTGAAAATTAGGACAGCACTTGACCTTTTCCAATACTATCTACCTTTCTCTATTTTGGTAGCTGTTAGGGATAGTTACATCAGCCAGTTCTTTCACTGTCTGAGGGTGAAGTTGATCTGGGCCTTAAAAGGCAGCTAAGTGATCCCTTACCATTATTATCTGGGCATCCACACCTGGTGAGCCTTGACTATGATGGTCCCTGAGGGCTCACCTGGTCATGTCTCACCTCTGACTTGTACTCATGTGTGAAGGTCACTTGCCCTCTCTTTGCTCTGGCTGGGTAACTCTAAGATTCTACTGTTTTTTGTTTTTTTTTTAATTTTAAAATTTCAGGACTTAGCAAATACTAAATAAGATGAGCATTTCTATACAGATAGGAGGACAAAAAAGGATTATACATCGAACTGAATATTATGTGGAGTTTGCTCTTTTTTTAAAGATAGAATAAATTCAACATGTACCTTTTGTAGTTACAAACATGTCCTGCTTGTCCTTTTGTTTTCTTCTGTGAATTTTTAATAAATGCTTCAATGAGGCTTTTTTCTTTTTTTAATCCTATCTCTAACCCCCTCTCTTCTCACCTTGTCCCCTCTCCATTAAAAAAAAAAAAAAGGAATAAACACTGCAATCTTGCAACAGATGTACGTGGTCAAACAAAAGAAATGACTACATTTGCAGTGTCCAAATAGAGGACCCTCTCTGCATCTCCTTTCTTTGACAATGCAGGTAGTATGGGTCTTTATTGGTACTTTAAAACTGTGGCTAATCATTTCATTGACCAACATTCTTAATTCTTTTAAGTCAGCAAAATGTTTATTAAACACTATGTGCCAGGCACTGTGCTAAGTGCATTAGAAAGGCCAAGATAGATTCTTCCCTCAGAGAGCCCCTATTCCTTTTTGGGAAGACAAAGGTGGGGACAACTATGAACAAATAAGATATAGGCAATAAATTGGAAGTGATCACAGAGGGAAGACACTAGCATTAGGGGTGCTGACTGGGTAACAAGGGACACCACGTAAGTCAAGTGTAGGACGGGAGACACTGGAGCAGGAGCCTTTCTAGCAGGAGTTCTAGCAGTTCCTGGATCACTTTTGATCCAGGAAGACCAGGTCAGAGACATAATAAGGGGTTAAATAAGCTTATTTTATTCTATCCAATGAGGTTGTTGATAATGAGAGCAGCCACTGGGGCTAGAGACCGATACATTAACAAATCCCCCCAAGCCTCGGTGGGGGCTGATCAGAGCACACACAGCATTCTAGCTTGTGCATTCCCCCAGTCCTCAGTGGGGACTTTGTGAGGCAAACACACATGCACACTCACCTTGTGCAGTCCTATTCCCCACTTACTGACCAGTGTCTACTTGATTTATAGGGTAACAGACAAAGGGGGCAATTTGTCAGCCATAGCTTCACAAGTTTACGTTATCTCATCATTCTATCTCACTTCAAAGTTGCAGTGGATATTTACAACTTTAAGCCCAAATGTTTATATTATTTATCATTATATAATTCAAAAGCACGGTGGTTTACAAGCCATGAGCCTGGGAACAAGAGGATGGTTGTGGTCATGGATCCTGGAAACTTAAGAAGAATCCACCTTACATACAGTAAGGTTTCTTGTGGAAAATTTTAGTTGAGATCTGGAAGCCAAGGAAACAGGATGCAAAGATTAACAAGGAGGGAATTCCAAACATGGGTACTTGGGGGGTGGGGGTCCCATTAAGAAGTTGCAGGTAGAAGGCTAGTGTCAGTGGACTCAAGACTGTGGAGGAAGGTAATATTGAGGCCAGATTTAGGAAATTAAGGTTTGGGTGTGAAAGAATTCACTTGGATGCTTTTCTTTTAACCAATGGGAACTTTATTATGTGGAAGTTTCATGGGCCTGATTAGTGAGAAGCTAATGAAAGGCCCTGGTATTTGGAAGGACCAGGCTTATAGACAGAAAGCCTGAAGATGTTCAGGATGGTGTAGTTTTAAGGTTTTATGGTAGTTGAAGATTAAGGATAAGGAAGAATTTATGGTACAGGATGAGGGAGATAGCTTACAAGATAAGGAATTTATGACACCAGTTGAAAGGAAAAGGACTTTAGGATGCCCCAGGAGGATCTTCACAGAGTACTGGAAAAGCAACCTTAGGGGGCCCTTGGTATCCACATCATTTAGGTGTGAGAAAACAGAAAGGTAGAAAGTTTTGTTTTTCTTCACAATATTGTTACTAAATAATAAAAAAAATTAAAATTAATGCTTGGAGTTGTCTCCCCTAACTCTCTTGACAGGTTTAAGTCTGGGTTAGCCCATCTACCGAGGTTGTCTACTAGAGTGTGGCTGCTATGCATGCAGCTTCTTGGAGCCAAGGGTGAGAATTGGGTGACATCAAAGGTGAGAAGGAACCCAGGCACCCAAGGCACTAGTCTTTACCTGAGCACCCCATACACCTTGTACACTGGTAGTGATATACCTTAGGTTAAAGGCTTGTTTATGTAGTTTGGTGAATTGGGAGGCAGAATTCCAAGTTGCTTTCCAGAATGGTTGGGCCAGTACCACCAACACTGCATCGATGGGCTCTTTTCCCACAGGAATGGTTGTTTTCATTTTTGTCTGAGACTGTGGGTTGCAAAGAGGTTGCTGACTTCCCCTATAGCAGGGATTTCTTCATGTTGCCTGTCTCAATGATCTGAGAGAAAAGATTTATTTCTATCTTTTCTATCCTTCCATCGTGCTCTATTCTGGCAAGCTTGGGGTATAGGGCCGGGGGTGGGGGGGAGATCCCTTTGTCTAGATTGCCTGAGGCTGGGAGTGGTCTGGGAGTAAGAGTGACTTAATCGAAGTCAGATCCTCCAGCCCTTCATTAGAATAAGTTCATCTCTCTTTATAATATTCATTCTCTCATTATGGTGTTAACCAGAGTTTATTGCCACCTGTCAGAAACACCCTTCTTCCAAAGGCATATAGGTTGAGAGGCTTCCATGGTTTGTCTTTTGGTTTACAAGAACCAAGTGATCATCCTTTTATTAATTATTCACTAATCAATGAATAAAATTATTAGTTCCCCAGAAACCAAGTCTCTCAAACTTTTTGTACATCACAACTCCTTTCCATGCAAAGACCATTCTCTCTGTCAGAGAAAGGAGAAGAATGGAGCCACTCTCCAGCAGAGGCCTGGGTGGTCTTTGTCCTTGTTTGACCTCACGATACTGGAGGTTTCACCAGTATACCAGATCAGGGCACTGACTTTATCAATCCAGATGGACCTCTCTCTCCAGCAAACTGTCCTCTTGTACATTCTACTGAGGGACACAATAGATCTCTAGATAACTAAGTACAGCATACATACAAAATCAATACAAAGGGATTTTGAGGTGGGGGCAAACTGTGGAGGGAGAGAATCAGTCTGGAAGAAGAGGTTCAAATGGACAAGAACTTTATTGTTCTTGGTATCCCTAGCAGCTTAATCAATGCTTGTTGATTTGACAGAGGCCAAGCTTTGAGGAAATCTGGGTTTCCAAAAGGTTGAGAAGAGATCAGATATCTCAGTAGAGATGTCCAGTATGAATTAGGAGATGTGGAGCCAGAGCTCAGGAGAGAGGTGGCTATGTGGATTTGGAAGTCATTTACACACAGATGACAGGTGAATCCTGGGAACTCATAGCTGAAGGCAGGGAGGCATTGAGGCCATTCTGCCCTTTTAGCTGAGGCTGGCAGGTGGCCCCGAAGGCATCAAACCCTAAGCCTGCCATCAGGATTCTGTGCCACATGAGACCTGAGACAATTGAGCAGCCAACCCATCAGTGAACGCCTTCTGCAGTCTCCTCCATGAAGTTCTGGGACCTGCAGAGCAATGACAAGTGGAGACCCCACGTTCAACAGCTTCCAGCAGCCAGTATACTGTGACCAGAAGGCCACACCAGCCCGGGGAGCCCCATGGAGGGCAGGGGGGGGTGACATCCTGAGAGTCTAGGAGAGGCCTCGCAGTGGTTCTGCACACGTGCCTTTCATGTCTGATGCCTCTTCCTGCTCACTTTTGCCACTGATGGTGTGTATGTTTGTGCAGTGTGCCCCACATTTATGTGTGTAGGGGGGGTTGCTGTATTTTTCTTATGCTAGTTAATATGTCATTATCATTGTTAAAATGCTGTTTTATTAATACCTTCCTTTGAAGTCACTGTACCCTCTGAATGACAAGAGAAGTTAGTTATGGAGGCTCTTCACAGAGGTTTGGAGTGAATGCACCTTGTCTAAGTACCTGGGATAGGTAACTCTGGGAACCTCATGGATATGAGGGGGGGTTTTCCAGGTGATGTAAATAAAATATGAATGTATTACCCTCAAGTGAATTCCATATGGATGAAAGCCTTGGATTTTGATATTATTTTAGAAAAAAGATTATTTATATCACTTAACTGTGATGAACAGCAAAGTCAAAAATACATTTATAACTTTTTTATAGGGGAAAATATTTCCTTATTATTTATGAATATTGTTTGAACTTAGCTTTATGTGACTAGAAAATTTGTGTGTGTTCGTCCTTCATGGCCAAAGAAGACCACGCCATCAGAGATAATGACATGACTTGCACTTGACTTTGTTTTGAGGGAGGGAGGACTGTGCAGGTCACCAGCCTCACTTCTCCTCCAGAGCCATCTGGGTTCAGTGACCAGATATTCCTCCGGATGACTGGAGATGACCCAGGATGAGGCAGTTGGGGTTAAGTGACTTGCCCAAGTCACAGTTAGTGAGTGTCAAGTGTCTGAGGTGAGAGTTGAGCTCAGATCCTCCTGATTCCTGCACTGGTGCTCTATCCACTGCACCACCTAGCTACTCCAAGAAAATTGTCTAACCCAAAGCTTAAGGTAGAGATCAGGCTGACCTTAGAGATGCCCTGCCCAGTGACTGGAGGAAATATTTAGAACCTATAGAGGTCTTGTTTTGAGTCCACCCGAAGACAGTGTTTTGGGTTCCCCAAATTATTTTGAATGTTCATTATTCTCTGCTGATATCCCTTACCTGGGAACTGCCTTTTTCTGGAAACTGTATGTATAGTTCATGTGTTAGTACTTTTGTGTATATACGTACACACACATATACACATATGTACATACACATACCTTTTCCTGACTCTCCTTTGTCACAGTGGCCTAATACAATTCTTTCTAAAACTTTTTTAGGTTTGGGGGTTTGTTCTCAATTGACAGCTTAAAACAAACTTCTAAATGCAGTATGTCTGTGACACCTCATTCATTACTCCCTGTGTGTATTTTCTGTTTTTTCATACATTTTTGTGCTTGTGAATATATTTTTCCTTTCATGTAGTAATACTGGTCAGTGTGGATATGGTTCTTCTGACTTTACATTAGTTACTTCCAATATCTTTACAAATTGATTATTAACAAGTCATCAGACAATGCTAACATTTGTCAAAATGTTAAAAAGTTTTGCTTCAATAAAAAGCTTTTTATTGTATTAGAATTTGATTTTATGATTTTATGAATTTTATTTTAAATTTATTTTAGTATTTTATGACTATTTTCTATTTTTTTTGAGATCTTTTACCTCATTTTAAAGAAATACTAGATGTTAGACTTGTCATTAAACATGATTGATGTTTAAAATGTCTTATCTGTTATTATCTAGACTTACTAGACTTATTATCTAGTATGGCAGGCTCTCAACGCATTATCAACGTTTTTTGGAAGAGTAACAGGGCATACACGAGGGATAATTAAAGAACAGACCAATTTGAGTTTAGTATGGCACATGAGGAAAGACAGAATGTGAAATAAAGCTGGACAAGCTAGCTGGGTACAGGTGAAGGGCCATGAATTTTAGTCAGAATCGTTTGTATTCTACTAAGCAGATAACATCTTGCCACTGAAGATTCTGGAGCCTAGGAAGTAACATGGGCACAGAGAACTAATGTTGGTGATTTCTGGAACACTGAACCTTTTGGATTCTTTATGGTTTCTTATGCCTAAGGAAAATGTTGGAGGTTGGGAAAAGTAGGTACAAGAAGATTGTGTGTAGTCATGTCCTTCCTTCCCTTCTGTGGAGTATAATAAGCCCCTTGAGGGTAGGGAACTATGCCTTATTCATGCCCCTCAGTATCTGCTAGGATCCTATACACAGTAACAACTTAATAAACATTTGTTGCATGAAAGTTGTCTAGGATGTATGACAATTTCCTGTGACCCATATGCTAGACTATAAAACTGAAAAGTAACTTCTAAAAAGTCCTGTTCAAAGTTCTTTTTTCTCCTCTTCATTAAACAGGCAATCTCTTATGCATAGATTGGAAGGAAAATATATTTGAAAATGTATGTGCTTTCTAACTCAAATATCTGCACCCTTTTCAGTGTCGAGGCAGCTGGGGCTTGGGAGGTGAGGATGGAGGTGAGCATTTCCAGGTGATAGATTTAGGAGGAACCCTGGTGGTTATCCCACCAAGCTCTGGAAAAGTCTCCACAAATTCATTTTGTTAAATGTTCAAATGCCTTATACTTACTGTTACTTTGAGGCTACTCTGTTTATACTTCATACATGCTTGCTTATGTACATATTGTCTGACCCCTTGGAATGTGAACTCCCTGAGGGCAGGGACTCATTTTTTTCCTTGTTTCTACAATTCTTTGCTCAGTGCCTGGTTCATAGTAACTTCTTAATAAATGTTGATTGATTACAATTAGAGTTCATTCTTCTGTTTAATTTCAATTTTTCACCTGCAACTTAAACCCATATTTTCTAGTTTTGGCAAAGATGAACAACACGCTGTTATTCTCTGAATTAATCTTTCATTTCCTCAAAGATGATATGTAGTCATTGCGTTTCATTCCCTTCTCGCCTTCCCTTTTTCCTTCTCTCTCAATCATTCCATTTTTAAAAGCTGCCTTATTTTCCATGTTTGTAATTAATGAGAAGTATGGCACAGAGGAGAGAAAACTGCTTTCTGACACTCACTGATAGGGAATTCTCTTAGTTTTGAAATGACAAATCTGGTTCTCCCCCGCTGCACACACACACACACACACACACACACACACACACACACACACACGCAAGCACAAACACGTGTGCGCGCTCACCATCACTCCACAGTACCCCCAGTGCTTTGTTCTGACCCAAATTAATTTTAAATGTGGTTCTCTAGCATGACATAATAATGAAAAAGGAAGCCAAACCAATCTGAGCAAACCAAGCTAGACTAGTAGCGGAGCTGTTCACTGTTGAATGAATGGGTATAAGAAGAGCACCTCCTCCTGCTTGATGTGAGGGTCAAAGGAGATCTCTGTAAAGCACTTAGCCCCCATGCCTGGCCCATAGTAAGTATGTAATCTGTGTAGTAAGTACTCTACGTAAATTGTATTTATTAATTATTATTACACACTCAAGGGCCCTTTCCTAAAGGATTTGTGCCCATTTCTGCATACACAAAGTAAAAAAGTCATAAAACATTCCCAGTGCTGTACTCCTTAGAGGCCTTGCTTGATTGAACAGTTTGGAATTTCATCTGTATTCTCTGAATCATCTCATGATACGAACTGCCTTATAATTGCATGAGTGAACATGCATGATTTAATTTCAGTGGGCTATCTCCCAATGAATGTGCACTTTTGAGCTGAGATTTTTCAGCTTCATTATGGTGAGGAGAACCTCATTCTAATTGTTTCTAAGCTTTTTGTTTTGTTTGGGATCCTGTTTGCTGGAATGGCTGTTGCTATAGAAGTAGCTGCAAGGGAAAACTTAGCCAGGGTTTTTAACCCTAAACCTGACTGACTAACTAAAAGAGAATAAATATCCCACATCTGAAACCATCATTGTTACACCAGAAAAACCTGAAAGAGTCAAAGTTTGAATGTCAGCTGTCCTCAATCCTGGAGGGATTAGCAGGGTTAAGGAGGAGCCCAACATAATGGAGACCAATGGGTGACTTGGCATTAGAAAACAGCAGTTTTAACTAAGACATCGAGACAACTTCCCTCCCTCTGCCCCAAGAATTTTGTGCCTAAAGCAAGAAGAAGATGTACACAAGAGGCAGAGCTCAGAGGGGTGGAGTGGTGGGAAGGAAGCATTCTCCAATGATGGAGCTGTTGGTGCCACCTACCGCTGTGGCACCCTGAGGAAAAGTCTGCTCTTTCCTCCTCAATTATGCAGTGATATCTCTGCCCCCATGCTTACCCCAAATCAGGGGTTCTTAACTTGAGATCTGTGTACTTTTTTAAAAAACCTGTTTGGATAATTATATTTTTATATAATTGATTTCCTTTGTAGTCCTAAGTATTTTATTTCTTTGTGTTTAAGCACACTGTCCTAAGAAGAGATCCATAGACATTACCAGACTTCCAAAGGGTTCCCTGGTCTAAAAATGTCTTAAAGTCTTGCCACAAAAGTGCCAACCTCTGTCTTAGATTAATTCCAAACAATTTAAGATCCTGTCAACTAGTCACATTAATCCCTGAGGGCTTCCCTTGGCAGAACCATCAACAACCATAGGAAAGAATACTACAGATGACTAATAAGAGATGAAACTCAGAACTATTCTGAGTTTTCACCTCAAACTCAGCAGATTGGTAAAGAATAAAAAAGATGGAAACAGTCAGTGTTGGAGGGGCTATGGAAAGACCATTCCGGAACGGTGCCAAGTGAGTGACTGAAATGTGTGCATACAGAGATCCTCCTGCTGGCCACATCCCCCAAGGAAGACCAAAGAGCATAGTTCTTTATATATATAACAGTCTCTTTTGTAGTCACAAGGAGCAGTGAACGGAGTGGATGTCTGCTGATTGTTGGGGAAGGGCTGAACCAGTTGTGGGGCATGAATAAGATACTGCACGGTAAGAAATGGCGACTATGATGAATCCAAAGAAGCATGAAAAGACCCAACAACATCATTCAGGAAGCATCAACGGGGCATACCCTACGTGCTAGGCACTGTCCTTGGTGCTGAGGTTACAAGTCCAACTTACTGGAGTAGTCCTCATTCTGAAGGAGGTGACGTTCAAACGGGAAGCAATCAATGTACAAACACATGCAGAATTACAGGGAAACAATGTGTACATGGACAACAACAGTGTGAGTGAAGAAACCAAAATAATTCTGTTTTCTCATAATTATAACGACCAAACTTGTCCCTGAAGAAAAGATAAAAAAGTGTATTCGCCACAGAAATGGGGAACCATGTGTGGAACGTTTAATATGCCTTTAATCCCAGGTCGCGTGTTGGTTAGTTTTCCATTTTTACTCTTTGTTACGAGGTGTGGCTCTGTGTTTGTATGAGACTGAGTGAGATAATTTGTTCAAAAAGTACTTACAGTGGAAGCCAAAATGGATAATTCTGATTACATTACATTGAAAAAGCTTTTGCACAATGAGACCCAAGGCAACCAAGATTTGGAGGGAAGTGAAAACTGGGAGAGAATTTTTGCAACTAGTGTCTGTGATAAAGGCCTCATTTCTAAAATATGTAGAGAACTGAGTCAAATGTACCAAATACAAGTCATTCCCCAAATGATAAATGGTCAAAGGATATGAACAGGCAATTTTCAGAGGAAGGAAGAAATTAAAGTTATCCGTAGTCATATGAGAACATGCTCTAAATCACCATTGATTAGAGAGATGCAAATCAAAACAACTCTGAGGGACCACATCACACCTATGAGATTGGCTAACATGACAGAACAGGAAGATGATACATGTTGGAGAAGATGTGGGAGAGCTGGAACACTCATTCATGGTGGAGCTGTGAGCTGATCCAGCCATTCTGGAGAGCAATTTGGAACTATGCCCAAAGGGGTACAGAAATGTGCATACCCTTTGACCCAGCAATATCACTTCTAGGACTGTATCCCAAAGAGATCATAAAAATGGGAAAGGGTCCCACATGTACGAAAATATTTATAGCAGCTCTCTTTGTGGTGGAAATCAAGAGGATGCCCATCAATTGGGGAATGGCTGAATAGATTGTGGTATATGAATGTAATGGAATACTACTATGCTATCAGAAATGATGAACAGGAAGACTTCAGAGAGGCCTGGAAGGACTTAAGTGAACTGATGCTGAGTGAAAGGAGCAGAACCAGGAGAACTTTGTATGCAGCAACAACCACAGTATTTGAGGAATTTTTTTGGTCGACTTAGTACTTCGTTGCAATGCAAGGACTTAAGTAATTCCCAATGGTCTCTTAAGGCAAAATGCTTTCCACATCCAGAGAAAGAACTATGGAATTCGATCACAGAATAAAACAGACTATTCTCTTTTGTATTATGTTTTGGTTTGTTTTATGATTTCTACCATTCATTTTAATTCTTCTATGCAACATGACTAAGGTGAAAATGTATTTAATAGGAACGTATGTGTAGAACCTTTATAAAACTGTATGCCGTCTCAGGGAGGGAGTGGAGAGGTAGGGGAGATGGTGAGGGGGAAAGAAGGGAAAATAAGATATATGGAAGTGATTGTAGAGCACTGAAAACATAAAATAATAATAATACTAAAATACTTCCAATGTCTGGCATAGAATGGTGACTTTGTAAATGTTTATTTGTGAGATCATCAATTTAGTTCTGGCAGGGACCTTAGAACTTACGAAGTCCAACCCCTTCTTTTAGAGATGAGAAAACAGGCAGACGGAGGATGAGTGACTTGCCCAGGGTCACATAGCTAATAAATGTCTGAGCTCAGATCTGTCTTTCTGCCTTCATGTCCAGCACTTGGGCCACTACACCACATTGGCTGCCACATTGCCTCTCCACATATATTTCGAAAGGAATGTGTTGTCAAAGCAAGATGTCATCAATTACAAGTACAAAGGAAGGAAATCACTTTGCTCAGTAGAAAAATAGTACTTTGACTTGGATCTAAAACACAAAACATTTAAAATTCAATAACTGAGGGGCCCATCTTCCGTGTTCATAGATGGGACTTATTAGTTATCTAAAAAGTCCAGACCAAAAAAAGCTTCTTCAATGATATTTCCTATTGTTTATGCTGAATCAGGTCTTTCCAAACACCAGACAGTTTCACTCACTTCCCTCCCCCAGGATAATAGATTCCAAGTATTCCCAAATGGTCTTGGATGAAAATGAACATCTGGCCAGACGGTCCAAATGACACCGATCCTTTTCAAAGGCAGCATGTTGTGTACTCTTGTGCATACATTCAACATATGCTTAGGAACTGAGGAAAATACAAAGCAGAGAAACTCTGCTTTCAGCAACCAAACAGTTAGCAGGAAGCTCTGAAAAAAGAGCAAAGAGTCTGGACAAGGTCGTTCAGGCCCTCCTAAGCCAAGACAACTAAGGAGGGAGGAGGGTTTTTCTAGTTCTGTCTTGCATTTTCACCTGATTCTGTTATCTTATATACCTAATGACCACTTATTTGCAGCAAGAGTTTGGCTTGCCAAGGAAGCAGCAGGGGGCCCAGGAATACAAACATTTTCTTTTTGCTGTTTCACTCTGTATCCTTGGGTGTAGATGAGAAAAGGAAGTGATAGATGAGAATCATCTTTTCCTTTTAAGGTAAATGTGATAGGGGAGAACATGCTGGTATTGTGGAAGTTGTGACAGTGCATTTATGTATAGAATTTCTATTATACATATACATATATATTATATACATTTAATGCAGTAGGTAGTCTTTTTACATCTGAAATCAACATCTGTTCCCTTCAGTCTGGATATGATTTCACCTGTGCTTTTGTCACAAACACTGAGATTCCTTTAAAGTTTGCTGGAGTCATTCCTTTCTACATTCATTTCTAGATATTTCCTTCTCCTGCTTTAACAAAAGTGATCCTTACATTTAAAAAAATCCTTATAATAGAAAAGAAAGATCAGGGTGGGGAAAAGAAAACAAATCAGCACAACCAAGCAGTTCATCAACTGAGTCTGGTGATAACACTGAACAGATCCCTCTTCTCTGAGGGTCTTCCCTCTCAATTTGATTTTTTTAAGGGGATATCCCTTCACTCACCTCTTCAAGAGGCTTTGCCTCACTCAAAGTGAGGACCTGAAGAGACTTTCACTTAAAAAGACTGAGGTCTTCCACTGCATCCCAGTCCCTCTCTAGTCATCCTGATCCATATCTGGCCACTGGACCCAGATGGCTCAGGAGGAGAAAGTGAGGCTGGTGACCTTGCACAGCCCTCCTTCACTCAATCAAAGTCAATTGCAAGTCATGTCATCATTTCCCTGATGTTGTGGTCTTTTTTGAGAACAAACCCCATCTCTTCTTTCCTTCCATGACAAGCTTGGTTATTAAATTTCACAATGCTTGGTTTCAGTTTTTTGTTGTCACTGTTTTCATTTTACTTTTGTAGTCATGCATATTGTTTTCCTGGTTCTTCATTTGGCACTGGTTCATATAAGTCCTTCTAAGCTTCTCTGAGTTCTTCATTTCTAGTGGTGCATTGATATTTCTCTACATTCATGTGCTAGAGCTTTTATTTAGCCATTCCACAGTTGATGGGAAGCTATGGTCCAGGACCTTATTTCTGTGGATGAAGGGCTGAAATCAATTTAATTCAATACCTTTTATATGTCAGTCACTGCAGAGTAGTTACTGCCCTCTTTCATCCATGTCATACCCATTAACCATCCATGTCCCCAAACTCTGTCCTGGACCCTTTCCTCACTCTGACACAGTGATTTCATCATCTCCCATATGTTCAGTTTCATCTCTCTTGTATGATTCCCAGATCTACACATCTAGTCCTAATTACTGTTCTGAACTGCGATCCTGTATCACCAACTGCTTCTTTGGAGATTTTGAACTGAATGTCCTGGAAGCACCTCAAATGCTTACCTCCTGGAGAAGGCTCTCCATCTCCCTTTCTTTGTTTTTCCTCTACTTGTTCTGTAGGCCTGGGATGCTAGAATGAATACACATACACATACATGTATACACACATGTGTACGTGTGTATATATACATATATCTACACACACCTGGAAATATATACACATTCATGCACATGTACACATGTATTCCAAAATATTTATATGGAAGCATACATACATATGTACACACCCATAGAGGGGAAAAATATATATGCATATATCTCTCTATCTCTCTGTGTATGTGTATATATATGTATATATATATATATAATTTCCAAGTTTGCCAGGGGTAGGGACTATAAGCCAAGAAAATGAGAATCCCTTATTTGAGATACGAGAGTTTCTGACATAAGGTTATGTTTATAAGACCATTTTCACAGTACAAATAAAGACACAGACAAAGTTTATTTTACTGACATTAAACAGCTGGATGTTTGGTTTGTAACCCCTCTGGCTTGAAGATCAGTTTGCCAGGATTTAACCAACTGTCTCATTATTGTTCCTGGGCTTTATTGACCACTTGGTATGACTGAGCTGGAAACATCATTAGATCCAGTCTTCAATCAATGAAGAGTCCATACCCACAGTTCATCAAATATCTATCTAGTGTGTGGTCTGTAAATTTCAAGAAACTAATTTTTGGGATATTTCTGTGTGAACTTCAAATGACTACCCTTGGTTTATAAACAAGAAAATCACAATCTTTTTTTTCTTCTGATGACTTTTCCATACTTCTACCATTTTCTTTTCAGAACTAATGGGTCATATGATGTTGAACATTACTTCAGGTCAGTCACAAAGTAGGTGTTCTCCAAAGTGGCAGCACCTTTCTGATTTAATCAGAAATCACTTTCTGATTAAAGTTGTTATGCAAAAAGTCAGGGTGCAACAGACAGTGCTACAGCCCCCTACTATGTGCCAAGGGCTGCTTTTCAAGGTCTTCAGTCTTCTCTTCCTTATCAGGGCCTTTATCAGGTTCTAAACTAGGAACTGATTATAAAAATTCCACTTTTTTCATCCTCTCTGCTGTTTGGTTATGCTGGTGTACCTGACGTTCCTGAAGGAGACTCTCCGTCTCCTTTTCTATGTCTTTCTTCTGGCTAATCCCTATTCCTGACGTGCTGGAATCTATCTATCTGTCTGTCTATCTATATCTATCTATCTGTCTATCTACTTATATGTGTGTATACATTTATATATTGAAAATAGATGAAATATATACACACACCCCACATATATGAAAATGTGTGTGTTATATATGTATATATGTTATATATGTATACATGAATTTATGTTCATATGAATATGCATTCATATCTGTGTTAATATTCATGTTACTTTCTGTGACCCAACCTCTACCTTTCTGCTATGTTGTTTCACTGATTACCTTTCCTAAAAGGTACCATTTGAAGCAAGCTGTTTAAATAGATTACTAAATTCATGACCAAAGGAGAAGCCTTCTTTGATTGTAGCACAGTAGACTTTTCATTCATTCCTAAGACCAATGCCTTGAGACAAAAAAAAGCCCGATTCTATTTCTAGGCTATTTTTCCAGGTCATGGTCTTCCCAGATTATTCCCAGGACCACAGGAATCAGATTATGGTCATAAATATCCCAAATCTCAACTATAGCCCAAGAAAAGGAAAACTAACTTGCAGGTTACAGTGGGTCAAAGTCTGAAAGGTCTCTTATGACTTGTTGCTGGCCTGTATTAGCTACTTATTTCCCCTTGAGTGTGAGTTGCTTGAAGAGTCTCTTCATTTTTGTAGGGTTCAGTTCAGACTTCTCCCCTCTTAAGACTCCAACCTTATCTATCCTTGTAGCCCCACCCAGTAAGACCTGGAATTCAAAAGCAGAAAGATTGGCTATCTCCCTTTCTGCCCTTTCTCCATCTTGAAAAGTTTGTGCTAGTTCTGTTTCTGCCATTACCATCTGCATCGGTCCATTGTGCCAAGCCAAGATGCCAAATCAGTGTCCTTGTTTGGCACAGAAATCCTACTCAGCACTTAGCCCAGTGCTGGGCACTTATCCGGGCTTAATAAATATTGATCGATCAACTCTTACTCCCTTCAGTGATTTAATTAGCATTTTTTTGTCCTCACATAACAACCAAGTGGAGCTGTCCATCAGAGTTTATAGGTTTAAAGTGGAAAGTGAAATGAAAGGAAGGTTTACTAACTTTTTTATGAGCTTCCCCCTCACTTTGGGACTTTCCCTCAACTTAGCGCTTAGCCTTTGACTCTCTTTAAGTCAACACCTTCGGGGACAAGCCAGCTTTAGAAATAAAAGGGGGAGGGGAGAAAAGAAACAAGGGAAGTGATTGAGTTTACTTGCTTCTGAGAAATGTGTCCCAGTTTCACAAGCCTGCTTACACCACCCACGTCTATTTACTCATATCTCCTATATAGCCTTGTATAAATTATCCTGAGTCGTATGGTTAACTTCCACAGCTATGAAGGAACTTATTGGATGAGGATATGGATTAGACCTATGTTTTCTTTAGTATAAGGAAACTGCTAGACTATTAAAAGTAGGAGGCAGTGTAATCAGTGTCTTCATTAGTATGAAGCAATGCTTTTAACTAATGCAGGTCAGCCTGCTCTCTACAACTAATAATAGTCTTAGAAGATTGCTCAGACCACCCAGGCCAGGGTCACTCAGTTAGCACGTGTCTCAGGTGGAACTTGAGCTGAGCTATTCCTGAATTGGAGGCCAGCTCTGTCTACTCCACCATGCTGCCCCCAAGGAGCTTATGGATTATTACTTTTTAAAAAATCAAAACCATGAAATTCTCTCACATTTGTACCTCAGAGTCCCCAAGATGGGTTAAAAATAAAATAAAATAAAAAAACCAAACCCTTAACCTGGTTACTTTAGATAGAGGGAGTTCCAACCTCCATCCTTTTCAGTTCTGTGTATTATAAGCCATTATTTGGCTAACTCTGTTACAGCCTCCTCTTCACAGTTGAAACAGAGATCACATAGCAGTTATGATCAATTCTAGTTTTACATAGAAATTCAGGAATGAATAACAGCTTAAAAAAACAGAGGAATTGGAAGTAAACCTCTACCATCTGCAGGCAGCAGTGAGTTGGGGTGGTTACAGTGCTAGAGAGACTTTTTGCAGATCTCAAGGAGTAACAAGTCAGCAGCTTCAGTCTGTAGCAGCCATATGCCCTTCTCAGGAGTCTGAACTGATTGGGATCTCAGTTGTAGTCTCCAGGCCTCCTGGTTTTAGTCCCTACCTCTCCACTATCTCTTCCTATCTGCCGTAGTGCTGCCATGGTAATCCAAGACACAGGACTGCGATTGTGCATTTTTCATGTCCTAGAGGCACTTGGGTATGCTCCATTGACCACATGAGGTCAGGCTTCTGTAGCTGACTCACTGTTTCCTTCTTTGATGGTCCCTTGGCAGCCTATAATTTTACTATTCATCTTCTAACCTTTCAGTCTCACAATTCTTTGACCTGACAGTCAGTCAGTCTACAGGTATTTATTAAGCCTGTACTATGTTCTGTGCTAAGTGCTGGGCATATGAAG
This sequence comes from Potorous gilbertii, assembly GCA_028658325.1. Classification (NCBI taxonomy): domain Eukaryota; kingdom Metazoa; phylum Chordata; class Mammalia; order Diprotodontia; family Potoroidae; genus Potorous; species Potorous gilbertii. The sequence continues at coordinate 10,318,193 of CM053772.1, forward strand.
GAAGGCAAAAGCGGTCCTTTCTTCAAGGAACTTACATTTTAATGGGAGAGGGGGCATAACCAGATACATGTAAGTTATACACGGTAGGTGGAAGGTCATCTGAGAGAGGAAGCCATTAGCAGCTAGGGGTACCAAGAAAGACTTCCTGCCTCAGTCTTCATTCACATTAACATGAAATTTTACATTTTAAATGCCAGTCTCATGAGATAAGTGATGATTGTATTATTGCCCTTCTATTACAAGTAAGGAAATTGAGACTCATAAGGGCAAAATGACTTTTTAAAAAAGCTATACCACTAGTAAACCTCATAGCAAAGCTCCTGATTTTAGATGCTACATAGCTTCTTTAAAAATTAAATAGATGCCTTATTAGTGGGTTGTTTTAAACACTGTTGCTTCACCATGACTCCTTCTTCCCCTTTCCTTTCACTAGTAGAACCCTCCTCTACAAGAAAGAGGTGATGGATGTATAGTGAAATAAAACAATCAGAACCTTGTACATATCTGACAGTGTATGCTCCATTCTACACCAGTAGTTCACTCGCTTCTTCAAGAAGCTAAATATTCTTCACTCATTTGATGTCTCGTTGTTGTTTTCATTTATATTATCATAGTTATAGTAATTAATGCTAATAGTAGGTAGTATCAATATGGTACTTGAAGGTTTGCAAAGCACTTTACAAATATCTGATTGGGTCCTCACAACAAAGCCCAAGGGCCAGTGCTTTTAGTAGCCACACTTTAGAGAAGGGGATGCTGAGTGTTCCAGCCTCCCAAGGCTAGGTGATGTCTGAGGCTGAATTTAAACTCCAGGCTCAGCTCTATCCTCTGAACACTTTGTTGTCATAATAGATGCTCACATTACTGACAATCGGTTAACATTAATTAAGAACCTACCAGGTGCCAAACACAGTGCCAAGTGCTGGGTATACAAAGAGAGGCAAAAAGACAGTCCTTGCTCTCAGAGAGCTCACTGTTTAATGGTGGAGATTGTGCAAAGAACTGTATAGAAACAGTAAAGACAAGATAAATTGGATATGATCCATGGAAGGTTGCCTACATCTTCTTGAACCCATGCCAGAGTTACCAGTCCTGAGTCCTGGGTACCAGCAAGACTCTGTTTCTTGTTCTGGCCTTATTGCTGGAGAACAGTAGGAAATTTTATTATTAGTTTCACTTGGTGATGTGCTGGCAATTGTTTAACAATAGGATTTCCAAACTTTGAAGATTAAACTGCTCTGTAATATTTTCCTCTCACTTTCTGAAGTCTAGACAACCAACAAAAAGAATAAATCAAGACCTGGTTCAAGCATTTGCTATTTTTGAAGTGTAAATGCTCAAACTGAAAATTTAACAATCGACTTTCACCCAGCATGGCCCTGGTCCACTGCACCTTGCCCAACATTAGCCGAACCCTTGCTGGTGCTCAGTAATGTTGTTACTGAACTCGTCTCCGCTTCCTGCAGTATTCCTCTTATTGGTGAGTCTGTTTCATCCCTGCCCTGCACATCCCTCACAGATGGCAGGCTTTGTACGGAGAGCTGGGAGCACGTCACCTCTCTCAACTTCCCTCTTCTTGAGATTTGTCTCTTTTCCTACATTTGCTCTTCCATTCTCCTTTAATGTCTTTGAAGAAAAACCGATAATGGTCCCTCCACCTTTGCTATTTATCCCATCTCAGTTTACCTCCTCTGGGACCTTTCTTGGTCAATTATGCCTGTTTCTTGCATCTTATAAATGTTTTATCATGAATTTAACTTCACATAAAAAATTGAACACCTCCAAAGTCATTACAATCAAAATACACTTTGAACATGCAAATATAACATGTCCTTAAAAGGAGCTGACTCACTGCAGGACAGAAAGAAAGAAGCATCCAGGGGATAGCAAAGTATACTGGGTATTTCAGTTCATGTCTTGCCAGACATCACTGAACTAATGTTTCATGGCGGGAGATTTTAAATGAGAGGAAGACAGAGCTGGTGAGAAGCTGCTTCAGGGTTGCTGAGGCGTGGCTGTGGCAGTCAGGTCCCCGAGAATGTCTCATTGCCTTTCAGGACAAGAGTCTGCATGTAGAAGGCTGGCTCGGTTGGCAGCCTCTGCTTTGCCTGGCGGAGGTAGAGGGGGGACACCAAACCCCAAACTCCTAAGAACTCCGAATAAGCCCGTAAAACAGTTACCTCTGAAAACCTGGGGAAAGCTGGTGAAGGGTTTTTAAGAATGTCTGTCTCTACTTGCTAGGTGCCTCCCCACAGTGGAATGCTGCTTTGTGTCTGCTCTGATTTGTTTCTTGTTTATGTTTTAATTCTGTTATTTTATCGTGACTCCATTTTCATTCACATAAAACAAGTTATCATCAATCATGAAATGTTTATAGCTCATTCATTGGAATGGGACACATGGTGGCCACCTGAGCTTTGTGGGGAATCTTAGAGTGGGCAGAGATGCCAGGCTCTGGCCAGTGGTTAAGGGGAGAAAAAGATCTCCTTTAACCCAGGGGTTCTGAGGGTTGTTTTTAAAATTACATTTGATTAATAAACAGTGTTAAGAATTTGCCTTTTTTTTTTTTACTTTTCCAAACCATTAAAGGGAAGAACCTTAATGATTTTTGTGAAAACAGAGGAGCTTTTCTCTTATGTCTAAATGGCTGGGTTGCTTTAAAAGAAGGTGACTCAGGGCAGTCTCCAAAACTGGTGGAGATTGGGAGCAGTACAGGAGAGGACTAGAGAACATTCTTCTTTGAACAAGTCCATGAGAGAAGAGTGGGGTGTCCTGGGAAGAGAAGGCCCTTTCTCCTTTTTTCTGTTGGGAGAAGGAATGAGGAATGAATATGGTTGGTCAATTCTGTCCTGGGGAAGAGTTGAGTTGTCAGTCACTTTTCCTCCTCCTTTTTTGGGCAGGGCTACTCCTCCCTTTGGGTGTGACTGTCTCTCCAGCCTCTTCTCTCCCTTCTGGGAGAGATTTTCTTCTAATCCAATCCTAGATCCCTGGTCCCTGCTTCCTCATTTTTCTTCCTGGAGGGAACCTGATACAAATATTCTCTCTCTGCCCTGGAAAGTTGGATAATGAATCTTTAATTTTCTTTTCATCTCTGGACCCCTAACCATCAGGCTGTTAGCAAATACACCAGAGCTTCAAAAATCTCTCTCCCAGGACCTGCCTTCTCGTCGCCTCCTTCTAAATGTATTCCCAGTACATAATTCCAGGCCAGCAATGCCTTCAGTTAACAGTTTTACCATCGTTGTTGTTTTAGGAGAGAAAATAAACATTTAAATAAAGATAAACCAATTTATAAAAAGGAGATTTTTCCACACCTAGGAAGAAAACCATTAGTCTGGAGGGGGACAAGGAGGGAGCCTTTTAAGGAGAGAAGCAAATAATTGTTACCTTGGGGTCCCTGCAGTGGTGGCTGGAGTCACCCACACAACGTCCCTCCCACATTCCTTTGCCCACACAATCCTGGAGTCTACTGTTGATTATCTTTTGGCATCACTTTGACATCACTGGGCATTCTCCTGGCTCCAGATCTGGGCAGCTTTTCCAATTTCCCTTTTCTAGCTCTACAGGTGGCATCCCTTCCCCACAGTCTCTGTAGGATGGAAGTGTTTTAGTGGTCTAGGGGTCTTGGGAACCTCAAAATGCACGGATAAAGGGTGTGGGACTGCCTTGATAGAATTTGACCACTCAAGTCTTCTTTCAGTCCAAGTGGTTTATTAAAATGCCAGTTGGGGTGGGCAAGATTCCTATTGAGTCTGTGCTATTTGTGACACCAATAAAAATGGGCCAGATTTGAAGAATCTGAGCCATTTAATGGGGGGCAAGATTGATACTTATATACAGAAAGACTGTGGGAAGATCTGGATGGTATTAAGGAATGCCAAGTGGCCTAGGTTGGACAAAATGCAGACAATGAAAGAAGTTAAGTGGTCCAGGTTGGGTTGGAGGACCACAGTCAAAGGACAGTTAAAAGGATTATTGACTAGGATGGACCAGGTGCTTCAAGTGAACACTAGCGATCTGAGTTCATGGGCTTTGGGGTACAGGTCCCAAAGACATGGTCTTTTTCTTTTAGGGGTTTAGCATGAATCCCATTCCCAACAGAGGGGTATAGTTTATTAATCAAAGTCAGGCTTGGCTGGTCATGGCAGACCTCTCCAGGAGGTTAAAGAGAGGAATTTTGAGGAAATTTTTTGTTTGGCCAATGGGGATTCATTAATAGTGTCCCATTCTCCTTGGCAATGACAAGACAGCACAACACTGCTATGTAGCACCTCCTCTGGACCATTTTCCCAAATAGTAGCTACTACTTTTATAGGTTGTAGAGTACCCTTGAGACCCTACTAATTAATACCTCTGAGCCCCTACTAGTATGCTTTTTATTAATAATCAGTCAGTGGTTTCATTCATATACAGAAAAGGTATTCAATGAGAATGCACATAATAATTGTAGCTAAAATATTCTTTTCATGAACTAGTGTGAACTTTCCTACAATTGCACAGTGTCTTTGGGAAGAGTGAACTTAAATTTACTTATCATGATAGTGAGGCACATGTGTAGGGAACACATATGGCCAAGGCAATGTATAACTCAGGTTCTAGAGGGTCCCATGGTCTTTTCTCTCCTCATGAAGTCCTTTCTGTATCTCAATTCTTGACATACAAAATTAGCTTTCTCTTAAGTTCAGAGCTGATTCTCTTTTCTGCTGCCAGGGATCATGTTCCTTGGAGCTACTGTAACCTAGAATGACTGCCTTTTTGTAGCTGTGACTTTGGAAAGTGTACATCTCACCTTGACTGCCGGTTTCTTCTTGGATTCTTCCAAAATGAGTTCTTGAACTGTTGGATACGGTGTTGCCTTCTCTACTAGATACCGTGGCCATTAGGTAGACAAAGAGAAATATCTGTAGTCTCCCCTGTTGCCCTTTGTTCTTAGAGGTTGTAACCCATAACAACACTCAGCTTGGACTCAATGTTTAAGGGCCACCTGAGGGCATAAAACTCTCCCAACATCCAGTGCGGAGCTGCCCCTTTAATCTGACCATGGGATTCACACTTCCGAAAGTGTTAGTTTCTTGTTCTCATATTAACTATAATAATCACAGTTCCTTATAGCCTGTGACTGCATCAAGTCTGTGTGTGGAATCATAAAATAATTGCTAGAAATTATATGATGATTTAAGATTCAAGAGTGATTTACAAAGACAATTTCAATTTCATTTTTTCATGTTTATTTCTACAAAATGATCCTTTTAAAAATAGTTACCTTGTCTACTGCCTCTCAGTCAATAGACACGTATGATGCCTACTATCCTAAGTGCTAGGGATACAGAGAGAAGCCAGAGACACTCCTTGCCCTGGAAGAGCTGGCAGTCTAATGGGAGAGACAAGGAATACCCTGGAAAGGGAGGAAGGGGCATGATGGAGTCTTACAGTCGGGTAGGAAACAGTGAGATAGATTGATTTTTGTTTAGCTACTGAAATTTGATGACTCTCGATGAGAGAGTGAGGCTGATGACTTCACAACTCTGCTTCACTTACATCTAATTCATGAATAAGTCAAGATATCACCTTCATGCTATCATTGGTTACAAGAGTAAGGGAAGGATGAACAACAGTTAGATTGATCCCTGAGCCCCTTCCAAGAGGAGGTTTTGAGAGGAGTTTTCCAATGTCCACCCTCTATTCTCCCCTATGAGATGGAGGGAGGGACCCAAGGGACAAGAGGTACTGAGAAGTTGGGAGTTTCCAAATTGATTTGATCTTGCAGGAAGATGAGTTTCTGGATACTGTAGAGAAGTCTGATGGTGAAACCAAGTGGGAAGTAATATGGTACCTGCCTGTTCTCCTTCCTTCAAAAGCCAGGAAAATTTTTCACTGGTGAACCCTCTTTCACTAATATATCTACCTCCACTCAAAACATGACTTTTCTTTGCACAGTAGTACGGTAAATGAATAATTACGACACGCCAGCCTTTGTAAGATTCCTCTTTATCCTGTGCCTTCTTGTGTGTTGGATTTTGGCTGGAATTTTCCTAGTTGACACCCCCCAACCTTACTTGCTCCTTGCTTTTCCTGGGTGAGTCTCTGCGCTATTGGTTGGTCTGTAAACATAACTCAATCTGGGAGGGGCTTTTGGCTTGATGAAGGCTCCAAGGTGTGGCAAGGATGCCATATCACCTCATCATAGCTAGTTTTACAACACCTGTTTCCTAAAGAAATGTGGATTAGATTGAAGATTTTTCTCAGAAGCATGGTATAATAGGTTGAGAACAAGCCTAGGAGCCAGTAAGGTCTGGGTGCAAGTGTCAAGTGCAAGTTTCATGTATGTGGGCTACATGACCCTAGGTGAATGACTTGGCCTTTCAGTGCCCAGAGACAACTCTTTAAGACTTAATAACAAAAAAGTAACCAATTTGATTGTTAGAATAAGTTTCTCAGATAACTGGTTCTTTAAAAAAGTCCCATTTATAAGTATTTTTCAAGATCTCATAGTTGCAGAGTGTTCTCTATCAAGGTACATTTAGTGATTATTGGTCCAAACTTTAAATTTCACATCTGACAAAATTAAGGTGCCAAGAGTCCAACACTAACCAGGATGCCGGGTGTTTCCACCAAATTGTGTCATATCGCGCTCATGACAGAACAGCTCGAGTTGACTCTCCAAGGGAAGGTAAATGAATCTAGCCAGCTCTTTCCTCACCAAGATTCTGCATTCTCCATTTAAATGTCAGCATCAACACTGGAGCTGCCACATTTTCCTCTTTCGACTTTTTTCTCTCAAACCAGAGGGGGGCAGCAAAGAAAAGCAGGTTATTTAGACCCTTCACTCCACTTCCAAAACTGCCCCTTTGTCACCTCGCACCTGGATTATTGCCAACATCCTCCTAATGCTCCCTCCCCTCTCCAACTAAATATCTTCATACACATATTTGGACAGTTTTTTATCCTATCAAAGTTCTTTTTATACCACAATTCTTCTTTCCCTACTTTCAGGCACCAAAATATTTTGTGTCATAGACTCCTTTGTCAGTGTAGAGAAACCTATGGGCCCTTAGAATCACTTTGAAAAAATTAATAATTGAAAGAAGTATTAAATTTCAATTAAAGTATTAGTGAAAATAAAATTCATTTTTTTCCCTTTTAAATTCTTGAATCCCCCAAATCTATTGATGGATTCCAGGTTAAGAACTGATGATCTATAATATTAACACCATACTTCCTTTATAAATTGTTTCAATTTTTTCTTCTTCATGCAGAATGCTTTATTGCCTGTCACATTCAGCACTAAACCTCTCAATATGAGTGGGCAGTACCTAGAATGAGCAGTGCCTTACACAGAAATACTGTACTTTTTGTCTCCTTTTAAAATTCTGGGTACTTGAATAAAAGCAAATGCTGATTTTCTGTGGAAGCACAAACACTGTTAGTATGCCTTGCTTACCATGGATTTATTTTTGACTGAACTGCTTCTTTCATTGCTATTGGGAGGGAGCTCCAAGTGGGAAAATGTCACTACTGATGCAATGGGGCATCTCCTTGGATGCTTAGAGCCACCAGGAGTTGCCAGAGCACTGAGTGGTGACGTAATTAGTCTAAGGTCACACAACTGGTGTGGGGCAAAGGCAGGACTCAACCCAGATGTTGAAGAAACAAAACTAGCTCCCCTCTCCCCACTCTACTTTGGGCTTCTAATTAACAGCTTAGGCAGGAAACCCCATTGGGAATCTTTCCTAACTACTAGACCTTCATGGCTCTGATTCTCTTCCGTTTATCTTGTATGTATCTTGTTTGCTCTTAGCTGTTTGCCTGTTGTCTTTCTGATTAGACTGTGAGCATCTTGAGGGTAGGGACTGCCCATTCCTTTTTAATTTTTTTTAAATTCTCAGAAATTTAGCACAATGCCTGCTTAATAACTACCTGTTATTACCTCAACTTATCATAATACCTATGAGTAATGAGGAAAATATATATTTTTTGATAAACAATCTAGTATAGTGAATTTCAGTCAGGAAAACCAGCATTCAAGTTCATTTAAAAAAATGCATCAATGACTTTGTAACATATGTAAAATATTTAACATATTTTATGATTTCATAAAATCCATTTTGTGAGAAGTCTAGTTGATGGCTCAATTTTTATATATAAAACATTTTTCAAAGAACAAAAGGTGATAATTTAGCCATAGGTCAAGATTCCCAGTGCCCCAGTCAATGCCCTAAGAGTATAAATTGCTGAGCACACTTGCTGTGAGCTGGAAGTTGAATTGGCTTTGCACAGAGTTAATAACCCCACCCCACATCTCACTTTTAAGAAAAAAAACCTCAGCAAATATGCCTGTTTGAGAGCCTCTGTCCTTTTCATGTTGTGTTCAATAAAAATGAATTTATTTTACTGCCTCTTGGGGGAAAACCTTTATTGTCTTGTGTTCAGAATTGAGGGGAGGAGCAGTTAGATGTGCTTGAGTGGGTCTGATATGGCTCTCATCGAAGTTGCTGCGGCGTGCCGAGGGTGGGTGTGAGGGGGCCTCCCCTGAGTGCATGGGTGCCCCTGCTTTCCAATCATTTTTGCTCACTCATTGCACAGTAACAGGACTGCCTAAATTACCCAAGGTCATCTGCTTTAACAACAAGCACAGCAGCAACAAAATCCATCACTTGGAAGTCATTTCTTTCACTATGAGGACTTTAAATTGTCTTCCATGGAAAGTGGGGGAGATTGACTCTGAAAATGGAAGCTGGCAGCCAGGGAAGTGTGGCTGCACATCCTTTTTTATTCCGCTGAATGAGATGTGTTACTCTTTAGACAGTGGAGAGGTGACTAAGAATGCTCATGTTGAGACTGAGACATGTTGGGATTGTTATATACAGATATCTGACGAATTGGGTAAAAAGCAATGCCAGCACATTCGAGGCTGTTATCCTTGAGGGATGTAGGTACTTGGTCAAAGCCAAAGGGCACCTTCGGGAGAAAAGACTTCTTGGAATATCACTTGAATTTTTAACAGTTATTGTGGTAGAGCAAGGGATGTCCCTTTCCTCCTAAATGCCTGTGAGTGTTCTTGAACAGGGCAATTGGAGCAAAGTGCTCCTCTAAGTGAGCTTGAGTAAGAATTCAAGACCTGCTTGCCTCTTCTGCCTTGGGTTTCTTTTCCTCAGTGTAGATGATAGACCAGCAATCCCAAGTTTTGTAAAAGCCGTGACTGTTTCTGCCTTTCTATTCCTATAGTTTAACACTGTGCCTGGTACATAGCAGGTGCTTAATAAATGCTTGTTAACTTACTGAGATGTATATTTCTAGCCTGAAAGATTAGTTGCCTTATGAGTTGCAGAAGTCAGGAATTTCCAGGTCTCTCAGAGTTTACCGGAAGCAGAGGAAGAGTTTTGTGACTCCATCCTTCTTGGAGAAAATGACTGTAAAGGGATGATAAACCACATCCTGGATATAGCTGGTCAGAAAACATGGGCCTTGAGATACTTATTTGGACAGTGCTGAGCTGAGGTGAAGGCAAAACATGTGATAGGTCCACTCAGTCCTCCGTTTCTTAATGCTTTAATTATCAACTTCCTAGGAAGGATTAATACAAGCTAAAGGTTACTGTATCTTGCTTTAAGTCTTTGTCAGCACACATTTCTGATCTTTTGTGTTTTAATCATTCATTTTGTGTGGAGGAAATAAACAACTGTCCTATGCCTGATCTTCCCTGAACAATTTTGTTTTCCTTTTTTGGGGGAAATCCTAGATGTTACTACTTATACATGGGTAATTTTTTCCCTTAAGTCTGAAGTGGGACCCTAAAAAGATAGACTGTGAAAAAGAGCCTAACTTTTCTTTTTGTATTTCCTCAAGTTTGAGCTCTGTATGTATAAACCCCCAAACTAGGAATCTGTTTTTTTGGAAAAGGTGCATCCACCAATCCCACCTAAGTCTGGTCGGTCTGTTATTAGGGAAGGGATCAGAGCCACCACAGCTCAGACTGATCCATACCTGGAAAGTTGCCTTCTACCAAATCCCCTTCAAGGGGGCATCTCTCTTTTGTCTGAAGACTTCCAACGAGGGTTGAGTCAGTTTCTCCCAGGGAGGTCTTACCCACTTTGGCATAGCTCCCAGTGTTAGAAAGGTTTCCCTGATTTAAGCCTAAATCTGTCCTTTTGCAACATCTATCTTTGCTTCTGGCTCTCCTCTCAAGTGTTCTCACCTCCACATGGTTTTCCTATGGCATGGACTTGTCACCTTTGACCATTCTCCAGTTTATCAATGACTTTTCCTAGAATGTGGCTTCCATATCAAGCATCATATTTCCTGTAGGGTAGGACCAGGGCAGACCTTCTTATTCCTAGATACTATGCACCTTGTAGGGCAACTGGGACTTGCTTTACCTCTTTTTGTTGCTTATTAAATTTGCAGCCTGCTACGACCCCCAGTTTATCCCCTCTTCCCTCTTTGCTTCTTCTGGTGAAGCTGGTTATTGGGAACTTAAGTTTAAAACCTTATATTTATCCCAATTAAATTTAACCTTATCTGATTCTGCCCAATATTCTAGTTTGCAAGAATATTTTGAGTCCTGACTCTGTAAGCAGGGGCTTAGTTTTCCTCCCAGTTTTATGGCAATATTTCAAGCTTTTAAAAATGGATAATTTAAAAATGAGGTGCCTTCACAGAAGTGCTCCTGTGGTAGGTACATTTCAGTTTATATTTTTAAGGCTCTTTGGACTCACAAGGCTATCTTTGGCTTTGACAAATGACACATGGGCACATGAGCATGTCCATACACGCATATCAGTTCATGTGTGAAAGCCCTTTTGATTTTCCGTAAGTATGAATTGATCCTCGTGAGGATTCATGTTCATATAATTTGAAATTCCTTCCTGTGGCTCCCAAAAGCCCCAAGTGTTGATCAGAATAAAGTCCTATGTATTCAAATTTAGAAATATAGAGCCCTGACAGGTTTCTGAATGAAAGCTTGTCTTTTAAGTATGTGAGTTGTCAAGGGGCCCTAGTCTTCTCCTCAACTAGGGGTGACCTAAATGAAAGGACCAAATGGACATTTAAAGCCCTTCTGCCCTCTCAAGGAGCAAGTAGTCTAACTTACAGACTGTTGTCTTCTTCTAAGCCCTCTGCACATGCCGAAAAGAGAAATGTGAACCAAAAAAAATCTTATGGCTTCTGATGCACGAGGCAGAAAGGCTAAAAAGAAAAAAAAAAGGAAAAGAATTTACAGTGTTTGGTCTAGCTTCTCTTCCTTTAATAGAATTTAGAAGGTGGAAAAAAGATACATGTTGGCAATTTAGTCTTTTTTTAACTAGAAAAAAAGGAATGAAAGACAGACAAGGAAAGGGAGAGGGAGAAAAAGAGAGAGAAAGGGAGAGGGAGGGAGGAAAGAGAGAAAGAAGCAAGGGTAGAGAAAGGAAAAGAGGGGAGGGAGAGGGAGAGAGAGAGAGAGAGAGAGAGAGAGAGAGAGAGAGAGAGAGAGAGAGAGAGGGAGAGAGAGAGAGAGAGAGAGAGAGAGAAACCCAGATGATTGATTCCCCATCTCAGGAGTATATTCTGGAAATAGCATCCAGGGAATCAATGCTGAAAATAAGTGGTTTCTTTTCTTTTAAACAGAAGAAGGAAGAACAAAGAGGAAAGGAAAGGAACAGATAAAGAAAGATAGAGAGAGAAAGAAAAAAGGGAAATATTAGCATCAGTTTGAGCTGGTCTTCTAAGTCAAAACGGAGAGAAGGGATGTGGAACAAGTATATGTGCCTATGACTTAGAAAAGGCCAAGGAAATGTGATGAGATTGTCTGGAAAAGCCCCTTGTGATACACTGTCTCCTACAGCTCATGTTACCAAATAAGCAACTTTTTAGCTTTTAAGATAATGGAATTATTTCAGAGATCTTAGAGAAGTGAAAGAAATGCCTTCCTTTGATCTTCTCAGAGATTCAAAGGTCATATGAGAGATCATGGTTGTTTTTATGAAAGAGGCCAGAGAAAAGAGCTTGGGATAGTTTAGACTTTTCCTTTTCCTTTCCCTTTCCCTTCCCTCTCTCCCTCCTTTCCTTCCTTCCTTCCTTCCTTCCTTCCTTCCTTCCTTCCTTCCTTCCTTCCTTCCTTCCTTCCTTCCTTCCTTCTTTCCTTCCTTCCTTTATATCCTTTTTCTTCTCTAAGCTATGGGATCCTGAAAAGAGATAAAAAATGACTTTTAGGTAATTTACTTGTTTTTTATCCTGGATTTCAAAGCACTGTTGAAGCATTTGCTCCTATCTAATATGAAAATGTTCTACTTTAGCATGAAGTAAAATGTGGAGGAAGGCCAGGGAAGAGAGGACGCATTTAGGAAGCACCTCTATGTGACACGCCAAGCACGGCACTGATAAGCACTTTGTACATATCTCATCGGACCCTCACAACAACTCTGTGAGCTGGTTGCCATTATTACCCCATTTGCTCTGAAACAAACACTTTAAGTGACTTTCCCAGCATCACAGCTAGTGTCTGAAGCAGGATTTGAACTCAGGTCTTCCTGACTTCAGCCTTGGTGCTCTATCTACTGAGTGACCTAGCTGCCTTGTGGAATGTACAAGGAGCCTACCTCTGAAAAGTCCTGTCAATTCAGTCATTCAGTGCTATGATTAAACTACATCATGTTAAATAAATGAATAAATGAATTAAATCATCCATCCGAAACATTTATTAAGTGCCTAATGTGTCTAAGGACATGAGTCCCTGCCCTCAAGAAACTTATATTCTAGTACACACAATATAAACACAGATAAGTACAAGATGTCCCCAAAGTCTTGATGCAGCTTTAAGCTTTACTAGCTTTTGGGATGCTCTGCATCAGATGAAAGGAGTGATCCTAAACATGACCATATCCACGTTCCAAGTGGTTTCCCCAGGTTCTTAAGAGAAATATGTGTCTTTGTGTCCACCTTCTCCACACAGAACCTGAGGTATATTTGTTATTCATCTTTCCTTTACAAGAGGAGCAAGTGTATCATGGGGCAATGTCTTGATTCACAAATGAAATGGATTTAAGTGAGGTTGTGTTGTACAAAGTCATCAGCCTCACTCTCCCTTCTAGAGTCATCAAAGTCCAGTGACAAGACAAGAGTCAAGATGATTGGTGATGGTCTGGCATGCAGTGGATGATGTTGGCATTGTCAGTGTCTGACCAACCTCTAAGTACTCCACAGTGACTGCTTCAGCTGAGGTATAGTAAGTGCTTAAAAATGCTTGTGGATTGATCAATAGGAAAAAAAACAAGGTCACTTCTAGCTGGAGGATTCAGGGAAGGCATCTTGGAAGATGTGGTCTTTGAGTCAGATCTTGAAGGTTGGATTGGGCATGGATGAAGTTAACTGCAATCATAGATTTTTACATGGACACAGCTCCAAAAAGATGTTCCCTTTCACTAATAATAGAATTATTTCATCCTGGTTAGGTTGGCAGCATGCCAGAGCATATAGGATGCTGTCTTGGAACTCAGGAGGATCTGAATTTAAAGTTGCCTTTGACTGTACTATGTGATCTCAGGCAGCAAGCCTCCATTTTCTCATCACAAAATGGGAATAGTCATAAAGTACCTGCCTCACAGAGCTGTGGTGAAGCTCCCTCAAACCTGCTAATGTTATAAAATGTTCTGAGAACTGCCTCTCTTAGATTTATAATTCTTTAAAAAGTGTGAAACTGTAGAAATGTTCTCATTTGGCATCGGATTTTCACCCAGGGCACCTTTTGCCTTCTTGGGAAGAGGTGAGATAGAGGAGATTGTTTGAAATGTAATGAGGGGTTCTTCCTAATGACACTTTTGGGGAGGCGGAGGCTGCTGGATCACTTGAAATGCAGCCTAAGTTGTTTCAATATCTTCACTAAGCCTACCACCAGTATGGTGAACCCTTGAGAGTGGAGGGTCACCAGGCTGCCTCAGAAGGGACAAACTGGTCTTGGTCAGCAACCAATTGATAATGGAGTTTGATCCAGGAGTGGTTTCTGTACTTCCAGCCTAGGAAAGCCAGTCTCAAAGGAAAAAGAAATAATATAATAAGGGCCTGGCCCTGGGAGCATGAGCAGAGGTCTCTGCCTGCTGCCAATGCATCTGGGTAAGAGGGGATTGGGAAGATGACTTCCAGATGTGTTCAATGGCATGGAATTCAGCCTGCTTCTCCTCTTCAGAGCATACATATTGTTCTCTCCTGTCAGTGGCCAAAAAAATACTTTTGATTGGCTTCTAAAACTGAGTGTCCATTTAAAAAAATAGGCATGAACCAGACAAATTGGGTATTTCTTTCTTTTTTTTCCCCTGGTGGTGATAAGTAAAGAATCACTGGAAGTCTCCTGATGGAGAGAAGTGACATCAGTGGTGATTTTTCTCACCTGGGCCAACGGGTGGCCATGGGCATGGTCTGGCCACTTTACTGTCTCTTTCCTCTTCTTAGATGAAAGAGTGCTGGTTGTGGCTTTGATCCAGTGAGCTTTGAGAAGTTGAGCCATGAGAGGTCCAGGAGCTGGAGTCTACCCTAGTTTGTCTGCAGCCAATAGGAATCTTTGTATAGCTTCTAAATTCTGTTAAAAGAAGACAAGCCAGACCAAATGCTGTAAACTCCATTCCTTTTAAAAAAAATCTTTCTCCCTGGTATGTCAGAGAGCACAGTTATGATCAGAGGCCTGTGAGGCCCAGCTGAGGCATGAATCAGGGGTCATTGAGACCCTGTGTCCTACAGAAGGGGGCTTGTCCATACCCTATGCTCCATTTTGAAGGAAACTTGGTAGAGTGAATGACTTGTAGCATTCTTCTATGTCAAGTAGATCATCCTGATGGTTTCAGGTAGGACTTGATTGCAACCCTATGCTCCCCATTTCTATTTCTTCACTGCATAGGAGTTGTTACATCCCTCTGGCTAGAATGCTGGAGAGGTCTGGAATCACCACAGGCTAAACAGCCAGACTTTCCAGGTTCTTTCCAGGTTCACAGCTACTCTACGAATCTTGGGACATGCAATGTCCATATTATCTATCACTTTGGTTGACTTTCCCTTATTTTATACCCCTACCCCTGTCATGACATGGATTATGAATTGGGGTTTGAGGGGGTGACTATTATCTGGCTACTTTACTAAAACTATCAAACATTTCAGAGTCTATGGATTCTCTTGGGGTTTCTAAAGAAACTGTCATGTGTCTACAAATAGGATACATTTTATCTCTTCCTTTTCAGGTCTTTCTTAGCCATAGCCACCAAATCAAATGAAATGGCAGACAGATGAATTGGCCCTTGGGGCCGCACAGTTGACTCTATACCCATAACACAGCATTCTCATTAACTAAGGTAGCCAGTCAGTTTGGGACACTTGGATCTGTGTTTTATGAGGCAGAGCATCTTCAATGACTGTTATAAAGTAACAGAAAAGACTGAACTCTTACGGGGCTTTATCAAGATGAATTGTTCATTCACTGGAATGCTTTGGTTAGTCTACTTGGAAGCTTTCTGGAATATATGTTCTTGTTTAAATCTCAACCTCCCTGTGTTCAGCTTCTTGGGGTCAAGTCACTTAGATGATTTCCTTATTTTCTTTGTCATGTCTTTGTGTTTGGAAAATTGAGGCAGCTAGGTGGCCCAGTGAATAGAACATTGGACATAGAGTCTGGAAGACCTGATTTTGAATTCTGCCTCAGTCACTTACCCATTGTTAAACCTCTGCCTGCCTTACTTTTGGATGGTGCAGTGGATAGAGTGCTGAGCTTGAAGTCAGGAAGACTCAAGTTCAAATCTAGCCTCAGACACTTCCTAGCTGTATGACCTGAACAAGTTATTTAACCCCGTTTACCTCAATTTCTTCATCTGTAAAATGACCTTTTCTGTCATTGTAGCATTCTTCCATGTCAAGTAGATCATCCTTGAGATGGCAAACTAGTCCAGTATCTTTGCCAAGAAAACCCCAAATGGGGTCACAAAGAGTCAGACACAACTTAAAATGACTGAACAGCAATAAAACCTCTCTCAAGGAGGTAATATTTATAAAGGGATTTGCAAAGTGCTATATGAAGGCTGACTGTTTGGGTTCTGAAGCAGATAAGGTTTTATCGCTAATGAGAATTCTTGATGAGGAAACTCCATCCACCAAAGCCTACTGCCACCTGCTCTGCATCTTCTTAGAGATATGCCTGGAAAAACACAAACACAAAACAACTTTTCCAATTGGGTGACCTTGATGCTGCAACTCTATGAGAAAATGTGAAGATGATGGAATCATAGAGTTTGAGAGCTGGAAGGGATCCCAGTAGCCCTTTAGTCCAACTCGGATCTTAAAGAGATCACTACAACAGTATATCTATGATTTGTATAATGTTCTCAGAGAAAATGGTGCTATGAAGTTCCTGTTTGATCTGGTCAACATTGTGAGATTGCTGTGCTCAACTCCACCTAAATGCTGGCTTCAACAGTGGAAGAATGAAGTAAAAACTCATGTCTCATCTTGAAATGCCCTATTTCATAGAATAGAGCATTTTAATTCTTGGAGACTTTATGCTATTAGGATTCGCCTCAGATCTTCCTATGAAGCTTTAGAAGACATCCTCCCCTCCCTTTCCCCTCCCCAGTTTGCTGAAGATTATAGGGTTTCTTAAGACTTTGCCAATGATTCCTAGATTTCCTGTCTTTCTTTTGTGTAGCTCTGATTTCCCACTAGGAGCAAACAAATCTGTCTCCACCTTAGTTTCTGTCCATTTCCTGATGTGATGCTGTTAGCTCATTTGGCACTTTCATATATTTCTCACAAAAGGCAGCAGACTTTTGATGTTTTTCTACTTATGTCTCATCAAAGGTTTTGGGGCATCTGTGCCACACGGCTCTCTACAAAACCACCTGCAAAACATTCACAGTCTGAAAAAGATCTCCTGACGAGGGCCTCGGTGGCACTGATTTACAGGTCGCTGAATGCAGTTAAATTGAAAACAGCCTGATTTCAAAGGCAGTGGGTATCATTAATCCCTGAAGACTTTCAAAAGACTCTAGCAGCCAAAAAATATGCTGGGGGAGGGGAGAGAAGTTGTAAGGCTCTGATACAAATCTGGTGAATTTCAAACATGTTCCATAGTCCCATGGACTCATTCTATAACAACCTTGTGTCATGGCAGTATAGTGAAAGAGACACATATTGATCTTCTTGACCTGGGGAGAACTGCCCTGATTGGAAGATTGGGTAGTTTAATTTCATGTGGAAGGAGATCTGGATTTGGGATAATTTCTCTGGACCTCCATTTTGTCATCGGTAAAATAAGAGTGTTGAACTATTAAGTGGTTTCTAAAATTCCTTCCAGTTCTGAATATATGATTCCAAATCATTTCCCCACTGTTTCTCAAGGTTACTTCCAGCTCTAAATCTGTGATTCTCTGATACTCAGAGAACAATAAGTCTTATAGGTTGACTCTTTGGAGTATCTTGTTGTAGAAGAAGACACATACCCACCCACCCAATGACAGCTCTGGCTGCAGTCATTAAGAATCAGTCTTGGTTTATAGGGTTTGAGTTTGGTTTGGCTTTTTCAAATTTGGAAGGATTATGTCAAGAATTATTAAAACTGAAGGAGAGGGAAAGATTGGATTACTTAAAGTTTTTGAGTACTTTAAAGAAAAATCTCATGGTAATGCTTAGCCTAGACCCTTGACAATGACTGACAGTATTTTCAAAGAGTGGGTAATAAAGAAAGCTAGCATTTGTATAGCACAGGTACTGCCAGGTACTGTGCTAAGTGCTTTACTAATATTTGATCTTCACAGTAACCCTGTGAGGGAGGGTAAAACTATTATCCCCACTTTATTGTTGAGGAAACAGGTTAAATGACTTGGTCAAAGTCATGTATTTTGTAAGTGTTTAAGGCTGGATTTGAACTCAGGTCTTCAAGACTCCAGACCCAGTGTTGTATGCTTTATGCCACCTAATTGCTTGTAAATGCTAGATACCTCAAAAAGCTCCCTTTATAGTTGTGGTTATCCATTGTGGTACTCTACTGATGTGGCACCAATGTTGGACAACTTCATTGTGCAAAGTGGTCTTGGAGAGGATGCCTTTACTTGGATTTTCTGTCCTAGTGATTCCAAGAGTGAACTGCCTTGGGAAGTGGCGAGCTCTCCATCACTGGAAATTTTCTAGCACAGCCTAGAGGACCATTCAATGGGGATTCTTTACAAGGGATTCTTGCTAATGCATATGTCCTTTCTTTTCTATTAATAAGCTGAAAACTTAAACATGGAAAGCGGCCTGGACTTTCGGTCACAGTAACCTTATTGTGTGATTTCACTTAAGCATTTCTGGAAAAGTATCCATCGTCGGGTATAGTTTTGAAAGTGTTGTGTCAAAAAGAACAAGACGTCAACACATAGACCATGCTACCCCCGGACTGTCATCACAGACACAATGGTGGGCCCTACTTGCCTTGTATGTCATTGGGCACCAAAAGTCAAGAACAACTTTTCCCCCCTCGTAGTTGATGATGATGATGATGACACACCTGAACTATGAGGCAAGGGGCTGAGCTGAGAAGATGGGGGAGAAGAAACTACAGGAGATTTGGGAGGGATAAAAAATTTGGGAAATTCTCTGTAGGAAGTGGGATCATGACTCAATTAGGGAAGTTTAAAAGGATTTCCTTGCTGTATTAAAGACCCAGTGGAGATTATGCAGCATAAATTGATAGGACCTCTAGTAGGGGTGATTTTCCCCATCTTTATTCATTGGCATGTGAGTGGGAAGGATGGCAGCAGATCAGGGTAATCCAAGGTTGAGATTGGGCAGGACAAGGTTGGAAATAGGATTATAGAGCAAAGGACTTGAGAGAAGAGGAAAGTGTAGAGTTACGCTGTTTTAGTAGGGGTCATTTTGGAGAAAGGAGGAGAGTATAGGCAGTTGAGGAGTTATGGCTTAGGAAGGAACTGAATGGGTGAGGGATTAGAGATACCAGATAGGTCAAAGAACAGGGATATAGACTGCAAGATGTGGAAGAGGGAGAGGTGGAATGGCAACAGATTGATTAGATAAGGAAGTTCCAGCATTCATGAGCATGGAAGCGATGCATTTGTGGGTGATGGCACAATGAATAGTATGACCATCTTGTAGTTGACCTGCAGTGGAGAAGTAGTTCATGAGATGTAAGGAGACTGAGGAATCATGAGGTGAGGGAATCTGAATGAAGAGTCTCTGTTCAGATCACCTGATTTCAAGACAAGATTTTCCTTTTCTCTCTTCCAGAGAGAATATTGGCTATAGTGGCTACAATAGAATTAAACTGATCAGAAGATTCTTTGGATCTCATTTGCTGCAACTAATGGAAATGGCCGTGTAAGAGGCAAAGGTTGGTGTTTCAGGCTTTCTGTGAAGAAAAGTCAGCCACTACTCTCTCAGAGGTGAGCACAGTAGCTGTTTCAGTGGCTAATAGTGAAAAAACATGACCCACACCATGGCCAAACCATTGGGCATTAAACACTTGACTTTAGAAGCATGCACCCACAGCTGCTGGGAACATGAGGAGAGGAATGTGGACAGACAGTCAAAGGAATTAGAATGAAGTTGATTCTTAATAGTCTGTCTCTCTGTCTCTGTCTCTCATGTAAGAACTTCCCCAAAATAGAACCATTTGCTCTCAACACAATCTTGGGAAAGCTTTTGGAACAGTTCACTACTTGATAAGTTTAGAGATGGAATGAACCCTATAGATCCTCTAATTTAACACCCTCATTTGATTTTTTTCAAGTTAAAATGTGTTATTGATGCTTTTTATGTTTCTACCATTTTCCACACTCCCACAGAACTCTACCTTGCAATAAAGATTGTCACAGACAAGTCTGGGTCACCAAAACAGACACCTTGGCCAAATCTGGCAAGAGTATGCTTTCTCTTTTAATCTACCTTTCTCAAGTAAGTGGAGAGAGGAATGTTTCTTTAGGGCAGGGACTTTACCGTTTTTGTTTTTGGATTTCCAGTGATTATCACATAGAAAATGCCTAATCAATGCTTAATGATCGATTGATTTGTCCTTTTCTGTAGTGAAGGTTGATCAATGCATTGATCTGAGCTTTGATGTCTTGTTTTTATTTATATCACTGTAACCATTGTATATCATTCTCTTGTTCTGCTCACTTCAGCTCATGCAAGTCTTCCATTTCTCGGAATTCCTCATTTTCCATTCCTTAAAGCAATGATACTCCATTGCATTTATATACCTCAGGTTATTTTTTTCAGCCATTCCCCAATCCCCAGTTCTGCTACCAAAAGAAAATACAGCTATAAATATTTGGTCTTGTCTTGGTCCTAGCAGTATAATGTCTCTGCTTTCTGAGGACCAACCTCACTGAGAATACACAGTCACCTCCAGCAGGCTGGCCATTGGGGATGTATTCCCTTGGCCATGGAAGACCAAACATACCAATAAACAAGATACCCTCAGTCCTAGTTGACACATTCCACTTCTAAAGTGATGATGTCAACATAAAACAAAAGAGGACAGCGTGTGCTAAGAATCTGAGGTGTTAGAACTTCTGTAAATATGAACTTAGCTGCTTAGTTACCAATGAATGAACATACTCTCAGAGGAAAGGAATCTTCTTAGACTTGACATTCTCACTGTAAACAAAACCAGAAAACAGAAGGAAGTTGCAGTTAAAAGGAGGAATTCTCCTAGGTTCTTTTTGATGAGACCAATCAAGGAGATGGGAAATATGATGATCAACAGAGTTGTGTAACAACTTCACAAGCTAGGGGTGGGGCTCTCCAGCTTCAGGTGCTGATAGCTCCCAGAACCCTTAGCATTGCTAGAGCTAGTGGCTGTTTGGAAGCCTTCCAGCCCTGATGGATGTTGTGGTCATGAAGCTTTCCTGAAGCCCAAGGGAACACATTCTCTTTGTGTCAGATACCTCTGGACTCATGTGGACCTCCTAAGGCTCATGAGGACCTCATAAGACACTTCTTCCTCTCTCCACTCTTTCCTCTCTCTTTTTTCCTCTCTCTTTCCCTTTCTCTTCTCCCTTCCCTTCTCTCCCCTCTTTTTTTCCTTCTCCCTCTCCCCCACTTCCTTCTTTCTCTCCTCTCTTCCTCCCCCTCCCCCTGTCTGTTTCTCTGTCTTACCATATCATGGCCAACCAACCATGTCTCATGTCTTTAACAGACTAACTTCCTTCTTCTAGCTACATATATAATAACCAAGTTGAATCAGTATTAATGGCACTAGGAGTTATGTAAATGTTTTAAATAGCTTGGATGCGAAAGTAAGATTATTATAGAAATGGAAATTCTTCTCCCTTTTGTCTCTTCCAGACACTTATTTAAAGCTGAAGAGAATAAATGAGAAAGTCAGAGGTTAGGGACAAGGGGCTATCAGGCAAAAATGTGCTTCTCCCTGTGTGGACAGAGAGGAAAGGAGCAGGAAGCAGTTTTAGCTGGGGAGATTTCTCACTGTCCCAAGGACTGCAGGTCATGGTGTCTGCTTTCATGGGTGAATAATGCAGGCCTAGTCCTATCTTCATATTACTCTGAATGGCTCCCTCATTTCCCTGATCTTGGACATCATTCTGTCCATGCTGGTGCTCGCCTTCATCAGTTCTGCTTGGTTTCTCCTGCAGCCACCTGAGATGGCTTTTTCTGCAGGCATGTGCCATGGCTTCTCTATCAGCTGCAGCAAAGCATTTTGTCCTTCCAAGAAACCCAACCAGGGGCAAGGACAAAGCCCTTGGAACTTGGGAAATCCTGGGCCAATCCACTGAGCAGCAGTCTGGCACCTAGCTTCCCCAGGGTTTCGATGGCAATGCCTTGGTGGGCAGGGCCAAGCACAAGTTACTTTCATAGAAATATTATGAGATAAGTCCTCGTAACTTACGTTTGGAGAGGCTATCATAGAGCTCATAAGTACCAAAGGGAAGACTCAAATCTAGACCTCCCTGACTCCCAAGTCTAGTGCTTTGTCCATGCTGTGACATTCTCTAAATAGATGCACTAAATATTTGATAGGAACTTTTTCCCTGCCAAATTTCAATTTGTTGGTCAATGGACAAGAATTTCACGTTTAGAATTCCAAGAGCAAAATCTATGTGTTAAGTCAGTCTATGGATGGTGGGATTTTCTGTCCCACAGAGGACTTTCTCACCACTTTGCCAGAGCTATAGACAGTCAAGGAAGGCCTCCACAAAGGGCCAAAGAGCATTTTGTGTTTCTGTTTTATTAGGGGAGGAGATCTGAAATGGAAGCTGCGAGAACTATTGAAAATTCATCTTGCCGTTGATGCCTCCATTTCTGTCCACCAGGTGGTAGCACATGACTTCATAATGGTGAGCTCTAACCAGAGTAGGAAGTCTTCCTGAGGAAGATGTGTATTTAAGTTACTGGGCAATTACACGTAATTGACTTATTGACTAAGTCATCCCTGAGAAGTAAAAGCTCAGTGTCTGACCCAGGAGCCAGAAGTTCATTCATTCATTCCTCATTCACCCACCCATGCTTTCTTAGGACTCTGTCCAGCACCTTGCGTAGAGTCAAGAAGAGTGAGTTTGTAATTTGCCTCACACACTTGCTACCTATGTGACCCTGGGCAAGTCACTGCCTCAGTTTCCTCATCTGTAAAGCACTTACCTCCCAGCATTCTTGTAGAGATTAAATTAGATCCTATTTGTAAGGCATTTTGAAAATCTTTAGCTCTATATAAATGCTAACTGTTATTATTCAGCCTGAGACCTGCCATGAAATGCTTCATGACCCTTGCTCTGCTTGGAGAAACTTGGCTGGATGAAATAAAATGACAGCTAAGTCGAGCTGAGTGGATCTCATTCCTACATGGTATTAAAGCCCTTTGTTGGGAGACTGGATTACTCCTCCTCCATCCCTTTATCACTAGAACTAAGCTTGTGCTGTTACCAGGGATTAGATGGGCCCTTTACAGGTCCAGATGCCTTTGAAGAGCCTTGGTTCCCCTGATCTTCCTTTGTAACTGCTCTTCTGGCAAAGCCAAGATAAGATGAGGATGATAAGCCGGAAGGGGCTTGGCGGTCTTTGGAGCGTCTGCGAGCTCATCAGCCCAACCCAACCAGCAGGCATTGCTCAAGGTCCTTTCCTTTCCTCATGACAAACATCTGGCCGGAGTCTGGCTTATCAACAAGGCCAGGAGCCTCTGAAATTTAGGGGCGCTCTGTGGAACGCTGAGTACAGCTAATTCAGGGCCAGAGATACATACAAGAATTTGGTGTCTGACTCCAGTGAGGAACGGCTTTGGCCAGTCTGAACCTTTCCATCTTGGAGATAGATCTCCCTCCTGGCTGCCCATCTGGCTTCCCACAGGCCGTGATTTAAGCTGGGAAGGGAGGATTCTCTGATTAGTTGCTCCTGAGTCTATTTCTTTCCCATGAAGACACTGTGGCCTTGGCTGCCTTTTTACCCAAATTTGGGGTTTTCTTCAAGTTTTATTAATTTGTCGGCAGAAGATCCAGAGTGCTTGATGCTAACAGGATAGATCCCTGATGATCAAAGCATATTATATTGACACTCAGGTGTCTGCTGTAGTCAGGTGGATGGGGTGTGCCCGTTGTGCCCTGGCACATCCTACTTTCTCATTGTAGTGGGTGGGGCCGCCAGGGATCTTGTACCCATTAGAGGTAGGAGCAGCTTGGCCAGCCTCTGGGGAAGTCCTGGTGCTTCCGCAGGTCTTCTCTACAGTCTGCTCCCTTACTCCACTTCCTCCCTCCCCTTCTCTCTGGGGCTTCCTGAGACTGATGTATGAGGAAAAAGGGAGCACATGGAACAGCTTGGTCTTTCTTCTCTTTCACTCTTTCTCTATGATGCTCTCTCTTTCTCTCTTGCTCCAGGGGTAGAGCCCAGTTCTTGCTGGGGTCCACAGTCACCTGCCCTCTTCCTTCCCATCCCAGGAGGTCCAAGCCCATTCCTGGGTCTCCAGTCAGTTGTAGTTGGGTCAGGGAAAAATCAGGTCATTTCTTCCCCTTTTGACTCCTGTTGTCACTGGGTTTTGTCTGGTTGGTACCAGAAAGAAATGATTTCCTTTAAAAACAAGTTAGAATTCTAAATTTAAAAAGGAAAGAGAAGTCTGGAAAGACTATTCTGTATTTTAGGATAAGGGAAAGGGTTTGATGAATAGAATCCATTGAAAAATTTGTATTTATTAGCAGATTTTCATTGCTAATTAAAAACAAATTTATTTTTTTGGTTCCTTCCTTCTGATGAATAAAAACAATGCTATTTGTAATTCAGTAGTTAATAAATGTTCACCTTCAGAAAACACTTTGCAAGTGCAGACCATAATGAAGTGTGCTGCACTGCACACGCCTAAAGCTTCAGGCTTCTTACTCCAACAACTGGATACTTACTAAGCATGTTCTTACAGGCAGGGCGGCGAGATGGCTCAGTGTAGAGAGCACTGGTCTGGCATCAGAAAGATCTGAATTCACATTTGACTGTGTGACCCCAGGCAAATCACTTATCCCCCATTTGCCTTAGCTCCTCATCTGTAAAATGGGGACACACTGCACAAAAAGTGGCAAACCACTCCAGTATCTTTGCCAGGCAAACCCCAGGGACATTGTCTATGGGATCTTACAGAATCAGACCCCAACAACAAGTGCCAGGCACTGCACCCGCTGAGAAGGGGCTGAGAAGACCCCGTATTTTAAAAATGAAAAACCCATTGCAGAAGTGGGGGCCTATGGCTGTGAAATGTCACATGTGCTGTCACAGATGGCTCGTGTGTCAATTTCACTGAGCTGCTAGTGTCTTCTTTCGTTTTAAATCCTTGCTATAAGATCTATTTTACTGCCTTTTCTTCATTGTTTCCCATTTATGTGTAAACAGCTTGTTTTGTATCTGTTGGTTGCATTAGATTGTGAGCTCTCTGAGGGAAGGGACTGGACTATCGTTTGATTTCTATGTATCCTCAGCACAGTGCCTGGCACGTGCTCAATGGTGCTTAATAAATGTGGATTGGTTGATCTATTCAACTGACAGTGATGTGTTCAGAAACGAATGTGATAGGAAACCAAAATATTATTATAAACAAAATATAATTAATAATAACTATAATAAGATGACAGATAAGATTATGACAAAAATAAGATTACAACAAACAAATTCTGGAGAAAAAGAAGGGAAATGGTTCCTGCCTACAGGGAGTTTGCCGTCTCCTGGAAGGGGATATAAAGCAGATATACAAAGTAGCTGCAAATTAATCCGAAATCATCCAGTATTCCAATCCGTTTTGGGGATGGACCTTGGCCAGACAGACTTCCGTTGTCATCCATCTAGAGCTTTGGGTTCTGCATTCTCTTCCCACTCTTCCCCCTCTGGAACATAAACCCCTTGAGGGCAGGGGCTATCTTGTATTTGTGTGCCCAATACTTAGTGCAGTCCTGGCACATAAGGGCTTAATAAATGTTTCTTGCTTCATTTGCCTTCTAGAGAAAGAGAGCTAAACCATGGTCACTGAGAGGGTCAGGAAAGCCCTCAGTTGGGAGGTGACCTCTAAGCTGGGCTGTGGAGGAAGTGAGAGATTCTGAGATGCAGCAGAGGAGGCGGGGACAAAGGGGCAGAGGTTATGAAAAAGAGAAAACAAATCGGTGAATTTGACTTAAGCAGCCTATCACAAGGAAGGAACCCTGGCCATCCTTGGCATCTGGAGACCCGGGTTCATGAAGCATCTTTGACATTCAGGACCTGTATATGACTATTCCTGCTGGATTATCTTTCTCGGTTTCTGGTTTCTTCATCATAGAAATGAAGGTTCTTTGACTTGCTTTGCTTATCACAAATTCCAAATGGCCTTTTCTGGGGGTGTGTGTGTGTCCAGACTGGTGATTTCAATTGGTGGAGACCTTCCAGTGAAGACACCCCCTTCGCCAATTCAAATTAAAAGTCTTGGAAAGCTGTCTGGGTGTTAACTGACTTATCCCAGGTCACAATCAAGTGCCCACACTTCACTTGAGGATTTTGTGAACAGTGATACAGGAGAAAGTGAATCTGAGAAGCAGTCAACAAACATCCATTAAGCACCTATTTGTCAAGCACTGCACTAAACCCTGAGGGCAGCTGGGTGCCCAGGCCTGCTGGGCCTGGAGGCAGGAAGACTCTGCTTCCTGAATTTGAATCTGACCTCCAACTCACCAGCTGTGTGGCCCTGGCAAGTCACTTAACCCTCTTTACCATGGTTTCCTTAGTAAAATGAGGTGCAGAAGGCTCAGAGTGGATCAGTGACTTGGATGAGGCCAAGTTCTGAGCCAGGTCCAGTGTCCAATTCCCAGTGAAATTCTTTAATTCCCTGGATTGTGAAGCCCCATGTCCAAGGGGTCAAAATTAGGAAAGATACTCTGAAGTAGCAAATTCCTAACTGTAAAAGTAGTGAGAACAGGGGAGCTTTCTGTTCATAAAGACTCATATGTAGAATGTAACTGGGTGCCTAGAAGACGGTCAATAGTCAATAAAAATGTCCCATCGGGCAAAGAAGCCAATCCCTTATCTGGGTGGAGAGCCATTTTGGGCGTTGACTAACAAGGCCTGGCTCTGGCTGCTTGAGGCCTCCTGGAGGGATACAGAAAGGGCTTCCATGGGCTCGTGGCGCATCGTACAAAGTCTGCAGTTGGATGCTTTGAGCTTTCTTAGTCTGGATCCCAATGAGATGAAAATGAAGAGTATGTTGGACCCATTTCCCATTCAGTCTTACTCTCCTCTAAACAAACATTTCCATATCCTTTGTCCGAGCCGTACACAGTGAACCTGTTGCCCAGAATTGCAAAATAACCCACTTTATTCTGTGGCGGTGACAACAAACATCGCTGGAATTGGGAAATGGGAACAATTACATGGTGCATTCTGGCCTAAACTCCCTCACTTTTATCTGAAAGGTATTGATGTTCAGGAGCCAGTGAAGCATGGAGAATGACTGCTGGACCTGGAAACAAAGAAGATTTGGCTTCTAATCCCACCTTTGCTACTAGGTGTGTGAGCTTGGGTAGGAGGATAGGCAGTGTGGTACAGTTGGTAGGGAACTGAGCAGCTCGGGTAGAATCCTGGAGAACAGGGGTCCTCCTCTCCCTTTCTTTATATCCCCAGGGTTTACTTAGCACAATAACTGGCCCATAGTAGGTGCTTAATGAATGTTTGCTGCCTGTAGCACTTACTAGCTATATGACTTTAGGGTAAGTGGCCTGACCTTTCTGAACCTGTTTATCTGTAAATAAACGGTTTGGATTTGATGGTCTCCAAGGTCACTCTAGCTCTAAATCTAGGATCCTATGTGCTGCTGTCAATGGGGATAATGAAGCCAATGGGATCTTTTTTCCCAGACTGGTTGTGAGGGTCCTGTGGAAACGTGAAAACAAAGTAACTTGCACTCTTTAAGGGGCTGCTTCAGTCGTCACCATCTGAAAGCCATTCATTTACTGCAATATTGGAGGAAGAGGAAGGAAGGGAGAGGTCCAGGGACTGGGGCAGATGGGAAGATGAGAGAAAAAGCATGGGAGCCCTGATTTATTTTAAAGAGAATGTTCTTGAGATGGGGAAAGACCAAACAAAAATGGTCCACAGGGGAATTGACACCTAAAATAAGGGAGGAGATTATATGAGATATGAGTCCTCAAAGGGCTCAAATCACTAGCCCCTGGTGAACTGCAGGGCATTGTGGATCATTGAGACATGGGAGATAGTCTTTGAGGACCTGGGGCAAATAGGAGAAGGATGACCCAGGACAAGTACCTGACAACTTTTTTTTTTCTCAAACGACTGTGTGACGACATTGATGGCGTGCTTATCAGATCTGTGGATGATGTGAAGGAGAAAGGTATAGCCAATATATATGAAGCAGAATACCGAATGGTCAATGATAATGGTCAGAATCTAAAGTGCCAAACAGAACAAGATGAAATTTATCAGGGATGAATGTAAAATATTACATCTGGCTTAGAAATATCAGTTGTACAAGATGGAGTGATTGCGTGATGAGAATCAGCCATGTTCTACGGGGCATGACTAAACCAGCAAGTCAGTCCTGAAGTTGGTCATTCTAGCAGCAGGCTAATTGAGTTGTGGTCAAGGGGATTGACCTTGGTTGAGCATTTCCCTTCTCCTATTGACCAAATGATGACCCTGTGAACTTCCAAAGGTTAGAAGAGCTGGAGGGTCCATTGTGGATAGCTATGTCCATAAGAGCTGGTAGTGGTGTCTCTAAAACAGTAGAGTTTGAAGACAGTATCTACATTGAAAGGAAGGAAAGGGAAGAAAGAAACATCTAGAGAGTACCCATTGTGTGCTAGGCACTGTACTAAGTGAACTTCAAATCTGATCTCCTTTGATTCTCATAGCAACCCTTGGAGGTAAGTACTACTATTAATCTCCATTCTAAGCTGAGGAAACTAAGGCAAGTAGTAGTTAAATGACTTGCCCAGGGTCACATGACTAATAAGTGTGTGAGTCTATATTTGAGTTCAGGTCCTCCTGACTTCATGCCCCACACTATCCCTTGTTCCACCAGCTGCATCTGTAATGAGTAAGCCAGAGGAGGTGTTATGGAAGATTAGCACCTAATAGAAAAAATTTTCTTTCTCCTTCCCTCTCCTCCCCCACTCCCCAAGACAGCAAACAATCTGATATAGGTTAAACACTATATCCTTTCTCAAGGAGAAATAAGAATGGTATTCAATTTACATTGTTAGCTTGAGTGTTTTTATGGAATCTGAAGACCTTTCAATTCTATCTATAGATACCTAAGCAAAAACTATATTTTGATCTTCCCAGGGTTGACCTTAGGTTGTGAGAAAATGAATCAAATTCTGAGTTTTCAAGGGAAAACCTTGAGTGAGGACATGAGTCAAAAAGTGATTTGTAGACGTTCCCTGGAATGAACCCAGTCTATCTATATCCAGGGTTGAGAAGTCTGTCACATGTTACATATACTGTAGGACCAAATGAATTTACTCTCAGTTTCTCCCAGCATGAGTGCTGAGAACCACAGATCATACTGCTGCTTTGGATAATGCTTCCCCTCTCACATATTACTATGGTGTCACTTACTGATGTCATAGACTGACTTAAAATCCATAAAAGGCTTATGGCTTAAGAGCCAGCTAGAGACCCTGCCCACCATAACTGTGCATACACTTTCTTTTTGGTCTAGGTCTTCCCTAGAAGAAGAAGAAACTGCTTTTTGTCAAGAACATTGATTTCTTTCAGTATAGCGTTCCTCCCAAAAGTCAGACAAAGTCTTAGACAATGGAGAAAAATTCCAAGCGTTGTAAATAATTTGCAAGAGACCATAGACCTATTTTCTTTCTGGTCTGGTAGGGGAGAATTCCTATTCAAATAGTGCTGCTAAGCACTATATCCCTTTGTGCACAGCACTGTGCTAGGCTCTTTGGAGTTTACAAAGAACACATGGTCTCTATTTTTATCAAACTCACAGGAGAGTAAAAATATAGCAACTGAAGCACAAGGCAGACCATTTAAGCTCAGAGGGGAGATGTCTTCTACCTTACCCCACAGAGGGGAAAGGCTGGAACTAGATTGCAAAGGATTGAGGGTGACTAGGGGTGTGTGTGTGTGTGTGTGTGTGTGTGTGTGTGTGTGTGTGTGTGTGTGTGAAGAAATAGAGGCAGTCAATGTGGGCTTCTTTTAAAAGTTAGTATGTGTTGTGAGGGAGAGAAAGAATATTCAAAGTCAAGTGGGGTAGCTGGATCTTCCAGAATCTGTGGTTTTTGTCAGTATGATGGCTCACATTGTGGTAAAGTGGATAGAGGCTGAACCTAGAGTTGAGACACTGATTAAAATTCCATCTCTGATACTTATTATTTGTGTCACCATAAGCAGTCCACTTAATCTCTCTGAGCATCACTTTCCTTATCTGTGAAATGGGCTCAGTGACATCTCCTGTCATCAGGATGTTAGGTTCTCATGAGTTCATGTGTAAGCAGCAACTCCTTCAGAACTGCCATAGCTAAAAAACTCACCATCCTTCTGGACTGATCCCCAGATAACAGATGTTCCATTGGTTATTGAGTTGGAATAAAGGAAATTTTAAAAAAGTGTGTGCATGTATGTGTGCCTGCATTCGTGTGTGTGTGTGTGTGTTTTAGGAAAGGGAAATAACAATGCTTGTTATCAAAGGAAAGAGAGAGCAAGAAAGTAGTGATAATTAAAGAAATAAAGTTCCAGATGTGATAAAAGGGGATCTAGAACACATATTGTGGAACCAACTTTTGAAAACAGGAGGAGCACATTTTCCTCCAAGATAAGAGGGGAGAAGGAAAGTTCAGGGGAAAATACAGAAGGATGTTGAAGATGGTTGAAGCAATGGAAGAGTATTTGCCAAGGAATATAGTACCCAGAGCCATGTTTTCTTGAAATGACCTTCAAGCAATGAGTTTGGAAATATGGAACACTTTAATCTTATCTACCAGGGGAAAAAATAGGATTTTCTGGCTCAATTTCTGTGGATTCCATTAGCCTAACTGCCATCATGGACAATGCTGAGTCAGAAATCTGAATTATCTTCTTCCTTGTTGGGTTTTTGCCTATAAAACATAAAAGCGTCCATGACTTCCATGTTTTTAGTAACTCAAGAAAATGGTTCATGAAGGGGATAAAAACACATACACGCATGTATTCCATATTACTCTAGGATCAAATAAATGACTTAGTTTGACATGAGACAATCTCCACAAGCTGGTTCCCCCCTCTTTCTCCCCTCTTCTTACACATTTGTCCCGTCCATTCACTCTAGGTCCAATCTGAGTGTGTTATTCTGCACCCAGAACACCCTATTTCCCATCTCTGCACTCTCACCCTGGCTATCTGCCAGGCCAGGAATGTTGTCCTCCCTGCTCCAGCTCCTCTAACTTCCTTCACAACTCAGCTCCAAGCCTGCCTTCTATAGGGAACCTTTCCCATCACTCCTCTCCAAGGTTACTTTGAGTCTTCTTTGTGTGTGTTCTATATACACTTAGAGGTGTATTCCTTATCTGGTGGGGAGAAAAAAGCCTTTAAAAGTCTCCAGCACTTGTAATACACAGCAGTACCTGAGGGCATCAGAGAAGTACAAAAACAAGAGCTATCAGAGGTCCAAGAGCCCTCAAGGTGCATGTGTTTTGGTGATGGGGAAATGCTTCAGAGGAGGGGAGGTCACATATAACACACAGGAATGGAATTCCAAGGTTTGGGATTGGAGGTACTAGAAAGGTAGGGGAGGCATCCTTAAGGAGATAGCCATCAAAAATGGGCTGAGTTTACTCAGGAAGGAGAGAGGGCATTCATGGCAGGGAGAACTACCTGAGCAAAGACTGAGATGAGGGTTGGATGGAGTTCCTTGTCAATTCAAACTTGATAATCCTGGAAAACAGGTATTTTCAAGGCATTTGCCTGTGCTGGGAAAGCCATGAGGCAGGTGGGGCTGTGTTGGTAGGAAGGGAGCTTGGGGAAACTCTCCAGCTACAGGGTTTTGTTGGTTATAGCCTCCTGACTGATGATGGCACTTCAGCTTTCCGTGGCTGAGCCTGGAATGCATTTTTCTATCAAAGGAGGCATTCTGGAGAAGCAGGTTTAGGGCACCCCCCCACCCGCCCCTTTCCCCACAGAGCGTGGAGCTTAGCAGCAGCAGAAATGAAGCAATTCATTCAGGCTTTTTGTGGAAAAACCTGAGATAAAGAGAAAGAAGGGCCACTTGTACTGATGAGATTTCTTGTTGATCTCTAACTTAGAGCTACAGGTAAGGCACAAGATAGAGGCTTGGTTTGCTTACCTTGGAAGAGCACGGCTCCCTGGGAGGCCCTAGGCCCAGTGTAGCAGAGAGAGCGCTGGAGTTGTTTGGTGTTAAAGGACCTGAGGCTCTTCTGGGCCTCAGGATCCTCAGCCCTAAAGGGTGCAGTGGGAATAGGAAGGTCCTTGTCAGTGCTAAATCTGTGACGGGCAGATCTGTGGGGTTGTCTTTCTGTTCTTCCTTGAGCAATTAAGTACCTATGGTCTCATAGTTTTAGGTATTGGGCAGTCTGGTTGGTTATAGTATGCCAATCAAAAATGGTTTATTAAGTGCCTTCTATGTGCCTGGAACTGTGCTAAGGTGTTGGGGGTGTAAAAATAGACAGTCTTTATGCTCAAGGAGCCCATCTCCTATGGGGAAAATAGCACATGTACCCAGAAATTAATACAAAATGTAAAGTAAGTTCAAAGTAGTTAGGGAAGGGGGTGGGGCTGGCGACCCCAGTAGGTGTGGTGGTCGGGAAGGGAAGGAAATTGGAGAGATCACACTTCAAAGATGATCTTTTGAAAGCTGAAAAAAGAATCAATAAACAAGCATTTATTAAGCATTTACTGTATGCCAGGTTCTAGGCTAAGCTCTGGCAGCTAGGAGGTATAGTGAATACAGCACTGGGCCTGAAGTCCTGAGGACCCGACTTTAAATTCAGCCTTAGATGGTTAATAGCTCTGTGACCCTCATCAAGTCACTTAATCCTGTTTGACTCAGTTTCTTCATCTATTTTGTCCAACTCTTTGTGACCCCATTTGGGGTTTTTCTTGGCAAAGATACTAGAGCAGTTTGCCCTTTTCCTCTTCAGCTCATTTTACAGATGAGGAAACTGAGGGAAACAGAGTTAAGTGACTTGCCCAGGGTCACACAACTAGTGAGTATCTGAAACCACATTTGAAATCATGAAGAGAAGTCCTCCTGCCTCCAGGCCTGGTGATTTATCTTCTACACCACCAGTTGTACATGTTTCTCCTTAGAATTCGAGCTACTTGAAGGCAGGGATTATTCCATTTTTGTCTTTGTTTTCCTAATAGCCTGGGAGAATTTGGTATGAGTTTACCAGATGCTCATTCATTGATTGATGGTTTCTATGAAGCCATGTGGCAGAGTGGATAATGTTAAGTCAAACCAACATTTATTAATTACCTATTACTAATAAACACTCAATGAAGGAGAGATACAGAGTTAGGAAACCTGTGTTTATATTCTGATTGAATATCAATTCATTTTATGAATTTATAATATATATTTATAATATATAATTTATATATATTTATTTATATTATATATATATTTATTATATAAATATAAAACAATTACCAGTTGTGTGACCATGGACAAGCCTCCTGATCTCTCAGAGCCCAGGGATGGGGGTAGTGGGGAGCGGGGCTCAGAGAAACATTTTGACTCCTGTAGCAGAAGTTTCATACCTGGACTTCCTCCACACCAAGGAAATCCGGGTGTGGGCCAAAGTCCTGCCTGCCGCCAACAACCAAAGCCCTACCACATATATATTTGAAGAAAGAGAACTGCATTCCATAGGGATGAGGAGCACAGAAGCTTTTGTCACTGAAGGAAAAGCCAGTCTCCTTGAACACGTCAGTTCTGGCTTCACTCAAGGATTTTGGTCTTTTAACCATGACAACAGCATTGGTGTGATAGAACATCAAGCCATCTGCTGCTGCCTGGGCCCCCGACTTCCGCTGGGGACATCACCTGGCTTTTCGTGCTTGAAGCTCCAAGGGAACAGGAGTTGTGACTTTTCTGTTTGGGGTTGAGTTGTCTAGCTCTCCATGTGTAATTAACCCACGTTTTCTTCTGCCTCAGAATCGTTTTTAGCACTGCTTTGGCATATGGAGTCTAATGGGCTATTACATCCTTTTCATTATCCAGTTAGTAACTTTATAGGGAGCTATTCCAAACTTATCCACAGGGGTTCAAGGCCGACCATCAGTTGCCTTCTGTCCCCATTGTCCCCCTATAGATTTTCTTCTGTAGCTGAATCAACCCACTACCTCTGCACAGGGCCTACCCCCATCTTCATCTCCAAGGGCTTGCTCCCTTTGCTTAGAGTGGGGATTCTGAACCTCTCATATCACAGACCCCTTTGGCAGTCTGGCAAAGCTGGGGACTTCTCAGAATAGTGTCAGTTCTTACATTCATAATCAAAGGAAATGCTAAATTTCATTTAGAGGTTTGGGAAGATAAAGATGTGATTTTCTTTCCCAATCAAATTTACAGGAGCTCTGAAATTTAGCCATAGATCCCATAGATCCCAGGTTAACAATACTCTGCCTAGACTGATATATCTCTTCTGTTGGCCCAATTCTTTAATTTTCTTTTTAACGTTTGTTGTACATTATATTGATGAATTACTTGCTTATAAACTCCCTTCTAAGAGTACATCTCATAATTCAACCCAAATGAAACAAAATATCAAACCAAACAGCAGGAAACCTGATAATATAATAGACATGATTGAGAGAGTAGTACAGTGTTCTGTGTTCTAATGTGTTCTAAAGCTAGTTACCTGGAACTGGTATTGATTATTTCAAATGACCCTTTGTCTGTTGACTTCATTTAACTTACTGTGGTAACCACATATTTTGTTCTCCTGATTTTTCTTCTTTCTCTCTGAATCAGTTTGTCTAAATCTTCTTATATTTCTCTGAATTATTCATATTTGCTGTTCCTTACAGAACAATAATGTTCTTTTTCTATTTATATACCATGATTTTTCCAGTCATTCCCCAATCAATGGGCATAGAATTTGTTTATAGCTACAAAAGTGCTGCTATGAATGTTTTTGTATGCATGGAACCTCTGTTTCCGATATTTATTTCTTTGGGCAAATCCTCAGTAGATTAATTGCTAGCTTATGCCCTGTAGTGCTGCTCTCGTCCCCTACTGCCTTAACATTTTCAAGTTTACACTAGGATTCTTTGTACTTGACAATGTTTGTCTGTAGGTTTTCCTGTGTCTTTCTCCCCTTTTTCTCTTTGTTATCTCCTTTCTGCCTAAATGGATTATAAACTCATCCAAAACAGCAATCAGATTTGTCTTTGTTTTTACAGCCTCTACACACAGTGTGTGTTCGATAAATGCAATCCTATCATCCTTTAACATCCAACAGGGAGACCTCTGCAGTGAATTACCTAGGTTCTCCCGTGCAAGTCTCCTCTTTTCTATGGACTTCATTTTTCTCCTCTAACAAAAAGAGAGGGTCCTGCTCCAGTTTCTCCTCCTCTTCTTTCTACTTGTTCTTCTTGTTTTCCCTTCTTGATGCTAGTTTGAAAGCTGAAAGGGACCCAAGAGGGCATCTAGTCTAACCCTCTCCTCTTACAATGGAGGAAACTGAGTCACAGGCAGCATGATGTGACTTCCTGTAAGGTAAGTAGCAGAGTTGGGGTTTGTCTCTAAATCCAGTGTGCTATGTGGATAGTTTTGATTACATTAAATTAAAAAAATTTTGTACAAATAAGTCTCAATGCAGTCAGGATTAGAAGCATAAAATTGGTAAAAAAATTTTTTATAGATAATTTCTTGGACAGTTTCTCATATTTCAAATATAGAGAACTTTGTCAAACTTATAAGAATATGAGTCATTCCCTAATTGATAAATAATCAAAGGAAATGAAAAGGAAATTTTAAGAGGAAGAAATCAAAGCCATAGATTTTTATATGAAAAAATGCTCTAAATCACTGTTAGAGAAATGCAAATTATAAGAACTTCAAGATATTGTCTATCAGATTAGTCTATCAGTTTGGCTAAAATGACAAAAGGAGAAAATGATGAATGTTGGAGGGGATGTGGAAAAATTGGAACACTTACATTATTGGTGGAACTGTGAACTGATCCAAACATTTTGGAGAGTGTATAAAACTTTGCATACTCTTTTAAAACATTGTTTTTTTTATTTGTAGGATAAAACAAGAATTTCCATAACATAGTATAATAAAAAATGATTGCACATGAAATTGAAAATCTGTTATGTACAGCTTGCTGTTTCATTTGCATAAATAACAAATTTCTATATATAACAATTATGTACAATATATTTCTTTTGTCCTTTTCTTTTCTCCTCCCTCTCCACCCTAGAGTTGGCTACCTCTATTAGATCTGTTTCCCAAGGTGATGAAGGAAAAAGGAAGAATCTCTATGTTCTAAAATATTTATAGCAGATCTTTTTTTGTGGTGGTAATGAATTGGGAATTGAAAGGAATGTTCGTCAATTGGGGAATGGTTGAACATGTTGTGATATATGATCATGTTGGAATATTATCAGTTAGTGGCTGTTGTTTGGGCTATAAGAAATGATGAGCAGGTTGATTTTAGAAAAAACATGGAAATAATGAGGAGTGAAATGAGTGAAACTGAAAGAGCATTGTATAAAGTAGCAGTAATATTATCTGAAGAATAACTGTGAATGGTTAAGCCATTCTGAGCGTTATAAATATTCAAATGAACTACCAAGTACCTATGAAGGAAGATGCTTCCCACCTCCAGAGAAAGAACTGATAAACAGAAGTATGGTTGCATAGTATGGTTGAAAGTTTCATAATAAAAGAATTTCAAAGGAAGGGCACTAAGTATTTGGAGGATGAAGAGAGGCTTCCTGTCAGAGGTAATGACCCAGGTCTACTTTGAAGGAAGGTGGGATGTCTTGGAGGCACATCCCAGGATCAAGGGTGTTTCTGGCACGTACGTTTGGGGATGCAATGTAGCTAACCAGTCAGCAAATTTATTTGCTTCTCCAAGCTTCTCCATTGTAATTGCAACTTTTTTATATGGTCTGATTTTATTTATATGTTCATAGTACTAGTATAAGTTTGTATATAGTACATGCTATAGTATTTATAATTGTTTTTCAGTCATATCTGATTCTTTGTGATCCACTTCGGGGTTTTCTTGGCAAAGAAAACGTATTAGTTTGCCATTTTCTTCTCCAGTTCATCTTACAGATGAGGAAACTGAGGCAACTCGAGTTAAGTAACTTGGCCAGGGTCATACTGCTAGTATAATTTATAGTGTATTCCTTGCCAAAAGCATTTTTTTGCTTTAGTTAGTGACTGTTGTTTGCCCTGCATCTTGCAAATCTTCGGACCCCAAAGAAAACACAGAAATATGATATTGTAGAGTTCTAGGTTCAACATCCTACAGGGCAGCTATAATTTAGGGAATCTTGCTACATTCTAAAAGGATTCTAAAAGGATGATACAATGTTTTTTTTTTCTCTTGTTTCTGAACCTAGCTGAGTGGTGCAGTGGATAGAGTACTGAGCCTGGACTCAGGAAAACTCAAGATCAAATCCAGCCTCCTACACTTATTAGGTGTGTGACCCTAGGCAAGTCACTTCATCACTGTTTGCCTCAGTTTCTTCATCTGTAAAATGGGGATTATAATCACCCTTATCTTTCAGAGTATTTTTGAAGGTTGAATGAAATAATATTTGTTGAACACTTTGCTTACTGCCTGGCACCTAGTAGGACACATTTAAGTGTTAGCTATTGTAATTATCTCCTACTCCCTCTCTCCATCTTGACTTTTTTTGATTCAGATTTTCGGTGTTCACTCTGTAGGTGGTTGCTGTTTTGGTCTAACTGATGGAAATACCAGAAGAAGATGCCAAGATGGCACTCATGGGTATTAGGGAGTACCAACCAAGCAGCAGATTTATCAAGCTACTGGTCAAGGGTTTGATGTCAATTGCAACAGGAGGCACTAGTGATGATGTCAATGTGACTGGTAGAGTGTCAATTTATTCATGGACAACTACCTTACATAAAAAGAATTAACATTTAAATAATGATGGTCTGAAATAAAAGTCCTTCACTTTTTGTATATGTGCTGTGGATCCCTTTAGCCGTTGAGTGACCTATGGATCCTTTTTCAGAATCATTTTCTGTTGCCTATATTCATTATTGAAGGAAATACTAAATTTCAGTTAGAGGAGAGTGAAAATGTTCTCATCTTTTCCTCTTTCCTCATTTCCCAACTCTTTCTCTGCCCCCTACACTTCTTTCATTTTCATCTTTTTCTCATTCAAGTTCATGGACTGCTAAAATCTATCTATGTAATCTATCTAGAGATTAGGAATCCCCGGTTTAAAAGGTTTGCACTTGCCACCATTTTCATTCCAACCATTGACAGGTGACAGGGAAATAGAAGGGGGCCAAATGTACAGGACTGCAGACAACTTTGTACTTTTGTCCATTTCCTGGGTTCCTATGATTAAAAAAAAAATTCATCAGCTAATGGCCAACTCTTTGGTAAGGAGCTTTCCTACTTGTAGCTTGGTAGGCCTGCAGGGAAAAATCATACCATCTGTACTCAGGCCTTTAATCAAAGCCTTTTGAGCTTGGCAGAACTTAGCCTAGCTTAGCATAGTATTTAGAGCTGGCGGAGTTCCTAGAGACCACCTAGTCATTTCTGCATTTGTAGCTATAGGGAATTGATCCATTTGATAAGCTTATCAATCAATTTCCTAATCAATGTGGTGAGTTTAGAGGGCATGATCTTTGCTTAGGACTTCTAATTAAATCTCCATGTAGAGGGTAATCATTCCTGTTGATACCTTGTTGAGAAAACTCATACTACCTCATTAAATCTCAGTGGTTGGCACTAACCCAAAGAGGAATTGGTTGTGTTGGAGCAAGTCTTTGGCATTTCAAATTCAACATGCCAAAAAACAGAACTTACTATCTTTTCTCCTCAAACTTCCCCTCCTCCAAACTTCTCTGTTTCTATTGAAGGTGCTATAATTCTTCAGGTCCCTCAGATTTGCCTGCTGGGAGCTCTTCACTTTCCATCATCCTCCAATTTTCAAATTTAATCATTTGCCACGTCTTGCCCATTCTATGTCCACACGCTAGCTGTCATTTATCCACCTCTCTCTGCTCACACAGCCTCCAACTTCTTTTGGGTTTTTAGCATCCCTCATCTGGAGCAATGCAGAAGCCAAAATGATCCCTCTGCTCTGTCCCTCCTTTCTCCAATCCACCCTTTACTCAACTGCCAAAATAAGCTTCCTAAGGTGCCAGTTGTACTATGCCACTTCTTTAGTCAAGAACTTTGAGAGGTTCCCTCTTGTGTTTAGGATGAAATACAAACTCCAAGACTTGAAATGAAGAGCCATTGACAGTCTGGTTCCAGCCTACTTTTCCAGGCTTATCACATGTTAACTCTCCTTAACACAGTCTATGTTCTGGTTACATTGGCCTACGTACTGTTCCTAGCCCAAGGCAATCCAGCCTTTTTGCCATTTAGACAATCCTCCCCCACCCCGCCATGCCTGTAATACTCTACTTCCTTCACCTCTTGGAATCTCAAGTTCCCTCACTTCATATCCTAGTTTTCTGTGAGAAACTTCATCTTTCCTATAGTTGTGAGTTCTCTCTACCTCTGCAAAATTATGTGGTATCCCTCTCCCCAGTAAAATGTAAGTTCTTTGAAGTCTCTTCCCTTCCTGATTTCCCCTTCTCCTCTTTCCCTTTTCCTTTTCACTTCTTCCTCTTTTTGTTTTTTCTTTCTTCTCATTCTTTTCCTCCTCCTCTTTCTCCTCTATCTCCTTTCCCCCTTTTCCCTCCTCCTGCTCTTCAAGTTCTTTTGATGTCATTGGTCTGAGTCTTCGTCCAACACTAGATGAATCCTCTCTAGTACTTGATAGATGGTCCTCAAGAATTGTGGCTAAAAATTTCATGTCCCTGTGGTCAAATGGATGATGATGATCCTCTGTGAGCTTGACTGGGGTGACTCTCAGAAGACAGGCACATTTTCCATCAGTGGGTCCATATGCAAAGGCTTTATCATTTTACAGGACTTGTCAGAGACTTTGATAACATTGTGAAGACATTTCAGTTTTCACTTTCTATCATCCCTTCCATGCTCAAATTTAAGTATCTGTCATGTCCTGTCAATTATGCCTCCATACCCTCTCTTATTCATCATCTTACTCATTTATCCCCTTCTCTCTGTTCACATCGTCTCCACAATTTCCCGGGCTTTCACTGTCTCTCCTCTGTACTAGTGCAAAAGCTAAATTGATTACCTTGAGCAGACTTCGATGAGAAATCAGAAAAAAGCAAAAGTTACTGTGTTACACTGTCACACTAAACTGCTAAGACAAACAAAAACCACTAAGACAAATGATTTGTAGAAAATTTCCCTGATATTTTTATTATTTTCATATGAAACTATTATATTCACACATCAGCATCTCCTTATATTTGCTTCCCTGGGTGTATGTTCAAATTTCTGAGAATTTCGGGGAGTAACTACATAATTGCCAATGGCTGGTGGTTTTATTTTTATACATTTTGTACATTTTAAGTATTTTTTCCAGTTATCTCTAAAATAATTTTTCACATTCATTTAAAAAAAATGATTCTAACTTCTCTTCCTCCTTCCCCTCTTCCCTCACCGAGAAGTCATTAAAGTCGATTAAACATGTATAGTAATGCAAAATGTATTTTCCTATTAGCCATGTTGTAAAAGAACACACAGACTGAAAAAAGACCCTAAGAAAAGTAAAGTAAAAAAGTATGCTTTGATCTGCATTCAACTCCTTCAGTTCTTTCTTTGGAGGTAGAGAGAATTTTTTCTCATCTGGCCTTTGGAAATTTTTTGGCTTGTTGTAATGCTGAAAAATAGCTAAGTCATTCATGGGTGATCATTGTACAAGATCACTGTTACTGTGTACACTGTTCTCCTGGTTCTGCTGACTTCACTTGCATCAGCTCATATATGCCTTTCGAGGTTTTTCTGGAACCATCCTGCTCATTGTTTCTTATAGCACAATAGTATTCCATCAAATTCCATCACAATTTGTTCAGTCATTCCCCAAAGGATGGGTATTCCCTCAATTTCCAATTCATTTGACAAAAAGAACTGCTACAAATACTTTTGTACATACACGTCTTTTTTCCTTTATAAAGTTTCTTCAGGATAATACACCTAGTAGTGATGTTTCTGAGTCAAAGGACATGCACAGTTTCACAACCCTTGTGCTGTCTCAATTCTGCTTTGCTCATGTGGGCATGCCATGCTGATTGATCCTGTACCACTGTCTCCCATGTTACACAGTCAAATCCAAGGGTCTTGAGAGTGATCTTGAGAGTGTCCTTATATTACTTCTTCTGGTCACCATGTGATCACCTGCCCCATGTGAGTTCTCCATAAAATAGTCTTTTTGGCAAGCAAACATTTTGCATTTGAACAACATGGCCAACACATTGGAGTTAAGCTCTTTGAAGCATAGTCTGAACACTTGGCAGTTCAGCTCGTGCAAGGACTGTCTAGTACCTTATCCTTCCAGGTAATCCTCAGAATCTTCCTAAGACAGTTCAAATGGAAGCAGTTCAGTTTCCTGACATGGCGCTGGTAGACTGTCCATGTTTCACAGGCATACAACAATGAGATCAGCACAAAGGCTCTGTAGACCTTCAGTTTAGTAATCAGTTTAATACCTCTTCTCTCCCAAACTTTTCTTTAGAGTCTCTCAAACACTGAGCTAGCTCTGGCAATGTGTGGATCAACCTCATTGTTAATGAGTACATCCCTGGAAAGTACACTACCAAGGTAAGTGAACTTCTCTATTTGTTGCAAATGATGGTTCCATGTATGGATGGTGTGGTGGTACCTGTGTTTTTTTGGTGTTAATTAT
This sequence comes from Potorous gilbertii, assembly GCA_028658325.1. Taxonomy (NCBI): domain Eukaryota; kingdom Metazoa; phylum Chordata; class Mammalia; order Diprotodontia; family Potoroidae; genus Potorous; species Potorous gilbertii. The sequence continues at coordinate 10,359,608 of CM053772.1, forward strand.
TAGGCCAAAATTAGCACAGGCAGCAGAGAATTGATCTGTACTTTGTTGCTTCAGAGGCTGTGCTGAGTACACAATCATCTGCAAACAGAAAATCATGAACCAATACTCCCTCCACTTTGGTCTTGGCTTGTAGCTTTTTCAAATTGAAGAACTTATCATCAGTGCGGTAGTTGACCTTGATGCCATGTTCATCCTCATTGAAAGCATTTGACAACATGGCTGAAAACATCATGCTAAAAAAGTGTAGGAGCAAGCACACAACCCTGCTTCACTCCATTGGTGACTGGGAAGGCACGAGAGCATTGTCCACTATCCAGAACCTGGGCAAACATGCCATCATAACATTGACATACAATACTGATGAACTTCTCTGGGCAACAAAATTTTGACATAATTTTCCATAAGTCCCCATGACTAACAGTGTCAAAGGCCTTGGTCATATCTACAAACAGATTTACAAAGGAGAACAAGATACCTCAGTGGTAAAATGCTTGCTTCTTCACTAACAATCTTGTTCTTTGCTCATAGTGCTCGATCTACCATCTCTCTCCCTTTGCACTGACTGTCTATCATTCTTAGAATGCTCTCTCTCATCATCTACCCATCTTAGAATCCTTGGTATTCTTTAAAACTCAGGTCAAGAGTCACCTTTTATGTCAAGGAGTCTTAACCTGGGTTCCATGACTTTTAATCTTAAAAATATTAAAATTAAAAAATTAAGTATATTATAAAATATATTACCTATATTAAATATTTTAAAAATATATTTCAAGATATTTTAAATTTTAAAAATATATTTTTTAAATTTAATTTTTCATTTTCAACTCAGCTTGTAACAGATAAAATAATTCAAACTTTTGGTCAAGTGATAATTCTTTTTAAAGCATTTACAATATGGACCACAAAAGAATTTTTTTAAACATTAACCAACTGAGATAAAAAT
>CM053772.1:10360650-10395994 GCA_028658325.1 Potorous gilbertii
TGTTGGTCTAAAGTCCTATGCCTAAGAGCGTAATTTTAAACTTAACCTTGGATGTTCCCCTAGCAATAGTCTATAATTTAATACATCTGGTATTAAGCTTACAAACCTTTTGACTATAGGAAATTGCCACCAAGAGTAGGAACATTGCAGGGATACAATATCTCCCTAACTTCATGTCAATTCCAGGTAGGATTAGATTGTCCACTTGCATTCAGTCAGGCTTAAAGATTGCCAGGTGTCAGTGGGGAAATTGAGTCAGGAGAATCCTACCTCAGCCCAGGCTGAACAGATGCTCTTCCACCCTTCCTATGAGATCACCTTTTGCAGTTCATACTAGCATCTCACAGGCTTACTGGCATCATGGATTGTAGGCTCAGATCACCTTTGTTGCTATCCATTCCTGGAGTTAGACTCAGAAGAACAGTCAGTTAATAGTCCCATAGCATCTAAAAATGGCAAGTTCCAATAACCAGGTTTCAAATATGATTATAATTTCACTTTGACTAAGGAACATCTTTTGAGACATGTCTTAAGTGGCTTACATGCCTTTTTATACATCTTCTAGTTTCTGATTAAATAGCAATCATGAAATCAAATTTACCATTAAAACCTTAACTTTTCCATCAATGTCAAATTTTACCTGAGGTTACCTTCCTCTAGGAAATTTAGACTAAAATTCTTTTCCCCAAACTAAAGATGTCATTGATTTATCTCAGTAATTAATTGAGTCAATTGTTTTAATACTAATTGCTTTTACCTCACTTTGTAACATGTCCAATTTTTCTCCCCATCACTCCCCTCCCTCCACGTCTTCCCTTCTATCTCACCCCACCTTCCCTTATCCCCATCTTCTCTCTTTTCTTTTAGGGAAAGATAAATTTCTATACCCCATTCCCTGTGTTTCTTATTTCCCGGTTATATGCAATAATAATTTTCAACATTCTTTTCTAATACTTTGAATTCCAACTTCTCTCCCTCCCCCCTCCCTGCCTAGCCCCACTGAGAAGGCAAGTAATTCAATACAGACTAAATATGTGTTGTTTTGCAAAAGACTTCCATAATATTCATATTGTGCAATCTAATTATATTGCCTTCTGTCTTACTCTATTCCCCCTTATTTTTCCCCCACAATTGACCTTGTCCCTTCTTAAAAGTGTTTATTTCTAGTGACTCCTTTCTCCCAATTGCCCTCCCTTCTAACATTCCCCTCACCCCACTTGTCACCTGCTCCCCTGCTTCCCTGTGGTGTGAAATCAATTTTCGTATCAAATGTAGAGAACATGTTATTCCCTCCTTCAGCCACTTGTGGAGAGAGTAGCTTCATTTTTCCCCTCTCCCCTTCTCCCTTTTCTCTTTCATTGAACAATATTTCTCTTATCTCTTTTATGCATTCCAGCCTGCCCTGTTCCATTTCTCCCTTTCTCTTCCTGGAATTTTCCTCCTTCTTCCCTTAATTGTTGTTTTATTTTTTTGTGTGGATATCATCTCTTATGATGTACTCTCTATCTATGTGTGTGTGTGTGTGTGTTTGTATAATCTCTCCATCTACCCAAATGCAGAGAAAAGATTGAAGAATTATAAATATTTTCTTTCCATGTAGTAATGTAAACAGTTCAACTTTAGAGAGTCTTTTAGGCTTTTCATTTCCTGTTTACCTTTTCATGCTTTTCTTGATTCTTGTCTTGGGAAGTCAGATTTTCTATATAGATCTGGTCTTTTCCTCAATATGAATGATTGAAAGTCCTCTATATCATTGAATGACCATTTATTCCCTTCCAGTATTATACTCAGATTTGCTGGCTAGGTGATTCTTGGTTTCGATCCCAGTTTCTTTGACCTCTGAAATATCCCATTCCAAGCTCTCTGATCCCTTAATGCTGAAGCTGCCACATCCTGTGTTATCCTGATTGTATTTCCACAGTACTCAAATTGCTTCTTTCTAGCTGCTTGCAGTATTTTCTCCTTGATCTGGAAACTCTGAAATTTGCCCATAATATTCCTAGGAGTTTCTCTGTTTGGGTCTCTTTCAGGAGGTGATCAGTGGATTCTTTCAATATTTATTTTGCCCTCTTATTCTAGAACATCAGGGCAGTTTTCCTTGATAATTTCATGGAAGATAATGTCTCTGTTCTTTTTTTGATCATGGCTTTCAGGTAGTCCCATAATTTTAAAATTGTTTCTCTTGGATCTATTTTCCAGGTCAGTTGTTTTTCCAATGAGATGTTTCACATTATCTTCAATTTTTTTTTTCAAATTTTTGGTTTTGTTTACTAATTTTTGGTTTAACTCAGTCATTCATTTCCTTGAACTCAATTCTATCTTTCAATGAATTATTTTGTTCAGTGAGCTTTTCAACCTTCTCCTCCATTTGGTTAATTCTGCTTTTTAAAACCTCCTTCTCCTCATTGGGTTTTTGAACTTCTTTTTCCCAATTGAGTTAGCCTCTTTTTAAAGTTGTTATTTTCCTCGGCATTTTTTTGGTTCTCCTTTAGTAAGCTGCTTACTTGTTTTTTAAGGTCTTCTATTGCTTGATTCCAGTTTAAGTTCCCTATGGAAGCCCTGGATGCAGAGGCCTTGACTTCTTCTGACAGCATGCCTTGTTCTTCCTCATCTGAAAGGATGGGAGGAAACATCTGGTCTTCAAGAAAGTAACCTTCTATGGTCTTATTTTTTTTTTCTCTTTTTTGGGCATTTTCCCATCCAGTTACTTGACTTCTGAGTTTCCTCTCCACAACCACCTTGCCTCAAGTTCTGCCAAGCCAGCACTGGGGTAAGCTGCTCCAATCCCTCAGGCGATTTAGGTGGAGGCAGGGCTGCTATTTAGTGTGAGATTAAGATCAGTTTCTCAGGAGGGGACAGGGCAGCCACGCAGGGCTCAGTTCCCTCAGGGGCTTTATGATGAGATCTTCAACAATGGATGAGGGCTGCTGCTTGTTTTGTGAGCCCTGGTCCACTGCTGCCTCTACTGCTACCACCTGAGGAGGCCCGAGTTACGGGGACACCCTGTTCCCTTCTCTGCCAGCCAAAAAGACCCTCTCACTGACCTTTGGAGCCTGTGTATTGAGGAATCTGTGCTGCCACTGGAGATTCTGTCCCTGATAACTGCTTAGATCTGCTCCTTTTTGGTGCCCACATGGCCAAGGCTGGGCTGGGCTCTGCTCAGTGTCTGGTGCTCAACAGACCTTTCCCATAGGTCTTTCAGGTCACTCTGGGATAGAAGTCTCCTCCACTCCATTGTTCTATGGCTTCTGTTGCTCTAGAATTTGTTGAGAGTTCTTCTTTAAAGATATTTTAAGGGCTGTGGGGTAAGAGCTAGTGTATATTTGTCTTTCTACTCCACCATCTTGACTCTGCCCTCCTTAAAAATATTTTAAATAACTCCTTTTCAATGTCATAAATCCCTTTATAATCTTGGATATTTTATATTTCTTATTTGAAACCATCATTATGAAAATAAGTCCACGAGCTTCACCAGACTGCCACCAAAGGAGCACAAGGCACAATAAATGTGAAGAACCCTGGGTCTGCATGGACTCTTTCTTAGTCATCCAGTATTAGTGCATCTTCTCCACAATTACATGGAACTTATTTGGATTCAAAGTGTTTCTAAAGTCTTAGTGCAGTTTTAAGCTATTAAAAGCCAATATCTTAAAAAAGAAAAAAGCATGTGTGTGTATGTGTGTGCGCACACATGTGTGCATGTGTGTGTATAGTAAATATTCTCATACATGTGTATGACTTCTCCCTAAAGAATATAAGCTCCTTGTTTCTTTTTGCCTTTTATCCTCCATTCCTAGCATGGTAGCTGGCACACAGTAGGCACCTAATCAGTGCTTGTTGGTTGATCAATATTTATATATTTACTGTGCTGATAGAATGGAAGCTTCCTGAAGGCAGAGATTTTTTTTTTGTCTTTGCATTCCTAGCACATATTATAGTACCTGGCATGTAGTGGTTCTTAACAAATGCATAGCTATGAATTAGTAATACAATCTCTGAGGAAACCTCAGTTTTCTCATCTGTAAATGGGGAACAGTGTTACTTGTGCTTTGTATTTCCCAAGGTAGTTGGTGTGGGGGGTTTCATCAGACTTAAATCCCTCGAAAAATGTGCCCCCGTTCTTTCCCAGTCCCTCTGCTTTTGAACTTTTCTGGACCTCTCCATCATGCCTCCTTTCCCCAAGAAACTCATTCTTGGAAAATCTCATTGTCCTGCAAAAGCAAAGGTGTCAGTCCCTTCTTGCCCTCTGACTATGGGGCAGGATCAGGACCTGAGGGGCCACTAATGAAGAAAGGGACTCAGTGAAGTCTTCTCCTCATTTCCCACCAGCTTCACTGCTTGTGTATTTCTTTGAGATCTCCGCTACCTTCACTCCTTCCTCTATCCCCTCACTTTCCAGCTTCCTTTTGTGCATTATTTCCCCCCATCAGTTTGTAAGTTCCTTGACAACGCAGTCTTTATTAAACTTGTATTTGCATGTCCAGTGCTTAGCACAGGGCTTGCCACATAGTAGGCACTTAATAAATGTTTGTTGACTGACTGAGTCGTGATGATGCTGATAAGCTTGGCTGAGCCTCTGACCACAGACACAGTCTGCCCTTGGATTTGTCCTGGAAGTCTTTCAGATTGCTGCCAAAGGTTGAGCTCTGCTGGCCCAGCTTTTGAGAATCATTTTCATGTCACGATGAGACACTGGAGAACAGAAACCTTTCAATAGCTGCTACTCAGAATTATAAATTGACCAGTATTCACAATAATGCAGTGCCTGTGCCTACAGAATGTCAAGATGTCCAGCCAGTTAATCCAATTACATTTTAAAAAAATCATTCAATATAGTTAAAAACAAATCAGGCAAATCATTTTTGACAGTATGGACAAAATAGATTGAAAACATTCTAACTTTTCAATTTTGATATTTTGTAGACAGAGCCTCACACTATTCATTTGATGTACATAAGCATGTAGACTGTATAGCATGTAGACCGAATATTAGCCAGGACAACCAATGATTGTAAGTGGAATAATTAAAGCTCATTTCCAAGTGGCTGATGCTCTACATGGCATTGTCAGGCAAGTGGGAAAATGCTAAAAAATTGGAAAAGTTCTCTTTTGCCTGAAATCAGAGATTTCTCTCTGGTCTTTTTGCTTTGTTATTTTCCTAGCTTAGATTTTCAGAACAAGTTCCAGTTCTGTGGAGTTTCATTAGCATAGCTTTATTCCTCCAGGCAGATGGAGGAATGTATAGTGGGGCATCCCCTGCGCTGCTGAGCAGTTGCCCAGATTCGGTTCACTGAAAATGGAAGGAATGAAATTGACATGACCCCTTTCTGATGTCAGTCCAAGAAGGTAGTTCTGTGCTATTTAGCACTTCTGGCATCCCTTAACTTCTTATTTATACCCTAGGAGCCTGATATCATTTATTAAAGGGGAGAGAGAGAGAGAGAGAGAGAGAGAGAGAGAGAGAGAGAGAGAGAGAGAGAGCGCTACTGGGTATATTGAGCTATATTGCTGCCTATATTTAGACATGTCTCCATCAGATTAGGGATCTTCTCTAGGTGAAACTCCCTCTCATCTCTAGCAATCTTCCCAAACATAGAATAATGTGTGTTGGGAGGGACTTAAGTGGTCATTTGGTCCAATCTATCCTTGACCAAAATTCCCTCTCTAACATGCCTGATGGAAGGTTGTTTAACTTCTATTTAAAAATCTGAAGTGATATAACCATTGGATTTTATCGAAAGGGGTTGGGGTAACCCTGGAAAATTAGGTTGATAGATGCATGGGGGATGGACTGGAGGTGGCAATGTCAGAGGAGACATGTTGTGAAGGGAGAAATGATGAGACTCAGCACTAAATTGTATATTCCCACATCTCAAGGCAGCGTGTGAAACTTCTAGGTAGCTCAGATCATTAAGAAATTTTCTCTTATATCTAGTTTAGATGGATATTTCTGTCATTTCCTCTTGTTCTTGGACCTCTAGGACCAAGAACAGCAGTTATGATTCTTTTCCTATAGGGCAAAGATTCAAACATTTGAAGATAGTTATCATGCTCCCACCCTTAACCCTAGTCATCTTTTTTCAACCAATTAGCTATCTTTTATTAAGTGCCTATTATATGCTAAACTCTGGGAATACAAAGAAAAGCAAGAGACAATCCCTGTCCTCAAGGAGTTCACAGTCTAATGGGGAAAACAACATGCAGTCAATTATGTACAAACAAGATATACACAGGTTAAATTGTGGCTAGTCTCAGAGGGATGGTACTAAGATGAAGAAGACCTGAGAAAAGGAAGGTAGGTCTTTAGCTGAGAACTGAAGGAAGTCAGGGAAGCCAGGAAGAAGTTTCTTTAACACAAGAGCCTTCACCATTCTGGTTGCCCTTGTTGGACATGACCCAGTATGTAAATGTCTTTCCTAAGATGTGACATTCAGAACTGAACACAATAGTCCAGTTGTGGCTCCAACACTTATTAACTATGACTTTAAGTTAGTCATTGAACTTCTCTCAACTTCAGGTTCTTTATCTGTAGAGTGGGAATAAAAATACTGTGCTGCTTTCCTCACACAGTTGTTATGAGTTACCCTATAAGGCATCTTTGCAGCACTATAAATGAGTTACCATCATGACAATTGTTATACAGATAGAATTGACTTCTCACAGTCATCAAAAGAACTAAAAATGGAAAGATTCCTCCTAGAAGAGTAACCTATATCTGGGAAAAAGTGTGGAATGGATAATCCCAGGAAGAGATGGTCACACGGCCAGTCAAGGGTCCAAACAACATGCATGTGACATGCTTTAGGTGCTATTCATACCTCCTTTCCTAGGACTTCTTCTTGATGCACTATAGCTGCCTATTATTCATGGTAGAACCCTGGATGGAATTGAAGGGAAACCTTGGGGGCCCACACACTTGCTTTGATTTGCTCTACTCTGGAGAAAATGTTTATGAAAATTACCTCCTTTTTTTTGTAATAGGATTAATAGATATTTAATCTAAATTGTCTTTTAATCTTGTGTTGAGTAACAAACACTTAGCACTCAAAAAACTATTTCAAGCACATACTACTCAATGATTGTTAATACCTCATTTGCATAGGAAATTAACAGCCCATATGGCGGGTAAAAACATGGAGGTCCTGGGCCATCTAGATGAGACTTGTCATTTTCGGTAGAAGTTTGCTAGGCAAATGGAGAATACTGTTGATTCCGAGAAAGGAGGCAATATCTGTAAGTATGTCTATGTCTATATCTATGTCTATGTCTATGTCTGTGTCTACATCTATGTCTATGTCTGTGTCTATATCTATGTCTATGTCTATATACACACATATATACATATATACATTTGCATAGACACACATACATAATATATAAATCACATATATGTAAAAATATATGAACTATGTAAATAAAATATATACAAAATATGTATACAACTGAGTCTTTAACTTTGAGAGTAAAATGGTGCCTGATAGAAAGGGGATGGATGATGGATCTTATAGTGGTAAAATCCCTAATTCTTTGTTCCGTTTTTCTTAGGGTCTGGCTTGTTCTGAGTGTTCATGATATGCTATGACAGTGGTGGTTCTGTATTCATTGGAATAAGATGAGGTACTGATCTGGAATCAGTGCATTAGATTCAATTCAAATGTGAACTTATTAAGTACCTAGTGTGTCACATGGTGAGAATGAGGGATAGTTGATAGGCACCTTTGATATATTATTGTAGTCTCTGTGATCTTAGGATATCTAGAAGAAATCATCCTCTATCATCCAGCTGGATGGGTAAAGGATTTATGGGAAGATTTGGGTAAGAGTTATGTAGGATGAGAAGGGATGAATGAGTGAATGTCTGTTGGTGGAGAAGATATTGGCACTGATGACATCACAGATGTGTTGAAGTTCTATCTGAGGCACTGTGCTCAGTACTGGCGTTCAATCGAGCCATCAATTAATAAGCATTTATTAAGTGGTAGGCACTGTTCTAACAGCTGGAATACAAAGACAGAAACCAATAATAGACCTTTCCCTCAGAAAACTTACCTTTTATGGGTGTAACTCTACTCTCTCCAGAATCTCCATGTGTTGCATTGGTCCACTCGGGGAAACCTGCCCTATGCCTTTTCTCTCCTCATTGGTGACTCCCTCCTGGGGAATCTTTCAGGCTTCACTTCACTCTGCCTTGGTCTCTCTCCAGACTCCACTTCCTTCTCTTAGCTTGCCATATTGCTCCTGGGAAAGGGAGTCTTCCTTTCCTCTTCTTCCCTCACTTTCTTGTAGTGACGCACATAGTAGGTACTAATAAATGTTAATAAATGATTTCTTTCTTCAGAAGAAGCCATATGTACAGAGACAAGTGCAAAATATGTACACAATGTTCAGGAGTGGAAGAAGAACCTAGGAAAAGGGGGCATCATGATAGACTTCCTGTAAGAGATGGCACTTGAGCTGAAGGAAGATAGATAGATTCTAGGAAGCAGAGATGAAGAGGGAGAGGATTATTATTATTATAGAAGATGCATTGTACAACAGTAAAGAGAAAGGAGGAAAAATGTCATAGGCTGGGAATAAGACAGTAAGCCAGTTTGGCTAGGTCTAGGATGTATAAAGATAACGAAGAAAGCAGAACCTCAGTGAGCCTGGCCAGGTGGCTGGAACCAGCTCAAGAAGTGTTGATGGTATCTATGCCCTGCTGTTCCAGGATCTCTTCTATCTCCACCATGGAACCTTGTGGCTTCTCCCCCTTTTATGTCATTGAATGTGCCTTAGAAAAGTGAATTGTGGGCATCATTTGTGTCAAAATGACTGGTTATGGCTCTGAGGTCTTGGCTAGTAGGTGTGTAGACAATTGATTTGAGGATTCCCCAAACTTACTACCTCAGCTCATTTCTGCCACTGATCTGCATTTTTTTAGAACTAAAGAAAAAGAACACTGACTTGAAAGGTCATTTCCTTAGGGGTAAAAGTGTTAAGAGACCATCATTTGGCTACTTTGAGTTTCTTGAGACTGAAGTGCTTTTGAAAATATAAAAGTAGGGAAGCTCCATAAGTGCAGGAAATGTTTTATCCTTATCTGTCCAGCACCCTTATGTGCCTAGTACAGTGCCTGGAACATTGCAAGTCTTAATAAAAGCTTGCTGAATTTCTTTGAATGGGATGTATTTCAACTAGTCATTCCAAGAAGAAAGAGAAAGAGAGACAGATAGACAGAAGACAGACAGACAGACAGACAGACAGACACACACACACACACAGAGAGAGAGAGAGAGAGAGAGAGAGAGAGAGAGAGAGAGAGAGAGTTGGATTCCAGATTAATAAGAATTTTGTTTTATGTCCATAAGAGAGGGGATCTAGGAAGTAATTTTAGCATCCAAATGAAATTTGGAAATTCTGAGTAAGAAGGATGAAATTATTTTCCTCTAATTGGTCAAGAGCAATCAAATTCTTACTTGTTTGCTAAGATCTCTGTGAAGGGAGAGAAAGCAGGAAAGGGATCACTTTGACATTTTTGATTCTGATAGAATGTTGAAGATGCTTACCTTTGCTTCCTTGAGAGGGCCACTGACTTGTCAGTCAGTTGGGAGACTTGGGTAGGTTGAAGGGAAGATGAAAAGTGAGCAATCTATGGATTTTTTCAGAGTTCCATGAAGTAAAGGTGGTTTAGTCAATAGGGTGATGGGCTTAGAGTGAGGAAGATCTGAGTTTGAATTCTGCCTTTGGGCATGTTATGTTTATTTCTTTCAGTCTCAGTTTGCTCATGGGTAAAATGGGGTTAGTAATAGCACTGTATAGGGTCAAAGAAGATAATGTCATGTGCTTTGCAAACCTAAAAGTGGTTATTCTTATTTCAGGATTCCTCTTCTCAATTTTTCAAAGCATTCAGAGTGATGAATTCACCAATAAAGGATGATTTCACATGGAGATAAAATTGGACTGGAGAGGAGGTATCTAGAAATTGATGTTGGCTCATTTCTTTACTTGTGTTAGAGTAATTGGTATGCACATGTGATTAGAAACTCTGGAGTGAAAGTGGGGCTTGGCAGTTCCTTGCCCTTTTCTTTGCTTGAGAGTCTATGGATTTCCTTATACTCATGTGTGGTAGAGAAGAGACGAGTGACTTTCCCAAACAATGGGCCATTCTTCTTGGTCCCCAGGAAAAAAGGGTTAAGGAGAGAGGGTTCTTTCAGCTACTGTGGTGGATGGAGGATTGGAGGAGTCTGCCACATGAAAGAGAAGTTTCTTCTGTTTGCTTGGGGCAACAGCCAGTCAGTCAGCGGTTGTTGTAATTTACTAGGGAAAGAATGGGAGAAGTGCAAGCAAAAGCGGGTGGACCCCCAGTGAGCTCTCCATCCAGTAAAGGATTCAACCAGAAGTTCAATGATCACCTATTGGGAATGTTGTCCGGGCAAGTCTTAAATCCCTGCTGTAGGTGGAAGGTTGGATTAGATTTAGAAGGTTCTTTCCTACTCTTAAGGACCAAACTGCAGGGTATAATTGGGAGAAAATCCAAATGAAGTCAGAGGATCCTAGAGCTCATCTATTCTCTGGTACCTACACCCTATGTGACCCTGAGGAAGCCAATCTCTCTTATAGGCTTTACTTTCCTCCTTTATAAAATAAGGGACTTGGGCTTCATGATCTCCCGTCTCTTTCAGCTTTCAGTCTATGATCACATGACCTGACTCTCTGCTTTTCTTTGCCTCTTAGAATTCCTAGGGCCTTTCAAAGCTCAGCTCCCACACTCCCTTCTCCATTTTCCCTAGGAGAGAGCATGTTCCCTGAAAGTAGGGACTCCTTCCTTCCTTGTTCTATCTCATCTTTTTGTCTCTCATTCTGTGTCTCTTTCTTTGGTCCTCTGTTTGTTTCTGTCTCTGAGTCTCTATGTCTTTCTCCCTGTGTCTGTCTGTCTCTCATCTAGCACAGTGCCTGGAGCAAACATGATGTTTTACTACATGCTTAATGAGTGAACAAACACAAGGTTTCATTCAAGGCTAATGTCCCCTGGGTCATTGGAATAAGTGGAGCCCATAATGGCTCACAGGTCTGGGCGCTGATCCCTCCCAAACTACAGAGCATTATGGGAAGATGGTAAATTGTAGAAGGATTGGCATTTCTGGGAGCTCTGGATTAATGGAGGGGGTGGGGGAAGTTGGGCCAGAGTGCCTTTTGCCATGGCTGTCATTCAAGCACCTTGCATAAGCCCTGATTCCTTTTGCTAAATGAAGCATTCATTGTGAGAGAAGGAGCTGCTTGTTTGCAGGTGTCTGTACAAGTACATGCTGCTTCTCATTGGATGGCAGCAGTTTCTGATTAAAGACTTGTTATTGGTACTTTATGGGGCAGAGAGAAAATGTGCTGTTTTTTTAAAATCCATTACAGCTCCTTGGCACATCTGGCTCCTGTCTACAGTAGATGATGAGTGCCCCCCACTCTTTTACAAGCCAATTGCATCTTTAAAATGTTTTTTAACAAAATTTTCTTTTTTCTTTCTTTAATCTACGTATAATAGCAAGAAAGCAAGATGAGTCTGTGTAGAGAAGAAAGAATGAAAAACAGGACCAGCCAAATGAATGTGCAATCAGAGTTGTAACTAGTGTGGGATAACTGAGGCTTTGAATCAGGGTGGAAAATTTAGAAGTGGGTAGATGTAGTATTTTGGGGCATGCTTCCTCTCCTGCCTGTCTTACTCTTGATGGTGTTAGATGCTTAACCCCGGGCATGCATCCACTTCATCTATGCCCATTCCCTGGTGCTCTGGTGGCCTTGTCCAAGGGACACTTCAGCATCTTATAAACTTTGCAACTTCTAGTATTAGCTTCCTTCCCCAGCATCCACACTCTAGGTGTGTTACAGACTCCTTGACCACAATTCAAGTTACCACTTATTCCAAGTGGAAAAATGACTAGTTATAGCTCTGTGCAGAGCTGACTTATCAAATTAGAGAAATTAAATTCAGTTTTCTTCTACTAGATTAAAAATCCCAAGGGGAGAGTAATGGCTCCCAGATGCAATTCCTATAATTAAAACTAGGAATTCCTAATGCCATCACCCTCGTGACATGCTCCCCTAATCTGACCAGATATCATGGTGACTATATGTAGCCAGAGTAAGAAGTAGTCTGGAACAAATGATCCCAGGAAAGGGCCCACATCTAAGGAGCTTTTATTTCACTTGGATTTTCAGGAGTACAAAGCATCTGAGTTGCCCAGCAGTGATGCCTAAAGCCACTCTCACTCTTTGGAGAAACAAAGCAAATCAGCTCTCTCACCTTTTGAAACTCAAGTTGGTTTGGAGGCAAAACATGGCTACTGAAAAGTTCTGGGTAGATTTGTTACCAAGTAACACAAGAAAAAATGACTTAGTAGATGTTAAGTTCTGATGTCCTCAGTCATTAGAACTCTCTCCTTCCTCATATTATTTCCTGTTTGCTATATATATGGTGGGTTCTGACTGTCCCCTAAGTTTCTTGAGCTCCAAGACTATTTGCTATCTTTGCACCCTTGGAGCCTCACTCAATGCCTGGCAAGTAGCAGGGGCTGGAGAAAGGCTTGTTGTTGTTCAGTTCTAATCTATGCCAGACACCATGCAAAGAATTTAGGGGACAAAGACCAAATGAGAAACCCTGTCTGTCCTCAAAGACCTATGATCTGCTGGGAGGGGAGGAGAGAGGACAGGAGGGGAGGGGAGGGAAAGGAGGGGAGAGGCATCCAACCTGTACACGGATAAGCAAAGAGGTGATGATTTGTTGAGGAAGAGAGCACTGGGATGAGCCAGGAGACAGTTAACTCAATTGACTTGACACAATAGTCTTTGAAATGGAAAATAGTAGGAACCTCTGTAGGTGTTAGAACTCCTATTGTCCACATTCCTTTACCATGACCTCCTCTCTTTCCTCCTTTATCTAGAACTCACTCAAGGTCTTCTTGAGGGAACATTACCTTGTCAGCAGAGGGTCATGGGTCCTCAGTTCTCTGTCTGGAATTCCTCCTCTTCCATTTTCCCAAGTAGTACTTTATAGAATTTTAATTCACGAGTGGCTTTGCAAAGGCACCGTTAAAATAATCCCTGTCTTCAAGGAATTTACATTCTATTCTGGATACACTAGGTAAACAGATAAGCAGAGAAAGGAATTTCAGGAGGGAGAAAGTACTCACAGCTGGATAGTGGACAGGAAAGAACCAAAAAACTGTGTAGGAAGTGAACTTTAAGGAAGCTAGGGACTTGATGGGATGGCCAGGGAGGGTTAGCATTGCATGCATCAGGGACAGCCAGGGCATGGACATGGCTGATGGAATGTCCAGGTCAGGTTATAGTTAGTGAGTTGCTTTGGATCTAGCTAGAATGCCTAAAGGGGAGTGACGGGAAATAAGTCGGCAAAGGGACATGGGAGTCAGACTATTTAGAGCTTTCAAGCTAGAGACTAACATGTGGGTGGTGATGTTCACAGTATTCAGTCATTCTCTACAATTTTTAAAGATTAAATTTTATTTTATTTTCATGGAGATTTACCTTCTCTCCCTTTCTCCAATAAGAAAGCAAAAAAAGAACCAAATTCTGTTTTTTCTCTAACTTGATCTAAAAGAAATATACAAGATTGCAATATGTAAAAGAATTCTTGGCTTTCCCAGTTAAAATATGAGTTCCTTGAGATCAGAAATCATGTTGATTTCTCTTTTTTGTGCCCCTAGCTCTTAGCACACAGTCAGCGTTTAATAAATGCCTTTCATTCATTCCATCAGCTCTGTAACTTTGTGCAAGATACTTTCCTATTTGTGGCCTCAGTTTCCCTGGCTGTAAAATGAGTTTGGACTAATATTTAAGGTTTTGTCATCTCTAACTTTCTACAATATTGTAAGTACCAAAAACATGGATGACTCATAATGTCCAAATGAACAGGCAGACATTTTCTGGCAATTCTGTCCTTTGTTTGATGTGCCTTTGTGTACCTTCAGAGACTGTCCTCTCTTTGGGGAGAGATTGCATAATCATTTGTATTTCACATGGTGGCTGGTGTACTGTTGGATGCCGATTATGATAAAATGGATGAAGGTATGAATTCATCTGCCAACCTTGATCAGCTCCATAAAGATGTACATGAGTCTACAAAGATGCTCATGCACGATGGATGGCAATTAAATGATGGCAAAAGGGGCCATGGGCTTCAGCTTATGTCTGTGTTAGCTGTTACTCCAGGCCTCATTAGGAGAACATAGCCTTGGATGGGTGCAATTTGCTACAAACAGGAGAGCTTGCAGAGAGATTCCAGGCATCCTTCAGAAGTTGTCCACTTGGCTCATCTGCCGTTCTCCTTAACTTGGTTCTGCTAGTTACCTGGTATTGCTGTGCCTCTCTATCCCCTGATACTCCAGGTTCACCTCCCTTAACAGAGATTGCAACCTAGACCTCAGCCATGTGCCTACTTCACTCAGCTGTCATCTGTGGCTCTTCTGGGGCATCTTGGTGGAACTCAGCCCAATTCACTTATGGTTTAGGTAACTCAAAACATCCCCAGCTCATACAGACTCCCTAGCCCATATCAACCCCTTCTCCATCCCAGACAAAAGTCAGAAAGAGGGGATGGCATCTTCCCTTCTAGTTCTGAGTGAGCCAGCTCTGAATCACAAAATCTGAGACTTGGGAGGGACCTCAGAGGTCGGCTAGTCACTGAATTTGTTTTCATGTGTTGTCTCCCCCTTCTCACATTGAGCGTGAGCTCCTTGACAGCAGGGACTTACTTGGTGGCTTTTCCCCCTTATATCCCTGGTGCTTAGCACACTACTGGGCACATAGTGAGTGTTAAAGAAATGCTTTTTCATTCATTTGTATGTTTACTTGTCCAGCCAAATGGATGACTCATTGAGTTTTCAGTTCACTAAGAGTTTTAGATCTCTTCCAGAATAACTGCTCTTCATTTTTGTCTCCCCATCTTGTAACTATGAAGTTGATTTTCTTTTACCCATGTGTAAGACTTTACCTTTATTCCTGTTGAATTTCATTTGATTAGATTTAGCTCAGTGGTATCACCCAAAGTTGTGTTGTTAGTGTGGCTTTGTGATACCTGGGGGTCCTCAAGAACCTTGAAGGACTTGATGAGCTCAAAAGGATTTTCATAATAATGCTAGGACATTTTCCTTTATTATGCAGTAAATATTGATAGATACCATCCACCTAAAGCAAAGCTTTTGGGGAGGTCCTCTCAGTCATTTTCAAGAGTTTAAAGGGGTCTATGGACCCAAACGTTTGAGAACCTCTGCTCTAGCTCACTAGAATCTTCTAGGGTCTTGGATATTGTCCAGTATGGTAGCTGTCCCTGCCAGTTTTGTGCCATATGCAAATTTTATGACTGTGCCATCTATAGCTTCATCCAAATCTTTGGTAAAAATATTAACCAGTACAGGGATAAGCACAGAGCCCTGTGGTACTCGATTGTAGCCCTCTTGCCATTTGACATTGACCCTTTAATATCTACTCTTCAAGTCTGCTCATCTAAACAGTTCTGAATGAATAAATGAGAAAGCATTAATTAATATTTACAACAAGCAAGGCACTATGCTAAGTCTAGGGATACAGATAGAAAAGTAATCAGTCCCTGGCCTCCAGGAACTGAATAGGGAGTGATGACACAGATAGGAGGCTTCTGGTACAAGTCAGATGGAGAGGGTCCTTGGTGTGCAGTGGCAAAGCACATGGTGAGGCTTCTTCTTTAATAGAATTCCTGGCAGTCAAGACAGCTTCAGAAGCCTGGCTTCATTGTATCAAGGAAACTTGCCACCCCATCAACGTAAGATCAGTCCATTGGAACATCTACCACTTCCCATCATCCCACAATCTGAACCCTCAGTACATCCTGGGCTCTTTGGTCCTAGAGTGGTTCTAGCTTAGATCTATGACATCTGCAGGTGATGTAGCAAAAATTCCAGAGATTCCAGTGCCACCTGCCTATTCTTCTCTGGGCAGAGAATTTTGTGTGAGTAACTTGAGCACTGACCTAGACTCAGAAAGACCAGGGCTCAAAGCCTGTCTCAGATACTTACCAGCTGTGTGACCTTGGGCAAGTGACTTAACCTCTCTGTTTCCTATCTCTAAAACAAGGGGATTGGGCTTGATAGACTCCAGTTTTTTTTTGGAGTCTAGGAGTCTACAAATCCAGATGTGGATGGAAGGTTTTCAATAAATATGGTTTAACCTGGGCAGATGAGTGTCCCCTTTTCACTGCATGGAGTCAGTCCAGCCCCAATAGGCTTCTTTGCCTCCACTCCCATTGACGAAAGCTCCAGAGGATACCAAAGGTCAATGTATCAATGCATTGTTCACCCCCAGTTCTCTTAGACAGAATTTAGTAACAACCTCGAGCTCTTAATGCTTTTCAAAGCACTTTCACAATTACTAGTAATTGATCCTCACAGTAATTCTAGGAGGAAGATGCTGTTATTCCCATTTTGCAGATGAGGAAACCGAGGCAGCCAGAAGTAATATGGCTCACCCAAGGTCACTTAGCTAGTAACTAAGAACTGGATTTGAACTTAGATCTTCCTGGCCCAAGCACTGTGTGCACTGTGCATCTAGCTGTCATGGCAAGGTGGAGGATTGGAAAGGTTAGAGGTGTAAGAATGGTTTACTGGAGTCCAACTCAGAATCTCTGTCCCAGAGCTGATTTGGACCATTCACTTCAGCATCTGGCACAGGTTCAGCCTTCACAAGCGGGGAAGGCTTGTTGTGGATCAAGAGTGAGGATGACAAGTTGGAATGCCTAGGACAGAGTACACAGCTAGGAAACTTCCAGTATCCATTTAAATCAGACCAGTTGTTTTACAGACCTGAGAGTCAGTGTGGCTCAGTGGATAGAGAGTCAGCTTGGAAGCCAGCAAGATCTGGATTCAAATCCTGCTTTTGTGTGTCCGTGAGCAAGTTTGGTGCTTGTGAGAGATCCAGACAGCTCTGTATGCCAACCTGCATTTATGAAAAGAGATTTCTTCATCCGGGAATTTCTCAAATCATTGAAACCACAGGTTTTGAACCAACCTCTACAAATACAGGGCTTATTTAGCCCCTGTATGATAGTTTTTAAAAGTTCTTCTTGGTGCTCACAAGCCCAACTGTCCTGGGCTAGCTTTGCATGGCTAATGAAGGGATCACCCCAAAGGAGAAAACGAAGCCTTTCCTTAGTATGGCCAGTATGGCTGCTCAGCCTCAAATAGAGTGTTTCACCTTCGGCTTCTATATCTGATGTTGCTGAAGGAACCTAGATCACTATAATGAGAATGCTCATGAACCAGCTCATTATCATTTTAGAAATGTTCATAGCTGAATCAAACGCCAGACTTGATGTTGCAGTGATGCGATCTGCAGACGTTTAGTCAATGAAATATTTTCTGGTCACATATGGAGGTTGGGGCTGTAATCACATGCAGAAATGTCAGTGTCTATCTTTAGGCTCTGGAAAAGAAAGAAAAACACAACATGAAGTCTTGATCACTGCTGTGCAGCCCTTCCCCACCCCATCCATGCTTTTGTCACTCCTTGATGGCATATGGCCCCCCCCACATGCATTTCAAGGCACCACCAGCAATTTCTGTCCTTAATAATTACAGACATCTTAAATATTATTTTTAATGCTTGCAGAGTGCTTTGTTTATTTTATTAACATTTTCTAATTAAGATAAATCTATTTTCTTTTCATATACCTAACCATTGTGAAAAAAAGAAAATTGAATTCTATGTTACAAATATGCATAGTCAAGCAAAACAAATTCTCTCATTGGCTATGTTCCAAAATATATCAGCCTCTTTCTTCCCCCTGAATTCATCACCTCTCTGTGGGAGGGTAGCGTCCTTCATCTTCAGTTGTCTGGATTCATGGATGGTCATTGCTGTTGATCAGACTTCTCACAGTTTTCAAAGTATTGTCATTGTATAAACCATATAAATAAATGCTTTATATAATTCTTTCATTAGAGCCTCACAAGCATCCTGTGAAGCAGATACCAGAGACATTATTATTCCCATTTTGGAGAAGAGGAGACTGAGGCTTCGACTTTCAGAATAGCTCATACCTGACCAATCTGCTTTCCTTTCTCTGAGAGAGTTACCAAACTGTAAATCAAGACAATATGGAAGCTATATGTTGTGGGCAGTTGAGGCAGCAAGGGGGCTTGGTAGATAAAAGGCTAGACTTGAGTTCAGACCAGGGTTCAAATCCTGCCTCCAATGTTTAATTAGCTGTGAGAGCTTGAAGAAGTCGCTGAGTTTTCCCATGTGTAGAGTGTGATTTTTCCCTCTTCCATTCAGCCAAACTAGCCTTCTCTGTTTCTCACTCATGGCATTCCAGTCTCTCTCTCTATCCAGATGCACTGGCTGCGACTCTGGTGCCTGGAACATTCTCTCTCATTTCCCTCCAGCTCAGAGAGTCCTCTTTCTTTAAAAATCAGCTCAGATGCATCTTTGCATGAAGTATTTCCCCCACTGACAGTGGCCTCCTTCCCTTATATTTATGTTAGATATCTTAATACATGTACTTGTCTCCCCCAGTGGAAAATAAATCCCCTGTGAGCAGAGACTATTTCTTTCCTTGTACCCATAAACCTGATACCTGGGCATGTAACAGGTGCTTATGTCTCTCCATTGATTCACGAGTTGGCCTCTTCCTCTCTTTCCAATTTTCTTACATTATTTCCTTCTATCTACTCTATGGTGTAGCCATACTGGTTTGTTTGCTGTTTCTTCCATCTCCATCCCTTTGCCGTGTGTTGGGCATACTCTCCCTCTGTATCTCCACCACTTATTCACAATTCTTGAGTTTCCTGTTATCCAGTATCCAAGTCTACTAAAAAATACGCTTTTGTGATATTCCACAAGGTTGACCCATAATGGTTTCCTCCCAGGTGAGGGAATTCTTAGAATCCTTGACTTCTCCAAGGCTCAGTTCAAGTACTACATCCTGTAGGAGGGCTTTTTCCTGGTCTCTCCCAGCTGCTAGTGCCTTCACCTCTAATATTTCCTTACATTGACTTTGTATATATCTTCTATATACTCACATGTGTATATAATGTCTCCCTCCATTAAAATGTAAGTTCTTTGGGCATGGACTGCTTTTTTTGGTGACCCCAGTACTTAACACAGTTTACAATGGTAAGTACTTAATATGTGATTGTTGACTGATGGGTTTTGAATGATTGACCTTAAGGAGTAGCCATTAATGATTGCCTATAAACTTGGAATAAGGTCTCTTATAGAGGTCCCTAGGGATGTATGCGTGGCCCCAGATGGAATACTTTTCAAATTTGCAGGTGGCCCAAAGCTGTGTGGGTTGGCTAAGACATTGTGTGTCCGAATCAGGACTCCAAAAGATGTCAGACTACAATGCTGGGCCAAATCAGATAAGAGAACATTCAGAAGGGGTAATGTAAGGTCTTACACTTGGGTCCAAAATGTCCACTTCACAAGTACAAGTTGGTGGAGGCATGACTGGGGAGCAGTTCATATGAACAAGATCTGGGGGTTTTAGATCGCTGCTAGCTTGATGAGACTCAATGTGGCAAAGGTGTCACAGGAAGATTACATTTGTTTTGCTTGGTCCCAGAAGACAGAATTAGGAGTAATAGGTGAAAATTGGGAAGAGGGAAATTAAGACTTGATGTCTGGAGAAACTCGCTAATGTTAAGAGCCAATGAGAACCATCCCCAAATGGAATGGCGTGGAGGAGGTGGCATATCTCCTCACTGTAGGTCTTGAGGTTAAGATACTGGATTGCTGGGAATTCTCCAGAGGGGATCCTTATTCAGGACTGGGGCTGGATGAGGTGGCCCCTGAGGCCAGTTCTAGCTCAGAAACTCAGATTCTTTGACTTGTCACAGGGAGGATTCCCAGACTGATTGCCTTACTCCAAGTCCAGGGCTTCTTTCTGTCACACTTCCTTAGTGAGTGGTTAGCTCATAGAACCTAGAGCTGGCAGTGTCTTTAGAATCCATGCCTTAAAATTTTTACTGTAAATTTAAAAATCATTACCAAACGCAAATATTTCAATATATAAAGAACAAGAGAGGGCTACATCAAAAACCATAAACTTTTGCCAGTACAGTTTAAAAAAAATGTATGTATGCATACATAGACATACATACACTATATGTGTATATGTGCATATACATGCATATGCACACTTATATATACACACATACAACATATATGTGCATACATACACGCACGTGTGTGCTTATGTCCTTCAACTCCTGAGCCGATAAACTGACAATTTCCTTGAGTTTCCTGTTGCCTGTATCTAGAATTTAAGGCTCTTAAAAATGTAGCAGAAATCCCCAAAGCTGGCCCCCAATGGTCAATCACTGTATTCTTTTATTGAATAAACATTATTCAAACCATACTTTATGCAGAGCAACTTGATGAGGCTGGAGGAAAGACAAAGATAAAGACACCATCTTCTCTACTCTGACAGAACCTAAACTATAGGATGTGGCATGGGATTAGAGCTGTGATTTCACTGGTCTAGGGAACTCCCAGGTGAGGACATTTCTTTTGCCATTGAAGATCAGCACCTTCTTTGTGACTTATCATCATCTTAGAGCATCGCCTAGAGGAGCTGGGTTCAACCTTGGAAACAGAGGTCACTAGTCTCTAAATAAGGATCCCTGTAGGAGGGCTTTTTCCTAGTCTTTCCCAGCTGCTGGTACCTTCACCTCTAATTCCTTATAGTGACTTTGTATATATCTTATATATACTCACATGTGTACATATACTCTCCCTCTATTAAAATGTAAAAATCACTTAGTTTAAAAATGCAAGATTAACTATGTTTTAGTGTATTTTTACTTATTTTGTTCAATACTTCCTAATTGCATTTAATTCAGTTTGGGCCACACCAGGAGTCTGACAGGTGACTCGTTCTAGCCTAGAGCACTGAGAGGGAAAGGAGTGGGCCCAGGGTTATATAGCAAGTCTGCCACAGAGTTGGTGCTTGAGCTCATATACATATACATACATATATATATATATATATATATATATATATAAAATACACAGACATATATGTGTATACATATATAATAATACATATACTATATTTGTGTGTAGAGGCCTAGACATTTGATGAGGTTCTTGGGATCTGAGACCTTTTGGGGGGTTTTGATTCCATCTTTCAATGGAAGATGTGGCCATGACCGTTAAAATCTTATTGGAAGGGTGCAGAACATCCCTTGGGTCTGGCTGTTTGTTGGCCCACCCAAGCCTTGTGGAGGACAAGTAATTAAGGATTCAGGCACGGGGGAATCCTTTGGCTCAGATTCACTCCTTTGTATTGTTGTTATAAAAGGGAGTTATCCTTGGACCCAAGGATGTCAGCAGAATTAGGAGGAGGCCTGGTTTTCCCACCGGTATGGGATGAAGAGAATGTATATGTCAGTACAGAAGGGTCCACATCTCCAGGAAGAGCTAATGGCAGCCTTGGAAAGATAGAAGTCTATGGCGGAAGTCTATGCCCTCTAGGCATCAGAGAGATGCTGTGGTGATGTCAACAAGTTAGCAGGCAGGCAAGATAATGCTGTGGTGAGGGATATTAATGATCTCTCTCTGACTGCTAAGAACCAAACAGCTGATAGATTCCTGACTTGCCGATGATTTCAGTTTTCAAAAGATAGAGGATGTGCACAATGAGGGAAATGACTTTACTGGATGTGATGCTTACTAATAAGGAAGATGTGGTTGGTAAAGTGGGGGTGACAGGAACCTTTGGAGGGGGACACCGTTCCATCTCAGCATGTATGATGGATAAAGACAAGAATGCCAGGCATCATCTGATACATATCCTAGACTTCAGGAGAACAGACTTCAAAGAATTAAGGGGAAAAAATGGGTAGGATGGCATGGACCCTAGGATAGGAGGCTTTCAAAACAAAATTTTGGGGATGTAATCATGATAGTGATAGGGGTGGGGCGAGGGAATCTAAGAAGATGGGTATAATTCTATAGGGAACTCACAAATGAGCACATATTGTGAAGAATATGGCAGTAAGGGCAGATAACTGAGTTTAAATGCAAAGCGGTGTCACAGCCTGTAAGAACAGTATTAGGAAAAGCAAAGTCTCCAATTAACTGGGGCTTTTAAAAAACTACTAAGGATTTAAGACAGTTCTGAAGGACTTAGGATGAAAATGCCATCTCTTTCCAGAGAAAGAACTGACGGAGTCTGAATGCAGATGGAAGCAGACTTATTATGTGAACTTCCCCTATTTTCTTTTTCATTCTGTTTTTTCTTTCACAAGTATGCTTTGTGTGACTATACATTTATGCATTATAAGCTACGTTAAATTAAAGAATTTGGAACTTAAAAAATGAACGTTAGGATTGTTTTTACATGTAACTGGAAAAAATAAAATATTAAAAAAATACTAAGGCTGCAAAAAAGCTTAATTACAGTAAGACAGAGGAGGAAAGAGAAGAGGGATGAGATTAATGCTTAGACTGGCTGAGGGAGAAAATGGAGAAAGGGCAGCCTAACTCAGCTCCCGGTTTACTTCAATTGTGTCTGCCAAAGAGGATGATCTTCAGAGAGGAAAAGATAGAGGAGAAGACAGAATAATAAGAAAATACACCTGAAGATAAGTAAGGAAAGGCTAGGAGTGGACCTAGTTAATTGTTCTTACAAAATTCGAGTCCCTTGGCAGAGGTACAGAGTGACTGCAAGATGGGATGTTGAGTTAATAGTACTGATCTCCAAGGACCAGGGGAGAATGGACATGGGCTACTGGTGTACCAGTCATTTGAAAAAGGGAAGAAAGTGTCTTCTACAAATCAATGCTGGATAGATAAAGCATTTATTAGGTGTTTTCTATGTTCCACACACTGTACTAGATGCTGGAGATGCAAATATAAGAAAGCAAAATCATCCCTCCTTTCAAGAAGCTCATAGGGGAAAACAGCACATTTAGAGGGGTGGTGTCGGGTGGGGAGGATGAAGGATGAAGGAGGTGGAGTCTGGAGAGATCTGGATGAGAGGGAGCTTAAGGAGAGCTGGAGTCTGTCTTGAAACACGTGAAGTTGGTCTGTTAACCAGAGAGCAGTCAACAGTAACTAATTAACTCGGTACTGATTGATGGCAAAATGTAAACTTTACTTATGTCAAGTCTCCTTGTTGCCTAGGGTCCTCAACGCCTGGCAGAGCGCTCGCCATTCCTGTGTTAGCATTTCAAAAGACTTGCTGACTGGTTGAAATAAAAGATGTTTTGTTCCCACTGAACGCATTTGTTACCTTGAATGCTTTTACCACCTGGGGTGGGGGAATCCTTTATCCACTCCTGGGCAGACCTACACATGACTAGATTCAGAAATTTTCCAATAGCACTTTTCGGTGGGAGGGCAGTACAAGCCAAAGAGTGGCTGATTTAGGGGTCCACTTCTGAGATAGGACCTGGTCTGTGTAACCCAATGTTCAGGGGTCCTGGGTCAGGCGTCAGGTAGTAATTGAGTTAGACAGTTCTGAGGTCAAATCAGATCTGTGATTCTATTCCTGTTTCTTAGGAAGGGTACTGAGGGGGATAAAGCAAAATTAAAATGACATAATTGACACTGAGAACAAGGCAAGATATTAACCTGTCTCATCATTCTTGAGATGAGCAAAGGCCATTCTGTCCCCATGAGCCCAAAGAGATATAGATCAAAGGAATCAATCACCCTCAACCACTCAAATTCTGTAAGTGATGAGACAGCTCTCCTCTCCAGGTCATAGCTTCATTTTCACAATTGCTTCCTCAGGAGGGCAGATGCCCTCCCTGAGCAAGGAATAGCTCTGGCTCTTGCTCAGGTTGGAGGCATGAAGGGGAATATGCTGGGGGCCTTGTCCACATGGGTTTGATTTGTGCTCCTGAAACCAAGAAAGGACACATTTGTTTAGAAGCAGAGCTACTGTTATCCTACCCTCAGCCACTCTAGACTCATGTCTGCATTAAAACATAATCTCTTTAGTCAAAGCACTTTTATTCTTTTCCAGGGAGATGTAACATCTCTTTGTACTCAAAGGAAACCCTGTAAATTGAATTTAGTTGTTTAGGGCTCTGAGTCCTGTGTAGTCAGGGAGTTTTATTAAATCAAGTTCCTGATTATTTCATACTCTCTGGGCTATGAAACAATTTGGAGGATGGGAGAGGTGGAGGATTCCCATTGCTCCAATCAAAACCTAAGGCATCCAGGTCCCAACTATCCCTGTGGCATTGCATACCAATGGGCAAAGTCATTGACATTTTCTCTGCCTCATTTTTTTTTTAACCTATAAAAAGGGGATGAGTGATTTTTGTGATTTAAGAAGGAAAAGCAAATGTAATGAATAGGTCAGAGGATCTTGTTTTGGAAGTCTGGGTTCAAACCCCAGTTCTGGCAATTTCTAGCTCTGTGACCTTGGGAAATTAACTTGTCCTTTCTGAACGTGTTCCCTCATTTGTAAAATAAGGGGGTTGGACTGCTCAGTCTTTTTTCTCACTTGTAAAATAAAGGGGAGTGCTCCTTGGAAGGAAAGCTTTGGCAAATCTGTACACAGACTAAATAGCAGCAACATCAGTTTGCTAATAAAGGTCCATACTTGGGTTTGTATGGCTGTGAGAGTCAGACTATAAGGAAAGCTGATGTATTTGGATTGTGATGCTGGAGAAGACTGGAGAGTTCTTTGGACAGCAAGGAAGTCAAATCAGTTGATATTTAAAGAAATTAGTTCAGGCTACTCAGTGGACAGTCAAATACTGGAGGTGAAGCTGAAATACTTTGGCTTCATAATACAATGGGACTCATTGGAAAAGATTCTGATCTTGGGAAAGACTGAAGGCAAAAGGAGAAGGGGATAGCAGAGGATGAGATGGATCGATAGGGTCATGGAAGCAATGAACATGAGCTTGGACAGACTTTGGGAGGTAGTGGAGGATAGAAAGGACAGGCATGCTGTGGTCCATGGGGTCACAAAGAGTCAGACATAACTGAATGACTGAATGACAACAATAGACTTTGATTGTGTGGAAGGTCCCTTCCAGCCTGTGAGTGAGCAAACAATGGCCTAGATTTGCTCTTAATGTCAAGAACCAGGTGCTTCCAAAATGTGGATTATGTGAAAATATTAAGTTAAATGCTTTCCTGCCCCACCCCTAAATGGGAATGCCAAGTGATTGAACTCCCTGTGGACTTTTTTTAAATTTGCAAGTGGCTGGAAAAAAATGTGACCAAGGACTAGAAGAGCTTGGGAGAGGTTCGCTCAGCCATCTGGTTTGTCACTATTTGCAGAATGGGAGGATGTTAGAACAGAAAGTCATAACCTTGAAAGCAGGAAGTTTGCCTGGGACAGCTCTGACCAGACCTTTAATTAGGGACTTGAGAGGGTGACAGCCTAATTCCAGGGCTCTTGGATGATTCTTTTCAGCTGTTCACAGCCGTACATCTTCCCCTTATGGATCAATGAATTGCCTTAGTGGAGGAGTTGGAGCACAACCGAAGAGTTTAAAGTGATTTGTTTAAAAAAAAGTCTAATCTGACTTTTAGAAACTGTCTTTTGCCCACTAGAAGGACTTGTCAGATCTTTTTTTTTCCCAATGCGTATTTTAAAGTTGTTTTTAACTCACCTAAACATTTTTTAAAAAATCACCCTCCGTCCTCATGTGGCAAGTTCAGGTAGTACCTTAAAAAAGTGCAGTTGTAGACCCAAAGACTTATAGCTTTCCTTAGCCTTCGCTCCCATGGAACTTTACCTTCCTCAAGGTAAGATGCCTCCTTAGGATAGAGCAATGCTTAAATCCCACCGATCACCGAATCCTAATCTTTAAAGGTGAGGACTGATTTATTACAGGATCCTCTGATGACCTGAAAGAGCGAGTTCTCCAGCTCAGGTCATCCCCAAACTCCCTTTCCAGTAGTGGGATCAGGCACCAGTAATTCTCAGGCCTGGGTTGTCCTCACTGTTGGCCTTCTCTCCTGTATGCTAGTTACTGAATGTTGCTTGAAGTTATGAAACTTTGCTGATGGCCTTCCATCTCCATCTAACTTCAACTGGGCCTTTGTTCCTGAACAGCAATGCTATCTCTTCATGAATGAACCAATGCAAAGGGTGCTTATCCTGAAGCCATCCTGTCTCTGCCACCTGTGTGACCTTGGGCATGCCACTTAATGTCCCTTGGCTTCATTGTCTTATGTGGGAAATGAGAGAGATGGATTAGCTCTGTGGTCCTTTCAGCTCCAGAGCTGTGATCCCAGAGACTGACTCTCTGACATCTGAGGGCTGCTCCAAATCCCAAGATACCAGGTGACTTTACTTTCTGCCTTACTGAGAAGGCTGCAGCCAACTGGCCATGAGTTCCTTTATTGCTTCTCCTCTACACCTGAAAACACTTCTCACACCATAATCTCAGAAGACCATAATCACAAGTGACCCAAATGGCAGTGAAAGCACATGGTACCCTCCTGCCAAAGTCCAGGATTTTTCTTTTTTTTGAAGTGAGTAGAATTTTAATTGTCAGCTATGATAGATATCTGGAGCCAGCTTCTTTACTCCCATATCCTCCTTGTGACTTTTGATAGCTGTGAATGTTGGCATGCCATAATCCCAGAAGACAGATCACAAGTGACCTAACAATCAGCAGAAAGACATGTGGTGTTTATGGAAACACACCTAAGAGGCTAATTGCTCTAGCAATACATCCAGGACTTTCAATTCCCACCTGGAGAAATAATTAATGATGGAAGACAGCTGCTTGGAATGGAGGCCTTCCCTGAAGAGTTGTCTGCTTGTGCCCTGGGGTTCTAAACCATAGCAACTTGGAAGGGCTTTACTCTGCATCTGTGGGGTGGGTGACCTACTCAGTGGGATGATGGAGTCATTCAAGTAACTATCATCAAGTCAAGAAAGGAAAAGTTTCTTTTTTATAATGCTAGACAGGTATGTGTCCAAGTATATTTTTCCAGGAATAAAAAAAGTTACCTTTTTAGCTGGCTTAGCTCAGAGCATGAATTTCCTTCCTACAGACTGCTGTGTTGTAGTGAGGAGAAAGATGGTCTCAGAGTCAGGAAGATGGGGCTCAAGTTCTGCCTTTGACAAATACTGCTATGTGACCCTGGACAAGTAAGTGACCTCTTTGTGTTCTAGGTAATGCTTTAAGATGATCAGTTTAAGGGAAAGAAGTGACCTGTCCCCATAGAGAGATTCTTCTCCAAGAATTTTTGAAACCAGTGAGAACACCCATTTTATCCTTTCCCCTTCATTGTATATTAAATGTGTCATTATATATTAATTGAACTCTCTAAAGTTAAGTGTTTGGAAGATAGTTTTATCTTTATTTCATCACATGCCATTTTGTCACATTAAATGACTTTGGGGGCATATTAGATAGAATTGGTCCAAAATGTAATAACTAGAGGTCATATCAAGTCATTTTTTTCTGCATATTAATTTCATATCCTTGTGAAAAATTGAGTTGTATGAGGAAGGTAGATGTAGCATGTACAGATGCTCTGCTCTCATGCTTCCCTGAGTATCAGAGTTATCACTAGGCACCGTATTATCTGGAGCAAGAATTAATAATACTTATAACTGCTATCATTATCATTGCCAGCCTTTGCAATGCGCTTTATAAAAACCATCGTGTGATCCTCACAATAACCCAGGAGGCAGGTGCTTCTTTCATCCCCATTTTACAATTGAAGAAACTGAGGCAAACAGCGGCTAAGTGACCTGTCCATGGTCACGCAGCTAGGAAGTGTTTGAGGCTGGATTTGAATTTAGGTTTTCTGAACTCCAGGTTCAACACTCTATCCATGACCTTGGGCAACTTGTTTTGCCTCAGTGGACTTCTTTTCTTTCTTTGTAAAAAGAGGTGCTTGACTTGAACGATCTCGAAGTTTCTTTCTTTAACAAATCCTTTGATCTCTCATTTTTTCTGGTTTGCTTGCCCCCAACATCACGGGGCTCTGGAATAGGACTCTAAGATCCTTGAATTTTGTGTTTCTGTTTATATTCCCCAAGGTCTCTAACAATGATATGCAAATAGTAGACACTTAATAAAAGTGTTTTGAATTATTATTGAGTGAAATCTGCATATAAAAACCCACACATTTCCTTCAAATGCCTTTTCTTGGATACTGGCAAGATACCGCTCTGCTTCTGGCAATAACGATTTGAAGGGCGACAAAGAGGAAGATCTACAGAGCTCTGGAATCCTGGAAGCTTCTAAAGACATCCCCTTCTAGTCTTTAAATAGCACACCCTACAGAATTTCCCCAGTATGCAAAATCTAGGCGCTAGCATGTTCATTATCCTGAATTAAGAAGTAGGCTTTGGACTTAGACAAGGGAAGTCTAGCTGAGCAACTGGGAAACTCAGCAAAGCCAAATGGTCATTTGCTGTCTCGTAAAGGTCATAGGACATTTGACGTAGGAGAGACTTTGGAAATCTTCTGGTCCAAACTCTTATTTTTTGGAGGAAGGCAAGGGACTTGCTCAAGGGCACACAGTGAAGACAAACATTAAGTTGAATTGAATTGATTTTTTTTTTTACTTAGGTTAAATCCAATTCAGGGCTCTTTTCATTTCACCATCAAGACATGAAAAAAGTCATCTGCATGGAGCACATCCTGTAAAAAATTCATGGAAACATAAACTTGTAGGGATAGAAGGAATCTCAGAGATCCTTTGCTCAACCCCTCTCAACCTCATCATCCCAATTATACCATTCTGGGCATGTGCTCATCTGGCTTCTTGCTGAAGACCTCCATTGAAGCGGAACCTACTCTTCTCCCCCTCCCCTCTCCCACTCAGCTTATTCCATATCTATAGAACTCCTTATAACTAGCTTTCCTCTCTGTGGAGTCCGAATCTGCCTCCCTTTCCCCATGATGCACTGACCCTAGTTCTGCCCTATAGTGACAAGTAGAACAAAGCTAATCCTTCTTCTGCATGAGAGCCCTGCAGATATTTGAAATCTTCAAGCATGCTTCCTCTCAATATTTTTTGCTTCTTTCAATTGATTATCTCACAGGGCATAGCTTTATTTCAAAGGAAATAAACCATTGGCTTGAAAGTAAAGCTGGTGGTTGCACATAGCC
Organism: Potorous gilbertii; assembly: GCA_028658325.1. Taxonomy (NCBI): domain Eukaryota; kingdom Metazoa; phylum Chordata; class Mammalia; order Diprotodontia; family Potoroidae; genus Potorous; species Potorous gilbertii. The sequence continues at coordinate 10,389,729 of CM053772.1, forward strand.
AACCTTTAGCAAATGTTTGTTGTTTTGATTTTCACTCATATTACATTATTTCCCTTGAGGAAGATGGTTGAGCTTTCTTCCCTTTTTTTCCTCAAGGTGACAAATTTTTTGACAAGCACATTGACAGGCTGAAGTGTATATGTAGAGGGGGTGATCAAGATAGGAAGGCAATTAGAAATCTTGCCAGACAAACATCGGATGAAAGACTTGATGAAAATAAGAACCATCATCATCTTCACTGCAGCAAGAACAAAGGTCATTTTATATACTTTTATATAGGCTTCACAAATATTATCTCATTCCATCCTCACAACATCCCTGAGAGGTGGGGACTATTATGATCTTTATTTTATACATGGGGAAACCAAGGCAGAGGTTAAATGACTTGCCTAGGGTCATACATTCACAGTGTCTGAAGCTAAATTTGAATTCGTGTCTTGGCTTAGCCCCCATCTCCTTTGATGTCTCTTGAACCTAGGTCAATAGATGACTTGGTGAGGTCAGGGCAGCTATATTCAAAAACTGGTCAGCAGGAACATCGTAGAGGATTCAGGGCTTAAACTGCCATGGCATCCTCCCGGAAATGGCATAGTTAAGTGAAGAGTTAATAATGACTCCTACAAGCCTAACTGAGGGCGCTTAGAAAAGAGAAGACTGGGGGGCACGAGAGCAGGCTTTGTTCAAGTATTTGAAAAGTAGTCAGAGCATCATTTAGAGCTGCAGTGGACCCAGAGATAAGGGAATCCAACTCTCTCACTTTACAGATGAGGAAACTGAGGCATAATAAGGTTAAATGATTTGCCCAGGTGGCTTCTCAGATTACATGATTCTACAGATTGTTCAAAGGTTAAAATATATGTGTATACATTTTAAGCCATCATGTTAGAGTCTGGGTCATATTGGGAGTGGAAATCCTTTTGAAAATTTATGACTCACTACATGGTAGGGAGGTTTCCCCAGCTGTGGGGAAGATTGTTTATAAATATCAATTACCAATTCTCCATCTGGGCCTGGCAGGTTCTCTGAGTTTACAAGCAAAATGCTTTAATAACTTCATCTTTGGAACCCATGGATCCAGTTCTTTTGTTTGTGCTCCAGGAAGTTCATCTGATGCCCATTTATTTAGTAAATGGGTGGGAAGGGATGCAGGATGGGAGATGATGATTTCACACAAAATTTCATTAGTGGCTTTGGAATTTAAAAAAATATACCTCCTTCATTGGCAGAAGTTGCACTGGCTACAGCATCCTTGTGGAGTATCCAAATAACTGAATAATAATCTTCTTAACTCGTATGTTTCTGTCCCCAGTCATCTCTCTCTGGCTCTGTCAAGCTTTACCCCTTCCAAGGGCAGGATTTTCCAAGGATGGAGTCAGGAGACCAATATCTAAACACCAGGTCAAGATCTGCTAGCAGCCCTGTCACCTCACCCTGTAACTTTTTGGAGACTCAGTTTCCTCATCTCTGAAATGGAGATAATGCATATACCATCTACTTCATAGTGTTGTGATGGAAGTTCTTTGAAAAACCTGAAAATAGTGCAACATAAAATGGGAATGATTAGCATGCAAAGGATCCAATTTTGGGGCAGCATGGGGAAATCCCATTGTGGAAACTCCCTTTCTTAACATCAATTGTAACTATGACTTACTGGAAAAGGACCTGCTTGAGGCATGCAGAGGATGAATGACTTCCTGAGTGTTAAACAGGATGTGAATCCAGATCTTCTTAACTCTAAGCCCAGGATCAATCCCATAGTCAAGCACTGTCGAAGCTTATAAGTCCAGAGAGGAACTATAAGATCTCACTTCTAAGTTAGTCGTGACTGTTGAGAGTTAATGGCTAGCTTCAGTTAGCTTAGGAGTGGGGTGGTTCTCTTTTTTATTTGATGGAAGTTAAATCAGGTACTGAGGTATGTTCTTGCACATCAGAGGCTCTGTGGTGAGTAGAACTTGGGTTCCAATCCTATGCTGAGCGGATAGTCAATTCACTTCTCTCACCCTAAGTACTGGTAAAGAGAAGTCATACAAAATCAATAAGAATTTATTAAGTGCTGACTGTGTGCCAGGCATATAGTATTAAGTACTAGGAAGAAAGATAGTCTCTGTCCTCAAGAAGCTTAAGTTTGGATAGAGGACTGACACCACACAATAGGGATCTGGAAGGCTTCAGCTTTTATTAGAAAATGGCAATGTTCCCACTCACGGGACAGTGGAGAGAAAAGTGCTTTGCCTCTCAATATAAGTGCTATATATTTAAAGAGTTATTGTTATTGACAGACCCCACTGGTATACCGATGGCATACTTTAACAGTCCTTCTCACCAAGCATCTAGGCACTACAGCACTTATCTGGCTTAATCCCACTCAGTGTCTACCTTACACATGCTTTAATTGTCTCACTTTCTAATTAGGATCAAAGGTTTAGAACTGGAAGAGAACTCAGACTTTACCACTTTATTTTATGGATAAGGAAACTGAGGCCTAGAAGGCTTAAATGTCTTACCCAAGGCCACACATGTAGTGAGTGATAGGGGCAGGATTTGAATTCATGTCCTATGGTTCTGAATCCAACTATCTTTCTGCTTTACTATGGTATCTATTTGGATTTACTCTAATATTCCTATGGTTCTGAATCCAACTATCTTTCTGCTTTACTATGATATCTATTTGGATTTACTCTAATATTCTATTCCCCTACCTGCCAACCACTGGCAAACTGCCAGTTGGCAAACTGAAACAGTTTAGGTCCAACCATGATATTTCTGGTAGAGACTTCTGTTGCTTTAACTTTAAGAAAGAAATCATTGCATCTAAATTGTAAAGATTTACTCTGAGATCATAGTGTGGGTTAATATCGCTGTAGTTTGGTAGCAGGAAACAAATGAGGCAGAGAAAACAGGGTAATTGGGAGGAAGATAGGAGAGAGTGTTTGATTAGTGAAGCCCAATTACATGGTATGAGTGTAATAGAGATTTTCATGCAGGGCTCATCTTCAGAAGGAGAGCATGAGTGCCCTCCGCCATCTTGCCTCCACACTTGTGCTTTGCCAGATAGTGGAACCTAAGTGGAATCATAATCACAGAGTGTGATTTGGAAGGGGCTCCACTGCCCATGTGGTCCAGCCCACAATCATAGAAAGAATGCCCTCTATGATATACCTGCCCAATGGCTGTGTGGCCTCTCCTTGAAGGCAGCTGGTGATGGAGAACTCAGCGCCCTGCCAGGCAGCCAGTTCCTCTTTTGGACAGTTCTCATCCTTGAGCCTAAATCTTTGTTTGAAGCTTTCCTTCGCTCTTGATCCTGCCCTTTGGGGCCAAATAGAATGCATTTAAACTTTTTTCTATACCACAGCCCTTTGGATATTGAGGACAGTTTTCTCTCATCCATTTTCTCTCCCAGTCCCAACCCCTGCCTGAGTATTCTCATGTTCACACTAATCTTGCCCAGTTCTGTCATCTCATCCTCATCGATCATGAATTCAAGGTTCCTTGCCATCCTGGGTTCCTTTCTGTGGCCCTTTTCCAGCCTATCAATATCCTTCTTGAAGGTGACTGCACCAGTCCAGAAGATGTCTGCTGAAGGCAGAGAACCACCTCCTTATTATTGGAGGCTCTGCCCCCTTAATGCAGTCCAGTCTGGGGTTGCATTAGCTTTTCTGGCAGCCACATCCCTCTGGTGACTCACACTAAGCTTTCAGGCCACTAAATGTCCCAGATCTTTTTAGACAAATTGAAATGTAGCCTTACCTCCCCCATCTTATATTTGTGAAGTTGTTTTTGGTATATAAGTATGAGGCTTTACATTTCTCCCTGTTGAATTTCATCTTATTAGATGAACCCAAAGCTCTAGCCTGCCCTTGTCCTTGTGGATACTGATGCTGTCATCCAGAGTATTTGCTGTTATTATCTTGGGCCACCTGCAGGTTTGATGAGTAGGCCATCTATGTAAAAGTCACTGACAACAATACAAAATGGGGGAGGAGCCAAGATGGCAGAGTAGAAAGACACGTATACTCTAACACTTCCTCCACAGCTCACAGAATACCTGTAAAAATGACTCTCAACAAATTCTAGAGCAGCACAAGTCACAGAACGACAGAGTGAAAGAGATTTCCAGTCAAAGGTAACCTGGAAGGCCTACAGGAAAGGTAAGCATGCTGTGTCATGGTAAGCTGAGTGGCGTGGAGCCCAGCCCTGGCCATGTGGCACTGGGAGGAACAGGACCTGAACAGACCTCTGGGGCAGAGTTCCCAGCAGAGAGGGTCCCAGATCCCTCAATCCACAAGCAACAAAGAAAGCTCCAGAGGTCAGTGTGGGAGGGCTTTCTCAGCTGGATGAGAGGCAAGCAGGGTCCCCTTAGCACTGTCCCCAGGTGGTGACAGAGGCAGCAGCAGCAGGTGGCTAAGGTGGCTGTGGAAGCAGTCTGGGTCCATCTTATGAGCTTAAAGCCTCTGGGGGAATTGAGTAGGGGATCTGAATCTTAGCCCTGAGCATGGTCCTGGGGTGAGGAAGAACACTAAAACCCTCCTCTTGACAACGGTTTCAGAAGTCAAGTAACTGGCTGGGAAAATTCCCAAAACAGGAAAAAAATAAGACCATAGAAGGTTACTTTCTTGGTGAATAGGTATCTCCTTCCATCCTTTTGGATGAGGAAGAACAATGTGTACTGTCAGAGGAAGTCAAGGCTTCTGCCCCCAGTACCTCCAAAATGAATGTGAAATGGGCTCAGGTCATAGGAGAGCTTGAAAAGCAAGTCAGCAGCTTGCTAAAGGAGAACCAAAAAAATGCTGAGGAAAACAATACTTTTAAAAATAGGCTAACTCAGTTGGAAAAAGAGATCCAAAAAACCAATGAGGAGGAAGGATGCTTTAAAAAGCAGAATTAGTCAAATGGAAAAGGAGGTTCAAAAGTTCACTGAACAAAATAGTTCTTTAAAATGAGAGTGGAGTTCAGGGAAGCTAATGACCATGAGATAAACCAAGAAGTTAAAAGACAAAACCAAAAGTTTGAAAAAATAGAAGATAATGTGAAACATCTCATTGGAAGAACCACTGACCTGGAAAATAGATCCAGGAGAGAAAATTAAAAATTATGGGACTACCTGAAAGCCATGATCATAAAAAGAGTCTAGACATTATCTTTCATGAAATTGTCACGGAAAACTGCCCTGATGTTCTAGAATCAGAGGGCAAAATAAATATTGAAAGAATCCACAGATCACCTCCTGAAAGTGACCTGAAGAGAGAAACTCCTAGGAACATTGTGGCCAAATTCCAGAGTTCCCAGGTCAAGGAGAAAATATTGCAAGCAGCTAGAAAGAAAGAATTGGAGTATTGTGGAAATACAATCAGGATAACACAGGATCTGGCAGCTTCTACATTAAGGGATCAAAGGCCTTGGAGTAGGATATTCTAAAAGTCAAAGGAAGTGGAATTAAAACTCAGAATCACCTACCCAGCAAAACTGAGTATAATACTTCCTGGGAAAAAATGGTCACTCAATGATATAGAGGACTTTCAAGCCTTCATGATGAAAAGACCAGTACTGAATAGAAAATTTGTCTTTCACACATAAGAATCAAGAGAAGCATGAAAAGGTAAACAGGAAAGAGAAATCCTAAAGGACTTTCTAAAGCTGAACTGTTTACATTCCTACATGGAAAGAGAATATTTGTACTCTTGAGACTTTTCTCATTATTTGGGAAGATGGAGGAATTACACACACACACACACACACACACACACACACACACACACAGAGTATAGGTTGATTTGAATCAGAAGGGATGATATCCATAAAAAATAAAATAAAATTAAGGGATGAGAGAGGAAAATATTGAAGGAGAAAGGGAGAAATGAAATGGGGTAGACTATCACTCATAAGAGAGATAAGAAAAATCTTTTTCAATGGAGAAGAAAATGGAGGAAGTAAGAGGGGAAAAGTGAAGCCTAGTCTCTTTACATATGACTTAAGGAGGGACTAACATGTTCACTAAATTTGGTGTGAAAATCTATCTTACTCTACAGGAAAGAAAGGAAGAAGAGGACAAGTGAGGTGAGGGGGATGATAGAAGGGAGGGCAAATGGGAGAAGGGAGTAACTAGAAGTAAACACTTTTGAGAAGGGACAAGGTCAAATGAGAGAATAGAAAAAAAAGGGGGGCAGGGTAGGATAGAGGACAATATAGTTAGTCTTAAACAATATGACTATTATAGAAGTCTTTTGCAAAATGACACATATATAGCCTGTATTGAATTGCTTGCCTTC
>CM053772.1:10396094-10452090 GCA_028658325.1 Potorous gilbertii
GGAAGGGAGAGAAGTTGTAATTCAAAGTATTAGAAACAAATGTTGAGAATTATTATTGCATATAACTGCGAAATAAGAAATACAGGTAATGGGGTATAGAAATTTATCTTGCCCTATAAGAAAAGAGATGGGAACAAGGGAAGGGTGGGGTGTGATAGAAGAGAGGGCACATTGAAGGAAGGGGTAATCAGAATGCATGGTGTCATGGGGTGGGGGGAGGGAAGAATGGAGAGAAAAATTGGAACTCAAAATTTTGTGGAAATGAATGTCGAAATCTAAAAATAAATAAATAAAATTATTAAAAAAACAATACAAAATGGCACAGGGGCAAACATAGATCCTTGGGACATTCTACTAGCCAAATTTACACTGGTCTATTAATTTTCAGTCAAATCTACCTAATTGTATTGTAGTCTAATTGTATATATCACAAATGTATTATAGAACGTTTCTTCACATTCTCTATCAGAATAGTCAGATACGTTTATCAAATGCTTTGTTAAAGTCTAGGTGGCATAGACCTTGTTATCTTGTCTTTGCTAGGTGGTACAGTGGATAGAACACTAGACCTAGAGTCTGGAAGAGTCATCTTCCTGAGGTCAAATCTAGCCTCATACTCTTATTAGTTGTGTGACCCTGGGAAAGTCACTTAAACTCCCTTAGCCTCAGTTTCCTCATCTGTAAGAGGACGGCAATAATCATAGCACCTACCTCCCTAGGATGTTCTGAGGATCAAATGAAAGAATATAGGGAAAGTGCTTGACAAACCTCAAAGTGCTATACAAATATATATATACCATTTTGTATTAGAAGACGGATTTAAGACTTCCTTCCATAGATAATTCAATGACAGTTTTCTAAATGTCTGTGGGAAAAGAAAGCTATACCTAGGTAGGGGTGAAGACATGATATCTAAGTAGGGTCCTAGTACTACCCTCTCATGGACAGTCTAGTAAAGCTAGCCACTTGCCTTCCCTTACATGGATCCTTTCCTGGTCGTCCTTATCCCTTCAGCTGGGGCTTTCCTACCAAATCTCCTTGTATCTATTTTGTATAAACTTTGTCTACGTGCATGTATTATCTCCTCCAATAAACTCCTTGAGGACAGAAAAGGGGCCATTTGAGTTGGGCCTTAGAGGATGCATAGAAATATGTAAACATGGCATCCATCAAGCCTGGGGACTTAGGAAAGCATGCATTGGAAGGCGGTTGGGGAGAGAATACCATTGAACAGGCTCCTTTGTCAGAAATACCAAAGTGGCGAAAATGTCTGTCAATGCTAGGACTCGGCAACCACTGTCTCAGTGGGAAGGCACCTTCAGGGAGGCTATTTCCTGAGACAAACCCATCATTTTGGAAGTGCCGTGACATAATAACAAGTTTTCAGAGTATAGCCCTTTCTGGAAATTGCAGAGAAGGGAGAGGGAGCCAACCTTCTGAGGATCACACTTGCTTTCCAGCTCAGGCTGTTGGAATCTATGCTTTTGCTGAGAAGTATTTATAGCTGTACACAAAGGGTCTTGGTTATTGTACGGCAGCAGCTGGCATACTGGCTTTCAGCCAGTTTAGGAAAGCTCCATTCTTTTTGTTTTAGTTTAGGACTGGACTGCCCTGGAGTAAAATAAGAATGCAGTGAGAGATTAACCCAATAGTAATTTATTTTATGAATCTTCAAAAAACTCAGACAATTGCAGATTTAGAGCTGAAAGGGGCCTCTGAAATCACCCAATGCCACCCTCTCATACACATAGCTCAGATCCTCTTCATTTGGGGGCTCTCTGCAAATTAGCCCAGACTCAAGCACAATTCACAAACAGTGCGCATTCATGGCCAGAGACACACAAGTGACACATATAGAGAACACATATAGGCAGAGGACACCCATAGCCAGGGCACCTTATATTCCTAGGAGAGTGTCCCCAGGGAAATTTCTTTACATGGAATGCTGCTGCTTTCCTACAGACTGGCTAATGCTTTCTCCTTCTCTGTCTCTGGTTAGGACCCACTACTCTCCCGATCTCTGAGGTTAATGGTCTTGGTGTTGGCCTTAGCTCTTCTTTCTCCTTCCCCGTACTGAGACAACCAGGTGTCAAGCCTCACTGATTCGATGTCCAGGACATCTCATATATTCACTCCTTTCTCTCTGCTCACATGATTCCCCTCCTGGGTCAGGGGAGCCTCATCACCTTTCCAGTAGACTACTGCCATTGCTTCCTACCTGATTTCATCCCATCTCCAATTGATCTTCCACAGAGCTGCTAAAATGACTTCTCTAGAGGTCAGGTCTGACCATCTCATTCTCCTACTTGACTCTCTTTCATCTAGAAGGTTAAGTCCAAACTCCTCTGTTGAACCACCTGGTTCCACCTTGACTTTTTACCCTTATGATATATTATTCCCTTTCCCTTATTCTGTAGTCCAGGCCAACTATTCTTCTTGTTACACACACACACACACACACACACACACACACACACACACACTCCATCTCCTATCTCTGTGCTGTGGTGTCACTCATCCATAGTCATCCACCATGCCTAAAATGCCCTCTCCCTTCATTCCTCCCTCTGAAATTTTCAAGTTTCCTACAGGACTCTTCTCAACACCATCTGTCTTCTTCATGAAGCCTTTCTTAATCCTCTCATCCATAGTATTGTTCCTCACAAAATTTGTTGTGGTTTTTATTGAGTCACTTCAGTCATGTCAGACCCTCTGACCCCATTGGGGGTTTTTTTAGCAAAGATACTAGAATGGTTTTGCCTTTTCTTTCTCCAGCTCATTTTACAGATGAAGGAACTGAGGCAAATAGGGTGAAGTGACTTGCCCAAGATCATGCAGCTAGTAAGTGTCTGATGCCGGATTTGAACTCAGGAAGATGTCTTTCTGACTCCAGGCCAGTCACTCTACCCACTATACTACCTAGCTGCTCATAAATTATCTTATATTTATTTGAAATATATTCCACAAGTACTATGTGTATCCAATTTTGTCTTTCCCAATAGAACATAAGCTCTTTCAGGGCTGAGCTTTTGTCCTTGTGTCAATAGTATTTAGCATTGTGCTTGGTACTTATTAGGTACATTATAAATGCTTGTGGATTGACTGATTGAGTGTTAGTCACACTGGAGCTGTGACTGAGCTGTGAGCTGCTCCTATGCTTGACTGGGCCATTTTCTTGGCTTCTGCCACCTCTTGGTCTTCCACAAAATTGAGATGCTCCTGTCTGCTACCACTGCTTTGTCTCCCACTGAACTTGAGGCACTGCAACTCTTTCCTGAGGGGGAAGGGTCAATTCCTTTCTTTCTTAGAGGTCACCTAGGCCAAACTTGTCCTTGGACAAGTTACTCAGCCTTTCAGGCCTCATCTGTAAAATAAAGGGGGTTGGATTACATGACTGCCAACATTTTTTCTAGCTGAAACATTGGATGATTGTATGATTGTAGTATGATAAGAAATCTGAAAATCATTTGATAGAGGAGTGATGTCAGCCTTTACCTACTGAGAACCCAGATTCTTAAAGATTTGTTTTGTTTCTGCCAATTCTTTGTATTTGCTGCTGATAACTGACTATCCCTGACTAAACTATGAGCCTCCATAGGTCTTACCTTCATGACACTTCGTATATGTCGCAATTTTAGTTTCACACATTGAAAAACTTCCCCAGGCTCTTCTAGGAATAATTCATCAAAGATAAACTTTTATTTAAAAATGAACTTTGATTAAAATTTTTTTTGTAGAAAAGTGATTGCAGTTCTTCAGGTAACAATAATGCCCCAGGATAATCAATTTCTACATTAAAGAACTCTAGAGCTCCATCTGTTCTTATTCTCACAGAGAAGTAAACAGAGGGCCAGAGAGGCCGAGTGAGATATCGCACCTGAAATAAATGACAGTCAGGATTTGAGTCTATGTCCATCCTTTGGCTCCAGCTTCCTTTGTACCCAAGAGGAAGACAGCAAATAGTGTTTAAAAATTTAAATATTCAATAATTCAAGTCATTAAACATTTATTAAGTACCTACTATGTGCCAGAAACCATGCTAGGTACCTTCAAGGAGTTTATAATCTAATGACAAGATTATTTAGGTTCTGAGGCCATACATCTCCAGGAACTATTCATGTTCAGTCACTTCTGCATCTCTCCTGGTGAATTTCAACTGTGACCCTCACCCCACCTCACTCTCTTTCTCCCCAGTTTGCTTCACACATTTCAGAAAGGTACAAAAAAGCAAAAGGTTTGGAAAATTCTCTGGGCATTGTCAACATAATAGTCTACTTTTCTCTAGGTTTTCGTTGATGTATCACAGTGCAATCATTTGAAATCAAAGGACTTGGGTTCAGATGCTGCTTAAATATTAAATAGTGTCTGCAAAAGTCTTTCCCTTCTCCGGGTCACACCGAGCATTAAAGGTGACTTGCAGGGCTCTTGCAGCTCTAAATCTGGCATCCTGTGAGTCTGTGATCCAGCAGGGAATCCGAGGACAGATGGAGGGGAGACAGCTGGAGGGAGAGGAGGAGGCTCTGTCCTGGGAGGCAGGTAGGAAAGTCCAACTCCTAATTTGCTCTCAGTTAGCTGCCTGCCTCTAGAAAAGGTATTGGACCCTTCATCAGCTGTCAGATGAGGTTGGTCAAGGTGACTTCTAAGGTCTCTTTCACTTCTAAGATTCTCCGGTGTCTTGTCCCAAAGTCTTGGTCAATTAGGCAGCTAGGTAGTTCAATGGATAGAGTATTGATCTTGGAGTCAGGAGAACTTGAGTTCTAGTCCTACCCCAGACACCTAGTAGCTGGGTGACTGTGTAAGATGTTGCACTGGTTATTATGAGAATTAAATGAGATAACATATCTGAAGCACCTGACAATTCTTGTCTTTCTTTCTTTCTTTTTTTTGACAAGGCAGTTAGGGTTAAGTGACTTGCCCTGTGTCAGACAGCAAGTAAGAGTTATTTATTTGAACTAAGGTCCTCCAGACTCCAGGGCCAGTGCTCCATCCACTGCACCACCTAGCTGCCTCCCTAGCTTACAATTCTTAAAGAGCAATATCCATGCTAGTCATCACTGTTTCTGTTCCCCATACCAGCCTTGTGCTTTGATTTCTATGAAACGAGCTTGTTTTTTGTTCTTACAAGGCAGACTGGAGGAGCAAAGCTTCAGCTGAGTCGCTAGCACACACCCTTCTGGGTTTCTTGGTGATATAATTGTTTATTTCTTGCTTCTTGGTGTGCACAAAACTCCCCCTTCCACCTCCCCACATTCTACTCTGAGATCTTAAGGACAAGAAGACCAGCGTCCCAAGGATTTAGATCTAGAAGATATCTGTTGTTGGTTCTAACAGAAGCCAAATGAAGCCCAGGACCATCCTAAGGTCACCCATCCCACCATATATGTTCTCCGGCAGCCTCCTCTCCATGCACACCATGACAACTTGAGGTCAAGTCCATCTGTGATATCTGCTCAGCCTTGCTCACTTGGTACATTATTTATGTAACATGTGGATTGTGAGGGAGTGGAGATGGAGATGAATCACGAGCAAGAGCAGTTGGAAGCAGATTGTTCCTGCTTGATGGCTCTCGTTTATATCCCTTACCACCCCCTCCCCCCACCCCCACCACTGAACTGCTTCATAAGTTGCTCCCAGCATGCCTTGTGCCAGTTACCTCATCTCAACACAGCTTCATTCTTGCCTGCTTGATAGCTTTGGGCAGCATGGCTGGCAAATAGCAAACCCAAGCTACAGTTTCATTTTAACCTTTGAGAAATTCTATGCTATGAAACAGTTGGTGTTTAGAGAGTCTCATATGAGATTGGAGATTCCCAGAGTGTCCCAGAGCCGTACACATTACAAGACTGCTTGGAAAGTGGCACTGTACACCAAAACTGAGAAGTCTAAGCTTACCCAAGCCTAGCTGCCTCTTCATTAGGTCTGGCACCTATTGCCATATTGGTTAACGTGGAGGTCTCACTTGGCCAGAGCATACAAGGCTGAGATGGAACATGATTTGAAGCTGAGAGAGCACTGGCCAGAAAGGTTCTTGCCAGAGCCCTGATATGGCAACATCAATGTTTGCTTGCTGTTGGGTGACAGAGACAGGGACAAGATAAGTTACCTTGTCCAAGGTATGTCCAAATGCATAGAGGTTTAAGTCCCTCATGGGAAGGCATGAGAGCCAGAGGCATGAAATGGACAGAGAGCTGACTTACAGTCAAAAAGTCCTGCTTCAAGTTCTAACATGCTGGCAGTATAATCCTAGAAGGCTGGACAACATCTCAGTGTTCCAGGGAACTCTCTGTGGCTATAGATTGCAGAGAAGGTAGCAAGCTTCATTGGTAAAAGAAGTTTCCTTGGCTGGAACCTCTCTATGCCAATGAAAACACAAGTCTAGGCCCAGACAAACAAAAAGAGGAAATTACACTGACAGTAATTGACCCTTAGAATCTCATAGTTAGAAAGACCCTATTACCATCTAGTCGAACCCAAATATGAAAATGAATATTTTTACAGCACATCTGACAAGAAATCTTTGCTCAAAGACCTCCAAGGAGGAGGAGGCTACCACCTCCTGAGACAGTCCATTGTACTACAGGATAACCCTCAGAGTCAGGAAGGCCCTCTTTACATCAAACCTGTTTATCCGCAGTACCCCTCATTGCTCTTGGCTCCCCCTCTAATGCCAAACAGAACCAGTCAAATCCTTGGCTTATCCTCCAGCCCTTTGGATACTTGAAGACTGTGATCATGTCTTTCCAAAATCTTCTCTTCTCCAGGCCAAACACCCCCACTTCCTTCAACCAATCCTCACGTGGTCCAGTCTCAAGGTTAGATGGATCTCTCTTCAGTACTTTAATAATTCATGAATAGGAATATTCTCTCTAGTTGAGCAGATTGCAATCTATCCAGGCCTGTTTCTCACTCTGTGAAATTGTTGTCCATATTCTCTCCAAAACCCTCCAGAGGATCCATGCCATGTACTAGGAACCTTCCTTTGGGGCTTTAAATCTTAGGTGGATACTGCTCAGGTTTCCTGTCTGCTTTCCTTCACTTGAGCTATGTGATCATGCAAACCATCCTTTCTAGTCTTCAGTGAGTCTAATGGCCTGTTTTAGGTCTCTTCTGTCATACTGACTCATGGGTAGTCCTATGCTGGAGCCAGCTTCCTCCCATCATCAGTCCCCCCTTTGAATTCCCTTCAATAGCTCCAGTTCTCCAGGACCTGTATCCATGTGACCATCATCAGGAAAAGTAAGCAGCTGAGAATTGGATGAAATGACTTTGAGCCCCAACATAAAGGGGAAGAGATCAGGGAGACATAGAGGATATCTCTCCCAAAGTCCAAAGTGAGGAAGGGTTCCTCTGGCATGCTGCCTTCCAAGAGCTTAGAAACACTACAAGGCCTTATCAGTGAGATCCAACACAACTGGAAATAAATCAGCTTGTTCATGACCCTGGGCAGGTCATGGGCCTCAGTTTCCTTATCTGTAAAAAGAGGAGGTTGGGCTTGATGATTTGAAAAGTCTCTTCCAGGTCTAAATTTATGGTCCTGTTATCCACACATGTAATGCCCAGATGATGATGCACATTTGAATGGGAAGATCATTGAACCAGGTCATTGGTACATCTATCCTGGACAGAATCTGAGATGAAGAGTGAGTTGAAAAGGATTGGTGTATCATACCGTTAGAGGAGGAAGGGATCTTAGAAATTATTTAGTCCAACATTCTCATATTATAGATGGGGAAACTGAGGTTCAGAGAGGGAAGTGACTCACACGTGATAAAAGACCTGGGAAGTGTCAGAAGTAAGGGTTGAATTAAGTCTTTCTGAATCCAGGTATATCCTTCTAATCCTGGAATTCCATTTCACCAAAAGGAGGGAAGAGATTGGGACGTATTCAGGAAATTGCTCAGCACTGCTGAGAGCTTCGTCTTTGAAATGAAAGGACAAATGAATATGTGTGTGTGTGTGTGTGTGTGTGTGTGTGTGTGTGTGTGTGTGTGTGTACACTTCAGTGTATGTATGCATGTATATATGGTGAAAGGGAAAGAGAAGGGAGACAAAGGCAGAGAGAGAAAGAGAAGAGAGAGAGAAGAAGAGGGAGGAGAAGGAGGAGGGAGAAGGCATGTGTCTTTTCCTACTAATTCCACCTTGTTATCATTATTAGACATATAACCATAACATTAGGTTCACGTTGATCATGTTTCAGTAACCGGCACATAGTAGATGCTTAATAAATGTATATTGATTAATTAATTAATTAATTAATTAATGTTACTCCTCTCCTCAAATACCTTTGGTAGCTCTCCGCTGCTTTCCAAATAAAGTATATGTTCCTTTTTCTGATATTCAAGGAACTCCTTTACTGGGATGCGATCCATTTATCCAGTCTTGTCTCCCACTAGTCTCTTATATGTACTCTGTTTCAGTAGAAATGAACTACTTTCTATCCTCCATTCTCATCTTGCCCTTTTCTGTCTCAATGTCATTACTTACACTGTCCCAGCATCTGGAATGGATTCCACCAGTCTCATTTATTGAAATACCTCCCTTCCTTCAAGGTCCAACTCTGATCCCACTTTTTCCTGGAAGCCTTCGTAGAAAGTAAGCAATATTCCCCTTTTAGTATTTCTCACAGTAAATTACTCAGACTTCTCTTTTGTATTAATCATGTTTTGTCTTGTGTTACAGTTTTCTACATTGATATCTTTTTTCCTTTTTACCTTGGTTCTGTGATTTCATTAGTCTGGGTAAATCTCAGTGAGGAGATACCCTCTTCCAACATGGGCAATGGCTCTTTAACTTAGAGTTTCCTGGGACTCTGAGGAGTTCTGTGATCTGCCCAGGCATTTGTGATAGCACGTGATAAAGGGAGGCCTTCAACCCACAACTTCCTGACTTTGAGACTCACTTTCTAACCACTCTGCTTGATTGTCGTCTGTTGCATGTTCTATCCCTGGTAAATTATAAGATCATTGAGGGCAGGGACTCTATTCTGGCTTCATGTTTGTATTCAATGTGCCTTGTACATAGGAAATATTTTAAAAAATAATTCTTTTTTTAAAATGACATGAAAAGAGAAAAGAGAATCCACGTCTGACTGTGTATATGTGAATACATACACACATACGTACGTACTAAATATATAAAATATAATGTTCCCAACTTTCTATTATTTCCAAACTGCTTCTCCCTAAGGTGCAGATGGAGCCTGGGATGCTAATGAATGCACGGAAGCTGCGTCCCACACATATGGACGCTCCTCTGTATGTTTAGAGAGGTACATCTGCCAAGGGCACTTGTCCTAACTCTGTTTTTCATTAACATTCAGCGAATCTGCTGGCAGTTTCAGGCTGTATTTAGCTGTGCACGCACTGGCTCTTGGCTTGGTGAGTACTGGTCATGGAATTTGACCTGGCAAGGAGATGATAAACCTGTGTGGTTGGGCAGGGGGTGGTGGTGTTTTGAATGGAGAAAGGGATCTTTATATAAGTGGTTTTTTAGACAGATGGAAGATTTATGGTAAATGACATAAGAGAAGGATCCATTTTTTGCCAACCTGTGCTAGATAAGTTTTCTTTCCTCACCTCTCCCCTCCCATTTTCCTTCCCTTCCCCTTTCCTCTGCTATCCTTCCTCCCCTCCCCTCCTCTCCTTCTCATACAGTTGCTGTCTCACTTTTGTCTTTGGACTCCTAGCATCTAGCACAGTTCCCAATATACAGTGAGTGCTTAATAAGTGCTTGTTAATTGATGTGACTCTAATTTCTTTAGGGCATTTGTTTGCTTATGCACAGGCTTTTCTACGATATTCACCTCATTCACAGCTAGTTTCATACTATTGATAGGTCCATGTGAAAGGTCTTAGAACCAAACAAGAAGTCAGGGTCCTCCCTCTTTCAGATCAGCAGAGAGTCTGAACCACATGGATATGGTTGAAAGTGAAGGGGGAATCACCTGCACTCTGAAGAGAACTTGTCTCCTCAGTGACTATTGATGCATCAGACTGAGAATCACAGCTCTAGACTTTGAGGAATCTCAGAAGCCATCTATTTCAATCCTCTCATTGGATAGAAGGAACTGAGGCCTAGAAAGACCCCAGAATCAAGAGCTAGAGCAAAAAGGGTGTTCAGAGATAATTGAGTCCAGAGGTCCTTTCCTGAGGTTCAGGGGACCCTAGAGAGTTTGTGAACAGATTTCAGGGAATCTGTGAACTTGGATAGAACAATGACATTATTTTTACAAACCTTTGTAATCCTATGAATTTTATCGAATGCATTTAAATTCTGATTCTGAGCAAGTATCTGTAGGGTTCACTTGATGACCCAAGGGCTTCATGATACAACAAAAGGCTAAAAGCCCCTGGTCTAGGTCAGTCCCCTCATTTTACAGAAGAGGAAACTGTGGCCTGGGAAGGTGAAGAGACTTTCCTGGCCACATCAACAAATGTAACAGACTTCAGTGTCATGGATACTGTAGGAATATTCAGTCTCCATGGTCATTTATTTTTGTCTTTGATCTCTATGAATGGTTAAGAAAACCTTGAAGGGAGGTGTAGCAATCCAAAGGGATTAAGGAATCACATCTCAGAACTTCAGCATTGGAAGGGAGCTCATTGAGCACCTGAGTCCAACCCCTCCTTGAAAAAATTCCCCCTAAAACGTTTTCAACAAGTGATTCTGTTTGAAGATTTCCAGTGAAGGAGGAGATTCATAAAATCATGTTAATCAAAAGGTTTGAATTGAACAGCTATCCATCAATCAACAATTATTTATTAAACTCATATTTTATGCCAGACACTCTGCTTAGGTACTGGGGATATAATGACAAACATGAAATGATCCCCACCCTCAAGGAGGTCGCATTCTATCGAGAAGATGTCAGCCAAATAAAGCTTGAGGAGAACCAGTAAGAGGTATGGCATTGTCTCAGCTAAGCCATGGTGCTGGCAGAATTCTATTTTGAATACAAAATAGAAAAGACCAGCTTGGACCATCTGGAGCCTCCACATCTATAATCTAGGTTAATGACTTGCCCTGGCTGCTTATTTTACCATCGATAAGTGAGCGAAACCTATTTTTTTCCACAAGAAGCAGCTTTAGTCTAACTGGGTTTTAAGGGATGAGTTTTCCCCAACAAAACCAAATAAGGTCTTGTTCTGCCTGTCTTTCCTGGCACTAAAAACCTTTACATAAATTAATCACACCTTAGATCAAACAGGGCCAAGAAATGTTTCCGTGGACAAAAAGAATGCATGTAGACCAGTTAAGGTCCAAGTACAACCTCACCCAAAACAACCACGTCCACAGGGATGCATTGAATGAAGGAACTGTAGAATTGCAGTGCTTGAAGGGACCTCAGTGAACAGTTAGCTCAATCCATAAATAATTTTAAGTAGCGCAGAAAGCAGAATACCATTATCTAGGTTCTTCCAGGGTGTAAATTAGTCTCGGGAAATTAAGAAGGTATGCTTGAAACAAAATTAACTCTTTCAGGACCTGGGGATTTGCCTGCTCTGTGGTAGTGCCTCTCCCTTTGTTACCCTGGCTTAAACATGTTAAGCCATCTTTGATTCATCTGTCTAGAGTCTTAAAGCTCCCTCCCCATCCTGCCTTTAGTTTGTTTTTTGCCTAAAATTTCCCTCCTAATTATCCCTTCTTCTCCATTTCCATTATCACTACTGTAGGGCAGCCCCTCGTCTCTTCCAATCTATATTACTAACACAATTTCCAAGATGTTCTTCCTGCTTCATGAATCTTGGCTCTACCACTAGTAATCCTTCTCACATGCCACTATCAGACTAATTTTCCCTTTTTCAAAATTCTTTGATGGTTCCCTATTACCTACCATGTCAATTTCATCTGCCTGGTTTCCAAGGTCCTTTGTGACCCCCTGGCTCCTTATCCATCATCTTTCTTTAATTTCTATTACTTTATCACATTCATCTGTTCTAATCAGGCTGGTGTTCTCATTGTTCCAGAAATATGTCATGTTTACTCCTCCTAATGTGCCTTTGCTTGTACTCTCCCCCTGTGTTTTTCCCTTCCCTTCTCTGCTTGTCTCAATCCTTCCAGGCCTAAGTCAGGTTTCATCTCTCCCATCCTCCTCAGAATGTCTGTGACCCATCTAGTCCATATCACTTGTTATCACCCTCATTCCCTGGGACTGGTTTGCTATTATTTCAAGCATGTTATTCCTATCTCTTCCCCAGAATATAAGCTGCTTTTAAGAATGCACATAGACTACTTCATGTGACCCATAGCACCTAGCCCAGTGTTGAGCATGCATGTTTGGGAATATGAATCAGTAGATGGGAATGATGATACCTGACTCTTTTCTCAGTGGCACTGGAGATTGGTAAGAAAGTATATGAAAATTCTTCCCTGATCCAAGGTTGTGGTATTATTTGATAAGATCTTGGGTTGGGTTTGAACTTAAAAAGCTAACTCATGAATGGATGAGCTCTTACAGAGATTGCATTTATCTCTTCCTAGGTCTGAGCTAATTAATCTCTTGGATAAGGGACAGTTGCTTTAGAAACTATATCCAGGCCTTAGGGCCCTCAACTAGCACTTTCAACAATAGTCAACCAAGTGGCCTAAGTTGTGTAGAATAATCATCTCCTAATCAATCCATCAACAAGCACTTACTAAACACCTACTATATGCCAGGAATTTTGCTAGGTGTGGGGGAAGACAAAACAGAAACAGCATCTGTCTTGTGGAGCTTACTTTCTATTAGGAAGGGAAGGAAGGGAAGTATCATGCCCATGTAAATATATATAGCTAATTCAATTTGTTCTTTTTGGGGGGGCACTAATAGCTGGGGGAATCAGGAAAAGTCTCATGTAGGAAATTGCTCTTGAGTCAGACTTTGAAGGAAATTAGAGTTTTCAAGAGATGATGGTGAAAAAGAATATTGTTTTAAGGATGTGGGACAGCTTCTGAAGAGGCATAGAGATGGGTTATGGAGTGTGTGGATGTGAGAAATAGCAAGAAGGTCAGTTTGGCTGTCCCAGAAAGTGTGTCCACAGTAATGATAACAGCACACATTTATGGATCACTTACTGTGTGCCAAAGTATATCACAATCAATTTCTTACTTGATCCTCACAGTAACCCTACGAGTTAGGTGCTACTATTAACTCCATTTTTCAGAGGGGGAAATTGAGACAGGCAGAAGTTAAGTGACTTTCCCAGGATCACATAGTTAGTAAATCTCTGGGGCTTGATTTGAACTTGGATCTTTCTGACTTCAGGTCTGGTGCTCTATCTATCTTAGCTTTCCCTAGCTGTGTGGGAGGAATGTGTAATAAGACTGGAAAGACAGGTTGGAGCCAGGTAGTGAAAGACTTGAAGTACTGAGCAGAGGACTTTGGATTTGATGGCATCTACTAACTATTTCTTTCATCTTTTTCAATTGCTTTGTTCTTTGCATGCATTTTCTTACTAAATTTCAACATCTTTGGTAGGCAGGAAGAGACAGGTAATGCCAAATTCTCAGTCCAGTATGGGGAACCAGGGAACCTGGAGCTCTTGGATGTGTTTGTCTATATAGTCATATTTTTGGTTTGTGACTCCTACCTAGGGAGAAGTCAGCTTGAGGGCTAGTTTATAAATGCACTTGTGATAAAAATGTTTCTGGTTGCAGTGTTTGGGGTGGTCCCACTATGAGCAGTCAGAACCATGGACAGGGGTTTCATTCAATCAATCCAATGCCCTACTCACTCTTGCTAGGTCAGCCTCCCTGTTTCTTATCCAATCTGGGAATATGATTTATTCAATTTCTGTCTTAATCCCCATTTTTTGCCTTGCTCTTCCTAGGCTCCTTTAGTTGGCATTTTAATTAAGTTAGATAAAAGGATAATAAAATGTAAGGGAGAGACACATGCATTACAGAATCTGATGTTTCTCTCATGTTCCTGATCCAGCCCCTTTAAGCAAAAAACCCAAACCAAACCAAAACAAAAAAACCCAAAATAAATAAACAAAAAACTCTGTTTGAGTTGGCATCTTTCCCCCAGTCACTCTATCCCCTAGCCCCCACCATGATAACAGGGCCAGAGAGATCAATATCTAGTAATAAACAAACCAGTTCCTAACTGCAGCATGGGGTAAAAGGAGAAAAGTCTAAACTCACGATAGGCTTGAAGTCCAGAAGGCTCTTGCTTTCTCTGAGATCCATCTGCTCTCTCTCATTGTCAATCCTAAATTTCTTTTCAGGTCAGGGTCACTGGTCTCTAGCTCTAACACTGAATTCTGCCTTTGAAATTTTGCCTTCTTTAGGAAGAGTGCTGGCTTGAGGATTCCTGAGACCAGCTTGGTATTTTTTGAACAAGCAATTATTAGATGCTTGATGTATGTCAGCACTGTGTTAAGTACCAGGGATACTCAGGGATCCAATAAAAGGAACAACAAGTAAAAATTATTCTGTTTGTCCATTCATCCATTCATCCATCCATCCATCCATTTACCCACCCACCCACCCACTTATCCACCTATCCATCCATCCATCTATCCATCTCTCTCTCTCTCTCTCTCTCTCTCGCTCTCTCTACCTAGTGTAAATGGAAGATTATCTCAGAAGGAAGGTACCTGGGGTGTGGACATGGGAAATTGGGAAAAACCTCTTACAAAAAGACTCCAGTTTTAAGAAAGTTGGAGCCTGTTGACTTTGAGATGTTGGTTGCCCTTTTCCCCCTCCTCATCTTCAAAAGTTCAGGCTAATCCTGCTCCTAACATCTAAACCTTGAGGCTCCCATCCTCCCCCCATCCCCACCACACACACCTAGGGCCTATACTACTGGGTAAATGAAACTTTTCATTTTCATTAGGACAATGCTCCTCCCAGAGGTTTTGCACATAGACTGCTTTTTTTTCTGGATAGAGGTGGGGCCACTCACAACCTTGTATTTTGCCATAACTTTTGAGAATGAGGGAAGATAAGGAGGAGTCCGCTTCTCCTTTCCCCTGTTACAAGAAGTCCAAGGGGCAGCTGTTAGAGACCCACATAACATGTTAAGAAAACAGGAAGAAGAGAATCAGGGAAGAACTATCCCCACTGTATGGAGCAGGAACTGACAAGGATCACTTTTTGGGGACTCCTAGGGATGAAAAAGCCTCTGCTGATAACGTCTTTAAGATCTCTGCAGATTAATGTCTTAAGAGTTGCCTGCTTTGAGAGGTTTAATGACTTGTCCTTGGATCATAGAGCCCAGGGTAGCAGAGGTAGGAGATGGACCCAGACCTTCCCAGCTCCAAAGCCAGCTCTATGCCCATTGTACAATATTGCCTCTAACTTTTAAATATGAATCACAATATTTGATTTAGATCTGGAAGGGACCTTAGAAGTCATCTTGTATAAGACCTTTATTTTACAGAAGATGAAACTGAGGTTCAAAGGCATTGAATAATTAATCCATGTTTTCACAAGTTGTAACAGAACCATGAATTGAAACCAGGTCTTCTGATTCCACATCCAGAACACTTTCCTCTCAACCACATTGTCATATCTATGTACATAGTATGTCTCCCCAGTTAGATGCTCCAGGGTAAAAGGGTAAAGGTCCTTCCTTCCTTCCTTCCTTCCTTCCTTCCTTCCTTCCTTCCTTCCTTCCTCTATCCCTAGTGCCAGTGTTTATAAGGAGAAAGAATAAAGTTTGAATCAAGTCAAAGTTAACAAATTTATAGAAAACCCTATGACTGAAAATACTAGTTGGATGTTAGAGAAAGATTGTACTTTTTTCTTGTGAGCTCTTAGGTGGAGCAAAGAAGCTTAACAGAGAATAGAAAATGTAAAAAAAGTTGCGGAAATGATGTGTGGAACTGAAATAAACTCTCTATAGAGTCCCCAAAATTGTGTGTGTGTGTGTGTGTGTGTGTGTGTGTGTGTGAGAAAGAGAGAGAGAGAGAGAGACAGAGAGAGAATGGATGTATGTTTCAACCTTGGAAGCTTATAGATTAATCACCTGGAAGAGTTCAGGAGGGAAATCAGACCTGACTTCATTAAAAAAAATTATGACAATGAATAGAAACTAATCGAATTTTGAATGCATTTAGGGTGATGGAGAGAAATATGCTGTAAAGCAGTATAGCTAGTGACTAAAACATAACAGTGTCCAAAAAGGATTACCCTAATGATGTCCCACATTTCCTTCTGAGACCTTCTGGAAGACAACATTAGAAATTAAGTCCCACTGCTTTTGTAGTCACACCTCCTGATTTCGAACACTATTTTCTGTCTTTTCCTCTGCAGAATTCACCTTATAGTGTTTTTTCAGATACTGAAGGACTGAAAATCAGAAAGTTTTGGAGGAAGGAGGAGAGGAGAGAGCAGTGTTCCCACACTGAACTCTGATGCCTGTGCTCCAGGACAGGGCTTCATTTAAGGATATTTGTATTTACATCATGGAGATTCAAAGAGCCTTTTCCTACTTTGGGAGTCAGTAGGGTTTGTGAAGCTAAGGGACTGCATTCAGGAAAGGAGAGAGGTTTTGTGGTGCAGTGGATAGTTTGCTAGATCTGGAGGTAGAAGACTTGAATTCAATTTCAGATTCTGTGTGATTGCCTGTGTGACTTTAGGTAGGTCTCTTCATTTCTCTGAGTCTCATATTCTTTGTCTGTCAAATGAAGGTGTAACCCAGAATGATTTCTAAGGCTACTTCTAGCTAAGTATCTACAAAATGATCCTTAGAACATGTGGATATTTATATTTTGAACCAGTTCTCTAATTTTATCCACACAGGATACTACCAGTGGAGAAACCCTCCACTGATTTATATTAGTCATTTACAAATTTATTTTTAATTTATGGAATAAGACAAGCATTTGTATAACATAGTACAATAAAAAAGGTGATTGCACATGAAGCTGCAAATCTACTATTTATTTATCTTTTTCAATATAAAAAAATTATCATGTAAATTTCTTTTCTTTTTTTCACTTCCCTACCCACCTCCCCTCCACCTTCCCCCTAGAGATGGCTATCATTAGTCACAAATATATATATATATATATATATATATATATATATATATATATATATATATATTCACACATGTGTGTGTATGTATATATGTATATATATATACACATGTGTGTATGTATATATGTATGTGTATGTACACATATCTATGTAAAATTACCCTATACAAACGCTTATTAGTTCTTTCTTTGGATGCAGATAGCATCTTTCTTCAAATGTCCTTTATTGTTTGGGTATTTATAATAGTCAAAATAATTTATTCACTCAAAGTCATTCTTTTTTTTTCTTTTTTTAAAAATTAATTTGTTTAACTTTTAACATTCATTTTCAAAAATTTTGGGTTCCAAATTTTCTCCTCATTTTTCCCCTCCCCCACCCCAAAACGCTGAGCATTCTAATTGCCCCTATCACCGATCTGCCTTCTCTTCTAACATCCCTCCCTTCCCATGTCCGCATCTTCTCTTTTGTCCTGTAGGGCCGGATAACTTTCTATACCCCATTACCTGTATTTCTTATTTCCTAGTAGTAAGAACAATACTTGACAGTTGTTCCTACAACTTGGACTTCCAACTTCTCTTCATCCCTCCCAATCCACCCATTCCCTTTGGGAAGTAAGCAATTCAATATAGGCCATATCTATGTAGTTTTGCAAATGACTTCTGTAACAGTCGTGTTGTGTAGGACTAACCATATTTCCCTCCATCCTACTCTGCCCCCCATTGCTTCTGTTCTCTCTTTGGATCCTGTCCCTCCCCAAGAGTGTGGACTTCATATTGCTCCCTCCTCCCACTGCCCTCCCTTCCATCATCCCCACCACCCTGCTTATCCCCTTCTTCCCCACGTTCCTGTATTGTAAGATAGGTTTTCATACCAAAATGAGTGTGCATTTTATTCCTTCCTTTAGTCGAATGTGATGAGAGTAAGCTTCATGGTTTTCTCTCACCTCCCCTCTTTTTCCCTCCACTGAAAAGTCTTTTGCTTGCCTCTTTTATGAGAGATAATTTGCCCCATTCCATTTCTCCTTTTCTCCTCCCAATATATTTCTCTCACCACTTAATTTCATTTTTTTAAGATATGATTTCATCCTATTCAATTCACTCTGTGTTCTCTGTCTCTGTCTCTCTGTCTCTGTCTCTCTCTCTGTGTAATCCCACCAACTACCCAGATCCTGAAAAGTTTCAAGAGTTACAAATGTTGTCTTTCCAAATAGCGATGTAAACAGTTCAACTTTTGTAAGTCCCTTATGACTTCTCATTGCTGTTTACCTTTTTATGCTTCTCTTCATTCTTTTGATTGAAAGTTAAATTTTCTTTTTAGCTCTGGTTTTTTCATCAAGAATGCTTGAAAGCCCTCTATTTCATTGAAAGACCATTTTTCCTCCTGAAGTATTATACTCAGTTTTGCTGGATAGGTGATTCTTGGTTTTATTCCTAGTTCCTTTGACTTCTGGAATATCATATTCCATGCCCTTCAATCCCTTAATGTAGAAGCTGCTAGATCTTGTGTTATCCTGATTGCATTTCCACAATACTTGAATTGTTTCTTTCTAGCTGCTTGCAATATTTTCTCCTTGACCTGAGAACTCTGGAATTTGGCCACAATGTTCCTAGGAGTTTCTCTTTTTGGATCTCTTTCTGGTGGTGCTCGGTGGATTCCTTTTAGACTTACTTTGCCCTCTGGTTCTAGAATATCAGGGCAGTTTTCCTTGATAATTTCATGAAAGAGGATGTCTAGGCTCTTTTTTTGATCATAGCTTTCAGGTAGTCCCAAATTTTTAAATTGTCTCTCCTAAATCTATTTTCCAGGTCAGTTGTTTTTCTAATGAGATATTTCACATTATCTTCCATTTTTTCATTCTTTTGGTTTTGTTTTGTGATTTCTTGGTTTCTCAGAAAGTCATTAGCTTCCATCTGTTTCATTCTAATTTTGAAAGAACTATTTTCTTCAGTGAGCTTTTGGACTTCCTTTTCCATTTGCCTAATTCTGCTTTTGAAAGCATTCTTCTCCTCATTGGCTTTTTGAACCTCTTTTGCCAACTGAGTTAGCCTATTTTTCAAGATGTTATTTTCTTCAGCATTTTTTTGGGTCTCCTTTAGCAAGGTGTTGACCTGTTTTTCATGCTTTTCTTGCAGCTCTCTTATTTCTATTCCCAGTTTTTCCTCCAACTGTCAAACTTGATTTTCAAACTCCTTTTTGAGTTCTTCCATGGCCTGAGCCCATTGGATATCTATTTCAGATGTTTGGGATACAGAAGTCTTGACTTCTATGTCTTTCTCTGATGGTAAGCATTGTTCTTTCTCATCTGAAAGGATGGGAGGAGATATCAGTTCACCAAGAAAGTAACTTTCTAAGGTCTTATTTTTTTCTCTTTTTTGGGCATTTTCCCAACCAGTTACTTGACTTTTGGGTCTGTAAGATCTCAGTTCCTCCAAGGTGGCACAATCATGCGTGTACTGGTCTGGACGCAGAGAGTGATTTTTGTGCCCAGAATCTTAGCAGATACCTCTCCACAGCCACTTGGCCTCCATTTCCACAAAGTCAGCACTTGGGGCTGATTTTCAGATAAGCTGGATGGGCAGGGCCACCATTCAGTTTTAGACAAAGACCATCTCAGTCATGGCCTCCACCCAGGGCTGAGGTAAGACTCCGCCCTCAGAGGTTTTTATACTCCAACAATGGAGCTTTCCTAAGGGCTGCTGCACTGGCTCTGTGGCTGCTGCCTGCTGCTAGAGCTATGGGTAGGCCCTTCTCCCTTCCTGGCCCCCTGATAAAACCCCGTCACTGGTCTTTGGTGCCCGTGGGCCAAGGGAATCTGAGGACCTGCTCCTGCGACTGGAGATTCCACCCGCAAGTTTTCGTCCTCCCAGAGTCTTGTGCTGTGGCCAAGGCTGGGCTGGGCTCTGGCTTGGCTCCCGTGTCCGGCGCAACCGATGTTTCCATGGGCCTTTCAGGTCACTGTGGGCTGGAAATCTCCTCCACTCTGTTGTTCTCCACTTCTGCTGCTCAAAAATTTGTTGAGAGTCCCTCTCTACAAGGTATTTTATGGGCTGTGGGGATAATCCTATGTAAGTATGTCTTTCTAGTCCTCCATCTTGGCTCGACCCCCCAATCAAAGTCATTCTTAAAACAAGATTGCCCTTACTGTACACAGTGTTCTCTGTCCACTTATTTTGTGACTCATTATTTCATGTAAGTCTTTCCATGTTTTTATAAGACCATTGAGCGCATCACCTCCTATAGTACATAAACATATGGTAGCACTCCATCACAAACATACTCCACAACTTGTTCAGTCATTTCCCAATTGATGGACATCCCTACAATTTCCAGCTCTTTGCCACCACTGAGACTTGCTATAAATATTTTAGAACATATAGATTCTTTTCCTTTTTCCCTAGTCAGCTTTGGAAACAGACCTAGAAGTGGTATTGCTGGGTCAAAAGATATGTATGTATGTATATATATATGTGTATATGTATATGTATGTATGTGTGTGTGTGTGTGTGTGTGTGTGTGTAATTTAATAACTCTTTGGGCATAATTCCAGATTGCTTTCTAAAGTGGTTGGACAAGTTCACAATTCTGCCAACAATGAATTAGTGTTCCGATTTTTCTATATCCTCTCCCGCATTTCTTGCTTTCTCTTTCAATTGCTTTAGCCAATCTGGTAGGATAAAATGATATCTCAAGGTTGTTTTAATTTGGGTTTTTCTAATCTGTAATGATTTAGAGCATTTTTTTTAAAGCCAAAGCAAACAAAATTTATTAAGGATTCGCCTAATTGGGCTGCCTCCTAAGGAGCCTAAGCATTTGCAACGCTTGTATTCACAAGAAGGCCAGAGAGAATCCCAGCTAGACAGAGGCTGAGCGCCTTCATGGAGGCAAGATGGGACTTAAATACAGAAAAGAGTACAGGAGGGATGGGTGGTGGGGGTGGGGTTCTGGTAGTCCAGGGTGATAGGAGGAGGGATTTAGGAAGGGTCTTGAGGAGAATCAACAAACATCAGACTAGGGGGCGCCTAGGTGGGAAGCAGGTAGGGCAATCAAGAGATAACAGACAAGGTCACAGATTTGAGTATGAAAGGCCAGATTCTGTGAGGAGATACCAGGAGAGCTCAGTTTGAGTAGGAAAAGCCAGGTTAAGTGAGGAGATTCCAGGGGAGCTCAAGGAAGTTCCCAGAGTCTGAACCCCATCATTCCCCACTCAAACAGATTGAACCCAAATTCTTTTGGGGTAAAAGGCAAAGGTCTCAGCTTCTGAAACTTCTTCCTACTGGCAAGGGGTGAAGAGCTGTCCCTGCCTTGATGGGTTCTGTTCAAGGGGTCAGACTTCAGAACCTGTTAGGTGCCAGATCCAGTGGGCTGGAGACCTTGGATTCAGAGAGAGGTTGGTATACAGCCTGGGCTGTCATCTGGAAGTTGACAGCTTGCACTCTAGAAAAGACAGACTTGGCAAGGAGGTTAGGCAAACACACACCAAGCAGGTACAAAAGGAGTATAAAGGAAAGACAATTTCCCTGGCATAAAAGATAATTTTTCTGGACATAATCAAAGATGACTATGGCAAGGCCAAAACATAGAAGGGCATGTTTGATAGGGGAGTTTTTTGCTGTCAGATATCCCCTTTCGTTCCAGATTGCTCCATGGGTATGTAGAACAAGGAAAGCATATTTTGAGTAAATAAAAACATCAGCTGGTCTGGGGTCAGGTCCTAAGGAATGGGTTATGACTCCCAAAGCCTGTCCCTCTCCTTTCATCAACATACAGAGTGAAAGGTTTTCCCAGATTGGGTAGGTCTAGTGATAGGGTGGTGGTCAAATTAGTTTTCAGAGTCTCTAAAGCTTTAGCCTGGTCTGAGTCAATGCCCTGAGTAGGGTCATAAAGGGGTTTAGCAATAAAACCAAAATTAGGAATCCAGAGTCTACAAAATCCAGTCCTTTCTAAAAACACTTGAACTTGTTTCTTAGCAGCTGAAACAGGGATAGACAGGATTGTCCTTTTTCTCTCAGAGGTTAAGGAGAGAGAGGTGGGCGTGAGCTCATGACCCAGATACTTTATGGACTGGCATGCCATCTGGACTTTGTTCCAAGAGACACTATAACCTCAAATGCCCAAGAAATTAAGGGCTTCTATGGCAGCAGTCAAAGAACATGCCTGGGTGGGGCTACAAGTAAGAATATCATGCACATACTGAATTAAGCTACTGCCTGCTAGTTTCAGGTATCTTAAATCCCTTCCCAAAGCCTGGCCAAATAAATGAGGGTTATCTCGAAAGCTTTGGGGCAAAAATGTCTGCCTGAGCTGATATGGACTTGATTCCCCAGGAAAAGTACATTCAAAAGCAAAAATAAATTGTGAGTATTCTCCATTAGGCTTTTTTTGCGAGAAGGATTGCTGTGTTGCATGGACATAAACAAGGGACAAAGATTTTATACTTAAGGAATTTTTCAATTAGAGGTTGTAGTCCTTCCCAGGTCTCAGGCTTAATCAGATACCGGCTGAGATGGGGGAGCTCTTTAGGGTCTGGGAGGCTAACAGTGGCTGGGATGGCAGAAGTCGCTCTCTCTGGAATTTCAGTGTCCCAAATATTTGACCTGATTGTCTCCCACACTCTCAAGCAAACCGGAGAAGAACAGAGGCAAAAGGGAGAGGGGAGGTTTAACTAGAGAAAATTGGCTTCCCAATTTCACCATCAGGTCCCTTCCCAACAAGGGGGCAGAGTCAGAGGAGGGCATAAGGAAGGAGTGTTTAAACAACAGATCCTCAAGCAGGCTGGGGAGGGGGTATGTCTGGAGACATTCCTTAGTTTCCCCTTCAATGCCTATGACCCGAGGGATCAAAGGACTGGTAGGGCCAGAGTGACTGGTTAAAGCAGAGAATTTAGCCATGTTAAAGTGGGTAAACTTACCTTCAGCCTTCGTTTTTGCCCAAGGCTTGGTGAGAGAGGTGGAGAAAGTGGGAGCACTGCCAGCACCCAGGCTTTCCTGTTGTTCCAAGTCTTGAGAAGACTGGAGGACAGGGTACTGGGGGGTGGCTCCACCACTTTTCCTTCCTGAGGGACAATCTTTCCTCCAATGTCCCTTCTGGTCACATGGGCACGGTTCCACAGGTGTTGGTTCCTGGGGCTCCCTCTGGGGGGGGCACCCTGGAGGGGCACTCCTTGGACCAGTACCCTCCTTGTGGCAACGAAAGCAGGTTTCCCCACTGCCCAAGTTGCCAGCCTTCCTCCAAGGGGGTGCCCTGGAGGGGTGCTCCCTGGGTCTTTTCTTGGCCAAGGCAGCAGTCAAGAATTGAGCATGATCCTTGGCCCTGGCCCTTCTCCTTCGTTCTCCTTCCTCTGCTACAGAGAGGTCTCTGTTGTTAAAGACTCCAAAGGCCATCTCCAGTAACTGGGCCTGAGGTGTTTAGGGTCCCATTGCCAATTTCTGCAGTTTCCTCCGAATATCTGGGGCAGACTGATTAATAAAATACATACTAAGGATTACTGCCCCTTCTATGGAGTCAGGATCCAAATTTGTATGCTTTTTAATAGCTTCTACTGGCTGGTTTTGAAAAAGGGCAGGGTTTTCCTTTTCTCTCTGAGTAATTTCCCTAATTTTTTGAAAATTTACTTGTTTTTGAAATGCAGTGTTTAGGCCTTCTAACAGGCAAATTACCATGCAGTCTCTCTTTCCTCTGTCCTCACTCTTGATAGTCCCATCTGGGGTCACTAGGGGAACAGCGGCCGCTCCCGGGGGGGTATTTTATGGGATCATTGCTAGCTATATGATCCATCCCCAAACTTTTGGGCATGTTCCCAAATTCTCCCCTTCTCCTCAACGGTACAACAGACAGAAAAAAGAACATGCAGATCCTTCCAAGAAAGTTCAGATTGTAGAGATATGTCCCTAAAACCCTCCATAAACCTAGTGGGGTCTTCTGAGTATCTCCCCAGTTTCTCTTTAATCAGATCTGGGTGAGATCCGAAAGAGAGAGCGGAACACGCATCCTGGTTGTCCCACTGGGTAGGGTAGGTACTTCTCTCAAGGGAAATACCCCTGATGGCCCAGTGGGGACTGGGGCTTGTGGAGGAGGATAGGAAGTCCCACTTCTTGTGAGGGAGGGGCTGGGGAATGCCTGCCAAACTGGATTAGGCTGCAGGGCCAGGGGATTAGGCTGTAGGGCTAGGGAATCTAGCTGGCAAGGGGAAAGATCCTCTGGTACCTGAGGAAGAGTAGGGATCAAAGGGGAGATGCCCCAGAGAGTGCCATGGGAGCGGAGCCTAAGGCCTGAGTGAATGTTGCCCCACCAAGAGGGGCTGCAGAGGGAGGCACCTCAGCAAACCCAGTGGCTGGGAATTAATCGGGGGTTACCAAGAGGGGGTAGGGGCACAGGAGGAGACACAGGATAGGCAAATGAGGCAGGAATTCAGGGGGACTGGGGTAAAGGAAAGGTTGGGGTAGAGGTGGCTGAGGGGGAGGTGGAAGGACTCAGTGGGGTGGGTGAGCAATAGGAGGTTGGGGAGCTAGAGGAGGGCTCAGGAGGGGGAGTGGGTTGGGATGGCGGTAACAGAGGTAGAGAAGGAAGTGAGGTTGAGACCCTAGAAGCCATAAACAGGGGGTCATCCAAAACATCCAATTCACCCCCATTTCCCTTTTGTGGGGTGGCTCTAGCTACAAGCATCTTACAATCTGTTCTGAGAATGGGGTCCTGAAAGAGTTCGACAAAGGCCCTTATGTAAGGTATTTCTATCCATGTTCCTTTTTGAAGGCAATATAATTATAATTGAAGTAAATATCCCTTTGTATGAGCTAATTGATATTAAGTGGTTAAATGGAAATAGGGCACTAGTCACTGGTGGCTAATAGTGGAGGTAACAACTGGTGGGGAATGAAGGTAACATTTGAGAAATGACTCCCCAACTTTCCAGAGCACCCCTAGAACCATGAGGGAAGAAGTGTAGTGGGTCTTCTTCTGAGACAGTGAGCCCAAGACATATTTGCTACATAAGTAAAGATAACACATAGGGAAGTGGTGGCCAGAGAAAGAGGACTTGGCTTGGGAAATCGGAGCAATAAGTGGCAATTGATTAAGTAGTTGATTGGTATGCCCTTTCCTGGTAATATTTAGTGTATTACCATTCCCAGGATAAGAAGTGAGAAGGGGGGCTAGGGTGTCCATTTTGGATGAGGTGCCATGAAATGTCTGGAGAGCACCAGGCAGAATAGTGTCTCAATTGGGCTGCTTATGGTTGGAATAGATAACCTTCGAGGTCCTTTCCAGACCCAATCATGTGATTCTATGGACCACTGAAAGGCTGTCTTAATGAGGTCCAAGCCCCTCAAAAGAGATTGCCATACTAATCCATAAATGAAAATGAAGGGGATGAAAAATGGAAGTTGCCCGAAGTGTGACTTGGAATTGATAGACAGCCTCTACATGGCAAGGGGGTCTATGTTTTCTTCTTACCAATAATGACGTATATGTAAAAAATGATATGACTCCAGAAAATGTATGATGAGGTACGCTGGTCACATGGTAAGTGTGGGAATAGTAGTTGGATGGTCCATGGGGACCTTCACTGGTACGCAGACCTGGAGGAAGACCGACCGCACAGGGTGTGGATTCTTGAGGAAGGATTTCAGAGACATGGGTGAGAATCTCAGAGGAAGGGAAGGTGTGACCTTCACTGCTGGAGAGAGGACCTGCCTCTAGGAGCTCAGGGCTCTGTGGAGTTGTGGTCACGTTCACTGTACTGACTGACTGTCTGGCTTTATTTTCCTTGTTTCCCACACCTGTCCTAGGAACCAGACATAAATGTCTCTAACTGCACCCAGAGGGCAATGCTTCCTTGTGCTCTGGTGATGGTGGCCAAAAGTGAAGGCTCACTTATTTGCTGAGTGGGCCTGGGCAAGTAAGTCTCTAAATCTCTATGCTTCTCAGATGTATTATCTGCCAAGTAGGACCAACTCCCTACCCTACTGGGATCCCAAGGGTTTTGTGAGACAAGCCCCCTGTAAGCCTTGAAACGTTCAAGCTTGTGACTGTCAGTTCTTGCCATTATCTTCGCAATCATCCTGGAAGAAAGCTAGAGGAGCCAGAACAGGGCTGAGATTTTGAAAGAGAAAAGCCCCGCAGTGGCCATTGATGGGCTCACAGATGCCCTTTTGTTCTTTCGAAGTGGCTCCATTATCAGGAGAGTTCACTGCGACAGTTAATTTGTATTTTTTGGTTTCCATTTCCAATGTGCTCAATGAGAAATCCTGCGTCATTCAGTCATTAGAAAAATACCATTTTTGGTCTAGGGGAGGGGATGCTGGGCTTGGAGTCAGGAGAGCCTGGGTTCAAATCCTGGCTCTGACACTTCCTAGCTCTGTGACCTGCAAATCCCTTCGGTCCTCCAAGAATGCTTCCTCATCTTTAAAATGAGGATAGGAACATCTGTAAACCTACATCCCAATTTGTGAAATGCTTAGCCATCTTTAAAACATGGTGTAAATGTCGTTTTTGTTACCACCATCTCATTATTCTCTTGTCTTTTGGAATTCAGATAGAAATCAGCCGGGTACAAACTACTGTCAATCAGTTAATCAACTAATAACATTTACTCCGCTTATTCTTTAATTTTTCATAATCTGAGGACTACTGCTTAGGTAGATTCTCTTTCTCTTTGTCATGGTTTTTCTCCTTCTCCTCCTCTTCCCTCCCTTCCTCTTCCTTCCCCCTCCTCCCTCCTCCTCCTTTTCCTCCTCTTTCCCTTCCTCCTCCTCATATTTTAATGGAGTTCAGACAGAAATGATTTTGGCACAAGTCACTATCCTACTACTCTTCTATATTCTTTTATGTTCATTATTTGAAGACCTGTTGCACAGTTGGATAAAATACTTACTTTTTTGTAGCTGAATTAAAGCATTAGGATGACAGTTCATCTTCTATAAGTTCCACAAAGGCATTCTCAGTATAACTCCAAAAGCAGACACGATGATGGGGATGTTGTGTGCCTCATCCTGTTCCTACGGGGCATCAGATTCTCTTTGCCAGGTCTCTGTAATTGGAGAACCTTTTGCTCCATGCTACTTGGAGAGGATGAGATTTTGGTAGGGTGACATCTATTAAGGTGCAGCACCTAAATTTTTGTGGATCAGTATTACACCAAAGTGATTGTGGGAGATAGTTGTTTCTGACAATGATCTAATTTTGGCACAGGTTATTTATTAAGTTCTCAAAACCGTTTTGAGATCCATATTTATAGATGAGGGTTTATCATCTATCAGTCATGAAAGTTGTCAAGTTTGTTGATGATGATGGTGATATGCTTTAAGGTTTTCAAAGTGCCTTACTTATATAATTATCATAATCTGCAAACATTTTTAAAGGCCTACTATGCACCAGGCATTGGACTGAGTGCTGGGGGTACAAAGAAAAGCAAAAATATAGTCCCTGACCTCAAGGAGCTCCCATTCTAGAGGGGAAGAAAATTTGCAATAGGGTAAATGGGAAGCAGTAGCATAGTGCTTGGAACACAGTAGGTGTTTAATAAATGCTTATTGCTTGCTTGCTTTGAGCCTTAAAACAATTCTATGAGGTGAGAAAAACAGAAGTTAAATTACTTGCCCTAGGTCACACAATCACTAGGTATCTGAAGCAGGATTTGAACTCAAGACATTGGGTTCCACTCTTTTGAGTACCTCAGGCTGTCACTAAATCTCTCTGAGACAGAATTTGGCCCATTAAAATGATTCTTCTTTCAGCCTAAGCATTTTTGATATTGAGTTTAGAAATAGCCAGTAAAGTTTGCCTGTCATCTGGGCATGGGAACTCATAAAAAGACTAAGCATTGTGTTACTACTATACCAAAGGCTGTTGTCATAGGAACATTGCTGCCCAAGATGGCACAAACAGCAAATCACTGAAACCAATGGCAATTTAGGTCATTGGTAAAAGTAAACAGTCTTAATGCCTGGATTGGCTCCTTCTGTAGCTGCTGCCAACCCTAGTGCCAGGCTACTAGACTAATCTGGTTTAGACTATCGTTGGATGAAGAGAGTATCCTAAGTGGGGGTCCATAGCCATTAAGGCAATTTCCCACTTCCAGTTGGGCAGGGTGGGATTTTAGGATGCAACTAGAAGTGGATGGATTCCTCTAGTACCTTTTGCCTCCCTTCTTTCCTAGCCTGATGTGTTAGCTTGCTCTGTCATTCCTTTACCACTTGCCACTATCTCCCCTACCAGGACATTGAATGAACTCAGAATTGTTTTTTCAAGGCCAGTGTAAATTATCAGCATTAAAGTTATGGAACTTTGAGGTCTTAACCATCAATGGTAGCCTTTCCTCGACACCTTTCTTATTTTTTTTTTTTTTGAAGATGAAAGCCTACTCTCTCCTTGACTGAGGACTTCACCCCATTTGCTTTATAAGGTCAGAAACCCTTAAGACAGAAATGGTCACATGAGTTTTATAAAAGCCCTGAAGGAGCAGTAAGCCAAAACATCATTTCAAAAATATTAGCTCAAAGGACAACAGAGGCAAGGTTGACTAGAGATTGGAAGGGTTGGGGCATCGGGAAGTTGGGTTATTCCTCTGCTGTAGATTTTTTCCCACAAGTTTGATTGGACAGGACACACAATTCGGTAATTACACTCCTTAATTCACTTTGCTCAGAGTAGTTTAAGTGGACTCCATTTCTAGCAAAGGGAATTGAGGCTAGCCACAAGAAAAGAGTAACTCGTGAATCAATGAGACATGTTTTCAAGAAGGATGCAATGTGACTTTCCTTCGAAATTGTGAAAATTAGGCATGATATCGATTCTCTCAGATGTTGTTTGCTACTTTTGAAAAGTTTTTATTAATCTCTTTTCTCTGAGTGCCACAA
This sequence comes from Potorous gilbertii, assembly GCA_028658325.1. NCBI lineage: Eukaryota > Metazoa > Chordata > Mammalia > Diprotodontia > Potoroidae > Potorous > Potorous gilbertii. Next base: position 10,424,915 of record CM053772.1, read on the forward strand.
TTCTTCACTAATATCATATTATTCTTCTCCTTTTAGAATCCTTCCTGGTAACAAGTTAAAAACTAGTTACGCAAAATTGACTGCCACAAAGACAGTGTATGCCACATGGGCATTCCACGCCCACATCCCCCACCTCTCTATGAGGGAAATTTGTTTCGGCATCTGTCCTCTGGAACTAAGAGGGATATTGTCATTTTATTTGAACTCATCTGCCATTTAGTTTTTTTAAGTTATTAAGTTTTTTAAACTTATTTTAGTCTTTGATTATATAATATAATTGTCTGGTTCTTACCAAGCAAAGTGGTGCGGTGGATAGAGTCCTAAGACTGGAGTTAAAAGCCCTGAGCTCAAATGCAGCCTGAGACGCTTGCTAGCTGTGTCACCCTGCAGAAATGGTTTAACCTCTATCTGCCTCAGGTTGCCGATCTATAAAATAGAGCTTATAATAGCACCTTACTGCCAGTACTGTGGTGGAGATCAAATGAGAAAACATCTTTAAAATACTTTGAAAATCTTAAAGCACTTTTTTATTACTATGCTTTCTTCTGTACCAGTTCATGCAAGCCTCTGTCTCTGAATTCTCATGTCTTTTAATTCCTTGGGGGATTTTTGAAGTAGTCCTTAAAATCAGAGAGATGGATGAGATCAAAGGTATCCAATATGGGGGTCAGTAGCCCAGATAGCCCATAAAACTCTGGAGTGTAGCCCCAATCATATTAAAATGTAATTGGAAAATATTTAACAAAATAAATAAAAATACAATATGACATAGATAATGTTAATTTGTGGTTTTCTAAGGCATTATATGGCCTGCAGGCTTCTATTTGACTTTGATACCAAGGTGCTAAATGACTTTAAGGATTATTTACATTGAATCCGACAAACTTTAATTAAATACATTGTGTGTACACTTGTGCCAAGCCCTGGGGACACAAAGACAGAAACAGAACAGTTACTACCCACAAGAAGGTTACATTCTGGGAGATGTGGAGGTGCAGGGTGGGACTGTAGAGGAAGCTAATTTAGCACTTTTTCAGGATGAAAAGGATTAGTGGAGGTTTATAGCTCACCAGGTGTAGGCAGAGAGAGATCTGCTATCTCCCCAAGGGATGAACCAAGACACAATAGAGAACCTCAGGATTCGTGTCAACACCTTCCAAAACCAAACCCTGCCTTTTGTCCACCCTGTGACCTCTGATGTTTTGACCCTCAGTTCTCTCCCATCACTGCACATAAGCTACACTCTCCTCCCTCTTCTATCCTGATCACTTGGAGATCCAGTTCAACTCTAAACTGTTCTTTTCAGTCTCTCCTCACCTTATCCAATGGTCCATTGTGTTCTGCTAGACTTAGATCACTCCCACCACCTTTCATTCTCTGCTTGTAAAAGCAAATCCCAAATAAAAGCTCTTTATAAATTTATCTTGGCAGCAAGAAGAAACTTCATGAAAGGATTAGAACAGTTGCAATTAAGTGTGCTTAGTAGTGTTGATAATGGGTGATAGAGAGAAGGCAGAACTACTCAGTGTTTAGATTGTTGCTTCAGCATTCTCTACCAAGGAGAGTAACCTTCAGATTGGCAGTACACAAACATGGTTTGCTAATTTCAAATCCAGGTTGTTTCCACTCTACCAAACCATCCCTCTGTCCAGGTTTTCTTGGTCTAGGAAAGGGAGAAGGAACTGCTTGGACTTTCCTTCTTTTTCCTTGTCATTCTCTACCTCCTTCAGTTATAATTGCCATGACTTCTCCCCCAGTTCTAACTGGATGTTGCAAGTCTATTTCCCTTACTATTGCTTTAAAGGACAGGGCAAATTTACCAAATGGATATGTTACACATACCTAAGGGCCCCCAAGCTTTGATAAAATACAGCAGTTGGTCATCTGAAATCAGACAAAGCTTTGCTCAAGGAAGTCTTGGTTCATTATATTAGTTTCCAAACAGTTGTTTATAATCTGGCCTTGCCCATATCTTCTCTGCACATTACCAGGGAGTCCAGGCTTCACTTCTTGACCAACATATCATTCATGAATAAGGGATATGCTTTGGGTAGTAAATGCCTTTGGAAGCCATTGTCTCATTGGCCTCCCTCGTTATCATGGAGTTCCAAGACTAACATGGCTTCGAGGGGCCCCAGTTCTAGAATCCAGGTCAATGCTGCATCCCTCTGCCTGGCTCAGTCTAGCTGGCCAAGCTCTCTGCTTGGGTCAGGTCTGTTGTTGTTCCAAACATGAGAGACCATTACTTTTGTGTTACTTATTTTAAATGTAGGGATTTGTCAAGATTTTTAATTTTGTTGAATGATTTTCAGCTCTCCTCACATCGTTTTTCTTCATTCATGTTACAGTTTCATTCAATTTATAGTCATCATTTTTGTCTTATCTAGACTCAGGGTGTCTTCTAAGATTTTACAAGTCCTTGTGAGGCCCTAAAAATAAAGACAGGGTAATGTTCAGAGCTTATTTTATTACAGTCTTCAAATAGAAACAGAAACGTTCTAAACAACTTATGAATAAAATAATAGCACAAAAGCATTTTCCCCCATTCTAAAAGTGTTGAAATATTCAAGAAGAAAAAAGTCTAGCATAATATAATGGTTGTTTTCTTTGCTTTTGATGTTTATTACCTCAGTCACTTTGGGCAAATTACATAACTTCTTTGGGTCTCAGTTTCCTCATCTTTAAAATGAGGGAGCTGGACTAGACAATCTCTGAGACTTTTTCTAGTTTTAAATCTATGTTTCTATGACTTGAAATTAAAGGCCTCTAAAAATCTGCTCCCCAGAGATCCCAGAGGATTTGCATTGGTCCTTGATATGGAAACAATTGGAATCTAACTGAACTTCAAGTGGCTGTAATTTACTGCTATAGTAAAGAAAAACAGTTTATCAAGCCCAAGAGACACAGTGCCCTTATGTGAGATGGTGGGCACAGGATTCTACATCTGTTGCTTATTTTCCCGCACCTCTTTACTGACAGGAGGGATGAGGGACCTAGATTTTATTCCCTATTTTCTGGGACCAAGATTGGATTCTCCAGTTATTCACTATTTGGCTCCTTTCCTTTGCTTTCCTTTATATCATCATGGTTATTGTATATATTTGTTTTGAGCATCTGCTTATGTCAGTGCATCAGTTTATACAAATCTTTCAAGGTTTTCCTGAGTTTCTAACTTTCATTGCTTTTTAGGGTGCAGTAACTTTCCCCATATTCATGAGCCACAATTTAGTCAGCCATTCCCCATCAATGATACCTGTTTTGCTTGAGCAAATGAGATGATGTTTGCAAAATGCTTTGAAAACATTAAAGCACAGCATCATCTTCAGCAATGACTACTTTCCATTTTTCTGCTGTCATAAAAGTCTTGCTATTAATATTTTGGAACATGTAGGACCTTTCTTTTATCTTTGACATTCTTCAGGTATATACCTACTAGTGAGATAACTGATAGGAACACTTTGATATGGACAATTTTCTGATTTTTGAATAATTGTAAATTATTTTTAGGACAACTGCACTGATTCACAGCTCCACCAATATTTATTAATGTTCCTGTCTTCTCATATCCCTTCTAACATGGACTATTTCTATCTTCTGACATCTTGAATGAATTAAAAAAGAATATTAATTAAATTCCAGGCACTGTGCTAAGCACTGGGTATACAAATACAGGCAACCGAGACAGTCCCTTTGGTCCGGGAGCTCACATTCTAGTGAGGAAAGAACACACAAAAGGGTGAGCTAAAGCTGGAAAGGGAGAGGGCAGAGATGGACAGGATGTGGCATGGTGAGTTAGTGTCCAGGCAACAGGAGGTTGCCAATCACACCCCAGGGGACCATGGCTCCTTGTCAGTTTGAAGGCTTTAAGGTGGAATGTTACAGTTGTTTTCATTGTAATTTTCTTTTCTTATTAGCAATTTGGAGCGATCTTTCATGTGGCTGTTGATGGTGTGCAGTTTTTCTAAGTAGCATCATCCTGATGACGGCTTCAGTCAGGCTCACCTTAGAAGCTGATGACTGGACAAAATTCTCTATATAGAGTGAAGTACTCACTTTATATTCAATTTGATGTTAATCAGCCAACTTCTTGGGGAACCCAAATTACCCAGTGGAAGTCAGCTATGGGAACCTGTTTCAGGTCTCTGGATGCCAAAGCATGATTAACCTAATGGCTAGAGCAGAGTACTGCCATCATCCTGGGCAGATGTCCTTGCTGGGTCAATGCTAATTATCTTTTCACTAACTTTACTTAGCCCAGGAAGGGAATTATTTTCTAATAAGTGTGGGTGTTTCAGTCTTAGACGACCCCCCGCCATCCTTCTTCCATGAAGGACTATTTTCTGCTAGAATTAAGTTCCTTCTTCCATTTTCAAGGTGAGACTTCCACTTGAAGAACTCTGCATTCCCTCAGAGACATATTCCTTAAAAACATTAATCTCCATACAAAATTGCTAATTCTTATTTCTTCTCTCTCTATTAACTTGATAAGATTTTTATTCATTAGAGAGGGGAGGGCAAAGTTGCTTGGAATTTCAGACACACATCCCATCCTACGCTCTTTCTAGGCTCAACTCATAGGCCAATTCATCTGGGAAGCTGTTCCTGACTTTCCCAGTTGGTGCCTTGCCTTTCTCCCAACTAATCATGAACTTGCTTATCTAAACATATGGCGTATCCTCTCAAACAGGAGTTACTGGAGGTCTTCATGTCATCAGTGTCCAGCACGGTCTTTTATGCAGCAAATGCTTGTAGAATGCCTGTTGAATGTATGGATAGCTGGTTAACCATAACTGATACTTGGGAAGAGTTCTCAAGTTTGCCAGATGGTGCGTGTATGCGCCTGACTGGTCAGTCCCGTCTGGGACTTCTGTATCATGAGAAGACTCATTCACACTGCTCTCACTCTCTAATCCTGGCTCACTGGCCTGTAGGAACTCCACAGTGGCCTGTTCCCCAGATGCACTGACTCCTTGACCCGCTCATTTGGGTATCCTCATCCCCCTTTCAGCTCTCCCTTGTTTTTGTCCTCCTCTATTATTATGGAAGCTCCTTGAGAGTAGGGATTGTCTTACTTTTTGGTTTTTATATCCTCAATACTTAGCACAGGGCTAAGTATGGTAAATACCTTAATACATGCTCCTCCTTCTCCTCATCCTCCTACCACCACCACCACAGAGCAGGGTCCGTCTTTTGTCTTTCTTTGTTTCCCTAGTGGTGCCTGTCATCTAGTAGGCATTTAATAAATACTTGTTGACTTTAAGCCAACCTGTACATTTTCTCCATCAAACTTTATCCCATCTCTGATGCAGGTCCTCAAGGCATGAGGGCCCAGAGGGGATCACTCTCAATTGATCTGCAGCTTCCTTTTGAGAGAGAGAAATCTCTTTTCTTTTGGGAGTGAACATTCATCTCCTGGGAAGGTCCACCATTTTATTCCCCCAAATCCCTTTAAAAATCCACTCTTTATAGGTGACATCCTCTGCTGATGTGGGAAGACTTGAGACCTATTTGGAAAGTAGATTGATCCATACTCCATGCTTTTCACCAGATCATCAGTACCTTTCAAGGAACTTTATATATTAGCTAGAATTCCATGGGCCACAGGGCACACTTCCCCTGTCTAAAGGGATCACAGATTTTGAGTTGCAAGGGACCTCAGAGGTCATCTAGGTAAATCCATTCCTTTTACAGATAAGGAAACAGAGCCTCACGATGTAGAATGACTTCCCCTAGGCTATAAAATCATAGGATTATGGTTCTACAGCTATTCTAACACTCTCATTTTGTAGATAAGGAACTAGGAAGGAATCTAGGAACTTTGTGTCTTGTCACAGATAATGAGGTTCAGACCCACAATTTGGACCTGGGAGTTTACATATCCAGCTTAGAAATCAAGTAGTAGAGATTTCTCCTTTTTTACAGGCGAGAAAACAGAGGCCCAGAGGAATTCAATGCCTTGCCCACGTCCTATGGCTAGTAAGTGGCAGACCCAGGATTTGAACATGGGTACTTGGGCTCCAAATCTAGTCCTCTTTCCAGGGCATCATGCTGCTCTTTCCTGTCATCAGCACTCCTTCCAGCATCCTCCACCCCACACTCCTCAAAGTGAAACCAAATGCTTTCAACTGCTTTCCCCTTCATGCCTCCTTAACCAGCCCCCTATCTTGGCCACTCTTCCCAGTGTAATTAAAGACCTCGATCTCATGTTTTCCCCCTAAGTTAAAAGAAAACAAAGTACCTACCAAAGAGCATTTCTCCCATTTCTCATTGTGGTTAATTGAAGTCATAGGAATGCAAAAATACTTTTCAACTGAATATCCTTTAAGATTAATTTTAGAAGCAGGAGAAACCACCTTGAGATACTATATTTATTCCTAATTTCTAGGACGACATCAGTAGGGGGTGCAGAGAAAAACTTGAAAATAATCACTTATAAAGTTTAAGTGAATTTAATTAGATGGCTTAAAACAAAAAAAATACTAAATTATAACCCAGTGTCTACATGATTAATTATATTTACACTCTGCCTACAGCCTCAGAATAAGACCAATCTCTACTAGGCTCTCTTTTTGAATTTATAGGGGTTTGGTGCTCCTACAGAGGGGCCTCTGGGCAGTGGTAAAATGGAGACCTGGTATTTGCCAGCAAGCCAGCTAACATTTTGAGCTGTAGTGGCAATGCTCTAAAGTGTTTCCCATGAGGCAGCAAGAGCAGGACGGGAAAGAAGAGGAAAGGATGGGCAGCTAAGTTGAGGGATATAGGATAGGGGATTTCATTAGCAGAGGGAACTCCCAGGTGAGGAAAGTCCCTCTACCAAGGCAAGTCAGCACCTTATCTTCCAGTTATAGTCTAGAGAATTGCCCAGAACATTGAGAGATCAAGTGACTTGTCCAGGGTCACATAGTTTGAGTCGGAGATGGAACTGATCCCAAACCTTCCTGGTTTTGAGGTTGGCCCTCTCTCCAGTAGCTTTTGCTGTCTTTCAAAGAGGGCACTAGGTGAGAGAGAATATGAATTAATAAATAACTTAGAACCTTGCAAAGAGTCATGGTTTCCTCTGTCCAATAAAGGAGATCCCATCCCATGAGCCCCAGAAACTGATCACTCGGTAGGCAAGCTAGTGATGGGCCTCTCCCAATTTAGTTGGGTTGGTCTTTGGACACTAGAGCATTTTAATGATTCCTCCAGGGGCTGTACCCATGGTAGACTCTTCTAGAGTTTGATATCTGCTGACCTAGCTTTCCAGAACCAAGGGTAACCACCACTCTGCAAGAAGGTATCTGAGAATGACTTTGGTAGAGTAACTAATAAATAATCCTTTTATAAAGTAGAAGGCATTGATCAAGAAATAGATATTTGCTAAGGAGGAAGCTGTATCTGAGAGATCATGTGGAGTAGTAGCTAGAGGGCCTGCCTTGAAATTAGGAAGAACTGGGCTCCAGTTATAGAATCACAGAACTGGACAGTTGGGTAAGATCACCCATACATAAAAGGAATCCCCACTATACCATATTCCCAAAGTTGGACCTCTATTCCCTGACTAAAGCCTGTAAGGGGACCTCACCACCTCCTGAAGTAGCCCGACAGCTGCCATTGTTGAGTAGTTTTTCTTGTCAAGGAGCCTAAATCTGACCCAACAATATTCATCCATTGCTCTTCTGGGGCCAAGCAGAGGAGGCTAAGCCCTTTCACACATGCCAGGCTTTCAGATTCTTGAAGACAGCTTCCCTGCCCATTCCCCTCCCCTCCCCTGAGTTTTCTCTTTTTCAATGAAAACACCTCATGCTGGTTTGTGTAGCAGGATCTGAAGGTTCTTCCCTCTCGGGGTTACAGAACATTTCTATGCACTCGCCACAGGCATCAGCACTGAATGAAAGGAACCTAGAGACCATCCAGTTGCAGCAGGATTTCTGTCCTCCTCCTTCAATTAGAATGGCTATGGAGACCCAGCCCTTCAGCTGCTTCCCGCAAAGCTTCTGAGTTAGGGCCCATTTGTTCATTCATGAAGGAAAGAGGTTTCCAGGCCTAGAGTACACTAAATGAGAGCAAAGAAGAGCAAGAGAGGAGAGTTACTTCAAGGATCCCTAGTTAGTGGTAAAATCCCCAATGTCCTGTGACTTTGGGAGGGTTGGGTGCAGAAGCGTAGCTTCTAGGAACCATGGAAGAGGCAGACAGGCTCCTGAGTGGAAGTGCCCATTGGGCTCATTCAGTCCAAGGTTTCCTGCATTCTAAGGTGGTGGCTAGGGAGCTCTGGTGAGTTTCCAGGGCCTACTTATTCCCAAACTGACTCCATCTACCTCCAGAGGGGCCCCTGTTGGTTTGCCTTGGTGTCTAGAGAAAAGCCCACTTCCATAATAGCAAGCTGTCTGGGACATTTGTCATAGGATCTCGTTCAGTCCTCACAAAAATCACTGGGAGGGCATGAGGTCTCAGACAGAGCAGAGAAGAAACCTCAGAGGCCACCTAGTGTCCTTAGTTTATTATTCTCTTAAATTAATATTTTTGAATTAGCAAGCATTATTCCCATTGCCAACTGCCAGAGAGAAGGGGCTTGCCTGATGTTCCCCAGGTATTAAATGGAAGAGCTGGGATTTGAACCTAGGTTCTCTGACTTCTAATCTAGCACTTTCCATACTTCCTCTCCAGGTAGCTACTTTGGCTATTATAGGAGGACAAGAGGATAAGGCTAATGGAGGTAGCTTGATCTCAGGGTTGTTCAGTCCTATCTGACTCTTTGTGACCCGAATTTGGGTTTTCTTGTCAAAGACATTGAAGTGGTTTGTCCTTTCCTTCTCTAGCTCCTTTTATAGTTGAGGAAACTAAGACAAACAGTGACTTGCCCAGGGTCACTCAGCTAATAAGTGATCTGCAGGCTGAATTTGAACTCATGAAGATGTCTTCTGACTCCCAGCCTAGGGAGCTATCCACTGCACCACCTAGTTACTAAATGTCAAAGACAAGCTCAGGACCATTAAGTAAGCACAGAAAGGGCCATGTCTTGAAATGTTGTCCCCACAGACCTGGTTTGAGGGCTTTGATATTTATATCCTCACGGGGGCTTTGGGATGATGGAAGTCACCATGTTGCAGTTGCAGTGAAATGAAGCCCCCCCCCCGCCTCCTCTTTTCCTTCTGTCACATATACACCAGCTTGGGCTCCTTTGGAGAATGAGGAGGCTTTTAAACAGCTCATTAAAAGTATTAAAAGCTGAAAACTGACCTCAGGAAATGACAGTGCAAAGATTTCATTAGGATTCCTCAGGGGGGAAAAGCATTAAAAACTCTCACTGCCTGACTATCAGTTTCTCAGGACCCTCCATGGGGGCTTCTAAATTTGGACCTCAAAAATTATTGAATTTCTCCTGGATAAAAGATAAAAGATCTGAAGTCCTGCCGATCCCCCAAGCTCATCTCCTGTTCGGAGGCCCATGCCTTTGGAATGGGGAGAGGTCAGCCTGGGATGCTCCACTTCTGGGTGAGATGAGTGCTGGTGAAGGCTGAGGGCTCTCTGCTCAACTGACCTTCTTTCTTTCAGGTAGAGTGTGTTTGATTCTTGACAGTCACTAAAGGCTGAAGAAAATCCAGATCAAAATAAATATAAAATAGAATCAACAAAAACTACCTGCTAAATAATGGAGCCCCTTTCAAAATGAAATTTCAGAACAAAGACCTTGGAAATTCCACCCATATGGAATGGACTCCATATCCACACAGATGTTTGCAGCAGTACTTTTGCGAACACAAAGCAGATGCCCATTATTTGGGGAATGGCTGGATAAATTGTGGGATGTGCGTAATTTGGAATAGAAATAACCATGCCAAATAAATCAGATATGTGATGAATACAGAGAGACATGAAAAGGCATATGAACTGATGCAAAGGGAAGTGACTAGAGCCGAATCAGAACACAATGATTGCATTCAACTAAACGGAAAGAGAAAGAATTCCACAATTGACATTGAATGTTACAGAATTACAACGAGCACGTTTGGCCCCAAAGAAGGGATGTAAGAGGACACTCCCCAGTGATCTTGGTTTGATTCCTCGTTTGTAAATTGAGCTGGAGAAGGAAATGGCAAATCATTCTAGTATGTTCACCAAGAAAATTCCAAATGGGGTCATGAAGAGTTGGAAACAACTGAACTACAACAAAAAGTAAACATCTTTCATTCTCTTGGTGGATCTACGTTTGGCAGGAACTCAAGATACTTCACCACCTATCTCCCTTTCACCAACCTATCAATTTTCTTCCTAAAACTTTCTGTCTAATCCAGACATGGTCTGGCTAGAGCAGAATGTGGTGTGACTGCCATCTCATTATTCCAGGAATCTCTGCTTCTAGTAAAAGCAACCTAAGAGACCACAAGCTATTTGGACTTTCAAATCACACCGATGAATTACATTAGCCTGTAGTCCACTAAATCTTTTCAGACCAACTACTATGTAGTCGTGTTATTTCCCATATTGTACATGTGAGGCTGATTTCTTTTTAAGACCAAATATAAAGTTTCACATTTATCTGTAGTGAATTTCACCTTATTGGATTTAGTTCAATGTGATACCCTCCAAGACATCTATTTGCTGTCTTAGACAATCAGTGTGGAGGTCAGCTAGGGGCCCTTATTGTTTCTCTATTTCTCTTGAGAACTATCTGCTTACTGACCATTCATATTTTGTTCCTTCTAGTGCAAAGATCATTCTCCTTGGATGAGAAAAAAGACCCAGCTCCCACTTCTCTCCCATCATCAGCCATTATTTGGCCAATCACTCTGAGTATCTGTTTGTTATCCCCTTAGCAGCCTAACCTAATTCTGAACTTTAGCACCATTATACTTACTGAACTGGGACACAGGATAAATTCCTTAACAGGTAAAAATTCCCCTTTTCTTGAGTATTTAGCAGACATATTATGTCTACTGATGCTTTTGTTCATTGTGGTTGCATGGGTGGTGTCTCCAGAACAAAGTGAACTCACCTTGTCCTGGGTTAGCTAGCTCATAGATAATATCAGGTGGTATGATGGCCACCCAACAAGAAGTGCCTTGTACCTCTCACACAGGTGTGTGATCACCTGCTCACCCTCTAGTACTAGTAAGTCAAACCTGTTCTCACACTGGCCTAGGTTTCTAGAGAAGGATCACTACCACACATTTACACCACTTTGGCTCTTTGGTTCCCATCAGTGTGTTTCCATGAAAACAGATCAGCCACTCAAAATATGGTACTTGTAGATCTTAAATATAAACATTTACTTACCAATAAGGCAAAGGAAATAATAACATTACATGTGCAGTAATTAAATAACAATCCAGACATAAATGTGGTTTACACTGACCAACCAAATTACTCAGTATCTTGGGGGAGAACAAACATGTGCTTAGAGTAACTCACAGCTCTGCACTAAAGGATTAGATGTCGTTGGTCATTAAGGAGCATTTCCATAACACAGAACCTCTTCTTTGTTCATTGCTTTTGGTCGGTTGGTCCTTATCAGTCCCTAGTTAGGTAAATCCTCCTCTCATTTATACTCAAACCAACATATCCTTTACAAGCACTTTCAACTTAAAATCACCTCATTTTCTGTCACTGAAACTATTTCATCATACTCACATTTTCCTGTTTTTAATAAAGAAAATTCTTTCTCTGTCATATTAAACAAACTATTCACAAATAAGCATGGCATCCTCCTACATATTTATCCTTCATATTTATGCCGCAGTTCATTTTCTAACCCAAGTTTCTCAAATCCCAACTGAAAACTTAAAAACATATTTTAAATAATATTTTATTTCCCCCTAATTACATGCAAAACAATTTTTTTTAACATTTAAAACAAGTTTTAAGCTCTAAATTCTACTCCTGCTCTACCCTCAAACCCCTACAGATGGCAAGCAATTCAGTGTAGATTATTCATGTGTGTTCATGGAAAACATTTCCATGTTGGATTTCTAATTCAATATGTAGCCAGTTTAGTGGCCCCCATTTCTATTTGAGGTCATGCTATTTACTAGTTGATCTAACACCTTTGACTCACACAAAACACTTTTTTCCCCTGTTCTCAGCACTAAAATACTTTGTATGAACAGGGACATGCCCTTAAAGAGCAATACTTTACCTATCCCACCTGGGCTCTGCTCTTGAACTTGGCCTTCCCAAAGGGATGACACATGCAGTCCAGGTACAGAGGGGATATAGTTCATGTCTGTTCTTTTAGGGGAAGGTCCACAGTCTACTCAGTCTTTCTAGGGAACCACATAGCTCCTCCAAGGAAATGGGGATCCATGACCTGTGATCAGATGATGAGAGATAAATTTCTAGACCAAACTGGAGTAAGAAAAAGAACCATGATGAGGAGGGGTGATCAGAGAGCTTGTCTTTTAGAAGTGTAGTCATAAAAATAATAGCCAGCACCTATACAAGCCCAGAAGGTTGGCAAAGTGGTTTGCAGATATTATCTCATGTGATCCTCAATAGCCGAGAGGTGGGTTCTATCATCCCCACTTCATAGTTGAGAAAACCAAGGCAGATAGAACTAAAATGACCTAACCAGGATCAGGTAAGTGTCTACAGCTTGCTTCTGGATCTAGTGCTCTTTCCACTGGGCCTCCTACCTACTTCAGCACTGTGTTAAATCAACTAGGGCTTCTTAAACTTTTCCCACTCATGACCCCTTCAGAACTTCTTAAATGGTGAGTTGTGACAGGGCTTATGAAATGATGAAAGGTATGCAATTGCTGGGGAGGGAAAAGAAGGGTGTTCATTTACCAACTGCTTTCCCTTCTCCCTTGTTTGGGAGGCAGAATAAGGTGAATGCTGACACTCCCGGGGAAACCCTGTATAGACATAAGTCAAACAATAGGAATTTGGAGAAATAGCCTAAGACTGAATCCATGTAAGCCCAGAGTTTTGGTTCTAGGTCATGAGTTACACATAAATAAAATTATAGATCATACTATAATCTGATCCAGACTTGGAAGTGACCTTGAAGATCATCTAGGTCAACCTTCTCACATGACACTTGAGGAAACTGTGAAGTCAATGGCATTAAACAAACCTGGGGAAGAGCAGGATCTACACTCAGGCTCCTGACTTCATAGCATACAACTTCCATTGTATTCCCACTGCCATCCTTTGGGACAAAAGGGAGGACAAGTCTCTGAATCCTCCCCAACTTTCCTTATTTCTCCAAACCAGCCTTTTGAAGATGGCAGTTGAGTTTTCTCTTTGTCAACCACCTGGATCACTTTGCCAATGTATCCTCATTGAATGGCCCCACTGAATTGTCTAAGAGTCACCTGCTGATGCCATCTGCTTGGTCCTGTTGAGGAACTGAAACTAGAGTGCCCTCAGATAAAGTAATTGATTCCTCTGATCTCCATTTTTGTGTATGCTTTTCCTCTATTTTTTTTGGAGTTTGGATTTGGGAATCATTGCAATAGAAATGAATCTGGCAAGAAGGAAGTCAGTTCATCTCCCCAGTTCTCAGTTTCTTTAATTGTAAAATGAAAGAGCATAAAATGGTGGATTAGGTGGTGCAATGAATAGTGCTGGGTGTAGAGTCAGGAAAACTCATCTTCCTGGGCTCAAATCTGGTCTCAGATACTTAGTAGCCATGTGACCCTGGGCAAGTCACTTAACCCTGTTTGCCTCAGTTTCTTCATTTGCAAAATGAGGTGAAGAAGGAAATGGCAAACTGCTCCAATATATTTGCCAAGAAAACCTCAAATGGGATCATGAAGAGTCAGACATGGCTCAACGACAAAATAAACGAGTTGGGTTTTATGGCTTTGGAGTTTGCTTCCAGCTCGAGACCTGTGATTGACCTGTGTCAATGTAGAGACATTGACTCTAAATGAAGCTAGAGAGGAGTAGGTCAAACCTTGCCTTTGTCACTCTACCACATTCCTTTCTTATAGTTTCAAAGCTCCCAAATTATCCAATTAGAATCTCTTTTCTATTCTAGCTGCATTGGTTCCAAACTGATACACAAAGAGAAAATCTCTGTTGGTGACCTCTTTGGGCGTGCATGTACCCAAAGTGGAGGCCCATATTTATCCATGAGCTGGCAATCCAGGGCCAGCTTTGTGTCTGTTTCTCTGAGTAATAAGACCATGGAGGGTACATGACCCACATCTCCCAGCAGAACCCGTCTTCTACTTGAAGGGGACGCTCGACAAATTCTCTGCTGAGAGCTGAGACTGATTCCAATTCTCCCTGCTGGAGGCAGCTGCACCTAGGGATGACTCATCAAAGACAAAAGCAGTTTGCAGAGAATGTAATGGCGTTCCCCTTGGTTACCTCCCTCTTTAATTTCCTCACATCTGCTGTGTTTCCCATGTCTCTTTTTCTTGTGCTCCCTGTTCCCCTCCTTCTCCATTTCTTAGATCCTTCCACACAGTTTTTGTCCCTGCCTCTGCCTCAATGGTTCTATTTTCTTTAGGATTACTATTCTTTCATGAATAAAAAAAATGCACATACATCATTAGGACGGCAGACTGTATGGTGTTGCTTGGCTCTAGAAATCATGAGAATTATCCATTGTAATAAGATGAATTCCCATGTTCTTTGGAAGGCAGTCACTTTATAGCCATGCTCTGAAATCTCTGAGAGGATTTTTTTTTTCATCTTGGATTTCTTTGCTTGACTTCTCTCGGGTGCCTAACCTTGCAAGCTGCAATTATAGGGCACAGAGTGTGGGCAGACTGATAACTGTCAAAATAATGGGCTGGAGGATGTATTCACTTCTTTTCCCTGTTCTTTCTTAATGCTCTTAGGGCCAGTGGGATGGGTTGTTCTTTATTTCTCTGCCAGGAAACTCTGGAAATCTTCATTCCTGGTAATAAAAATGTTGGCATGATTTTGGAGAAATTGGTAGATAGGATCCTACTTCTAGAGCTGAAAGTGGCCTTGGAAATGATCATTGATTTAGAGCTGGAAAGGACCATCAAGTTGAACCCTATCATTTTACAGGTAGGGAAACCAAGGCTCAGATAGCAATTATCGAAGACTGGGTTCTAACCCATGTTTTCCATAGTAGCAAAAGATTGGAGGGAAATTTGCACATTTAATGATCGTGGTATAACTGAAGAAATTGTGGCATATGAACACAGTGGAATACCACTGTGCTATACAAAAGGATGAATGTAAAGGAAAAAGGAAAATTCCTATGGTGTGCAGAACCAGGAGAATGATTTATGGGATGTCTACAATCAAATAAAGGACAATGGCATTGAAGGACTTTGGGGTTCGGATTAATCTGATGTCCAGTTCTGATTTCATGGGCATGCTCATGAATCATGCTTCCAAACCCAGCCTCAGCAGAGAGAGTGGTGTATGGATGATCAGGACCATGAGTGTACGGAACCATGGATGTAGGATGAGGCATGTGTTTTGGAGTCTAGCCAATGTATCAATTTGGCTTTTTGACTAGGTTTGCTACAATTCATCCTGTTATGATGCAGGGGCATTACTGAGAAGTGAAAGTGGTATGTATGTGTGTTCACCCTTCATTGCCGAAGAAGACCATGCCACCAGAGAAATAATGACACGACTTGCACTTGACTTTGTTTTGAGTGACAAAGGGCTGTGCAGGTCACCAGCCTCACTTCTCCTCCAGAGTCATCTGAATTCAGTGACTAGATATTCATCAGGATGACTGAATATGACCCAGGATGAGGCATTTGGGGTTAAGTGACTTGCCCAAGGTCACACAGCTAGGGAGTGTCAAGTGTCTGAGGTGATATTTGAACTCAAGTCCTCCTGACTCCTGATATAGAACAAGAAAGAAACATAAGACAATTTTTTTTAAAGTAAAAAAATAAGAAACTGGGCAAGTTCTTGCTGTTGTTGGACCAAGGCTCAGTCTTTGTGGCTATATTTAATACTTAGTTTCCTGCTGGATTTTGTTTACATGGTTCTGCCTTTCTCAGCCCTGATTCAATTAATTGTGCCAATAGATGATCATATTTCTATTTAATGAGTGATAATGACAAAACAAACAGCAAAAACTATCTTTATGCTTTTCCTAAGGCCCAGATCTGACAAAACTGGAGAAGTAATTTGCTCTAAAACCTTCAGTGACTCCCTATTGACTCTCAGATAAAGTAAAACATCTCAACCTGGCATTTAAGCCCATTCATGGTCCAACCAATCCTTCCAGGATCATTTCACATTCACTCTCTTCCCACATTTTAGTCTATTTCCTATTCCCTATATTTAGAAGTCCAGCTCTGGTCTCCATGCCTGTTCCTTTTTCCAGGATATATGTTCCCCTTTCCTTTGTCTCTTAAAATCCTCACCTTTCTTTAAGACTCAGTTCAGATGCTACCTCCCCAGAGGCAGGTGGTGTAATGTCTAGACTGCCAGATTTGGAGTCAGGAATCCTGCCTCTGACACGCTGGTCGCCCTGACCAGATCCCTTCACTAACCCAAGCCTCAGTTTTCTCATGAGCAAAACAGGTACAATAATATCTGTTGCTTCTACCTCACGAGGCTGTTAGGAGGCTCCAGTGGGAATGTGTAAAACTCTGGCTAAGCTTTAAAATTTAATGGAAACATCTTTTGGTGAGATTATTAAAGCCTTCTCCATCCCTCCACACTAGGTACCAATTATTAGCCCTCTCTTTCCTTGAGTTTTCTTGACTTAATTTGCTTAGATACATGTGGTATTATCTTAGTATAACACAGGCTCCTTGAGGGCAGGGACTTCCTCCCCCATCTCCAGTGCCTGGCAAAGTCTGGTACACAGTAGGTGCTGAATGAATGCTTTTTTTGGATTGAATTCAGCATCAGACAATCTTGACAATTTGAGATTAGGATCCTATTCCAGATGCAGCGCTGGAACAATTCCCATTGGATCATGCCCAACAACAGGTTGTCCAGTCACTTGCTCCTCTCGAGCTAGACCATTGCATTGTGGGGCAGCAAGTTCTTCCTAACATCAAGCCTAAATTTATCTTGCTGAGACTTCTACCCCTTTCCCTTGGCTTCTTCCACTAAGGCTGAGACAAATAAGGCTCCTCTCGTAGCTGTATGATGGACCTTCCAGTACTAGCACCCAGCTCTCATGTACTCCAACACTCTTCTCTTTTCTGGGTGGAGCATCCCCCCTCCTTGAGATAATTCTCATATGTCATGGACTCAAGGCTTTGCCATCATCTCTAGTTCAGCAATATCCTTCTCAACCAAACACAGTATTTAAAAACCCATGGTCTAATAAGGACAGAATCCTGTGTCAGAGTTTCCTCGTTACCCCTGGAGCCAATGCCTTTATTAATGGGCCTATGCTGCCTTGGACCACTTCTGCTGTCCTATTTATAACTGATACTGCTGTAAGGCTAAAGATCAGAGATGGCCCCTTTGTGAAGACAACTTACAGAAGAGTCTGTAGTTTTCACAGCTAGCCCAAATCCCCTTGGTTCAAGATCAGTCTGATGGAACTTGTCAGAGTACTCTGAGGTGGGGGGCATTATGGTAATCTCTATAATAATTGGTATGATATAGGAAATGCACCACTTCTGGGCCATTCACTTCTCCCACTCCTGTGCTCACACTAAATCCATAGTTCTTGGTTTTAGTGGTGTCTTCAGCCCTTGTTGTGACCTTTATTTTCTCCAACACTCCCTTGATGTGACCTTTATTTTCTCCATTTCCCTACCCCTTCCTAGCTCCACGTATCTCCACAATCTTGACTCTGTGGTCAACCTTGTCAAGGATTCATTGACCAACTCTAATGATTGTTTTCAGAGTCACATTTCCTACCTTGAGTGTCCTGCTGAGGAAGTGGGGGGGGAGGTGGGGAGAAAGCAGAAGAAAGAGGAGGAGAGAGGCTCCACCTATCTCTCTGATTTTTGAAAATCTTCCTCATCCATCAAGGTGTCACTCAAACATTATCTTCTACAGGAAGACTTTCTTGATCTCCCCCTCTCACTTCCAAGCTGGAAATGATCTTTTCTTTCTTCAGTTTTGATTGTATTTTGTTTTTATCATGTCATTAAACTTGATTCCAGTCTATGGTTCTTAACAAATGGCTACTTAAAGTCCCATTCAGGGAATCAAAAGGTCCTTCTCTTAAGTGGAAACCCCAAAGTAAAATGCCAACCTCCCAGTATATACATATAATTTATATATAGTTTTCAACTAATAGGCCCAGAGCTAGAAGACATCACAACCCACGTGACTCAGCACAGCTCTGAATTATCTGTCAAGTATTTTCAATGTAGTCTGAACCTAGGAAACTGAACTGCAAAAAACAGACAACAAAAATCCCCCTTTGCTTGGGCTTACATCATGCTCTGTGAGGGCAGGTACCATGTCTCAATTACCTTTGCATATTATTTAGCACCTAGTAGGTACTTTACATAAAGTCATAATAAAAATATAGGACTTTTTTTATGGGTCAAGGTTTACAAAGTTCTTTACTCACATCATCTCACTGGATCTTCCCAACAATACTGTGAGGTAGGTACTACAGGAATTATTTCCATTTTACAGATGAGGAAACTGATGGTCCGAGAGTGGAAGGGAACTGCTCATGATCACATAGCTCATGAGTAGTAGAGCTGAAATTCAGACTCTGGTGTTCTCTTGGCCAAGTCTATTTGGCTCTTTCTATTGCCATAGTACATTTCTTGGCACATGATAAATAATTATTGGGTGAATGAATGAAGTCATGTTAAAATAGTGAACACACATTAAAATCACTTGCAAACTAATTTTGAATCAGGATGTTAATAGGGGATAGGTGAACAAGGTCACTAGGTAGCTTCACTTGGGGGTGGGTGATTGACTGATTGGCTCAGTTAACTCACCCCATCCGCTACAAATTAGATTTAGTTTAACGGTGACGGAATGGAAAGAACTCTAGCTTTGGATGAGTCAGCCAAGCTGCAGTCAGTTCCTAGTTCTGTTATTTCACAGAATCTCAAGCTTGAAGACACTTCACAGGCTGTCTCTTCTACCCCTAGCTACACGAAAATCCTCCCTACAACCCACCCAACCCATAATCAGATAGCCTTTGTTTGGAGACCACCAAGAAGAGAGTCCCCTAGCTCCTAGGCCAGCATGAATTGTTAGGAACATCAAACATCAAACCTAAATCTACTGTGAGACCTCAGATGAGTCATTTCTCTTGCCTGGGTTTCCTCAGTTTTTTATGAGTGTAATTATGATATAATATAATATATTATTGATATGATACATAATATATATTATATGATGTATGTATAATACAGTGTAATCTAGATCCTCAGTTCTTGAAGCCCTATTTCATTTCATGAGCTCCAACATGATACCTGAAGAATTTGTATTGATTAATACAAAGAACAGCTTGTCCCACAGACGTCTCAATCATTCTTGTTGAGAAAAAATTGGGGTCATCTATGGTTTATTTATTTTAAGCATAGGAAACATTTGAATAGCATGACAATTATTCCCTTGGCAGGTTTTAATAATCATGAGGAACAATATGGACTCAGAGACCTTTTTCCTACTACCAGAGAGCAAGAAGAGTGAGGACAATAACCCATATGCCCTTGTCCAAAGACTCTTTGGTGGCAAAGTATGCTTGACAAACGCTGGTGGGAGGAAAAGAGAAACTAAGAGTCAGTATGTGGGTGGATGTGAGATTCATGGAATACTCTAGCCCGGACGTGCTCCTAATTTCTGTACTCTGTCTCCAGGAAGGACCATAATCCTGGCCTTTCCTATCTGCAGCAGGTTCAGTGACCCACATCCAAGATGTCTCTGATGAGACCCCGCTGAGGCTAAATGGAATGTTGCTCCAGGCACCTGGGTTTCCATGACTGCTTTTTTGGGAGGAGGGTGGTCTCTGCACTGGAAAAGGCAGGACGGTAAAACCTGCTCAGATCCAGATGACATCCTTATATTAGCTTATCTTCTGCTAGCTGAAAGGAGGCTATTATTTCCTTTAAGTTAACTTCACCTTTTCTCCTCCTTTCCTTGCCTCCATGTCAGAGTCAGATATACCTGACTCCATGCTCCAGTCCGTGCTCCAGTTAGGGTCTTCTTCTGAGTGCTCACCAGTTTGACAAAGGCATTCAGCCCTAATTCGAATCCCCTTTTGTTTTCATAATCATTTTAATAAATCGCCCCCCTCCCTGTTGGCGTCTGGTTTTGCTACATAATCCAAAATTAATAATAGCTGGCATGCCTATAGCAGTAACTGACATTTACATAGCATTATACATATGCAGGAGGAATTTGACCATTTGATTTCCCTTTCCCTCATGTCCCCAGTTGAATTAGTCGCAGAAAGGAAGGGGCAGATAGCAAGCTGTTAAACTAACTGGAAAGACAGCCATCCAACATAACCTGGTACCCATGGGGAGCAAGTGGCTCCTTGCTTGAATGAAAAGAACAACAGGGAGATAGCTGGCTGTGACCCAACTGCCCCTTTCAAGGCAGGAAATCACAAACTCTGCAGTCTGTCTGGGCTCAGTGCAGCTTTGTGAACCCTCTAGTCCAACCCATACCTACACAGGGATCTTCACTGTAGGGTCCCTGCTGAATACTCTCCCAGATTCTGCCTAGAGGCTTTTATTAAGAGGGAGCACACCACCTACTTTAGATGATCCACTATTCCATTTTAGGGAATTTAGCAGGTTATATCATTTCCCTTTTATCAAACCTAAATTTGCCTTTTGAAACTCTGTCCTCCATACTCCTGCTTCTTCTGTCTTTTGGGGCCAAGGAGAACATGTCTCATCCCTTTCCCACATGGTAGCTTTTCAAAAACTTGAGGACACACTGAAGGTTTTCATAGTTCACCAGAAAATTATTTCATCTGATCTTGAGTAATTGGTAACAAGATGATCAAATGTGATATAATTAAAACAAAATTCCTCCTTCACTTTCTTTCTTCTCCTCTGCCACCACCACCTCCTTTTCTTTCTCCTTATTCTCTGCTTTTGTATTCTATTTAATCACAATTCTCTAAACCTTCCCGTCCTGTTTCCCGTCCAATGTCATGGATGACATTGGTGATTCATTATCTAATGAGAAAGTGGGAAAAAACTAGAGGAGATTCAGGAGAAAACAATGAAAGTGATTCAAGTGCTGGAAACAAGATTCAAAATGAAAGATTAAAGGCACTAGAAGCATTTAATCTGGAAACAAGAAGGTCAAGGGCTTTCAACAGGAATTTAAAGGGTCTGTGGCTATGTCTTTATGATATTGAAACAATGAATTGAAAAAGCAAAATAAAAAAAATTGTCAGTCACATACTCTGAAATTTGACAAAGATGACAAAAGATGGCAATAGTCAAAGTTGGAGGGGTTTGGGGAAGATAGGCATATGTCTCGGCATATGCTATGGGATGGTTGGTGGTGCTGTGAATCAATATAACAACCATGGAAAGCAACTGGGAATTATGTAAATAAAGTGACTAAAATGTCCATAATCTTTCACTCAGACATTTCACTACTAGGCATACATACTCTAAGGAGGATACTCATAAGAATAGTGCCCACGTAGGGCAAAATATTTTTTACCTGATAAAAAGAATTGGAAATAAAGTAGATTCCTATTACTTGGGGAATGGCTAAACAAGTTGTGGTACACAAATGTAATGGAATATTACTGTGCTGTAAGAAAAAAATGAATGTGATGAATACAGAGAATCCTGGGAAGATCTATATGAACTGATGCAGATTGAAGTTAAGCAAAGTCAGAAAAAAGAACCCAATATATACAATGTCTACAACAATATAAATGAAAAGAACATGTGCAAAAAAAGTGAGTGTTGCAAAATTACAAAGAATAAACCTGGCTCCAAAAAGTATGAGAAGTCACCTCCCTCACCCTATCTTTCTGCAGAAGGAGGAGATTCATGAATGGAGTACATTGCACATATTTTAAGATTTCCTTTTCCTTTTTTGTCTTTAAAATGTTATTTTTATATGGAGTGGCTGTCTAGGAAGAGAAGGAGGAAGAATATGATGATATAAAAAGAAAAAGGCATCAATGAAAATGGAAAAGAGTCAGTCAACTAACTGTTTGCTGATGTAATGCTAAATAGTTGTTTTCATATACCACTTAAAATTTCAAATTGTTTATCTTTGCTACCATGGTTTCTACTGTAGTGGATGGGTTGGCCTAATAGTGAGGTAGAGTATAGAGTCCTAAGTGCTGGACTTGGTGTCAAGAAGACCCAAGTATGAATCTCACCTCCAATAATTATGACAAACTCAGGGCTACAAGAGTCCTTCAAGATCAGAGTGTTAGAGTAAAAAGGGATTTAAGAGGCTATCTATGCTAGCCACTTCATTGACAGAGGAAATTGTGGCTTTCCCAAGGTCACACAGGTGGTAAGTGGCATAGTTACCATTCACACCCACATCCTCTGACTCAAAATCTAATACTCGTTCCATTGCTCCATTATCAGCTTGTCCAATAATGACAATAAAATAGTATTGATAATATTAGTTTACATATGATTTGACGTGTAAAGTTTTGTTGCTGGTCAGTCATTTCGGTCATGTCTGACTCTTCATGACCCCATTTGGAGTTTTCTTCACAAAGATACTGGAACAGTTTGCCATTTTCTTATCCAGATTATTTTACAGATGAGAAAACTAAGGCAAGCAGGGTTAAGTGACTAGTCTAGCTAGTCACGCTGCTAGCATCTGAGGCCAGATTTGAACTCAGGAAGATAAATCTTCCTGACACCAGTCCTGGTGCTCTATCCACTGGCTACTTAAGATTTGCAAAGTGCTTTGTATATGTTATTTATGTTGTACCTTCACAACAATGTTGACTTTCTCATTTTATGGTGAAGGAATTGAAGCCTTTGGAGGAGAGGTAATGGATCCAAAGTCACACAGCTTGTTAATGGCCAAGTTATGACTTGAACTTGTGTTTCCTGACTCTTTGCTACCTGCCCTTTAAATCACACTGAACTGCCTTCTGACATAGGAGCCAATCATTGTTCTCTATCCCTACTGGAGAGCCTTAATATTAGATGGTCAGCCCAGTGGAATTTTTCTGTGATTTCCCACCTCTCTCAGTAGCAGCCTACTGGACTGACCATTCACTAGGCTAGAATGAAGTGCCTAGTGCACTGGGCTTGTAGTCAAGAAGACCTGAAACTGAATCTTACCTCAGATGCTTGCTAGCTGTGTGACCCTGAGCAAGTCACTTAACCATTATCAGCCTCATTTTTTTCACCTGTAAAACAGACATAATAGCAGCATCTTCTTTATAGGGTTTTCATGAGAATCAAAGGGGATATTATGAAATATTTGCAAACATTAAAGTATTATACAAAATATTAGGAATTACTATTCCAGTGATGGTCTACACAAAAGATAAAATGAGATACAGTGCTTTACAAAGATTAAAGTTCTACATAAATACCTAGCTATTATCATTCACTATTAAGAGATACTATAAAGGATATCACTAAGGAAAAGTATCATTGGAAAAAGGAGAAGAATAAATCCAATTCTGAAAAAAATTATTAAGTATCTATGTGTTCCATGTACCATGCTGAGGAATGACAATATGAAATCAAAATGAAGAATAATTCTTGCTTTCTTCACATTCTACTGGTCTGATCATGTGTTGAGATCAAGGGATAACAGATACACAATCAGAGATCCTTAAGAGGTAAAAAATATCTTGTGGAGGGCCTCTGGCCTCTTGGGTCAATTTTTTATGGGAGAATATGGTAAATAATAAAAATCACAGGTAATAAATCCATTGGATAATTTTTGTCTTTGTTTTCCTCTCCAGTCCCTAACAGTCTCCAGTTCTCTTTTTATTGGTCAATCTCTGGAGGTCAGTAAAAGGTAAATGGGGGAGGGAGGAGGAAAGAGATGAGAAAAAAAAGATGTCTTGAGAAGATAAAACCATAATGTTCCTAAAAGTGCTGGCAGATAAAATATGGGAGCTGTCCAAATGAGCTACGAAACTAAAGAAAGGTCTTTTCTGTCATCTGGCAAGAAAGATATCCACGATGATCTAGTTTCACAGTGATAATGCCATAGCATCTTTTCCCCTCCATGGAAGCTTCATATACTGGAGATTTTAGAAACTTATTTCCCCATTTATTCCAACAACATTTGTGTTCTAAATGTTTTGTACCACAAATGATATCCTCAAATTCCAAAGCATACTAAATAGAGCATTTTGATGATTTTTACAGGAAAAATGCAAGTGTTTTTTGATAACATTCCTAGTTGAAGCACCTTTAGGAATGAGAGGCTAGCTGTATGGATAGACGGGCCCTGCCTTAATGGCAGCACTGGAAGAGTACTGAAGACTCAGTCCTTTTTAATCAAATGTTTGATCTAGTAGCCATTCACAATCCCAGGGTCAAAACCAGTTACATGTATTTCCAAAAAGTGTTGGTTAAAATGTAGAGCCAAGATGGGGAGTAAAGGCAGGGGCTCACCTGAAATCAGCACAAATACCTTTAAAAATGACTCTAAACAAATTCTAGAGAAGAGGAACTCACAAAAGAAAAAGTGAAACAAATTTCCAGCTCAAGACAACCTGGAAGGTTGGCAGGAAAGGTCTCTTGCCCACAGTGAGAGAAGAGTGCAGTCCAGTGCAGACTTTGTCAATGTAGACTGAATCCAAGCAAAACCACAATAAGCCTCAGGGTGGGTGACTGAATCCACTGGCAGCAGTGGTAGTTTTCAGATCCCTCAACCCACAGATGCCAGGGACAGCTTGGAAGTTCAGCAGAAATGAGCTGTTGCACTTGGGTGAGAGTGGAACAGAGTCCAATGCAGGCTGAATCAGCTCAGCCCTGGCCATAGTAAAATAGGCTTTGGGAATGACTGAATTAGCAGCTGCAGTGGCAATGGCTGCTTCTTGAGCTCTCAGCTCCCAGACAGTAAAGGGGTCAAACAACTGATCAGAAGGAGATTACATGGATCTTTTTGCTAGCACTGAGGCAGGACTTTGTTGCATTGCCTATACTTAGAACAGGGATGCAGTACTGGTTGGCAGTGACAGGGTGAGGAGGAGCAGTAGCACAGCAGAACTTGTGGCAGTGGTGAGGAAGGAATCCTCCTCACAGTTCTAGGGCAGAAAAGAGTGCTTGTGGTCACTCACAGACTAGAGAATTGGTCAGGAGAGTAGTAAACACTTCTCCTTAGATTATACTACCTTGGAAGAACCTAAAACTTACAGGTCCTTAGAAGTATCTCTGCAAACAGCTGCACAAAATTCCTGAAGCTTGGGACAGTGTGCCCTCCACCATAGAAGCAGAACTATATTTTAACAGACTTAAAAGTCAATAATAGTTGGGAAAATGAGCATACAATGGAAAAAAAACCTCTGACTATAGAAAGGTACTATGGTGACAAGGAAGATAAAAACATACACCCAGAACACAACAAAGTCAATGTTCCTACATCGAAGCTCTAAGAAAAATATGAATTGGTTTCAGGTCATGGAAGAGCTAAAAAGGATTTTCAAAATCAAGTAAGAGAGGCAGAGGAAAAATTGGGAAGAGAAATGAGAGTGATGTAAGAAAATGAAAAAAGAATCAACATCTTGATAAAGGAGACACAAAAAAATGCTGAAGAAAATATCACTTTAAAAAAACAGACTAGGCCAAATGATAAAAAGAGATCTAAAAAACCAATGAGAATACCTTAAAAAAATAGAACTGGCCAAATGGAAAAGGAGGTCTAAAAGGTCACTGAAGAAAATAATTCCTTAAAAATTAGAATGGAGCAAATGGAAACTAATAAATTTCTAAGTAATGAAGAAACAATAAGGAAACCCCAAAAGAATTAAAAAAATAAAAGGTCATGTGAAATATTGCATTGGAAAAACAACTGACCTGGAAAAAAAATCCAAGTGAGATGGTTTAAAAATTCTTAGACTAAGGGTGGAGCTAAGACAGCAGAGTAGAAAGACACATATACTCTAGTGCTTCCACCACAGCCTACAAAATACCTGTAAAAATGACTCTCAACAAATTCTAGAGCAGCAGAAGCCACAAAACAACAGAATGAAAGATGTTTCCAGCCAAAGGCAACCTGGAAGGCTGACAGGAAATGTCTATTTCATGGGACACTGAGCAGAGTAGAGCCCAGCTCCAGGAGCAGAACAGGTCTCCAGGGCAGAATCCCTAGGTAGGGTCCCAGATATCTCAACCCACAAGCCACAAAGAAAGCTCCAAAAGTCAGTGTTTGAGGGCTTTCCCAGCTAGGCAAGAGGGAATGGGTTTCCTCCAGCAATAGCCCCAGGCAATGGCAGAGGTCATGGCAGCAGACTGCAGAAAGCTACAGTGACTGGGAAGCAACATGGGTCCATTGTTCAAGTAGCTCAGCTTAAAGCCTCAGGTGGTAGGGATCAGCTGATCTAAACCTCAGCTCTAAGTGATGGCCACACCCCCGCCCAAAGCCCCAGGGGAATTGAGCAGTTGAGTCCAATTTCAGACTTGAACATGATACTGGGGAGAGGAGGGAGAATAGCAACATCCTCTTGAGAAAGGACTCAGAAGTCAAGTAACTAACTGGGAAAATGCCCAAAAAAGGGGAAAAAAAATAAGACCATAGAAGGTTACTTTCTTGGTGAACAGAAATCTCCTCCCATCCTTTCAGATGAGGAAGAACAAGGCATACTGCCACAGGAAGTCAAGGCCCCTGCCTCCAAAGGGAACTTAAACTAGGCTCAGGCAATCAAAGAGCTTGAAAAGTGAGTTAACAGTTTACTAAAGGAGAACCAAAAAAAAATGCTGAGGAAAATAACACCTTTAAAAAGAGGCTAGCTCAATTGGGAAAAAGAGGTCCAAAAAGCCAATGAGTAGAAGGAGGCTGTAAAAAGCAGAATTAGTCAAAGGGAGGGGAAGTTTCAAAGCTCACTGAACAAAATAACTTGTTGAAAGGGAGAATTGAATTCAGGAAAATGAATGACTATGAGATAAACCAAACAGTCAAAAAACAAAGCCAAAAGTTTGAAAAAATAGAAGATAACGTGAAACATCTTATTGGAAAAACAACTGACCTGGAAAATAGATCCAGGAGAAACAATTTTAAAATTATGGGACTACCTGAAAGCCATGATCAAAAAAGAGCTTAGACATTATCTTCCATGAAATTATCAAGGAAAACTATCTTGATATTCTAGAACTAGAAGGCAAAATAAATATTGAAAGAATCCACAGATCACCTCCTGAAAGAGATCCAAAAAAAGA
>CM053772.1:10452590-10481465 GCA_028658325.1 Potorous gilbertii
ACTGACCTGGAAAATAGATCCAGGAGAAACAATTTTAAAATTATGGGACTACCTGAAAGCCATGATCAAAAAAGAGCTTAGACATTATCTTCCATGAAATTATCAAGGAAAACTATCTTGATATTCTAGAACTAGAAGGCAAAATAAATATTGAAAGAATCCACAGATCACCTCCTGAAAGAGATCCAAAAAAAGAAACTCCTAGGAATATTGTGGCCAAATTTCAGAGTTCCCAGGTCAAGGAGAAAATATTGCCATCAGCTAGAAAGAAACAATTTGAGTATTGTGGAAATACAATCTGGATAACACAGGATATGGCAGTTTTTACATTAAGGGATTAAAGGGCTTGGAATAGGATATTCTAGAAGTCAAAGGAACTGGGATTGAAACCAAGAATCACCTACCCAGCAAAACTGAGTAGAATACTTCCTGGGAAAAAATGATCATTCAATGACTTTCAAGCATTCATGATGAAAAGTCTAAAACTGAATAGAAAATTTGTCTCTCACACACAAGAATCAAGAGAAGCATGAAAAAGTAAACAGGAAAGAGAAATCATAAAGGACTTTCTAAAGCTGAACTGTTTACATTCCTACATGGAAAGATAATATTTGTAACTCTTGAGACTTTTCTCATTATTTGGGTAGGTAGAGGAATTACACATACACACACACACACAGAGTACAGGTTGAGTTGAATCAGAAGAGATGATATCCATAAAAAAATAAAATAAAATTAAGGGATGAGAGAGGAAAATATTGAAGGAGAAAGGGAGAAATGAAATGGGGTAGACTATCTGTCATAAGAGAGATAAGAAAAATCTTTTTCAATGGAGAAGAAAAGGGAAGAGGTGAGAGGGGAAAAGTGAAGCTTAATCTCTTCACATATGGCTTAAGAAGAGAATAATGTGCTCACTAAATTTGGTATGAAAATCTATCTTACACTATAGGAAAGTAAGGGAGAAGGGGACAAGTGAGGTGAGGGGGATGATAGAAGGGAGGG
The DNA here is from genome assembly GCA_028658325.1 of Potorous gilbertii. Classification (NCBI taxonomy): domain Eukaryota; kingdom Metazoa; phylum Chordata; class Mammalia; order Diprotodontia; family Potoroidae; genus Potorous; species Potorous gilbertii. Next base: position 10,453,593 of record CM053772.1, read on the forward strand.
CAAATGGGAGAAGGGAGTAACTAGAAGTAAACACTTTTGAGAATGGGCAAAGTCAAATGAAAGAATAGAAAAGGCAGGGTAGGATAGAGGGCAATATAATTAGTCTTACACAACATGACTATTATGGAAGTCTTTTGCAAAATGACATATCTATAGCCTGTATTGAATTGCTTACCTTCTCAGTGGGGATGGGTGGGGAGGGAGGAAGGGAGAGAAGTTGGAATTCAAAATATTAGAAAAGACGGTTGAGAATTATTATTGCATATCACTGGGAAATAAGAAACACAGATAATGGGGTGTAGAAATTTATCTTGCCCTACAAGAAAAGAGAGAAGATGGGGATAAGGGAAGGGTGGGATGTGATAGAAGGGAGGGTACATTGAGGAAAGGGGTAATCAGAATGCAAGGTATTAGAGGGTGGAGGGAGGGGAGAGATGGGTAGAAAAATTGGACATGTTACAGATTGATGTAAAAGCAATTAGTATTAAAACAATTGACTCAGTTAATTACTGAGAATAAATCAACGACATCTTTAGTTTGGGGAAAAGAATTTTAGTCTAAATTTCCTGGAGGAAGGTAACCTCAGGTAAAATTTGACATTGATGAAAAAGTTAAGGTTTTAATGGTAAATTTGATTTTATGATTGTTATTTAATCAGGAACTAGAACATGTATAGAAAGGCTTGTAAGCCACTTAAGACTTGCCTCAAAAGATGTTCCTTAGCCAATGTGAAATTAGAGTCATATCTGAAACCTGGTTATTGGATCTTGCTATTTTGAGATGCTATGGGACTATTAAGTGACTGTTCTTCTGAGTCTAATTCCAGGTTTGAATAGCAAGAAAGGTGATCTGAGCCTCTAATCCATGATGCCAGTAAGCCTGTGAGATGCTGGTATGAACTGCAAAAGGTGATCTCATGGGAAGGATGGGAGAGCAGCTGTTGAGCCTGGGCTGAGGTAGGATTCTCTTGACTCAGTTTCCCCACTGACATTTGGCAGGCTTTAAGCCTGATTGAATGAAAGTTGACAATCTACTCCTGCCTGGAATTGACATGAAGTTGGGGTGATATTGTATCCCTGCAATGTCCCTACTCTTAGTGGCAATTTCCTATAGTCCAAAGGTTTGTAAGCTTAATATCAGATCCATTAAATTATAGATTGTTGGTAGGGGAACATTGGAGGTTAAGTCTAAAATTAAGCTATTAGGCCTAGGACTTTAGACCAACAACAATAACTTAGGGTCCTTTAATTTTTAGCAATAGTTATGATTTGTGTCTCAGTTGGTTAATGTTAAAAAAATTTGTTTGTGGTCTATATTGTAAATAAGAGAAGTATCACCTGACTAAAAGTTGGAATTATTTTATGTGATATGAATTGTGTTAAAAATGAAAAATGAAAAAAAAAGAAAGAAGAGATGATCATCACACACACACACACACACACACACACACAAATATTAGACTACTTGAAAGCCATGATCAGAAATAGAGCCTAGATACAGTCTTTCAAGAAATTATCAAGAAAAACCTGCCCTGATATTTTAGAACCAGGGGGTAAAAGAGAAATGGAAATAATCCACTGATCATTCCTGAAAGGCATCCCCAAGTGAAAACTGCCAGGCATATCATAGCCAAATTCCAGAGTTTCCAGGTCAAGGAGAAAATCTTGCAAGTAGCCAGGAAGAAACAATTCAAGTATTGTGGCATCACGGTCAGAATAAAACAAGATTTAACAGCTTCCATATTAAGGTTCAGAGGGCTTGAAATATGATATTCTAGAGGGCAAAAATGTTTGGTTAATAACCAAGAATCATGTACCCAACAAAACTGATGATAATCCTTCAGGGGAAAAATAGACTTTCAGTGAGACTGAGGACTTTCAAGCATTCTTGATTAAAAGACCAGCCTTGAGTAGGAAATTTTCCTTTCAAATACAAGGCTCAAGAGAATCACAAAAAGGTTAACAGGAAAAGTAAATCATAAGGGATCTAATAAGGTTAAACTGTTTACATTTCTACATGGGACGATTATATATATATATATATATATATATATATATATATATATATATATATATGATATGTGAAATATATAATACACACACACATATACACACCCCCACACACCCACACCCACACCCCCATATATATATATATATATATATATATATGTAGACCAAGGGCAAAGATATGAGTTGAATATGAAGGGATGATATCTAAAAATAAAAATTAAGGGGTAAGAAAGGAATGTACTAGGAGAAAGGGAAAGGGAGAGGTAGAATGGGGTAAATCATCTCACATAAAAGAGTCAAGAAAAATTTTTACAATGGAGGGGAAGAGGTAAGAGGAATATTGAGTGAAACTTCCTCTTATCAGAATTGGCTCAAAGATGAAATGACATACATACTCATTTGGGTATAGAAACCTATTTTACCCTACAGGAAAGCCGGAGGAAAAGGGGATAAGAGAAGAGAGGGATTTGACAGAAGGAAGGGCAGATTGGGAGAAGGAGTAGTTAGAAGAAAAATACTTTTAAGGAGGGACAGGGTTAAAAAAGAGAGAGAGAATTGAATAAAAAGGGAGAAAAATACAGTCAGCAATAGCAAACTGTGAGAAAAAAAATTAAATCAAGTTTCTCCAGGATGATCCAGGATTTTTTGGTGTGATGAGGAAAGAGCAATTGTATAATGGCTAATCTGTGTCAGGCACTGTTGTGAACACTTTTGACAAATAATATTTGACAAATATTATCTTGCTGGTTCCTCGCAGCAAACTTTGGAAGTAGGTATTATTATAATTCATATTTTACGGATGAGGAAACTAGGGCAGAGAGGTAAATAGAAGGTCATAAAGCTTATAGTGTCTGAGGCCAGATTTGAACTTAGGTCTTCCTGATTCCAGATCCAGTGCTCTAACCATTGTACTACATACCTACCTCAGGGCCTTTTTCAGCAACATTAACTGTTGTGAACCATCTATTAAGTTGTAGCAAGGTTGAAAGCTATATAGACAGAGGAAGACCCATGCTATTCCTGGCATAGATTCTTAAAGTTTTGAAGCATTGGAGTTTGCCTACTATGTGCAACATATGTCTCTGTGATACACAAGATTATCTAGCCTGCCATTTAGCAAGGCTCAGAGGGAACAAGATGCTTAACATATCCATTCAATTCCTTTTGCTGCCCAATGATACTGGGTATATGGGAGCCCAGTGAAAGGAGGATTCATAAATAATTTTTTTGGGGAAAGTATAGATTTGTGATTTTCATTGGCATAAGGAAACCTTACTGAGAAAACCTCCTTGACTAATGCAATGATTCTGAACATTTGGCGCAGCTAGGTGGTGCAGTGGATAGAGCATCAGTGCAGGAGTCAGGAGGATCTGAGGTCAAATCTCACCTCAGACACTCGACACTCATTAGCTGTGTGACCTTGGACAAGTCACTTAACCCCAATTAAGTCATCCTGGGTCATCTCCAGTCATCCTGATGAATATCTGGTCACTGGATCCAGATGGTTTTGGAGGAGAAATGAGGCTTGTGACCTGCACAGCCCTCCCTCACTCAAAACACAGTCAAGTGCAAGTCATGTCATCATTTCTTGGATGGCATGGTCTTCTTTGGCAATTAAGGACGAATACACATGATTCTGAACATAGAGAGTTGTTTAAAGAACTGAGATGCCAAGATCACATACATGGTGGCATCCGACAGAACTGAGGCTTGAACCCAGCTCCTTGTGATGCCAAAAAGAACTTTTTCTCCGCTCTATCACAAGGCTTCCCATTTACTGGGATGGAAGATGAGAAAAGAACATAAAGCAGATGGAGAGAGAAAAGTCTTCTAAGTTGACAAGCCAATAAGAAAACTTTTCACAATTTTCCCTATATGCATCCCTATTCCTAGGGATTAAAACTCTGAATTCCATGTTAAAACACCAAGAAAACCCAGTCAGCTGAGCTGTGGGGACATCAAGGAAGTCACCATGGGCAGCAGCTCTGAAGATGGCATCAAGTTTTCATCCTCAGTGTGCCTCTCTGCACACAACTGATAAAATCAGGGAGAATTTCTACAATGAAAAGGAAAAAAAGATTTGTGCAAGAATATCTTTGAAGTAAATATATATGATAAAATTTTGAAAATATCATTTTAAACCAGTAAGTAACTGATGCAAACATAGAGAAACCAGAACTTTTGTACCAACAATGAGCACTGATTTTGTTTCTGGCAGTTATTTACAATAGAAGTAGCAGACAAAATGAAGGTGGAGAAGAGTAAGAGGTGAATCTTTTTGTTCTTGCACCTAGATTTATTGGCATGTTCACCAGGAACATTTTTTGGGATTAGACAAAATCTCATTCAATCCCCCAGTTCCACAAAGCTTCTTTCAAATGGTTTGGGGACTGTACTCTGACAATCATATATAAGGCAGGGAGTAAAGGGAATTTTCAAACCCTAATTTTGGTTACTTGAGGTCAGGGACTTTGAACAGGCATCAGGAGAAAGATAGAAAACCAGAAAATTTTAGCTTGTCTTCTGCTGGATATTTCTAGGTACCTAGCTAAGTATAGTTGTATAACCTTAGGCTAGTCACTTAAAATAGCTTTATTCCAATACCATTGTTAGACGGCTAGGCGGTGCAGTGCTAGGCTTAGTCAGGAAGACTTACCTTCCTGAGTTCAAATCTGCTCTCAAAAGCTTATTAGTTGTATGACCCTAGACAAGTCACTTAATGCTCTTTGCCTCAGTTTTCCCATCTGTAAAATGAACTGGAAAAGGAAGTGGCAAGCCATTCTCGTATCTTCACCGCAAAAAACCCCAAATGTTCTCACAAAGAGTCAGACATGACTAGACAACAAACACCATCCTTGCTTACTATTGACTGTGTCCCAGCAAATGGTAGCAGAGAGGAGCAGATATTTCTGAGGTGGATAAATATTTGAAAATCAGCAGAAGGCAACAACTGATAGCTCAATGACCATAAGATCAGTGGAGACACATAGTGGAAAATAGAGATAAGGTACCAACTGAACTAATGCTATACTTAGCAGAAAATAGTATGGAATAGCACATCACCAGGAAACACTGGCGACTCTTCAGTATCAGAGGTGCCTTGGCTATGTGCTGACCCTTGCCACACATCTTCCTACACGCACATTCCCTAAACATGCTGCTTGAGCACAAGTGACCTCTCTTAGTGTGCTCTTACTGTCTCTTCTCTGTGCCTGTGTGTCCTCATTTGTGCCTTCTGCCAATGGTAGCAAGGCAACTGGTGGGAGAGTGTAGACTTTATCTGAATAGTGATCTTTTCTTGCCACACAACTTTATTAAGCAGTTTTTATTTTGAATGAATGTGTCCTCTGGTCATGTAAGTAGAAATACACTGGTGGGGGCTTGTAATCTATGACTTTGAATGAATGTAGTCACACAAAGTACCTCAAACATGGAGTAGTTTGTGTGGACACATGCATGAGGGCACCCCTGAGTGCTCCACTGATCTCGAAGAAAAATAGCCATTCTCTAATGGGGATAGGATCAAAGGACATGAATAGACAATTTGTGGAGGACATGCAAATTATTAATAATTCCTTAAAAATTTGTTCACACTCTACAACAATCAGAGAAATGCAAATTAAAATAACCTTGTCCCCTTGAGATGGACGAAAATAGCTAAGAAGAATAAAATCTCATGTTGACAGGGCTGTGGGGCACGCTATTAGATTGTTGGTGGGAATGTAAATTGGCAAGAGCATTTTGGAGAGCACCCTGGCAATGTACAATGAGAGTTCTCAAACAGTTCCAGCCTGTGACCCAGCACTCCTACTGCTGCCATCGTGTCCTCAGGATGTTATTACAGATAGAGAAGGGACTGTTCAGTATAAACTTATTGAAAGCTTTTTCTTTGTGATAACAAAACCTGGAAACAGCTTACCTGCCCAGGGACTAGGGGATGATTGAATAAATTGTGGGGTACCCATGTAATGGAATATTATTGTGCTGGAGAATGACAGATATAGGAAATAGAGAGAAATCTGGAATGCCATACTAGGGGATACAAAGAGAGGATTGCAGAAGTATAGTATAAATAATGAATATATGAACATTTGAGTAAATAAGAGTGGGAAAAAGACTTTTGGTGGTAAACTTTTGGGAGGATATGGATGAGAATGGCACAGGCTGGGCAGCCATGTTTAGGTTTTGATTGGCACCATTGGAAAGTCTGAATCAATGAAATCACAGTTCTGATGAATATTTGAGAACAAAATTTCACAAACACAAAATGGAAAAGAAATCTGAAAGGTACACAGGGCAAAAGAACTGAGACTAGCATTATTCTGTTCAAGATTAGATCACTCCCTTTTTTAAAAAATGAAAATGTATACAGTTCAGATATGAGGTTTTATTCAGGGTTTGGACTCATGTTTTGTTTCCTTATTTGTATTTATTTGTTGTTAAGTTTAATTAATCCAAAAGCATTTATTAAGCACCTGACAGAGCCTGACATTACACTAGGCTCCGGAGCACAAAGACAAGCATGCATGAAGTTATATTTTCTCTCAAGGAGCTCATGATGGTTGGATTTTGTATCATGAAGACCCGAGTTCAAATACACCCTGAAGCATTTACTAGTAGTGTGACACAGGACAAGTCACTGCTTCTGTCAGAATCAGTTTCATAATTTATAAAATAAAGGTAGTACCAGTACCCACGTGACAGAATTGTGACAACCAAAGGAGATCGCATGGAAATCACTTTACAAACCTTAAAGGTCTATAGAAATTCAAACCATAATCGTTACCGTTAACTAAAATTTCCTTTGCAACATTCCAGGCAACTGGTTGGCCACTTGCCAGTGAATGGTTTGAAAACCTCCCCAGTGAGAGTGGCTGCTGCCCTTAGAGGTTGCCTTTGTCATTCGAGTCGCTCTAATTACTAGCAAACCTTTCCTCAAATCCAAGTCATCAGAATGAAAATTTCAAAGATTTGCTTTGCACTACACAGTCAATATATATCCAAGATGAGACTTGACCCCAGACCTTCCTGATGTTAAAGCCAGCCTTCTATACTCTATGGTTTCTACCTCTTAGTGACTGCTTTGCATTAAACTTCTTAGAGTAGTGGTAACATTCCACTTTTATCCAATTCCAATTCATTGGTGTCAACAACCTGCTAGAACAGGTCAGGTTGGAGCAGTTATAATTGCATGCAGTGTTTCCACATCTTCATCCATTCTTCTTATTTGTTGTTGATTTGACATTGACTTATTTTATTTATTATAACGACTGTATTGCTTAAGCAGGATAATTTTTAGAACACCCAAACCTGCGTGGCTCTCCAGCAGTATTACTTACACATTCTCCCTCATCTTTCTGTTGACCTCTTTTACCCCAGGAAATTTTGATAAATTAATTTCATTTTAGCACAGAAATTTCTTCCTCTATTAACCTAAACTATACCTCCCTTTGCCTTGAATTTCTGCCTTCTGGAATCAAGCAGAACTAGTCCATTCCATTAAAAAATAACTTTTAATAAACACCAACTATGTGCAAGACATTGCTGTTAGACACCAGAGATGATACGAAGTTTATATAATATGTGGTCCCTGTCCTCATCTACATGCCAATCCTTCAAATACTTGACAACCATCATTAGGTTCTCAAGTATCTTCTTTTCTCCAGGCTCAACACCCCCCTTCTGCTTTTAAAGTGGAGCTCCATGCTTTAAATGAAAGTGAACCAAATTTCTGTCCCACCCCCTTGGTTTCCAAGCTTCCCATTTTACAACCCAGCAATGAGACTTTATGGAAATAGTACTTGGATCAATACTTCATCAAAAAAAGACACTGAGTGGAGAAAATGGCCTGAGACACAAGAAGAAACATGTATCAAAATAATCTGTAATTCATTATGGCTTTGTGCAAGTATCCAAGGAAACATTGAAAACACCAAGGAAATGGTAGTAAATATTCTGAATTAAATTTTGTCCAGTGACCTTTTGACTGCTTTTCTCATGTTCTGCCCCACATCAAAACGGTTCTCACAGGCACCTGTGGTGAGGAAAAGTTAACATTTTGCAAAATCACTATTAAAAATATACAAGTGAAGGAATCACATGTTTGGAAATAGATTTTTGGTCCACAGGAAACAGTAGCTAACAGCCTTTGGACCTTTGGAGTTTTCTTAATTCTAAACAAGCAAAACCCCCAAAGAAACCTCCACCTAACACCCAAACCTTTATCCTCAATAGGTTTCTCAAACTCTGACTGGGTGTAGATTCATCTCAGCTTTTTTTGACCTCTCTGCTACCAACCACATCTCCCCTAAATGTAACTTGGTAGCCAATCCAACCTTCTATATCCATTTGAATGAGAAAATGCCAGGATCACAAAGCCTGTGTGTTGGGAGGGTCCCTAGGGGCTCTCCAGTCTAGCCCATAGTATGAAGGAGTCCCCATTTTGGCTGGTTCTGAATTAGTGTGAATAATGAAACCCCAGAAGTGATCCCATGTATTTGAATTCCCACAATTTGAAGTATAATTGTTAAAATATGGTAACTGGTTCCAATCCAATTGACATATGCTGTGTGAATTAGAATGCTGTGACCACTTCATGAGATTCAAAATTCCCATCAATCGGAATCTAGCTGTACAACATATGGGAAAATAGCAATTAGTGATGCAAAAGCCATGTGCTACTTTGTTGTCATGACAGCCCTTGGAAGACATTGGGCGCTTGCTCAAGTGGAACACTCAGTCAATAACCATTTATTCAGTAGCTGCTATGTTCCAGGCACTGTGCTAAATGCTGGGGATACAAACCAAGACAAAAGATAGTTCTTTCTCTTAGGAAGCTCACAACTCAATAGGGGAGACAACAAGAAAAGAAGTATAGGCAAACAACCTACAAACAGGATAAATAGGAAATAATTAACAGAGGGAAGGCACTAGCATTAAGAATCACTGGGGAAGGCTTCCAATAAAAGAAAAGATTTTAATTGGAACTCAGGGAAATCCAGGGAAGTCAGCAGGCAGAGACGAGGAAGGACAACATTTCAAGCATGGGGGATAGCTAGAGAAGGGGCTAGGAACTGAGACAGATGGTCTTGTTTGTGGGACAATGTCCCTGAATTAAAGAGTACTTCTAGGGGTATAAGGTGTGAGAAGACCAGAGAGGTAGGAGGGGGCCAGGTTATGGAAGGCTTTGAATGCCAAATAGAAGGTTTTATAACTGATCCTGGAGGTAATAGGGAGCCACTAGAGTTTATTGAGTGGGGTGTGTGTGACACGATCACACCTGTGCTTTGGAACAATTGCTTTAGTGGCTGAATGGATTGGAGTGGGAAGAGGCTGGGGGCAGGCAGAACCACCAGTAGTTATTGCAATAGTCCTGGCATGGGGTGATGAGGGTCTGCACCAGAGTGGGGGCAATGTCAGAGGAAAGAAGGGGCATATCTGAGTGATGTTACAAAGTGGAAATTCCCAGGTCTTGAAGACAGATTCACTATTTGGGGTAAGGGAGAATGAGGAATCAATCAGCTCCTGGATTGGGATCCTGAGGGTCTGGGAGGATGGAGTAGCCCTCAGTATGAACAGGGAAGTTAGGAAAGGAGGATTTAGGAGGAAAGATCAGAAGTTTGATTTTGGACATGTTGAGTTTAAGGTTATCTATTGAACATTCAGATTGATATGTCTGAAAGGCCTTTGGACAGGTGAGATTGGGGGTGAGCAAACCCGCCATTTCATGTTCATGGCTGCCCATCCTATGTACGCCTTGGGATCAGATGATTTCTCTTAAAGAACAGTGGGTCTGCAGTTTTTGAAATACTGGCAAATCTCACACATGGCTGCCCTTGTACTCTGAGGGCTTAGCAACATTCTGGGGGTGGACGGGTTCTCCTGATAGCTGAATTGCTTTTTCCTTCCATTTTCTTTGAGTTCTTTATAACTCCTATGGTTTCATTTATCAGCTATGTTCTTTCCTAAGTTATAGACTTTAGATAATAACAATGCTCCCTAATTCAATTAAATTCTACAGGCATTTATTATACTCCCAATGCATGTGATTAGGTGCTAGGGATATGAAGTTAGAGAAAGGTCCCTGCCGTCACAGAACTTACATTCTGATAGGGAGATATGGTCATGGATAAAATTTTGAGACCATAAATACATGATTCTATGGGAAATAGAAAGGGGAGGTTATTTAAAGAGATCAGTAGAGTTGCCTAGGGAACTCACCCATACATCTATCCATCCATCTATCAATTAACAAGTATTTTTAAAGAGTCTACTATTTTCTATGAGCTGGAGATCAAAATACAAAAAAATAGAATAGCCCTTGTCCTCAGGTAGCCCTGATTCCAATGGAACACAGATAAAATTGTGGCAACATAAACAGATTATTCAGAGGGGAAAAAAAATAACATTGTCTTAAGAGATCAATGTATGTCCTAAGAGAATGTGTCAAGCAAGCAATCATTTATAATTAAGCAAGACGGTATCAAGGGACAGAACACTGTCCTAGGTGCTGTGGATTCTTGTGTTTGAAAGGCTATTAAATGGAAAAGCAGTTACATATGGCCTATTGAGAAATATCCCAAAAGGGTGAGTGAAAATTGCAAATAGGAAATTTAGCTTTGATGGTGTAGACCATCCTAATAATGAGACTAGCCCTGAAGGGAATGGGATGCCTCAGGAGGTGGAGGGGTCCTCATCACTGCAGATCAGGTACAACCCCATTCAGAGATAGTTTGGGGGAGGTGACCTCTGAGCCCTGAAATTGCGTTGTTCTGTTATCCTGCTAAAACAAATGCTCCCCCATTTGACTTTGGCCTCCTTTTTTCACCCTATCTCACGAGGTGTTTTGAAGTCTCCATGGAGGCAAGAACCATAGTAAGGAGCTTCCAGCTTTCTTTTGCTTCTGAGACTGTCATTAATGGAATTATTTTTCATACATTTCTCTGCAGACAGCCTTAAGCTGTAGTCATGTCTTTTTGAAATCTCAATTTTTTCACCCCTAGTTGAACCTGTCTTGGTTTCCATATGTTTTTGGTGACTGGATGTTGTCTTTAGACATTCTTGGCTATGCTAGGGAACCTTAAAGCATATTCACAATCTCTTCTCAAGTGGAAACTGAAAAGTCAAGTCTATGGATAAACCAAGGGGAAGTTTGTTTCCCAAGGAACATGTTAGACCTATTGTAGGATGAGTTTTTAGCATGTCTGCCTTTACTTGGGGGGGCAGCCCTTCCATCATGGGGCTCAGGGGCTCATATAGCCTTGGATTTGGAGGGTCCTAAAGATGGCACTGGTGGCATTGATGCTCATCCTATTAATTAGGATAAGAAACATAGGATTAGGATAAGAGTCCTGGGAAACTGGGTTCCTCAAATCATGATCCACAGTGTCTGGGGAGGTGAGAGGGTTTTCAAGTAGGTCTGGGAGGATCCCCTTCTGTGGCTAGGGGTTGGGACCAAAGTATGCTCGAGGGATTCAGATCTAAGGTTATGACCTAGAGGTACCAGAGACATATGTGCCAGGCAGGCTTCAGAGAGGTCCTGAGTTATAGCTGATGAGGTCTAGAGGAAGTTTCCTGGGTCCTAGTCTATAAACTCTGTGGAGGTTAGTATCAGGGAAGTCTTTTCAGCAGTGTCTGGGGCCCCTAGGTTGTGGTCACTAGTCTTGAGAGTGAGGACTCTAGGTTTTGATTGGTAGTTTCTGGATGGGATAGAGATTTGGATGGATCCTGGGACATTGTTCATGAATTCTGTAGTAGAATAGGAGTTTCTTGAGGACAAGGCCTATTTTTAACTATATACTCAGATGCGATGGATAGAGAGCTGAACTTGGAGTCAGGAAGCTCTGACTTTGAATCCTATCTCAGACATTTATTAGGTGTGTGACCCTGGGGCAGGCATTTAACCTCTCAACCTCCATTTCCTAATCTATAAAATGAAGATAATACACTCTTTGCAGATGATATGATGATATACTTAGAAAATCAAGTAAAAAACTGCTTGAAATAATAAACAAAAAAGTTGCGGGTTACAAAACAAACCCACATAAATCATCTGCATTTCTATATATTACTAGCAAAGTCCAACAGCAAGAGATAGAAAGAAAAATCCCATTTAAAGCTATGGTAGACACTATAAAATATTTGGGAGCCTACCTTCCAAAAAAAAAAACCCAGAGACTATATGAACACAATTATAAAACACTTTTTGCACAAATAAAGTCAGATCTAAATAATTGGAAAAATATCAGTAGCTTGTGGGTAGGCTGGGCTAATATAATCACAATGACAATTCTATCTAAATTAATTTACCTATTCAGTGCCATACCAATCAAACTACTAAAAATTATTTTATAGAGCTAGAAAAAACAATATAAAATTCATCTGGAAGAATAAATGTCCAGAATATCAAGGAAATTAATGAAACGAAATACTAGCGAAGGTGGCCTAGCCATACCAGATTTCAAATTGTATTATAATATAATATTATATATATTATAATAAAGGAGAAATCATCAAAACTACTAATGGCTAAGAAATAGAGGGGTAGATAAGTGGAATAAGTTAGGTATTCAAGACACAGTAGTCAATGAATATAGCATTCTACTGTTTGATAAACCCAAGAACCCCAGCTTCTGTGATAAGAACTCACTGAGAAAAACTGCTGGGAAAACTGGAAAATAGTGTGGTGAAAACTGGATGTAAACCAATGCCTGACACAATATACCAGAATAAAGTCCAAATGAGTACATGATCTAGGTATAAAGGTTGACACCATAAACAAACTAGGGAAGAAATGAATAGTTTATCTGTCAGATTTATGGGGAATGGAGAAATTTATGGCTAAACTAGAGATAGAGAACATTATGAAGTACAAAATAGATAATTCTAATTATATTACATTGAAAAGTTTTTGCACAAACCAAAACTATGCATCCAAGATTAGGAGGGAAGCAGAAAACTGGAAAAGAATTTTTATAACTAGTGTCTGTGATAAAGGCCTAATTTCTAAAATGTATAGAGAACTGACTCAAATTTACAAGAGTACAAATCATTCCCCAGTTGGTAAATGATCAAAGGATATGAACAGGTAGTTTTCAGAGGAAAAATGAAAGTTATCTATAGTTATATGAAAAAATGCTCTAAATTACTATTTATTGGAGAGATTCAAACCAAAACAACTTAGAGATACCATATTACATCTATCAGATTGGCTAACATGACAAAACATGAAGATGATAAATGTTTGTATTTTTCTACCCAAAGAAACAGCATCTAAAGAGAAAAGAAGTGGGAGAAAGAAAACCCAATCTAAGCCTTATGGTAGGACAAATATCTATCAAGGTCCCTGAAGAAAAAGAGGCTCATTTCCCTCTAAAACAGTAGTAGATCTTCATCAATTCGGGAATGACTGAACAAATTGTAATATATGGTGGTGATGGAATACTACTGTGCTGTAAGAAATGATGAGCTTAGTGATCTTAGAGAGGCATGGAAAGACTGACACAAAATGGCAGAGTGAAATGAATGAAACCAAGACAACATTGTACATAGAAATATATATGGAAAATTATCCTACATACATGTATACATTTGTGTGTGTATGTATGTGTGTGTACATATATATATATATATATATATGTATATGTATATGTGTGGATCCACACACCTATTTGTGTCTAATGGTAGCCATCTCTAAGACAGGGTGTAGGTGGAGGTAAGAAAAAGGAAAAAAATAAATTTACATGATAACTTTATTATATATTTAAAAGAAATAGAAAGGTGTATATAATAGATTTGCAATTTCATTGGCAGTCATCTTTCTTTTTATTAGACTATGTTTATTAGACTATGGAAATGCTTGTTTTATTCCATATATTAAAAATTAAATAAAAAACCAGTAGTGAAACTGTTCTCCAATCTTAACTGTTTCAGGGGACTTGAATTTAGGTCATTGCTTGATACAAAAACCAATTCAGAAGATGTCAAGGTCTCTTCCTTCGGGTTTAACTACATTTCTGGCCAGCTTCTTATGTGATGGTGGCAAATGTGGAGGCATGAAAGTCTCACTCACTTGGTCAATACTTTATCCTTGCTGAGCATCCTTTCTATACTATGGTTAAATCAGATGAAAACGTTGGTCACCTGCTAGAGATTCTGAGTGTCTCCTTTCACTCCAATTCTCAACTGAATCCACTGCCTTTATCTAGGTATGACATGGATTAGGGGAGACAAGGTGAATGAAGCTTTGAGGAGTCATCTGAAGACTTCTGGGAGTATCCTAGAAAATGTCTGTTGTCTTTGCCGAGCATCCATCTCCACTGGAAATGATGCAGGATCTCTTTGGTGCTAAAGTTATGGTGAAAACAATGGCAGTTTTAGTGTGAAAGCCTCACAAATGGCTTCTTCTAAGGCCCCATGGGGGCTGCTATTTGGATGCAGTACAAAGGGACAAAGAGGCAGGCTGTCACTGGAACCTTCCTTCTAGTCTCAGGCTATGGAAATGAGCTGCCATTATCCAAAGTCTGAGTTTGTTTAGCCTTGGCAAAAGCTGATTGCCTTTTCCTCCTCCTAGTGGAGAAAATGTTCCCTAGGAAGCTGATGCAAAGTCTTTTTGCACATCAACTTCCTCCAACAAACAACACTTATATGAGTTAAGTGTAAACAAATAAAGCTCCAATGGACTGGGTTTCACTTAAAACACATAGAGCTGAAAAAAGCTCAAAGGAGGTGAGGAGAAGTGCTCAGCAAGAGACATCTGGGTGCTTGCAAATCTCACACAGGAAATGGTAGTGGAGAAGCTCTCCAGATGGTCTGTTTTGACCTCGTGCCATTGCTGGTTTCATTAACATCATTACTGATGAAAGCATGTGCTGGAATATTAGACTAATTCACATTTATATGGTTTTGTAAGCTGTAAAGTCCTATCTGTACAACCGCTCTGCGAAGAAGGCACTGTGAATATGATTATACCCATTTTACAGATGAAGAATCTGAGGTCCTGAAAAGTGAATGAATTATTTTTGATCATATGTCTAATAAGTGTGACAGAGGGGAGACTAGAAACCAGCTTAAAACTGAGACTTTCCACACTTTCTTGGTCATATTTATGCCTGCAGATATGGGACCCCATCAGTAAGACCTTATAAGACTCTGCCAACAACCTTGTCAAATAATGGAAATCAATTTTATTGTTTCTTTCATCTTATATCAATCAATCAACAAGCATTTATTAAGTATCTGTTATGTACTGGGGATACAAAGTCAGGAAAGAAACAGTCAAGGAAGTTACCATCCGTTGGGGGAAATAACAATATATATTAATATGTACAAAATGTGTGCAAATTAAATACAAAGTTTCAAGGTATCTTTTGGTGTGTGGGTGAACATTATGGACAGCATAGTCTGATCAGTGTTTGGGTTGCAGTGACTTAGTGAACCTTGACTTAACTTGATTAGAAA
The DNA here is from genome assembly GCA_028658325.1 of Potorous gilbertii. Taxonomy (NCBI): domain Eukaryota; kingdom Metazoa; phylum Chordata; class Mammalia; order Diprotodontia; family Potoroidae; genus Potorous; species Potorous gilbertii. The sequence continues at coordinate 10,469,060 of CM053772.1, forward strand.
GAACACTTTCAGAAAACCTGGTATCAGATTCCACCCTGACAATGACTATGTGTGTGATGTTTGGAAAGTCATTTCACCTTAATGGGTTTCAATTGCTTCACTGGTAAAAATTTGGGGGACTGAACTCAATGACCTTTGGGCCCCTCTAGTTGTAGATCGGTAAATCCTGAAATGGGTTCAAAGGGTATGAGCAGTAGAGACTTTAAGAACAACCTGTTAATCTAGGGTGATGGGCCAAACAACAATCCAACCATCTCCTTACCAAGAGTCTCGCAGCCCAGGGGCCCTTGTTTATAAAGAAGAAGGGACACCTCAGGCCTTTGGAACTTTAACAAGGAAAGGACATTAGACATACAATTTATAGCAGTAAATAAATACAGTAACCTTTTATTTGACAAGTGTAAGAGACTTAAAATTTTGGGATAAGATTTAATTATTTGGAAAAATTGTTGGGAGAACTAGAAATGTATGGCAGAATTTGGGCAAATACCAATCTTATACCATTTACTATGGAACATAGTATCAGACGTATGAGTAGGTGAACAATTTTTGAATACACAAGAGACTGAGGGCAGAGTGAGGTGTAAAATGAATCATTTAGATTACATTAAATTATAAAGGTTTTGTACAAATTAAACAAATGTAGCCAAGATCAGAAGGAAAGCAGAAAATTGGGGAAATAATTTTATAGACAGGGTAAAGGTTTCATATCTCAAATATATAAAAAACTTTGTAAAATCCACAGTAATATAAATCATTTCCCAATTAATAAATGGTCAAAGGGTATGAACAGGCAGCTTTCGAAGGAAGAAATCAAAATCGTTTATAATAATGTGAAAAAAATGCTCCATATCATCATTGATCCAAGAAATGCAAATTAAAACACCTCCAGATATTGTTTTACACCTATCAGATTGGCTGAAACAGATGGAAGGGAAAACAACAAATGTTGGCGGGGAGGTGAAAAACTGAGACACTAATTCACTGTTGGTGGCATTATGAACTGATCCAACCGTTTTTGGAGAACAGTCTGGAATTATCCCCAAAGAGTTATTAAACTGTCTTTACTCTTTGACCTAGCAATACCACTACTCAGACTATTTCCAAAGATGATTAGGGAAAAAGGAAGAGAACGTCTATGTTTTAAAATATTTATAGCAGCCCTCTTTGTGGTGGTAAAGAACTGGAAATTGCAGGGATGCCTATCCACTGGGAAATGGCTGAACAAGTTGTGGTATATGATCGTGATGGAATGCTACTGTGCTATAGGACATGATGGGCTTGGGGATCTTAGGAAAACATGGATAAACTTGCACGAAATAATGATGAGCAAATGAGTGAAACCAAGGCAATGTTATATACAAGAACAGCAAGATTGTTTTAAGAACAACTTTGAGTGACTAAGTCATTTTCACTATTATAAAGGCCGAAATTATCTACAAAGGATATTTGAAGGAAGATGCTATCTGCATCCAGAGAAAGAGATGACACATGGAAGTAGGTATACAAGGATTTCACACACATACTATATACATATATATGCACATACATACATACATATTTGTGTTTAATGGTAGCCATCCCTAGAATTAGGAGAGAGAGGGAAGAAAAAGAAAGAAATTTACAAGAAAACTTTATTATGTATTTAAGAGGAATAGCAGGTTCTACATAATAGAATGGCAGTTTCAGGTGCAATCATTTCTTCTACTGTGTTATGGAAATGCTTGTTTTATTTCATAAATGAAAAATAAAATAAACAAAATTTTAAAAAGGAAGAAGGGAGGAAAGCAGAGAAAGGAGAGGAAAGAAACATTTATTAAGTAATATTTATCAGGCACTATGCTGAGGGCTTATCAATTATCTGATTGGATTCTCACAAGCACCTGGGGAGAGGGCTGCTACTATTATCCCCATCTTACAGAGGAGGAAACCAAGGCAAGCAGTAGCTAAGTGACTTGTCCAGGGTCACACAGCTGGGAAGTGCCTGAGCCTAGAGTAGAACTCAGAAGGCCGCAGTATACTAGCATTGACCAAACTATGGTGGAGAGACCTCAGCAGACTCTGTCCCCACAACGGTGGGTGTCACTCCCACTGTCCTCTGGGAAGGGAAGTGAGGAGGACAGGGCTTGGCTGGGGCTTTTACTACGATCATGAAGGCAGAGTAGGGAGGCAGCAGCTGGTGCCAATTATCCTACTGAGGGCACCAGCCTTCCTTCCTCATTGAGATGGGCTCTAGCCAGTGAATAAAAGCTGAGTTAGTCGAGTCTTCTGTGTGAATGCCCTGATACTGCTGAAGGGATTGGACCATGTTCAGGAGAAGGGAGAAAGCAAGAGGTCCAGGTGTGATCAGGAAATGTGATGATCTAGGTAGTGTGTGTGTGTGTGTGTGTGTGTGTGTGTGTGTGTGCGCGTGTGTGTGCGTGTGCGCATGTGCATGTGTGAGTGAACCGATGGATAACTTGGTCCAAGCTATGCTTTTGAGAAATGACTTTGGCTGTGTGTGGCCAATGGATTGCATTAAGGAGAGTCTTGAAGTAGGAAAATCAGAAATTATTAAAATAATCCAGTCCAGAGGTGACGAAGGCCTGAGCTAGAGAGGTGGCTGCCTGAGTAGAGAGGAGGTGACATATGGGAGAGATTTGTGGTGACAGAAATGACATGATTTCACATCTGACTAAATGTCAAATGTCTGAGAGTGAGGAATTACAGAGAACACCAAAATTCTGAAGTTGGGCGATTAAAACTATCAAGAGCAACAGAGAAGGTGTGAAGAGGGTTACATTTTGGGCAGAAGATAACGAAGACTATATTGGACATTTCAATTTCACAAACATTTTTTAAGTCCCTACTATGTGCCAGATACTGTGCTCAGTTCTGGGGCTACAAATAGGACAAATAATCTTACAATCTAATGGGGAAAAGCCACATACAAAAGGAATTGGGAGAGTATGGAGGAGTGGCACCAGACGGTACCCAATGGAGGGGCATCTTGTTGAGTTTGAGATGCCCATGGGGCATATAATTCATAATGTCCAGCAGTCATTTTTTGATAGCCCTGACTACTTACTTGTACTCATTCTACATATCCAATCTGTTGTCAATTTTTGTTGTTTTTGCCTTTGCAACTTTTGTCATGTACATCCTCCCTTCTCTCTTCTCACAGCCACCATACAGGTGTAGGTCCTCTTCACCTTACCCTGGATTATTATACTAATTCCACGATGGCTCTTGTCTGCTGGTCAGTTTCTCTCCACTCCAAATTTCCATTCAACTGTCATATGATCTTCCTAAGAGCAAAAGTCTGAACCTGTCACACCCCTCCCCACTCCCTTAGATAAACTCCTCAGTTCCTTGTTATCTCTAGCATCAAATATAAAATCACCTACTTGGCTTTCTAAACCCTTCACATCCTATTTTCTTTCTACCTTTTCACTCTTCCATGATACAGTGACAACTGGTCTATTTGCTCCTCCTTAAGAAGGTGCTCTATATCTTGACTCTGCTTTTTCGTGGAAAGTCTCTTGTGCCAGGAATGCTTTCTCTCCTTGTCTCTACCTCCTGGCTTCCTTTAAGACTCAGCTCAGATTCCATTTTCTGCAAGAGGCTTTTCTCAGTGCCCAGCACCCCCACCTCTTGCTGGTACCTTCCTTCTGAGGTGTGCTTCTGAAATCTCAGATATGTACTAAATCTATCTGGTGTGGACAGAATTGTTTCATATTGTTTCCCTTCTTGAGGACAGGTACTATTTTTGCCTTTCTCTCTATCCACGGTGCTTATCATAGTACCTGGCACATAGCAGATTCTTAATAAATGGTTATTGACTGCTAGCCTGTTATGAGAGTGCAAGTTGGGAGAGAAATTCTGGTTGGAGAGATCTGGGAGTCATTTGAATAAAGATAGGAAATGAACCTATGGGAGCTGATGAGATAAATAAGAGATAAAAGAGAAGGGCCATGCCACAGCCTTGCAGGGCATACTGAGTATGTACATATAATGAATGAACAGCAGAGATTAAGAGAGCCAAGGCAAAGAAGCGCTGCCATGAAAATGCAGAGAAAAGAGTGTATTCAGGAAGACAGAGTGGTCAAAAGAGAGTCACATGACTCAAATCAAGAAAGAAAAGGATTGAGAAGAGGATGTCAGGTTTGACAATTAAGAGATCACTGATAATTTTGGAGAGATTATGCTCAGTTAAGTGATGAGGTTGGAAGCCAGATTACAGAGGGATAAAAAGAGATTCAAAAGAAAAGGAATAAAAACACCAATTATAGACTTTTTAATGGATTTTAAGAAAAGAAGAGAGAAGATAATAACTCGCAGGGATGATAGGATCTAGTGAGGATTTTCTATTTTTTTACAATTCATTTTTATTTTATTCTTTTTCTCAGTGACATATAAGCAAATTTTTTTTAACATTAAAAAATGAGTTGCAAATTCTCTTTCTCTCTCTCCTTTCCTTGAAAAGGCAAGCAACTTGGTATAGATTATATATCTGAGGGAATGTAAAACATTTCCATATTGACCATGTCGCAAAAAAGGTGCAAACCACTTGCCCACTCCAATAAAGAAGTAAAAAAAAAAAGCATCCTTCAATTTACATTCAGACTCCATCATTTCTTTCCCTGGAAGTGGGTAGCATTTTTCCTTCTAAGTCCTTTGGAATTGACTTGGATCATTGTATTTATGAGAACAGCTAAATCATTCACAACTGATCATTGTACAGTATTCCTGTTACTGTGCACATATTCTGGTTTTATTCACTTCATTTTGTATCAGTTCATATGTCTTCCCCAGTTTTGCTGAAAACATCTTGCTCAGCATTTCTTACAGCACAAAAATAATATATTTCAACTTGTTCAGTCGTTCCCCAACTGATTGATGCACATGCCCCCTATTTCCAATTCTTTGGCATGCCAAAAAGAACTGCTATAAATATTTTTGTACAAGTAGATCATTTTCCTTTTTCTTTGGTCTCTTTGGAGTACAGACCTAGTAATGGCATTACTGGGTCAAGGGATATATACAGTTTTATAGCCTTTTGGGTATCATTTCAAATTGTTTTCTAGAATGGTTGGATCAGTTTACAATTCAACCAACAGTACATTAGTGTGCCTATTTTTCCACATCTCCTCCAACACTTGTCATATTCCTTTTCTGTCATATTAGTCAATCTGATAGGTGTGAGGTGGTACCTCAGAGTTGTTTTAATTTACAATTTAATTTGCAATCAATAGTGATTAAGAGCATTTTCATATGACTATTGATAGCTTTTATTTCTTCTGAAAACTGCCAATTCATATCCTTTGACCATTTATCAATTGGGGAATGACTCATGTTCTTGTAAATTTGACTCAGTTTTCTATATATTTGAGAAATGAGATCTTTATCAGAGAAACTTGCTGCAATCTGCCTTCCATTCCCAGTTTCTTACTTTCCTTATAATCATGGTTGCATTGATTTTGTTTGTCCAAAGCCCTTTTAATTGGATGTAATGAAAAATATCCATTTTATATCCTGTCATGCTCCCTATCTCTTGTTTGGTAACAAATTCTTCCCTTATTCATGAATCTGACAAGTAAAATATTCCATACTTTCCTAATTGCTCATGGTATCATCCTTTATTTTTAAATCATGAACCCATTTTGACTTTATCCACATACAGTGGGAGATGTTGCTACATACCTAGTTTTTGCTAAACTGCTTTCCAATCTTCCCAGCAATTTCTGTTAGTGATTTCGTGTCACAAAATTTTGAATCTTTGGGTCTGTTAAACATTAGAGTCCTATGGTAATTTACTATTTTTTTTAATACCTAATATATTCCACTGATCCACTACTGTATTTTTTGGCCAGTACCAGATTATTTGGATGATTGCTTTTTTTTAAAAAATACAGTTTGAGGTTGGGCACTGCTGGGCCACCTTCACATTTTCAAATTGATTCTTTTGATATTTTTAAACTTTTGTTCTTCTAGATGAATTTTCTTATTTTTTTCTGGCTCTATAAAACTTTTTTTTTTGCTAATTTTATTGGTGTGGTACTGAATAAGTAAATTAATTTAGGTAGAATTATCATTTTTTATTATATAGGTTTAGCCTACCTATGAGCAATTAATATTTCTCCAAATGTGTAGATCTAACTTGGTGTGAAAAGTGTTTTGTAATTATGTTCATATAGTTCCCTGGGTTTGTCTTGGCAGGTAGATTCCCAGGTATTTTATATTGTCAGCAGTTATTTTAAATTAAATTTCTCTTTCTAGCTTCTTGCTGTTGGGTTTTGTTAATGTATAGAAATGGTGATGATTTATGTGGGCTTATTTTATATCTCACAACTTTGCTGAAGTTGTTAACTATTTCAACTAGCTTTTTAGTTGATTCTCTAGGATTCTCTAAGTATACCATTGTAACATCTGCAAAGAATAATAGCTTTGTTTCCTCATTTCCTATTCTAATTCCTTCAGTTTCTTTTTCTTCTTTTATTGGTATAGCTATCATTTCTAGTACAATAATGAAAGTGGTGGTGATAATAGGTATCCTTACTTCAACCCTGTTCTTATTGGAAATGTTGTTAACTTGTCCTCAATACATATAATGCTTGCTGATGACTTTAGAGTGATACTACCTAACATTTTAAGGAAAACTCCATGTTTTTTCAATATCCTTTCTAGTAGTCTTAATAGGAATGTGTTGCATTTTGTCAAAAGTTTTTTCTGAATCCATTGAGATAATCATATGATTTCTGTTGATTTTGTTATCAATATGGTCAAATATACTGATAGTTTTCTTAATATTGAACCATCCCTGCCTTCTTGGTATAAATTCCACTTGGTCACAGCATGTGATCTTTGTGATATACTGTTGTAATCTCTTTGCTTCATTTAAAATTTTTGATTTAATATTCATTAGGGAAATTGGTTTATAATTTTCTTTATAATTTTTTTATAATTCTTTATAATTTTCTTTCTCTGTTTTTGCTCTTCCTGCTTTAGGTATCAGCACCATATTTGTGTCACAAGAGGAATTTGGTAGGATTCCTTCTTTACCTGTTTTCTTAAATAATTCGTTTAATTGTTTAAATGTTTGGTAGAATTCAACTGTGAATCCATTTGGTTCTGGTGATTTTTTTTTCTTAGGGAACTCATTTATTACTTGTTCAGTTTTTTTAAAGATAGGTTTATTTGGATATTTTATTTCCTCTTCTGTTAATCTAATTACAAGTTTTGTAAATATTCATCCATTTTACTTAAATTGCTAGATTTATTGGTATATTATTGGGCAGAATAGCTCCTGATAATTGCTTTAATTCCATGTTCACTAATGGTGAACTCACCCCCTTTTTTTTTATTTTGGTAATTTGGTTTTCCTCTTTTTTTAAAAAAATAAAAGTAACCAATGATTTATCAATTTTATTACCTCCCACAAAAACATCTCCTAGTTTTATCGATTAGTTCAATGGTTTTCTTGCTTTCAATTTTGATTTTCAGATTTTTTAGTTTGATGTTTAATTGTGGGGGTGTTAATTTGTTCTTTTCTATTTTTTTAAATTGCATGCCCAGTTCATTGACCTTCTCTTTCTCTATTTTATTGATGTAACCATTTAGATATATGTTTTCCCCTTAGTACTTCTTTGACTGCATCACACAAATGTTGGTATGTTGTCTCATTGTTTTTGTTCTCTTTGATGAAATTATTAATTGTTACTATCATTTGTTCTTTGACCTACTCATTCTTTAGGATTAGATTATTTATTTCCAATTAATTTTTAATCTATTTCCATGGCATTTTATTGGATATAACTTTCATTGCAAAATATACACAATATTTCTGCTTTTCTGAATTTGATTGTGTGGTTTTTATGCCCTAATACATGGCCAGTTTTTGTAAAAGTGCCATATCAGCTGACAGAAAAGTATAGCCCTTCTATTCCCATTCTTTCCCAATAATTCCCATTATTTCCAGAAGTGGGTCATGTCTAACTTTTCTAAAATTCCATTACCCTCTTTAAGTTCTCTTGATTCTTGTATTTGAAAGTCAGATTTTCTATTCAGGTGTGATCTTTTCATCAGAAATGGCTAAAAATTATCTATTTTATTAAATATCCATTCACCCCCCCAAAGCATTATATAAAGTTTTGCTGGATATATTATTTTTGGAGGTAATCCTAGCTCCTTTGCCTTTCAGAATATTGTATTCCAAGTCCTCTGATCCTTTAATATGGAAGTTGTTAAATCTTGTGTGAGCCTATTTCTTTCTGCCACATTGTAATATTTTCTTCTTAATCTGGGAGGTTTGGAATTTCATTTTGGGATCTCTTTCAGGGTTATTTCTATTTTATTTTACCTTCTTGTTCTAGAATATCAGGGAAGTTTTCCTTGATGATTTCTTGAAAGGTGATGTCTAGACTCTTTTTTTGTGTGTGAGGCAATCAGGATTAATTGACTTGCCCAAGGTCACACCTAGTAAGTACCAAGTATCTGAGACAGAATTTGAACTTGGGTCCTTCTAGCTCCAGGTCTGGTGCTCCATCCATTGTACCATCTAGCTGCCCCTTAAGCTATTATTTTGATCATGGCTTTCAGGAAGTCCAATAATTTTAAAATTAGCTCTCCATGGATCTACTTTCAGTTATTTTCCATTGAGAGATTTCACATTTTCTTCTATTTTTTCATTCTTTTGATTTTGTTTTATTGTTTCTCGGTGTTTCCTGGAGCCATTAGTTTCCACTTGACCAATTTTATTTTCTAAGGAATTATTTTATTTAGTGAGCTTTTGTACCTTCTTTTTTCTTTTGGTCAATTCTGCTTTTTAAGAAATTATTTTCTTCAACGAGTTTTTGCATCATTTTTGGACAATTCTGTTTCTTAAGACATTCTTCTCCTCAGTTTATTATTATGCATCTTTTTACCATTTGGCCTATTTTGTTTTTAAGGTATTATTTTCTCCAGTTTTTTTGTCCTTTTCCCAAACCGTTGATTCTCTTTTCATATTTTCTTGCATCACTCTCCATGCTTTCTCCATTTTTTTCTATACCTCTCTTATTTGAGTTTTAAAATCTTTTTTGAATGCAACCAGGCATTCCTATTGGGACTTGTAGCCAATTCACATTTTTCTTTGAGGCTTCAGTTCTAGTTGCTTTGGTGTCATCTTCTGGCTTCATGTTTTGATATTCTCTGTCATCATAGTAATTTATTATGGTCAACGTGTTTTCATTGTTTGCTTATTTTCCAGTCTATTTCTTTACTTTTTACTTTATGTTAAAGTTAGGCTCTGTTCCTGAGGTGGAGGGAGCACTTCTCTTGACCCTGGGGCTATAACTTGGTCCCTTGTTCTGAAGTCACAATTGCTAGTGTTTCCCTCTGTCTTGGGATTGAGATCAGGTGCTCTACTCTCCTGTGAGTGACCACAAGAATTCCTTTACTCCCTGGAATCTCAAGCAGGAGGTTTCTCTGTAGTCACAAGTGTTACTACTCCTTTTGGCCCTGAAATTGTGACCCAGAACTGTATATACACAATGGGATAGGGTCATAAGCTAACATCATCAAATGATCCCCTGCAATATCCTTCTGACCATTTGTTTGACACCCTTCTCTTCCCCCATCCCCACTAGTGAAGCTGCCTCCAAGGTGAGTTCTGGGCTTTTTGTGCTGGGTTGCCTGTCCTTTCTCTCCTCCTCACAGATCTTTCCAACTTACCTCCTACATTGTCTTGAGCTAAAAATTGTTTCACTTGACCTTTTCTTGGTTCTGCTGCTTCAGAATTTAATTTGAAGCATTATTTTATGGTTGTTTGGAGGAGAACTTTGAAGAGCTCATTTGAGTGCTTCTTTACATTGCCATCTTGTCTCTTCTTCCTTACTGGGTTTTATCAAGAATGGGGGAGAAATTTGTGCATATTTGTAGACAGTAGAGTATGAAAACTGGATAGGAAGAGACTGAAGATTAACAGGGAGAAATATTCAAAAGCCTACTGGAGAAGATGGGATCAAAGTTACACGTAGAGGAGCTCACCTTGGTCAGGGGAATAGTCACCAGTTTATCAGAGTATAAAGGAAAGAAATAGTGGCCATGTCAAGGGCTGTGAGATGAAGTAGTTTGTGACTTGCCTTTTCTCAATTAAAGGAGTTGGTAACAAAACTGATAGAATAACATGAGTGGTTTGAAAAGAGAAGACAAGACCTAGAACTGCTATTGTGGCAATTAGTGAAGAGTAGAAGGGCTGCCTTGAGGCAATTAGGTCCCAAATGAGATACTATATAAAGTGGTAGAAGGTCTAGTCAGCATAGCTTCATGATTTCCTCCAATTCTATTCCATCACCTATGAGCAGGAACAAAGCAAGCTGTTATTAGGATTAATCCAGGGTTGGGGGTTGAAGAGATAAGTGACATAGGACCAAGGACAAAGGGTCTAAGAGAAAAGACTAGTTGAAGTACTTGAACTAAGAGTTGAACTAGTTCACCAAATGTTCCAGATTGGGAAGGGGGAGACTGTAGCCAGTGCAGGGATAGTGATGGCTTGCAAAATATTGAGAGTAGGAGGAACTGAAGGATATGATGAGGAGGAATAATATGTTTAGGAGGAGAAAGGTCTAGAGATAGGCTAGAGTAAGATTAGATTATGGAATTTCACAGTTCATGAACTTGGAAGTAGAACATGTATGGATATGGGTGATGACCACATCAAAGGTATGACCATCTCTGTGTATAAGTGGAAGAACAGATCTTGGGAGCTGACTAGGCTGAGGGACTAGTCATGAGAGAATACTTTGTGATTATAAATTTTCTTAGAGCGTGACAGCTATGAAAAAATGCCACACGTAGTTTTTATATTTTTGCTTTAATCACTATTAGTTTTTTTTGTCAGGGACTATGGGTACTGGAGTAATTGTACCTGTGGTTTGTATTTGAATGTAGCATACAAATATGGAAATATCACTTAATTTGCTGCTGACAATTTAGTTTTCAATCACAAGGCTGGAATGTATTAGGAGATATACCTCATGCCATGATAATGAAATAATACATCCACCAAAGGATTGGGCTGACAGCTCCCAGGACGATGGCAAACAGCAAGTGGAACATTTTATATGCTGAATTTTGAAAGTAGAAATTGCCTTTAATTAAGATAACAGGTTGTTTTGCCATTGCAAAGGTAACGCCATGTTATCGTTTGATGGGCTATGGTAAGGATCGGTGTCTCTTAAGACTTTTCTACCTTTCACTATTGGCCTATTGCCGATTTCTATTACAGAATTCTGTATCATAATTCCTCCTAGATTTCTTGGGTTCATGCAATTTTCTGAAGCAGTAGCATGTGTCTGATGTTGGGCACTAGATAAAGTAACTTCATGTTTTAGTTCCAAAAGTCATGCTTTGAAATTAGATATTCTAAGAGTGTGGTGACTAAATGCTATTTTGAAACCAGAGAAGACTGGCTGGGGAAGATAAGGTTGCTAGCTCAGGATATTGCAATGATTGGCTTGAGATATGTGACTGTGGAGGGTTTGAAAATGTCTCTGTGTCCTCTGGATAGCAATCGGCCCAGAGATATCAGTGGGCAGTTGAATGGTCGTGTGTGCAGGGCACAGGATGGGACCCTGATCCTGCACAGAAGAAGTGCTACTGGAGACACAGGTTGCTGATGGCCAATGGCATTAGTTTCTCGCTCAATATTAGTGTTCTGATTTGATCAATCAGCACATCCTTAGGGAGTGAGTCTAAATAAAACACATCCCTTCCAAACAGGGGAAAGCTGTAATTTGCCAAGTGCATTGTAATTGTTCCTGGTTAATTATCTCAGTGGTGCCTTTGGAGCACCAAAGGTAGACATTTACATTTACAATTGTAGATAAAAATAAGACTGCTTTCTCAGGGATTCTCAATGGCATTTGTGTCATGAACACCTTTGGCAATCTGGTGAAGCTTTGAGACCCGTTCCCAGCATAGTGGTTCTATGTGCATAAAATAAAACACATAGGATTACAAAGGAAACCAATTATATGATATAAAGATGGATGTTTTTTCCCCTCTAAGCTCAATGAACCCTTCCCTTTGTGTCCCCTTCCCCTAATCTATTCGCAAATTCCGAGTTAAAAACCTCTGATACATGCCAAGTTTGTCTTGGGACGTAGAGAGTTAACTACCTGATGGGAATGATTTCAAGGGTGCTAAAAAAGGATTAGGGGAACTCTGGGATAAACAGGTGTTACTTCCTGACACTCTTATTTCCCTACTACTTCAGGGATTCTTACCCTGAGGTTATGAACTTTTTTTTAATATAAATTTATTTATTTAGCTTTTTACATTTATTTTCACAAAATTTTGGGTTCCAAATTTTCTCCCAATTTGTCCCCTCCTCCCACCCCAATACACCGAGCATTCTAATTTCCCCTATCACCAATCTGCCCTCTCT